>CM055204.1:6612794-7212794 GCA_029224185.1 Karalla daura | reverse complement strand
AGAAAAAATAAAAAAGGCAAAAAGAGGAGAGGAGAGAGGTGAGGAGAGGTGAGGAGAGGGGAGAACAGGAGAGGGGAGGAGAGTTGAGGAGATGTGAGGTGAGGTGAGGTGAGATGGGGGGCGGGGGTGGGAGGTGATAGGGGAGGAGAGGGAAGGGGAGGCAAGAGGGGAGGTGAGATGGGGGTGTGAGATGGGGGGGTGAGATGGGGGGTGAGATGGGGGTGAGGGGAGGCAGGAGGAGAGGAGAGGAGGGGAGAGGGGAGGAGAGCATGTGTTTTTGGGTTTACTCCGGGTGCTCCGGTTTTCCCTTTTTTTTAATTAAAAAAAAAAAGGCAATTGGAAACACTAAATCGTCTCCCTGCCCAGGGGGTATTACCCCACCCTCGCCCTGTGTGAGCTGGAAATAGACACCAGCAGCCCCCTTTGCCTCTATTGGTTTTAAAGCATTTAAGATAATGGATCGAACCAAGCATGTGTGTGTGGGTTTACTCCGGGTACTCCGGTTTTCCCTTTTTTTTAATAAAAAAAAAAAAAGTCAATTGGAAACACTAAATTGTCTCTAGTTGCGAGCGAGAAACCATCCACCCATTCATCCATCTCCACAGTTTATCGGGAGTCAGGTCTCTGGGGTAAAAAAACAAACAAAAAACAACCACCATATGAAATTTGTGCAATACTTGGATCGGGGGGTAGTGACCAGGGTGGGTTTGTTGTTCTCTGTGTAGCCAAAAAAATGTTTTCATGTTTAAGTGCTACTTTAAGAGGGAACCCTGATCACCAAGAATAGCTTTGTCCACCTCAACACTTCACTAGATCTCAGCTGTGCTTCAAAATGTTTCCCCTCTTCAGTCACACAGGGCTCTCCACACGGTTTAGCAGCGAAAGCATGATGACTCACCAAATCATATGTTTCTCAGAGCTCACTTAACCAGAATATGCTGTCTTTATAGCACTTAAGCCACATGGAGCGTACAAACGTTTTCCTCTGCAGCTCTACCCACTGCGTGCAGTTCCACATTTGTCTCCGTGGCGGCCCCCAGTGGCTCTCAGATCATCTTTTATACTGTAAGGTGTTTCTTATAAGCTTATAAAAGTTTAAAACAACATGCTTCAAAACTAAAGACCGCCCTCACCGACTCTGAAAGGGCCCTGGGCCCAGTTTATACACTCATGCATTCTCTGAAGCAACCTCGCCTTTCACCCACTGTCATTTGTTCAGATTAACCCTGATAAATTGATTCATTGATTGTGTCTGGATACAGTATTATACCTATTGAGAAAGTCTCCACCAAAAAGTCAAAACTACAAACTCGGCTAAGGAGACTCTCGAGTGGGACACCAGTCACAACGGTGATCTTATTCTAGCTCTTGTATTCTCTTCAAAGCACCTTCTTGTCTGAATCCATGCATTCCCTCCAGTCAAGCCTTGCTCATGAAACCTCTCCTTCTTCTTTTGCCTTGTGCTCCCTCAGTCTGAGCCTCTGTCTGTGCTCTGTGTGAGCTGGATGGGGTGCTCCGGGCTGAGGTGATGCGACTGAATATAGGCCTCGGAACATTTTACCTTTAGATCTTGAATGTTCACGGTCCACATTATGATAAGAGGAAATGCAGGGCCAACGCATTCTGAATTTATACATGAGAAGTGGCAACAGTGAAAGCTATTTTGGAGCTCACTTCTCTCTCTTTCTTTCTCTCTCTCTCTCTGTCTCTCTCTGACACACACACACAGTCAGAGGCCTACAAAGGATGGACTGAGTGAGGTCTCTGAGTCATTCACTGACTTCCCAACACATAATACTATACTCAAATATTTATCTTGTCCTGATCTGAGCATACGGTTTGGATTTGGACATGATGTAACATGTCTGGTGATATTCATGATACTGTGTTTAGATCTGTCAGCGTGCTTAATAGATGCTGAAACTTATGGAATTGTGTCACATACTTTCCAGTTGAGACATCTTATTTAAACATCGCTCGATAAGATTGAAAACACAAACGTGCTGATCTCATCGTTCCACAAACAGGAACGGAGGCCTGGTGAAAAGCTGCAGATGAGGCAGATTCTTCAACTTTCTCTTCTGCTCTGGTCACCTCATTTAGTTTCCCAGACACTATGGAGCATTGTAGCGTAGTAACCTTTGAGTTCTACTTGCAGATGTTCTGTTTCTATTTTCCCAGTTAAACTTGAGTCAACTGCAACTGGGAATTGATTTTTTCTATTACATTTTCATTATATATAATATAAATGAAAAATGAATTTTCGCAGTCAGCCATGGATGAAATACTGTGATATATTGTATATTTGTATAATACATTATTTTTGTATTATCATTTGTGTCATTGTATTTCTATATTTCTATATCAAAGATCTCTATATTGTATTGCATTTCTATATTTCTAACTATAAAATACTGATCAATCAAAACAAAATCATTGTGTGCTTCTCACAAACATCACAATGCCATTTGTTTTAGTGAGAGTTAAGTTATCGCTTGACACTTACTCTCTCTTTAACAACAAACACCTAATGTACACTGAAACCACGTGGGGGGTCCCTGACAATGAGTAGGAACCCCTGGAGACGGTGCCTGTGCTCCACACTCCCAGGAGACGTCACTGCCTCTCCACGCTGACTCATCCCGCCAGGATGACCTCCCACAGTCTCAGCTAGTGGCACTCTGTCGCTGAATCAGACCAGATGCCTATAATTCAGTGGTTATCACTTTCTTTTGCCTCTTTGGAAGAATCCTGTTATAAAATCTGCTCAGACGGGCTGTGATGGCGTCCGAAAGATTCCAGTGATGTGTGTCTTTAATGATCCACACCCTGAGCTATTACACAGTCTAGCCAGCAGATAGTGTGCGTGTACTGTGCAACCTGTTGCACAGCTCCTGCTCAGCCGCAGTCAGAGGGAAGGCGCCAAACGTCTTCATATCTGACATGAGGGCAAAATTCAAGACCGACTCATCGCTTTCACGTGATCTGTTAAAAGTGGGTAGAAATGTTGAATCTAACCCCAATCAGCTGGAAAAGAGGTGAACCAAATCTTTCTGTGGACCTTGTATATTTGAAACGTGACGTCCAGCTACGTTATCAGACGTACCAGGTTTGCAGTTTGTTTTGGCTCACGGGGGGGAAACTCTTACCTCACAACCCAGCTGTCACCATTTTGTGGTACATTACACAATGGTTGCGCATAAATATGACATTCTTCAGCTCCATTGTTTCTTGTACTTGCCCCTATTCACGAACAATGGGGGACTTTATCAAACAAGTGACCCTTTCGGGCCACCTATTGAGCTGTCATGGAGAAGATTTGGTGTTATTGCTGAAGCTGGTCTTGCACGGCTTCTCTCTGTTCTGGGAAAATTTGTTCGAGATACTGAATAGAGAGTGCCTGAAGTGCTTTGACACAGCTTTTCTTACCTTTCTTCACGCCAGGCAGCATCATTTCAAAACCTTAGTTCATTCACCAGCGTCTTTCATCACACTGTTGTTGTTTAACTTGTTGTGTCTACTTCTTGCTTTAAAAAAAATAAATAAACAAACAAAAAAAGAGAACATGAAACATAGTTTGAACAGAGTTTTACTTTATTTATGGAGAGAAACACATTTTGTCATTAAGACTTACATTTTGTTTGAGCCCACAGACCCAAATAATCTATTTTTGTATATTTTGGTCTATAAAAGCAATGCTTTCCAGTCAGTGTGGATAACAATACCGCAGATCATCACAACACAAAAAATACTTTGCTTTTAGGATTTTCCCTTTTTTTTCTTCTTTTTTTTTTACATTGCAGACACAATGGTCCTCTCAAACAGGGGACCAGCACTACTTCAGAAAGGTGACCACTGCATTTCTCGAGATAGAAAACAACCAAGTATGCGGTTTAAAATGTTGGTGTGATTATAACCTGAGTATTACACTGTGAATGTGTGCAGTCGCGCTCAAATGGGTGCACGTCTTCATGCCAAGAGGCGCACACACACTTGACCACCACTGTTTCTGTGTTGGTGTGTTTGAACCATTTACCCGGACAGGTACGTGACGTGTGCACATCAAAAATCACTTTGGTCTTGATCTCTGCCATGAACTGATACCAACTCAATGCTATACTGACCACATCAGTCTGAACATTTGAAAGGAGTCTAATTCCCAAAAGGGCCGCGAGCGTACCAACCGTTCTGCAGCGAGTAAGCTGGCCCAAAATGATGCAATTAACAATTGGCAAATAATTTAACCGTGGAATTCATCACAATTCAACACACCTCTACTTTCTCTACGTGCAGGGTTCGTCATTAAATCAACAGCCAAGCGCTCCAGTAACTTCCTGCTTTCAGAGGGTCTGTGCCTTAAAAGAACCTCACACGCTCAACGCCAATCTGACCGCAGATTTGTGTTTTGGTGCGAAGGCGCCCTTAAGTTTCACACAGTGCGGAGGAGCAACCAGCCCTCCCCTGAAATGTAGAATTCATTGCATGACGACCCGTGTGCTGAATTATAAGAAACGGTTTTGACCAAGCCACCCAAGAATAACTTTGGCATGTTTTATTAGGCAAAATATATTCAAAAATATCGAAACTCCCATTAAAATAGCGTCAAGCAGACATGTCAATTCAGAGGAAATAGATGCACGTAACCAAGGTGCACAGGGTTACAACACAGAAATTACCTTAAGTATCTCAACAACTGAAGTGACTGGTACTGTTACATTTACAGATCGCTTTCTATATATACACACACACGTGTGACTATTTACAGTGAGGACATGATGCTTACTGATGTACACAGGGTATCTGTGCACTTTTACGTAGCACGTAAATGTCCCTGTCAGTTAACTACTGTACCCAGTAAGAATTAGTACATACCAATGGGCTACTCCCAGTGACACACGGTGTCACCAACATTATGGCATTGATTTTTTTTTCTCTTCCACCCCAACTCCCTCATTTAAATAAAACTATTTTCATATTATACATTTCATATTTTGTTACATTCAAGGTATAGATACAATTTGTATCAACAAGCAAAAGTCAATTCTAGACATTTGTGGCTTAGTTGTTTGCGGCACTTTCAGTGGGCGGGTGGGGACGACGGACCAACCGTTCTGGTGCGTCTCTCGAGGTGATAGAGGGGGATTTGTTTCAGCCCGGAAGCAGTCCATTGCCCAGAAAACCCACGCTTCTCAAAAAGGTAAAGGATGTATCTAATAGAAAAAAATGCTAAATGATTTGTGGGAGCAGACATCATTGCTGTTGCAGCCTTCTGGGTGCACACGTGACAGCCAGTGGGCTCTGAATGTGAATCTGCTCAGATACTTGCTAAGCCCACATTGCCCACGAGTGCATTTTATCTAATTACAGAGAAGTGCTGGCAACGTGGCCGTGAGCCAAAAACGGCAACGGGCAAAACTGTGAACAAAATCGCCGTTTAACGTAGTGTAAGCATGATTATTACCAGCCTTTATGAGATGACTAAACAATCCGGCTTTAGGGACAAGATGATAGCATCCACCCGAGTTGAAATGGATTTGGACTTCCATCACTGCCTCGAGCGTTTACTTACATTTTTATTTCGTGCCAAGTGCTTCGGCTGTGTGTGAAGCCACCGACTTGTGTGAAATAATAACATTTGTGGCGGATTTGTTCTGTGGTCTGCATTAATTCCTTCGTGCCTAATGGGTTGGTCAGGGCAATGGACTACTCCAGTGTTTAGATTAGAATGGGATCTCCCTATCACGCAGAGACAGATTATGATACTGTGTTGAAGCCAAAACACGGCCGATCCTGATTTGGTCGCTCAAACAGCAGCTGTGTTGCTTTGGCAACGCCGACACAGTTCTTTTTATTTATTTATTTTTTTACTTCTTGGAATCTACGACAATTCGACTATCTCAAGGAGAAAAGACGGCACGCAAACTTTGAGCCAAATGCCAGAAACAACCTTGACAGCAGCCTTGCAATCTGATTGTTTCACATGAAGAAACATTTAGGCAGTTTGTTTCACCTTCTCATGAACAGACGGGCGGCCTCAAGTGGCCTCGTCTTTTTTCATGAAAAAACAAAGTCAGCAAAGCCCAAAATCCATTTGGGCAGAAACACATTCAAATATATATATTTTTTATCTTTACGTTTGTTCATATATACCACGGTTGTACCTAAACATTATAAAGAAATATATATTTTCGAAGCACCACCAAAGAGACGGATCCAGGCTCATGCAGCTGGCCCTCTTAAAGGGCAACACCACTCGGCTCATAAGTCTCCAGTCTGATTCCCCTTCGCCCGCATGTGATCCCACACAGACGAGCGGCTCCTTTAACGCTCAGTGGCGCGGCTCGATCGAAGCCTGGACCCTGACACCGAGTGGCATTTCCCTTTAAAAAGGCACCCGGAGCACGGCCTCACCATCAGGGCTGGCTTCACGTGCTGCAGCACTTTATCCTGAGGGCGGGAGCCGAGAGAGGCGGAGGATCGTTAAAAATCGTGGGTGCGCGTCGATCCAAACGGATGCCGAGGCGCCCCGTTAGTTCACACCTTTCGCGACTGAGCGCTGGACTGTGTGAGGGCCGGGCCGAATGTCAACAGTCGCCGCGGTGACGTGGCGGTCGAACGCACGTCTTCAGACAAAGGCTGCGCCACGTGAAGCCGTCCTACCTATCCCCTCAAAGATCTCCAAGGTGCTTCACAAGGATATACATAAAAAGTACAAAGGTTTGCAATGCCATCTCCATGTTTCCACTGTACAGAAGTAACTTTAAGGTACTACATGTTACATGTAGGATTTTCCACAAAATATATCACTACGAGATCGGAGTGGAGTCCTGCCGGGGAAGCCGGAGGCTTCGGGGCAGAGCGAGATCTGAAAGTTAGAAAATTGAAAGCATCCTGAGAGCAGTGTGCTGCAAGGCACAGCCAAACCCTTCCGTGATCCCTGGGAGACTGGCTGCATGTGTGCGTGTGTGTGTGTGTGTGTGTGTATGTGTGTGTGCGTGTGTGTACTGTACAACTGTATTCAAGCAGTTCAGCCTCCCGTAAAAAGCCATACAGTAAATGTAATCCTCAACATGCTTTCTGGCATTCACTTTGTTTTTTTTCTTTGTTTTTTGTTTGTTTTTGTTTTAAATACAAATCATTGAAACCTCATACTCTACACGATATCACAAAAACTCACTCCCATGCTTGTGTGTTCCCACCGGGGCTCTGATTGTGTCTGAAACATCTCAGCCCAATCAGCTAAACGATCCATCTGCTGCGGGACCCCTTGTGCAAAATTTCAGGCTGCCACGCTTCTTGCCCTCCGACTGTACGTTTCTCCGGCTCGCCCCTACTCAACGTGACGTCAGAGCCAGGTGAAGTCCGCTCTCGGAGCCCCGCTCTCGGAGCCCCGCTGCCCTCGCACGCGCGCCAGAGGGCGGGCGCCTGTCGACGATGACCTTAAGGCATGAAAACGGAGACCTCGTCAAATCTCGAGCTTTGTGTCAATGACCAGACCTCTCGCCGTGCTCCTGCTCGTTCCGATTTGACTGGATTTGACGTCTGCGATGCTTTATGCGTGAGGACGCACATCATTCACTCCCACACTCGCACCTGGGGGCAATTTGGAGAGTCTCAAACGGACCTAAACGTGCACGCTCGGCACGCCGCGCTTCCACAAACTGGGACGTGACCGGGTAGGTCTGTGCGGCACAGATGGGACAGTTGTGGGTTTTAGACACGCACACTCACTGAGCTGTGCCTAAACGTGCGCGGTGCATTGTGCAGAGTAAACTCATTTGTGCGTCAGGGATCAGGCCGCCGCCGAGAGCCGGGGACGGTCACACGCGAGAGCAGGGCTTGGAGCGGATTCCACCTGGCGCTGAGCGCTGACACTGCTCCGCTGGCCACTTGAAGGAGTGAGTCCATTCGAGCTACTTGTTTGAAACAAAGATGCTCGGAGTGTTTTCACATCGAAAAGAATCGCCACGACAGATCTGACAAATATATAAATAGGAGAAATTCCTGGACGTGGGAGCATCCATTGAAATCAGAAAGGTTAACTATACGTTACGCTATAGGAAATTATCCAAACACAGATAGTAGTTTCTCCTCTAATTCAATCAAGTCTGTGAACCAAAATGTAAAGTTATGCAGAATACTGACACTATAGAAATTCTTAACTCCTTTTTTGGCATTATTTAGCAGCTTATAAATGACTTTGAAATAATGGCTTTTGTGTGATTATATGTACATCGATATGTGCACGTGTGTACAAGTCAAATCTCTCTTTTGGCTTGCTTTGTGCACTGTCAAATTCTACCAAAATAGTAGCTTTGTTAAATGAGGCTGAGAAAATATATCTCTTTAGAGACTGAGATAGTGCTTTACATTTGAAAAGAGGAGGCTCCAACGACGAAGACTTGCATCGGAGCCGACCGGACAATGACTAAAGCGTGAGGTCATTCAGATATAAGGCCATTAAAATGTCAGAGTTCATGCGGCGAGGCACGCGCCCACCTCCCCCCCCACCCCTCTCCTATCTCCAAAACGACTGCACGAAAAGAAGGAGAAGAAGAAGAAGAAGAAGAAAAAAAAAAAGAGAGTCACAAGAATTATTTACAGCAGAGGCAGACCCAAGCAAGGTTATTTATAGTCCCGCTGCGCCGGGAACACTTTAGAGGCCTTTCAGAACACATTCACGGGCGCCCGAGCGGGACCTCCATGAAGTGGACGAGGTGTCCGCGCGCGCTGTGCGGCCGGGTAAGGCAGACGCGGGGACGCGGCGGCCGTCGCTCCCCCGCCGCCATCTTGGATTTAGCGCTGCGATTCGTTCACAGGGACGCACCAGAGCGTTTCGTACCTGCTCCGGGGTCGGGCTGATGGCGTCAAACGAAGGTTGGGCTGCGCGCGTGGGGACGGTACTAAGCTGGCATGCAGCTCCCGCTCGGCTGACGTGAATGTGTTATGAGGCTTCTGACAGAAGGTGTCACCTCCCTTCGACTCCATCACACCCCGTATAAAAAGTAGCGTTCATGTGCGAATCCTCTTACAATTTGAGATAAACTTATTAGACGTGCTTCCCCCCCACCCCCCGTTCCTTCTGTGTCGCGTTAATGATGTGAAATCTGATTTCCCACCCCGAGACCTTACAAAAAAAAGAAACGAAAAGAAAAAGGAAAAACCAAAAATCCTGAGGGCAGATGTTGCGCGTGCGGCAACATTGAACAAGTGCCTAACTCCTGGGACGGGAAATCCACCCGGATCCCTCCCGTCCCCCTCCGGCTGGCCTCAGTGGCACGACCTCAGTTTGGTGACGATGACGGCCGCCAGCTGCTGCGGGTCGGTCAGGTGCGGGTTCTTCTCCATCACCGAGTGGACCACGTAGGCCGGGAAGATGTTGCACAGGTTGCGATACGTCTGGTACTGGTGGTCGGGGATGACGTGGCGCTCCTGGTGCTCGGCCTCCGGCGCCATCTCCCAGGGCGCGCTCCAGATCTGCTCCATCTTGTCGGGCATGCTGCGCACCATGACGCGCTCGCAGCACGGCATCAGGCTGTTGCTCAGCGGGTAGGAGTGGTAGCCGTAGGACTCGCCGGCGCACGGCAGCGGGTCCCAGCTGGCGTGCTGCTCGCGGCACAGCGGGGGCCGCCGCTGCCTCATGGGGTTGCTGTCGTAGAGCCTGGAGTCGGAGATGCTGTCCATGCGGGTCATGCCCAGCGAGCGCGTGGGCTGGGAGGACAGGGGCGGCAGGACGCTCTGGGCCAGGGGGTAGTCCCCGGGACAGCTGGAGCGCGCGCCCACCGCCACGTGCTGGATGTGCGGCGCCAGGTGCGAGCCGGACTGCTTGCGCGGGCCCTGCTTGGGTTCCTCCGGCCCGTAGCTCTGGACCCGGGTCAGCGCCTCGTGGCGGAAGCCGTGGGAGAAGGCCTGCATCCGGGCCTGGGCCGGGGACGGCTGCTTCATGCTCTCCTCCAGGCTGCTGTCCACGGAGCTGGGGTACAGGTCCCCGTACGAGGAGAAGGAGTCACTGTTGGAGTGGCTGAGGCAGGACTCGGGACAGTGGCCGGGGTTCCTCTGGTACACGCCGTGCTCGTGCTCCATGCTACAGAAGCTGTCGACGTTGTGCATGCTGCTCATGCTCATGTTGGAGAAGTCGCTGTGCAGCGAGTAGTACCCGTGGTCGCTGACCGAGTCGTACTTGGGGAACTGTTCGCTGTACGTGACGGAGGCGCCGTGGCTGTTGGTGACTAGGATGGGCGGGTACTGCACGCTGGACATGTGCTCCAGGGAGCTGTGCGAGAACTGCAGGGAGCCGGGCACCGGGCTGCTGGCTGATCGTGTGTTCAAGGCCCCGGCTGCGTGGCTCTTGGCAGGCTGCATGGTGGGCACGCTGAGAGCAGACACGAGGGAAGGCACTGAATTCGCCTCAGACTTCCGGGCCGCCGACAGCGCCTCCGGAGGCTCGCAGGCCACCGAGCGGATGCTGGGGTCGGACTGGCGCTTGGGGGCCACGCGCTTGGCCTCGGAGGCGCCGTCGCCCTTGGCGCTGGCCGGGCCGGCGCCGCACTTGACCAGGGCGCCCTCGCTCATGGTCTTCACCGCCGACAGCTTGGCGAAGGCCCGCAGCTCGTCGGCCACCGAGCGCTGCGGCTGGTTCACCCGCTCCGGGTGGTAGTACTTGCACTTATGTCCGTAGGTGCACTTTTTCCCTTCATTGGGGAGAGAGAGCGTTAGAGGCGGCGCATCGCCCTCACCGGGGGACTCTGAGGGGCAGAGCTGCCGGGTACTCACCGTAGGGGCAGGGCTGCTTTTTGTGCTCCGGAACAACTGGACGCTTGCGGAGGAAATTCTCTAAGCTCGGACCATGTCTTCCCAGAGGATCATCGGGCGGCATGAACCTAACAAGCAGATTTCATCATGAAAAGGCAGTTTCACTGTCAACAGCTTGAATGGGTCTGTGCTCTACTAAGAATGCAACGGCTACATGGATTAATCCATAATAAATATCTTAATGCGATGAACTGAATTCACTTCTGTCTATTTGTGCAATTATTGTAACATTACATCCTTTTTCAATTGTGAATAAATTATAAATAAGTTAAAAAATAGAAAAATAAAGTGTGATCTCATCGTGTCCTACACACTACGGCTACAGCATCACCGTCTCTTACTTGTCATTGACAAATGAGTACATCAGGAGACGCTCTTCGATGAACTTCTTCCACTCTGGCTTCTCATTTTGCAAGTCCCTGTAGTTGTCGTTTGACACAATAATTCCATCAGAATCATAAGCCAGCTTCACTATGAAGCGATCATCATAGCACACCACTCTTCTGCCTTGAACTCTCCGAGACGGGGTGAACACCAGGATCTTTTCTTTCTCCAGCTTGCGTAAGATTTCTTGATCTGGAGGGGGAGGGAAAAACAGGTTTGAAAGCTCATCGTACTGTAGTTCATCTGCAGATCACCAAACTAATACCAAAATGGAAGTGTCCCTTGATCACTCTACACTGTCCTTGTCCTACACTTGATAGCGATATGTTTGTCAAATTTAAGGAGCGGTTGTCTGAAAAAGCAGCTCTGCTACCTGTAATGAGGGCGTCGGGCCTCGACTGTTCCTTCCTCCAGGCTGGGACAAACACAGTGATATCTTTGTGTCCTTTCTCCAGGAACCACTCCACGGCGAGCTGGATCCCACGGCAAGAGAACACCTCTTTGTTCCCATGGCTGGAAAAACAGAGCGGCGTTATGTTAGGCGGGAGGAGGGGAAGCGCCTTTGAGAGAAGCCGGGGCGGACTTTACCTCATCGCCACGTTGGAGCCGTCGATGACGATGGGCCTGAGGTTGTCGTAGGTATCCACCGGCTCGTCCTCCAGCGACACCTCCGGGCTGGCGGTCTCCTTGAGGCAGGGGGAGCGCGACACGGGGGCGCCGGCCGGCCCGCCGCCCGGCTGGCTCTCGGGCTCCACCTTGCTGCCCAGCCTCACCAGCTCGGCCAGCACGTCGTTGATGAGGGCGGCGGCGCCCAGCTTGTTGAGCACCGTCTCCACCTGCTCGCCCGAGTAGCCCAGCTTCAGAGCAAAGTCCATCTTGCTCTGGTACTCCCGCTCGCTGGCCGACAGCCTGGGCCCCGGCGCCGCGGCGCTGTCATCCTCGCGGAAGTCTTGCACAGTGCTGCTCTGGGAGAAGCTGGGCCGGTCCAGGCAGGGCGAGCGGCAGAGCTGCCGGTGGGGCTTGGTGACGGTCAGGGGCTCCTTCTTCCGACACCTGCTGATGTTCACCTGGATCCTCTGGACCTGCCGCTCCTCCGATTCGCTCTCCGAGCTGCTCCCATCCTCGGAATCGTCAGTGGCGTGCTGGGCCTCGCTTGACTCAATGTTCTCTTCCCTCCATGGGCGTTTTTCCATTTTGAGCCTCTCCACCATTGACCATGCTGTCATCACGTTCGTCCTGACACCTCAGACTTCCGCCCCATGCTTCCTCACCTCCGCAGCCAGGGAATGCTCATACTCCGTGCTGGACTTCAGCGCCACAGGCTCCTCGGGAAGAGCCAAAGTAACACAGTCTCCCCTCTCCGGGCAGGCGGGATCAAGCTATTCAATCCTAAGAAGGAGCAAAAACGCAAAAGTGCTGATTAGCCATACATATTCAGACATACTTGACCTTCAAAATATCTAGAACTGCAACAACAAATAAATTACTCAACAAATAATAGTTAATAGTTGTTAAACATTTAGAAACTATTTGTGAGTTCATTTTTTAGGAAACAAAGTCAAATTCACTGATATTTAATTGTTAAACTGGAATATTTTCAGATTTCTTTCATCCTCTGTGACTGAGAGTAACCTGGATATCTTTGAGCTGTGGACAAAACAAGATGGTGCAGGGGTTCATGTCAGCCTTGGTAAACCGCATCTTTCATTTTCAACATTATCTAGCCCAGACAACCGACTGAATAAATGAAAAAAATTGTAGAAAGAGCCTAAAATTATCCTTATATCTTGTACTGCAAATGGAGCTGACAACGTATACGACCTTGAATCTTGAATATTATTTGCGACTTTGTGTGTGAAACAGCCGAGGGTTGAAAATGAAAAGTCCTCGACTAAAACTTCTCAGAAGTCTCGACACCTACACCACCTGTGGTAAACCAACCCGGTAAACCAAACCGTGTGAAAACCGTCATCATTTTCTTTCAATCAGACTAATGGAACAAATAAGTCAGCTAGCCGAGTAAACAAGGCACAGCCGCAAAGGGAAGGGTCCGATCTGAACACGGGGTCACAGCTAGCCTCTCTCTGTATGACTGGCTGTGATTCAGAGGCTAATCGGCTCTGCATCTCACGTTTTACATAAATATCTCACTTGACAGTTAGCGGTGTACAATCTGATGTAGTGAGTGAGTCACACCTACAAACTCATTTACACATTGACACACATTAAAGTGTCCAAAGCTGTATATATCTATATCTATATGTATATCTATACGTGTGCCAGATTCAACACTTGTGTCTGTCTCAGGTGTTGGGAGGTGGTAGCTTAAACCGTAATGGGAGTTGATATATTGTAATGCTTGGAGATACTGCATAGTTTCACAAGCAAAAAGCGTGTCCCAGATCCATAGATCTCCTGCTTATGGGAGCAATATGGAAAATGGATCGAAGAGGCAGCCGTCTCCACCCGACTTCCCCGTCTCTCTGACTCACTGGTTGGGAAATGAAAAACCCTGTCTTCCCTGCTCGAGCCCCGCAGAGCTCAAAGGCCTGGAACTGGCCTCTCAGGCAGAATCCCGAGCGGACGCGCGAGGGCGAGTGCTACGAGTTAACGCAGCCTGAGACAAAGTGTGGGCTGAGGAGTGTATCCCTGCGCCTGCAGCCCTGCTCAGCCGGACTACGTGGACCGGATGAAATTCCTGTGGGAGCGGAGCGGTTCTGCGGGGCAGGACCGGCCTCCACAGCAGGCTGCGGCATCAGCAGCAGCAGCTGCAGCGGCAGTGGCAGCCCCCGGGGTGGACATGTGTGGATGTGCGGACGCTGGCGATGAAAAGAAGCTCAATAGGTGCATTAATGAACACGCGCGCCGACCACGCCGCACTTTCCCCTCAGTCTTGCGGAGTAGCACAGAGCCAGTGCCGAGCTTCAAGAGGCGCAGCCCATGATGTGCGTTGCCTAGCAACACAGCCTTGTCATCAGCTAACTCCTTTTTACCAGTCACGACTAACACAAACACGGCTCATCATCTCTCTTCAGGCAGTCGGTAAATGCAGAACACTCACAGCCACGGCGCAGATGCACGCCAAAACTCTTGAAGCGGCGTTCTGTGCAGATAATAAACCATTATGGATGTTCACACCTCGATCAGTGTTTGCCACAAAAAAAACAAAAACAGATCATACAGCACAGGTCTAACTTAACATGCATATGCCTGATATTTCTACATTCAATTTTGGTTCGTTTAATAGAAATTGAAAATGCCTTGACACTCCTATCAGCTTACATGCATGATAAAAAAGAGCCTGAAGGTTGATTCGTATTCTGAAGGTCAAGTTATGGCTACAGGTGCATCTGTTTTAACATCTACTGACAGCATCCATGGTCCCTGCATGCAACGAAGGAGAACAAACAAAACACATCAAAATGATAAGTTAGGGGGAAAAAAAGGTGGAGGGTGCTGAGGCTAAACGCAACCCACTGCCATTTAAGACATTCAATGACCACGTAAATGCACGTTTAAGATAGCAGAGCTCTTCCAATCCTTTTCCCTCCACCTCCAGATTCACAGGCTTTAACTCAGCAAGGCCTCCAGACTATCCCTGCACATGCACAGGCTCGTGTAGCTCTGTTTCATAGCAACAAGTGAAGCACGGCCTCACAGCCATCTCTTACATTGCTGACCTCACATAGGATATAGTAGGAAGCTAGGAGAGCCCGCACTGTGGCTGAAGTTGGCTGCAAAACAAGGAATTCAGTAGCAAGACGCAGTGGGAGAATCCAGCTGATAGCTAAGGAACAAAGCAGGCAAGATGATGGATGGATGGATGGATGGATGGATGGATGGATGGATGGATGGATGTGCTTCAAAGTCACAGTAAACTCAGCTGGACGATAACAAATAGGAAGAACAATTATCTTATTTTCACTGACCACATGATGACACTATGATGACAGCACTGAATCACCACATCATCTTGAAGAGTTCTTGTTCTTCTGGTATAGTCGTGTGGTCAACAACCTGTTTGATGCTCCTTGCCATGTCTCACCCTTACAGGCTACTCTAAACACAAGCATCCTACCAAGTTGAAACCATAAAAACATCAGTTTCCACTTGTCCAGCTTTACATTTATTTAATCATTGACTATCCTGGTGCCCTATGGGGCACTATTTACCATGTTTACAAGTGTGTCAGATTCCTTGCACGGTGAACACAGGGTCACAATGTCATACTTAACATTAAAACAGTGATACCTGAAGGAGGAGGATCAACAGTGTGCAAAAACACAAAGTGATGACACAACTCATGAACTTGCCACCAAATCCAATCACTGCTTTCCCAATGCTGACAGTACAGACATGCAAACCACCGGCTCTACTGATATCTGAACTACTGTGGACTGAGTTACTGCGTCCAAAAACACTGAACAGTCCACGGATCAATGCAAAGGTAGAGGAAAGAGGGGAAAAGAGAGCCCACTGAAGTGCCTGGCATCAATAGCAACAGCATCCTGAGCTCAGGATGAAATGGAGGCAGGTTAAATACTGTGACAGCGAATAAGACCTCATACTTACAGTGCAGCTAACCAGGTAATGTCACCCCAGCGCACGATGGCACCTCGGTGCCACTGTTTGATTACAGATGTCGGGTTTGGATATCTTAGGCCCCTGGTAACGGTCTTAGCATATGCTAGCACGGCTCTCTCCCGTCACTTAGCCCGATTCACAGTCACAATACTCGGTTTATCCCCTCAGTTCCCGCACAGAGGGCGACCGGGGGCTTGCTATTGTGCCGTAACACTGAGCAACAAGCTTGTCAGGCAGAGTCCGGTCCGCTCCTGGAGAGCCGCGGAGCAGCCCGGAGCTCTCAGCGGTGCCAGGCTAACTTAACGGTCCGCTGCTAGGCAGCTCCTAGCCGGGGCTGCCCGCCGAGCGTGTGCTAACACATTTGCCGGAAAACAGAAACTTGAGATAAAAGTTGACGTCCGTTTAATATTTAACACCGAGGCGAAATAACGCCAGCTCGGCCCTGTGGCTGTGCTAGCAGGCGGGCCGGTGTGCACGGAGACAGGCTGCCTGGGCAGCGGGGCTCAGCTCACCTTGTTGCTGTCATCCTCCAGCCTGGAACACTTGTGTTTTGCTGCCATTGGAGCTGTCGCAGTTTGCTCCGGGTTGCCAGATCACGCCAGGGAATCATGGAAGCTCAGCCTGGAAAAGACGCCGGGGGTCAGAAACCCCCCTCTCAATATGTGGGTTTCTGCGGCTCGGTCACACGTCTCAGCAGCACGGATCTCCGCAGTGGCTCGTACACACAGCCTGACAAGTGACATTATCTCAAGCCGCTGTGGAGGCTGGGAGTAAGGGAGATCTTCCCCAACACACAGTCTCACAAACAATCTGACCACTGGCCACCTCACATTGGACTGTTAGGTCTAGCTAGAATGGAATATATATATCCAGTCCAAATACAGTAGTGCAACTCCTCTCCCTTCTTTCTTCAATGTCTTTGCTCCATGTGTTCATTAATATGTTCATTATCCACATGATCCGTGACATCCTGTTTTCCCTACTGAGTATAAATAGTTTAAATAGTAAAAAGTCCTCAGTTCACTGATTACAAAAGTAAACCAGTTTAATTTGTTTACATCAGAAGACAGGTGGATGGATGACTGGACCCAGACGTACATCTTGTACCAGTGCGTCCTGTCTTATTTTGTGTCCAATATCATTTTAAGGTCCAGAGCACAGTGACTGATGACTTATTGTACTTACTGATGGCCATGTACACAGGTATAATTAACCCTTGTGTGGTACTGAAACTTTGGTGTCTTATGGCAATATCAATAGCTTGTGTAAAAGATCAACAAGATGCTTGCAGACAAGCAATAAATAGCCAGTCGAGACAGCATATTATACTTTATACATACCGTACTCTATACTCTACATACCTCTTAGAATGTACTGATAATAGTGCTATGCATTCTTTTGATAAAGTGTGGAAAGGCATCAATATTGGCTGCGCATGGTTTGACCCTGCAAGGCCTTATTTGGAGCATGGGTGTTTGGTGATTTGACACTGTCTGAGGACAGAGGACTCTGATTTGGACACACGTTTAACTAATTAATACAGAGGAAAAGATTATGCCATTTGGTCACTTTTAAAGTGTCTGAGCACATCAGACTTGTCAGGTTTTCCTCGCCTTTGCTCAAAGGGAGGCTGGGATACACTTCAGCTTCTCCGTCACCCCCAATATCAGCAACTGAGAGAAAAACGACGAGATCAAAGTGGAAATCAGTTCTCTTCTCGTGTTTATTGTAGTGTAAGGCAGTGTTCTACTCTGACAAACAGTAACAAGATTTCCAGGAGGAATCCCCTCACATAACATGGATTTAACTGTGAAACAATTTAAAAATAAACCTAACAAAAGAAAATTGCCAATTAATAACAACCATTTGAATATGATGTTACAGTGTACAAATAGCTGTGCATATAAATACAAATACTTTGACATTTCAATATCACTCTATAAAAAACATTGTCTGACTTTTATCTTTGACTGATCAAACATTAAAATGCACAAGAAAATGATACAAAGTGAAAATATCAGTTTCTTTTGACACACCGTTTCAATTCCAAACAAAATCAAACAAACTACTTTTTTTTTCGTTTCACAAGCTCACAGTAATGCAATAATGGAACGCACCATTTCAGTAAGAATTTTGCACTTCACACGTGGTCAAGCTGTTGGAAACAGTAAGGCCAGATTGGCTTGTCGAGCCAGGCGCAATCACACTTAGTTTGAGACTATTAGGTACTACTAGCTTTTTTTTTTTTTAATCCGTTTTCCATTTTATAGAGAAATGGTCAAGTCTTAAATAAAGCACTGTCGTACACAGGTCAACTGTGTGTGAAAAGTGCTATACCAACTTAAAGTACTGAGTCTATCTACAGTGTGTAAATGCAATGAGTACTAAAAAAACCCAAAAAACTATCAGTCCATCTATATATTTCCTATACCTTCTTGTCAGGTTCTGAGACAGAGCATAATGCAATAACAGCTTAATGCATTTCAAATATACCCCCTGAAGGTATGAAGAAAGTGTATACTTATTAGTTTTATACTGCAGATAGAGCTATTCCCCTCTGTACATGGAGATACTACTGGCCTGAAATCAGGTAAAACCAAGAAAGCAGCTAGAAACATTATATCATGAGACAGATGTAAACCTTGCAGGAGCAAAGAGAACCTGTGAAGGAGCAGCTAACACAAACATTAACCAGCATTTAAAGCATAAGAATACACATGTTTAGGGGTATTTGGCTATGCTATGAGAACCAGGTTTTAAAAATACCCACTTTATGTGTGGTATTATTTGGAGACCTGGCTACTGAGGCTACAAAACACATTCTAGTAAAACTCAATAGCTTAATGAGATGACCCTGTGAAGGTTTTCAATGCACAGAAACAAAACAAGTCCTTGCTTAAATAGTTCCAATGGGCCGACATGAAACAAATGTGAAGCAAACACCTCTCACTGTGCAAATGCAGAACATCCCTTTTCGACTCCCCAACAAGACAGCATTGTACTTTCAACCCATGTCCCGTCTATCACCATGTGCAACGACTCCTAGAAGGAGTCACTTGCGCAAGCACAAATCGCGCAATGACCCCCCCCCCGTCCTCTGGATGAAACATAACAGCAATAATTGGCACATATCCGTGAGATCTCGGAGGCGACTGCGGCCCGAGAGCCTCTCAGTCAAAGGTCACATCTTTGTCGCAGGTCGCCACCTCCCTGGCGGCGGCCCTGGTTTCGCCGAGGACGGCCATTCCTTCTCTGGACGCGCTCACGGGGCTGCAGGAGGGAGACGCCGCCTCTCTGGGGGCCGCCGGTCTGCTACTAGCACGCTGATTATAGGACTGCAAATTAGTGGCGGCTTTACAGAAGACGTCGTCGTCGTCGTCGTCGTCCGGCGCCTGCTCCGCCATCCCGGGGTAGACGTAGGCGCTGCGGGGCGAGCAAGGGTCCGCCTGGAGGTGGCGCTGCCTGCCGTAAAGCTCCGAGTTCTGCTGAATCAAATCACAGGACGCCCTGCTCGACGCGCTGGAGCACACGCTCTGAGATTTGCTGTTGGGAAAGTCGCTGCCGGATGAACTAGAAAATATCTTGCGCGGGCTCTGACTGAGACCCTGGACTTTGTCAGCGATCGCGCCGTCTGCCAGAGGCAGGCTTAAAGCCATGTCTGACCTTGTTTGCCATGATAAGGCCATAATGCTGCTACTGTCTCCAACCTCCGACGCAGACACGAGTACATTCTTTTTGTAATATGGTGAGGGATCTCTTTCAGAGTCCTTTTCTGTCTGAGGACAGGAAACGATAGCAGCTCTTTTCTCTCTGTATGTGTCAGGCATCTTCGACTCAAGGCTTTCTGTGTCCAGAGACCTACTCCTCCTGTCCAGAGACAACGGATTAGGCATGGACTGGCTCACTCTTGTAAGGCCTAGGTGCCGTGGGAGACTCGCGATCGCCCAGGCGTTACTGAGCAGGTTCTGTTCATACACGTCTAGCATCTGATAGTCACATTCAGCAAACGCGTCCTGCTGCAGGTAGCTCTCCTCAAAGTCCTGGTAGGGCGACGAGATGTCCTCCTCCAGCTCCATGTGAATCTGCTCGTCGTACTCCCCCTCGTTATGCATGTCCACGACGTCGAACGTGACTATGGTCGGTAAGGCCTGCATATGCGGAGTGAAGGCGGAGCTCGTCTCCAGGTCGTCGGCGCTGTTCTGCATGTTGCTCAGCATCTGGGAGTGTTTTGTGTAGTCCACGAGTGCTTGAGAGAAGCTCACGGTCTGCCCGTCGTCCAGGTCGTTGCTACAGTCTGGAGCCTGAGAACTGATATTCCTGTACGGTAAAGCCACCGGCTTGTTTTCCTCCAGATGCTGCTCTTTGGGTTCACAGAATGTTTCGAAGTCGGGGTCCGACGTGCTTCCGAATGATATGCTGCTGTGTCTTTTCTCGCAGTCTGCACTCGCGGGTTTTGGTCTTTGCTCGTTGGGAGCGGGCACGTTCTCCTTGTCGTCCAGCACGTCCACTTGTGCACTGCTCTTGCAGGCCGACGTCTGTGGCTTGGAGTTCACGCTGCAGTTCTTATTCGCCGTGATTTCTTGCCGTCCAACCAGTATCTGTGCCAGTTCGGAGGATTTGCTGCATGTGCTCGGCCTCTCGACGAAATTGTGGACATTGTACAGTTCAGCGCTTATTTGTAGCTGGTTCATGTCTGGGACAAAGGCAGAATCGGAGACGTCGACCGCCTCGCTTAGGTACTCGCACTGATTTGAGCCGGGCAGCTTTGATTTGCTCTCGAAATGCGGACTGATGAGACTCTCGTCCGGCGCAAAGAGCTCATAGAGGGCGTCACCGCTGTAGCTGTCCCTGGGCAGTCTGTCTGTCTGCAGCGGGTCGGCTTTCTCCTGGCCTTCGTCTGGTCCTGGGGTGGTTGAATCGTAGTATCCCTCATCGCTATTTGGAACCGACTCCTGGTGCTCGCTTTGAGGAGTCAACACATCGGCCATTGACGAGCCGTCCACGCCACTGGCTTGCTGCGCGCTGTTGCTGTTCAGTAAGTCCATATTGTGAGAACTTGTCAGATCGGTGGTCACGTCTGTGCGGTCTTGGTTACACGTGTAGCAAACTTCCTCTGATGCATTATTTCCCCAAAAATTATGCAAACACTCTTCATCCAGATCCTCCGGCGAGGCCATTTCCTCACCTCCACCCTGGTACGTGAGATAACAGGACGCCCTCTTCCCACCGTTCCGGCTCCTTTCTCCAGACATGGTGCTCTCTGTGATGGAGTCGTCCTCTTGATCGGCGATGATGTCCCCACAGCCCGTGAGCGAGTCGAAGCTCTTCAAGGAGGCAACGTCTCCAAATATCAGGTTTATCTGCTCCGACGAGCTGGCGGACGTGTGGGACTTGAGCGCGGGCTCGGACCTGGCGTGGAGTTGGAGGCAGGGCTCGCTGTGCACTCGGGAGCTCTCCTCGAACTCGCTGGAAACCGCCGACAGCATGTTCACGTCCTCCAGTCGATCATCGCACAGCCGGTCTTCGCAGTCAGACCTGGGGCTGTCTCGCTCCGCTCTTCTCTCCGATGCCGCGGCGTCGGCGTCAATACATTCAGCAGCGACAGAATTATCACATGCGACATCTGCAAAATCAGGCACGTCGGGCTCAGATCCCAGGCACTCCGTGACAAACTGGCTGGTGTTGTCCTGGACAACAGGCACCTCCTTCCTGCAGTCGGGAGAGGTCATAGCAATCATCTCGGCCTTCTCCAGTCCAACATTCCTATGGTTCCTGTGATACTTGAAACTGTTAAAAAGGCCCCTCAGACCCTTCTTCTGCCGGCTGAGAGTCAGCGACTTCTGCTCAGCGGAGGGGAAACTACATTCACTGTGGCAGCTGCTGCGGAGCTCTGCTGCAGAGGCCCTCTGACTGTGGTACTCAAAGTCCCCCGCCGAGGTGAACCCGCCCCTCAGATTGTCGTCGTGGCTCGCCTTGCTCAGCCCGTCGTGCGTCCTGCTCTTGGTCAGCCCTTTCTTAGAGGACCACTTGCTGGGATTTTTACTCCTGCCGCCGAAGAAATTGGGCAAAATGCAGATGCTTTTGCGGACGCCGAAAAAGGTCAGGGCGGTCCTCCGGAATCGCCCGGACTTCTGGGATTTCACCGCCGCGCTCATCGCCTCCGGCTGAAGCTCTTCGGCGATGTCGTCGGGGCCGCAGCGGGGGAGCTGCTCGGAGGCCGAGCCCGAGTCCTTGGTGCCACTTGGTGGCTCTTCTGCCTTTCGTGAGGCCATGGCGACTGCATCTACAAACGCTCCCCAAAAGACGGCATGGCGGCTGAATATTCTGAATCAGCAGGTGAGATCGTGGCAGTGAATTCCTCCATCTGGTAGGGCCCTGTATTGAGAAAATATATGATTAAGTCAAACTGAACTCTTGCCACGTCGATTTAAAGTGAACACATTAGATTTTTTGATACTCATCTGAGTCACTTCGTCCATTTGCTTATTTTACTCTAGCCACCCACTAGTCCAGATTAAATCAGACTTTTCTGAGGTGGGTTCACAACTATCGCAGATGACAGTCACATTTTATTAGTTAAAATGATTCATCTGTGACTTGAACATATTCTCAGGAGCTGTGGACCCACACTAGTGTCCTCTTTTTCACAGCTGTCCATAATACTTAACCACCGTTTGCTTGTGTTTGCAAAAAACACGTTCGTAAGCTTCTCGTGACGTGAGAACAAGCCTTCACTTCACGCTTCTGAGGTTCAATCATTTTACTGGAATTTGACCTGGAACTCAGACAATGACAATAATAGCTTCATGTTCTTGACTATTGGTGGTGCAATCATGTCTTACTTTTCTCAGAAATCATCATGCTAATCGCTGATACATACAATTGTTCTGGAGGGTTTGTGTTGTTCATGAATCTGTCAATTAAAGCTTTAGGAATATGCATTTTGAGTAGGTATGAATGAAACCAATGCATGGATAACTAAAATAGAAGAATAACTGATGATAATTCTGAGTGACTGGTGTGTGGATACCATGAATGGGACCTGTCCCAGGTGTATACCCTGCCTGTGTGCATAAAACCTTATCAGCCCCCATTGCCATGTACCTTGCATCAATACATAATGAACCTATCAATTACACCCAGCCATCAGAATTGCAGAGGACTAATTACACTTTGGCAACACTGTGGATACAGTGTCTAGTTCCCGTTTCCTGTTGTTCTTCCAGTGTCTGTATGGGTAATCTGGTGTCCTCACACAGTCCAAAAACATCATTTGAATCAATGCAAGGCACTGCATTAACCTTAGATGTGAGTGTGAGAATGACTGGTATGCATGTGTACAGGGTGAATTTAATGCTTACTTGTTATGTGTGCTGGAGATCCATTAGACCCCATTAGACTCACTTGACACCACTCGGTACAAATGGATGAATGGGTGTATGTTTGCTAGTGCAAGACAAACACGAACTCACATAAAATACATATAACAATAATAATACATTTGTTGTAAAAATCTGATTAATTTATTTCGGAGCCTGAGTGGCTGTTACTAAGGTTAGACTGAATCAGGATAATCCAAACTTCTACTGTAGAGAGAGGGCTCAGGTGCTGCAGCAACAGGCTACAGATGGAGCTACGCTGCAACTGTGACCAGTGCTGGAGGTGGGTCATTACTCTTCATAAATTAAATAAAGAAAACCATCAACAACGATAGTAAGACGGAAAATGAACCGAGCTGCCGGGTCTTCACAGACCTGATTTGGGAGTACAATTCCCATGCAGAGGCAAACTAAAACTGAAATCCCCGTTAGCACCGTAGCTCCAGACGTCCGACAGTAAACAAACTTACCCGGTGGAAGCTCGCCTGGCAGCCTGGAGCCGGACGCGTTTCCTCGGGCAGGAGAGACGAGCTTAGTCCTCAGAGCATGGCTCCTGCTGGCGGTGCTTGAGCTGGAACTTTGGCTGGATGCAGACGGCTGGTTGTCCTATCGGGCCCCGGAGCAGCTTGCAGCAGACTCGGGTTCATGTGTTAGCCACGGTTAGCTCGGTGCAGACTAACAGCGGTTCCGTCAGCAGGCTCGCAGAGGCTGTAGCTACAGTTCATCCCCAAACAGCTGGACGCTGTCAGCGCACTGAAAAACGGCCCAGGAGCTGGATTTCTGTGTGGAGCTGGGCCACGATGGGCGATTTCACCTGAGGTGATAACAATGACTCCAGCGTTAAAGTGTAGATGCTGGATGATGACTTCCTCTTCGACTCCTCAGGTAATCCTCTGCCCGGCGCATGTTAGTGACGCAACATGTTGCGTCCACGTCCAGTTTATAAAATACTACTACTACTACCACGACTACAACTACTACTACAACGCATGCTTTTATTATTATTACTACTATAACGTCGACTACTACTACTACTACTACTACTACTGTGAAACAGCAAATCACATTTACATAATTCATTCATGTATTTTCTGATGTGATTAATTTCTTATACAAAAGCACATTCACAAATCAGTTTGAGTATCAAATCCTGATTCATTCACTATAAAAATTAAGACAAAATATGTATTCCATCAGCTACCTATCAAAAAGAGACAACTAGCTGTCAAAGAAATGCTTGACTGTAAATGTATGTACTCAACAGGATGACAATGTCTGAGCTTTTCAGTTGGTTTACATTTGCAAAGAGTGAATCAAGGAAACCATTTTTCTTTTTATTTTACTAGAAACTTTATTAATACTTACCAGGGAAAACACAGACTGTGCCGGAGGACATGTACCAGACAATGAACATATTACATTGAAATAAATAGGGAAAACACAATAAATAAACTAGACAGAAAGAGGGGAGAGAAGTTACACAAAGTATTTGGACATATTTATTAGTTTGACTGTCCAAACAGCCGCCCATAAGGATGTGATATTAAGCTTGAAGCAGAATAAGGCCAGAGCCAGCTGTGTATTAGACCTCAAACTTAAAATCTGTATAACTAAAGACATGATTGTCACACCTCAAGGAGGTTTATGGGAATATACAGGAAATATTGTCCATGATTTGTGTGTAGAATTTTTTTTATCACAAAAACAAAATAAGTGGAACGATAACATCTTCAATATGAAGGTCACAGATGCATTAGTTTGTCTCAAGTCAAAGAGAAAGAGAAGCTCAGGTTGAATCAATTTGGTTCATGATACACATAATAGGAGTGAAATGTAAAAAAACAAAAAACACTCATTCAAATATTTCTTTGCAGTTTCTACATAGATATTTACAGCAAGTCTCAAAGATTTACTTTACTAGTGAAGCAACATGATGCCCTTTTCCATTAATGTTCATTTGGTAAAATGTTATGCTACAGTAAAAATCATTTCAACACAGTGCGCAATCTGGTATTATTTGTAGTACAGTATACTCAGACTAAATTAAGTTTTTACAGTGCAATTATGTGTTTCCATCCCGCAAACAAGCACTTAGCTGCTTACTTACTCTTGTGCTTTTATTTTAATACTATTTTAAAAAGTGCTTCTTTTACAGGTTTTGGTCCTAAACATACTGTATATATGCTCTTTGCTGGTGTAAGTCTTCTTGAAATCAAGTGGTCCTGATTCTTCATGTATTTTCCAGTTATGTTTTTGACTGCCGGACGTCAGTCCACTCCGTTTTGGTGTTTTTCAACGCCTGAGTCTTCTTCTCGTCTACTTGCACATAATCCACTTTGTGACCATCTGAGAAGAAGGGCTTCTGCTGGACACACAAAAAGAGAGAGGAGGGGACAGGGACATCAACATGGATGCATTCTAAATAAGGTAACATGGCTTCTCTGCAAACAAATTTCTTGTGAGTGCACACTGGAGAACTTTTTAGAACCATATTTTGCATATCTCAGTGCAAGTAATGTGAGGCTCAAAATAAAATTCAGAAGGACTGTAGGTTTTCCCCTCAGGGCACACAAGACAAGTTGAAAGTGCTACTAACCTTTGCATAAGCAGTGATTTGCTTATCTGAACAGTAATCATAAGGGTTAGTGGTTCTAATCACAGGTAGCGACTGTATTTATATATTCCTGCTGGTTGTGGGCTGACTGAAATGTCAGAGATCGTTAATCTGCGGTTTTCTGTTCTCCCTCCTCTTCAGACAGAGAAATCATTTGTTTCCCCATAATGCCTTGGCAACAGCCAAACAGCAGCAAAGAGTCCTTTTAGTTGAGAAAAATCTCTCGTTGTCTACATATTGAATAACAGTACAGTATGCATAGCGTGTCTACACTTAGAAAAAATGGAGATATGGAGACATCTGACAAATGTATCTCTATACCCTGTAGGGTACAAAGCAGATAAGATAATGGATGGATGGATGTTTCTCTATAACATACCTTTAGAACTGGAGATGGGGTTGCTGGATTAAAATCCAGTGACAAATAATCAAGGTTTGATTTTCTCGCCCATGGTCCGATAAAAGTGAGACTGGACTGTTGCATTGAGTCCTGTCAGAGAGACAAATACATGTAAATGTTAGTAAGAAATTGTTAGTAAGAAAAGTGAAAATTACCTACACATTCCTGAAAAAGTAATTGCCCAATCCATACATCACTGACTGAATAAAAAGATGGTCTGAGTCCTTTCATTTTCAGAGAGCAGCCACTTGATGTCACTTGATGTCTGCATGTTTTTTTTTTGCTCACCCTCGCTCACAGATACATGACTAATGTGCTTTTCCCAAAACTTTATTTTAGGAAAATCAATTAAATATGCACCCTTTCCAGAAACAGTCTTTCGCAATATCCCACTGTTACACATGTTCACTCCCTGGAAGGTCCCGAGTGCAATTACAATTTGCTGAGCACAATATTTTAGAGCTATGCAGTCACTTTCCACACCCATGCTCTCACATGTTTGGAGGCAGCTACTCATCTTTTATGGTCAGACCTGACGACACAATTACGACAATGTTTTGTGTAACTGGAATGTACTGGAAACACACCTGTTAATGTTTTTTTTTCTTTTTTGTAGTCATAACAAAACTAGTAAAGTGAGGCCTAAAAGGGTCTATACAATGATTGGCTAACTGTGACATGGTGTGTCAGTGGTCAGCACTGTCAGCCCACAACAAGAGGGACTTGGGTTCAACTCCCTGGTCAGACTGAGGGCACATGTCTGCGTAAGTTTTCTCAGGGATCTCAAGCCTTCTCCCATGGTCCATGTTTAAGAAGATCAGAGACACTACATTGCCCCAGGATGTGACAGTGAGAGTGAATGGTGTGTTTGTCCTGTGATGGACTGGAGACTTGTCCAGGGTCTATTCCCTGCCTTCATCCCAGCGATTCCAGCTAGGAATTAAGTGTTGAAGTGTTGAGAAAATGGATGGACGATTGGCTACATATTAAGTCAACAAAGTCAATATCAGCTGCAGTAGAACCACAATAGGAGCACATTCAGATTCATATTTAAGGCAAAGTAACATGATCAGTCTATTCATCGGTGTGCTGCAGCCTAGCTCCAAGCTCAGCAATGGCAGGGAGTACACACACACACACACACACACACACACACACACACACACACACACACACACACACACACACACACACACACACACACACACACACACACACACACCATTCATTCTCCACTAAACCTAAATGCATATTTTTCGGACCGAGGGAGGAAATCAAGTATCCAGATAAAACCCACACAGACACAGGGAGGACATGCACACTCCACACTGAAGGGCCCCTGGTCCAAATGGGTAACCAGGTATCCACCATGTTACCAAAATACATCATTCATCATCTCTTTCTTATTCTAATGGCAGGTTGTAATTTCAAAAGGATGATTTATCTTGCTTATGCAAGCTACGTGACATAGGGAGATGGTAAGGTGAGCTAAACAATATCAGAGAGCTACTTCCAACGATCAGTTATAACGGACAATATCTAAGTCCAAAGGCTTATGATTAACTGCAGCTACTTGGAATGTAAATCAGGTCACAGAGAAAAACACGAGTTGATGAATCAAAGATACTACTATGAATTTAAACAAACACACAGTGAAAGGCTGCCTTCAGCTGCTGACGGAGAGGAAGGCCATAGCATTATTGAAATTGTGTGACTAAGTCAGCCTCCACTCTACATGCTAAATGAATCATCTGAACTTTATTTTCACTGCTCTATATAGACATTGTACCGTTGCTGTGCCATTTGCATCCTCATCTCTTGGTCTGTCGCCGTTCTCAAGTCGTCGATCAGGAGTTAAACAGCTCATTGAGAAGCTGCAGACACACAATTAAAACAGAAATTAGGATGAATTTATGACAAATTAGCAACCACTAATGAAGTTTCACAAAGATAGAAGCACAGTACTAACCTTGAGCGGAATAAACTAATTTTATGTCCTCTCATAACATATAATTTAGAAGTATAATTTGATTCAATCTAAGCTCTAATTATGAACAATAGTAAACCCATGAGTTGAACCTGCTTTTTTAAGGTCTGACATTTTAAGGCCAGGATGATCACAAGACAAAAAAATCTCTAGTGTGTATTTAGCTCACATTAGTATTTGAGATCATAGCAATCGGCAGATGGGATGAAGAGGTGTTTTTCTCTCACCGTGATTCAGTCATTGCTCTGCACAAGGGTAGATGCGTGGGACATTCTGTGATTGTAGAGAGGCCACTCAAGTCAAGAGGTGGAGGTCGAGCTATGAGCCAAGAAAGGACAAGGTCACTTGATTGGTTCTAGCTCTCTGGAGCGCCAGAGGAAAGGCCGGTTGTCAAGCAGTGACATGCAGATAAGATCACTGTGTATGGAAAAAGCCTGTGTACCTAATATCTGTGTGAATCCTGCACTGACATCTACAGCAGTGTATCATTAGCTTTGCAACGCAGATGACTATTGCTGCACTGTGAACAAGCTCATGACATGGAGCCCTAGCATCACAGTGACTGGCTGAGAAGAAGCAGAGGACGGTTTCCACAGAATGCCAAACATGAACCAACCAGTGTTGCACTCTCACCTCTCCTCAAGCGGGGCTTGAGATGCCGATGAATGGGAGGAGGTGCAAAATCACCGGGCTGACCCACGAGTGGGCTGATGGCTGTGGTGGGAGAGTCAGCCCTGCAGGTGGCGTTGAGGAAACTGAATGTGCTGGGGCTCATGGGAATGTATCCGTCAGAGTCAGCAGCGGCGCAAGAGATAGGCGGTGAAGCCATGGGCACATATGAGTCATCCTGGTAGCTTTGAACCCGGACGGTGCTTAAACAAGGCTGTTGACAGACAAAACATCATGGGGTCAGGCGAGTGCACTTTATCAGCATGGAACAATTCTTTAAGATGATGTGTGTGGTATTCATTTCAGTATCTTTCAATTTACTATCAGACTAGACAGATAGATATGTAGGTAGATAGATTGATAGATTTGTAGGTAGGCAGACAAATAGAAACTTAATTGTTTCCTTGGGGAGGTTCCCTTCAGGCAGTTTAGGAAAGTATTATGGAAGGTACAGTCACGTCTTTGAGGGACTTTACTGAGGTTTCTGGGAAACCACCAAAGTCTCCAGGCAGACCAGGACAGACTACCTGGGGCTATTTTGTCTGTTTCAGGAATTTCATCACTGACATATCTTCTTTTGCCAATCTTTGTGCTACGCTGCAGAAACAAGCCATTAGCTGGGGTTTCATACACCAGCTGTATCTGATCTACTTGTTGGCTAAACAACAAATAATTCCCAAAATATCAAAGTTTTCCTCAAACACAAAACTTTGGTCACACAAGACCTCATGCTCTCTTACCAAATTAAGACTCTGTCTCCTGTTCCTCATGGATCTATGATCAAGATCTACTGGGAAAAAAAAGGAAAAAGTTTAAGTGTAACAATCATGCTTGCACCAGTTCTCTCACATTTCCTGGATTAGCTACTGGCCATACCTAATCGGAAGTGGTCCAGGCTCGACAAAGAGGGCCTCCTGGGAAATACCGTGTTGTGACCTGAGAACTGCCGCACGCCCATCGGCCCTAACCTGTGAGCTGCTTCATCACCCAGCTGCTCTGAGGCTTGACTGGGCTTGGGTGGCAGCGGAGGAGGTGTGTGTCTGTCGCTCGTCGCGTCGAACGATGCAGAGGAATAAAGTTTGTCAAACTGGAAGACACTTGTGGCACAGTGATGGAGCGGAGAGGAGGAGGACGATGGTAAGATGGAGGAGCACGGTGCGCTGAAGGGAGGGTTGATCAGCCTCCCGTGGGGGAAAGGACACGGGCTGGGACTGGCGTGGGAGATGGAGGAGGAGGAATCGGTGTAAAGAGGCGAGGGGACGATGTCCCTGGTGGCATCGTCGGATGACTTCTGCTCCAGAGAGATCTCAGAGTTTGAAAAGCTGTCGAGCCGACAACAGCAGGGGTGGGCTGCAGTCTCGCAGTCCGAGAGAAAAAGGTACTCGGCTGGTTGACTGGAATCCAGTTGGCTGGATACAGATGCTCTGTCGGAGGTGTCGGATGATGGCTGTTTTGAGGTGGGGGTATGGGGAAAGCCTTCCTCTGAGCTCTCTGTTGAGAACCAGCAAAAAAGAAACAGAGGTGTTACAAGCAAGAAGTAGTGATAGAAAAACAACTGGAGCAGACCAGTTTGGAAGGAGGAAAGGGATGAAAGCAAACACATGTGAGACCTCTTCCCTCTTTTGTCTATATATATATATATATATATATATATATTCTTCAGCGGTTCAGTCTAGTTGGCCCACACTCAAAAATTTGCCTCAGTCTATTTTACTCAAGGTCACTGAGTCAAGGCTTTCCCCACAGAGCTTTGCGAAAGAAAAAAATCTAGAAGTCTCTCCGTGTTCTCATTAAACATTTGCTAATCTTAAAAGATGTTTGATGTTTCTAAGTGCAGAATGACCTTTCATAGTCAAATGTTACATGGTACATCTGTAGGTCCAGGCAGAACCTCCTGTGAACCGTTTCTGTGAGAATACCCTCAGTCAAAGCAGCTGCATCCTTATTCTATGCACAAAATGTGTGGACAGTTGACATCATGATCCGGTTCCTGTGTGTGTGAATAATGTGATTTAAGTTGACACGCGGGGCAGCACATCCGCGACTTTGTGCCGTTGCTCTATCTCCAACGCACAGACAACGGCGTTCAAACAGCCTCGTCTTTAAGGCTGCTCATGAATACGTGCTGGCAAAAATAATCAGCCAGGCAAAGATGACATTTGACTCCAAAACATGTTGACGTGTGACACAGAGCCCTCCTAATTCAAAGCGTATGTGATCAGCCACTATCTTCTCTAACACGTCTGTGCAGCAGACGTGTTATAGGGATCTGCACCACGGGACTTATGATGAAATATGAGGTCATGTCTTGCCTCTCCTCAGCCCATGAAACATATTCCTGTATGTGCTTGACTGGATAATTCATTTCCAGTCGAGAGGAGTCGAGTGTGAATAACTGTTACTTTTGTTGTTGTTGTTATTGCTGCCGCTGCCGTTGCTGCTGATGCAAGACCACATATGATAAACATCAAGAAGCTTTAACCACAATGACTCGAGATGTGAGTTTAGTGGTTCACTTACAGGGAATTTTATCTGCCAGAAAAGGCAACAGCTAACGCACATAGCTAAAACGGCTCAAGATGTGTCTGCTGATTCAATGTTTTTGAGCCTCCTACCTGCATGAATCACTAAGATTAATCAGACAGATTTTTTTAAATGTTGGTTTTTAACTCTTGAATATTCCTCAAAGTGAAGTAAACAGGTAAAGGAACAATAGACAGTTCCATTCGAAATAATGTGAAATAACCAAATCAAGTGCAACATGGAGAAACTCTAGATGTTTTCTGCCAGTTTTTATACATGTGTAAAATGAAGCAAGAAAATGAGCTAGCATGGCATGACAGTCATGATGAATACATCCCTGTGTTCACCCTGCCTCGCACAGATTCTCACTTAAAGATGCATCTTGGTTGTTTTCACTTCTACAGGCATCAGTTGTAAGATAATGAGGGCATGGGTCACCCCTGCATGTGTTGTGAACACGCTGTTCTGTTGATACGTTTTACCAAAAGTCTCACCACGCCAAAACGTTTGACCTGGTTTTATAGATCTTAAGTTCACCACTTCCCGTGTGGTGACAAGCGACACGGATTGTCACACTGCCTGACTTACAGCCGCCCAATGGAATTTTCCTTCTGCTTTGCTCCCTCTCCTCTGCGATTTTCGGCGAGACAGATTCAGTTTCAGACACAAGTCTGGCCAAGTTCACCTTTAACACGACCCCCCCCCCCCCGCACCTCTGAGCAGAGTCAAGCGTGTGTTTACCTGCATCCTCCAGGCTGCCGAAGTGGCAGATCTGACTGATGCTGCTGATCCAGCCGTTCATCTCCTCCTCGGTTTTGGCCACCAGGTAAAAAACACGGGACGAGGTCTTCACTACAAAAAGGTGCTTCCCGTGGAAGTCCCGCTTTATCCTGAGCTGCCCGTTGAGCATTTCCACCTCGCACTCCTTCAGGTCAATGATGCGGATGGGCTTTTTGGAGTTCTTGCTTTGATAATACTCCAGCACATCAGGATTACCGCTCATGCGACCTCTCCGGAGCACGAACCAGCGTTTCCTCCATGCCTGCGGGCAAAAAGAGCAGTTCATCATGGATTTAGTTTGAAGTTGGACCTTTATCCTCACACTCTAATATTATTCACAGTGCTGCATAATTCGAAAAACAGTAGCGTCTCCCTTTGCCCCTCCACCACCGTTTTATTAGTCATGACCAGTCATGGGAATTAGATCACAGCTCCTGCTCACAACAGCTAACTTAGCAACTTTAAACTCCATTTTTTTGCTTTTGATATGGTCAGTAAGCGGAACCTCTACTCAAATTTCCCAGAAGCACAGAGAAGAGGAAGTTCACTGTATTTAGCAGAAAATGTCTAACACGAAAGAGGTATTTATACAGTGCTTGGCCACTGCTTTCTACTGAGAGCACTTACTGAAAACTTAAAACTGAAACTTTTAACAAGTATTTATAACACCCTGTATGTTGTTATATGGCCTCACAGAACAAAGGCTGCAATCCAGGCCATTTAAATGGGTGCCATATTAAATACTGTGGTTTTAAAGACAATAAATAATGGAAATGTTGACGTGTTCACACTTGGTTTTGTGGCTTTGTGTGCAACAACAGAGCAAAGCTTCCCCGATGCATGAGAGGTGATAAACGTTTAGCATCCTTTCCTGCTCTCGCCAGCTGGTTGCGTTTGTCTCTAAACCAGGAAAGGGTTAAGCAGACACTCAGCCACCATACATACTACCAATAACATGAGCACATTTACAAGGAAATCATAACTAGACTGATGCAATTTGTTCCTGACGATTACAGGGTTTTCTCCCTGTGTGTTGTACATCCAGATGCTTCTACCAGGGCTAGACAATGGTTGTAGAAACTCATCCACACTTTGTTTTGCTCTGTCACCTCTGTATCATGTTTCAAGAATTCAAGAACATGTTCAACTGGAGAATCGTAAAAACGCAGGCTGGGTTTGCAGGTCTTAGTGGCCTAAACTATCTGATGGTCTCTCTTTTGCAGATGGAACTAGTTGTCATGATAATGAAAAAGTTTTGGAGCTTTGGCTGAAAGCTCTTATAAACGAGGATTTATTATTTTCTTGTCTTCAGTCTCCACAGTCAGTAATGGACAGTCACGCTCGACCCAAGATTTATATTACAGCACTCAAACATAAAAGGAGTTTTTCCACACTAGACCTTTAGATTTGTCACAGCAGCAAAAGCAGGCATCTGTTAACTCCAGTGTCCCTGTATGACTGCTGGGATGATGAGCCAGCATTCACAATACCAGCATCATGAAAGTGAAGCAGCTATTTTGGATCCAACCATTGTCAATCTTATTGCTATTTCTTTTCAGGGCTTTGCATGCACAATTCCTTCCAGGATTCTGTTACCAAAGCCTCAATATTTGAGTATTTTTCTCTGTCAGACATATTTTAATGTTCATGTAAAATCCTCAACAGTTTCTGTTTAAATATTCTCCTGCTTTTGTATGGCCTTGGGGAGGCAAAGTTTGCATTTTTCCAAGAAAAATCCACACCAGAGGGCTTTTGAAATAAAACACAGAAGAGCAAGGGGTAACATCACCTTGAAGCCAAATGACAATAACTGATAAAATGTCCTCATGCAAAAAACAAAACCCAAAGGCCAACCTCTCAACTTGCAGGAGTGCAGTGACCAACAGGCGAATGTTAGCGCACAGTTATTATGACAGAAAGGGGAAATGCAATGTTGACAGAAAATGAGACAAGTGAGCTGGTTCCGTGTCAGAGAGGATCAGGTCTGAATTGTTTCATCGCTTCAGGCGTCAGAGTAAAATGAAGGAGCTGCAGTCAAATTCACAAACACCCCCACGAACACTTCACACTGACAACTTTACTTCATTCCAGAACACTAAAGACTAAAATACATTCGATGACATGTGATCATCCTAATTTCCATAGTGGTATGTGCTGACTATTTGAATAATGGGGCAGATAGCCTGCCTGCCCTGGCTGTCAGTCAAAAAAAAAAAGAAAAACACATGTATTTACTTTGTTCTGACATCAACAGGATTTGCATAGTGTGCTAAAATAAGTTTCTGTTTCCCGGCTGAAAACCCCCATCAACGCACACACACGCACACAGACACACACACCTCCACCCACCCATCTCCCTGCTCTGGTGTTGACAAATGGCCCTCCTCTTGCTCTTCTAGTCACACAGAGGAAGTGCAAACAGCCGTCACCAAGCTGGACTATTTCTGCTTGACACTCAAGTCTGAAGTGTCTGACTACCTCTGACATTACTTCCCATGTTTCACAATACACGCACTCATCACACAAACACACACACACAAGCGAGTTGCCGGCCTAACGCCATCACATGACCCCAACAACCGCAAAACAGTGAGGGCTGTATACTGTGCATGTAAGCAGTCACATATATGTACTGCAGGAGTGAAAAGCACATCTGTCTGAAGTACATCTGCGATTCGTGACAGGTTGTATAATACAATGTGTCATAATACATTGATTTTACGACCAGGAGCTGCATCTACAGGACAGAGCACCACACTGAGGTATTATTATAGCAACCTGGGAGACACCGTGACAGAGATTGAATGACAATTGAATGCAGATACACCCATGATGTCTTTCCACATCATCATTCCTCATAGTAACACATTAAAACACACACACACAGAGACAGAGGTTTAGCAGCGCAACCTGATGTTCCTGCTGCTGCCAGAGGACATAAACAAGCGTTCGGTGTGGACTGCTACTCACAAATCTCTTTAGTTTCTTCTCCGGGGGGGATTTAATGAGCCAGCCGGTGCAGACCACATCCCCGGTGCTCATCTTGACTGCAGAGCGTGTCGTCCTCACTGCTGCTGCTGCTCTGCTGCTGCTGCTGCTGCTGCTGCTGCTGTGAAACTGAGAGCACTGTGAAGCATATCCTGTGTTCTGGTGTTCAGCCTAGCCACTCCAAAAGGAGGAAGTCAAGAAATTGATCACATACACACACAACCACACAGACTGAGTGAGAGAGAGAGAGTGCAAGAGAGAGACAGAGAAAGAGGGAGGGATATGGAGAGAGAAGCAGAGAAAGAGAGAGAGGGAGAGAGAGAGGGAGAGAGAGAATTATGTGTTTGTTTTCTCTCTGCTCAGGGCTAGAGGATGGAGCTGTTGGCCTGTGGGGCTTACAAAGGAGAAAAACACCACACATTACGAGCTGTGACAGGTTTGACTTGAATTGACTGGTAGGACACGGCGGCTGCGTCACCAGCTGTTGAAATATCATATCTGATGTTTACTGAAATAAAAAGATTGCATTCCACTGTTGTGTTGCTGGTTAGTTTGCGGTCTGTGGTTTTTGAATGCTACAGAAACCAGAAGAGGTTCAACAGTGTATAACTGTTAAAAGCAGAGACCTGACGTACTTCTTTTTGATACTCAGTAATCTTCTAACACACATCTGTGACCTCACTTGTTTCCAGGAAAGTCCAGAGTTAAGTCATGATATTGCAATGACTTTACTTGTCAAAAGTGAATCCTGGAAATTTAGAGTTCAATCACAATGTACAAATCTCCAAAAAGAAAACATGTAGTCTTCTGTTAGATTCCCACTGGGAACTTAAGGAATGCATGTGTATGGTTTGAGTAGGTTGCAAAAGCAAATGTACATACATTTAAACTCTTCGGAGACTGTTTACTATTTCATGCTGCAAATACTTTTATGCATTCCACAAACTTTTCACATTTAAGCTATTATGTAACGTCTTGGTCACAAGCAGCTTCTACAACAATCAAGCCTCTTGATGATGTATAACCATGCGATTCAAAATTTGCATAGAAAGTGGATAAGATCACAGCACTGGCCTATTTGTCATCATTACGTGATGCTCAATGTGTGCATTAACCTTATCGATGACTGCATCAATAGCAGGGCTCCCGAGGTGCTACGTGACCCAGTGGCACCTCTCAGGATCTGAGTAACAGGGCAGCTGCAAGGTGCCCTTCCATTAATCAAAGATCAATCACTTAATCAATATGTAGAATCCAGCATGGACATGAGGTGGATAATGGTACTGGCCCCGCAGCAGTGACAGTCATACTATCGTTGCAACAGCCGCTCTGCCAGTGGCAGTGGTATTAAAATCAAAATGAAGACTTCATCTCATTATGACTTGATCAAACACGTCATATACAGATCAGGTGCAGCTGTGGGATAACAATACAGAAATAGACAACAACAAAGCAATCCAGGGCTCACCTACCGTAAAATAACAGTTTCAAAGAGAGAAGTTGACTGCCTAACTTCTCTTGATGGTAAGTATAGCATCCGTCAGCCACACCTCAACGTTATAACATCAGATTTTCTTCTCAGGAGGGAAACACTTACATCCTCATTGTCAGAACTGCGAATGATTTCTTGTCATGAAAATAATAATAAACTGCCAAAACCACAGCGTGACTGTTGTCAACAGACGGATCACTTTCAGGTTAGTTACAACCTGAGTGGTAATTCTGTGAACACAACCTCGACGTCATCCTTTCATCTACGTATTCAGTGACCACCAGGGGGAGACATAATGGCAGCTGAGGATGGCATCCTGTCACTGGGCAAATTTCATATTCACCAATCATGACTCAGGGAAAACCCAATGACAGATTCATAACATTGTAATTATTATTATGTATATTACTTGTGCTGCACCCACATACACAATCCTACGTGTTCTATTTCTGTCCATGTGTTCCACATGACACAAGGAGGAAGTCAACACTATGTTATGATTAGAAAACTAATTATTCATTTCATTTAAAATAATGATTTGGTGATAGATAGATAGATAGATAGATAGATAGATAGATAGATAGATAGATAGATAGATGGCAAACAGACAGACAGACATAGATAAATAGATAGATAGATAGATAGAGAGATAGATAGATAGATAGATAGATAGATGACACTCAGACAGACAGATAGATAGATAGATAGATAGATAGATAGATAGATAGATAGATAGATGACACTCAGACAGACAGACAGATAGATAGATAGATAGATAGATAGATAGATAGATAGATAGATAGATAGATAGATAGATAGATGACAGACAGACAGACAGACAGACAGACAGACAGACAGACAGACAGACAGACAGATGATAGATATCATCTCCATTATCTGCCCTTTCTTATTTGTCCACTTTCGTCAGTTAATACGGTTTTCTTGACAGTGCCATTTATTTACATAGTACAGTGTACATTTCAGCAGCAACACCAGTCAATCTAATGACATGAGTTCCAGTTTTCAAAACTTTTCAAAAATTCAGAAATTTTTAATTTCAGTGTGTTCATGGTGGGAAATGCCTTGCGGATCTTTTGTGGTGAATTTTTGTTATTTGTTATTTAACTAATAAAGAAAAGAGACTGATAACATACTTCTTTGTAGACATTTTCTTATGAGAAATGACCAAACAAAATACATTACATTTTGAGTTTGAGGTGAATATAAATATAAATAAAATATATTCATGGTATGTATGATAACGATTTAATATACAATAGAACAGAATAGAGTAGAATATAGCTTTATTCATCCCACAGCAGGGACATTTCAAACAAGTAAAATTGACAGTACAGTAGTAAAGTAAAAGTAATGAGTGAATAAATGAATGAATGTTAAACAGCAAATGTAAGGGAGGACCTACAAAATCTCTGTGATGTGAGTCTGTGAAGTTCAGCATGGGATTACGACATAATATACAATAGAATACAATACAATATAATACGATACAATAGTATTCAAAAACGTTTCACTGTTTTAATCTGTGTACAAACGTCAGAAGCGACGGAACCGGTTTTACGGCCAGAGACTCTGTAAGATCGCAGATGAACGGTGACTACTAACCGGCGTCCTTCACTCTGAAACGTCATTTAAATTAATTGCTTCAAAAAGTCAGTGACCGTACATCGCACGGAATTGACACTTTACAACGCCCAGCTGTTTCAGACTTCACATAAAACCCATACTGACCCATACTGAGAAATAGTTGTCTCGGCACCGCCATCTTTGTCCCTCCTCCTCCGTTCTCTGTAGTGACTAATCTTGCCGCTCAGAGCTTCTTTGCAACTACCCAGAATCCCCCGCGAACGAATGACCTGTCCCTGGCCTTGGCGTGTAGCTGCTGCTGTTAGCGTCAGTGAGAGCTGACTGCAGGGTACCTCAGCTAACCAGTCCGCCTGTCCACCTAGACAACTAGGAGCCTTCACAGCCAGCACCATGCTCAAATGTAGAACCGTATGGAGAAAGCTTGCTCCTCTCACCAGAGCCTCTTCCACTGTGTGCCGGCAGAATGTGAGAAGAACAGGTAAATGGACTCTTCCAGTAACTCTCATCGCTAACTGGCCTCACTCCATAAACAGGTTTCCAGAAACGTGCTTTCACACACACTGTCACACACAGTTTGTAAGACAAGGCTGGAGCCTTCTTTAACTATTCTGACCTTCGCTTGGCTGACATGAAGCTAACTTGGCTAATCAGGAGTGGTAACATACAGAAGTGAATGACATTCTGGGGACCAGCACACTTTGACACTGTCACACTTCAGGGGTGAATGACAAACTCCGTTACTTAATTTTCACACACGCCTGCTGTTGTTGTGTTGTATAACCTGGTGCACAATGGTGTCCCTCCATGTTCTGTAACTGTGCACACTGGGTCATGTATGCATGCTCAGGCCCTCTTTATTTAGTGGGTCATGGGTTCCTTTTTTAAGCCCCTTGTTATCCTGAGAGGATAACATGACATGCATGTGTGGGGGTATAGGTTGCTTGAATGCACAATGATGGAGAGAGGAGGCTCTAAGGCAGTTAGAATAAGAGAATCCATTTCAGTTCAATTCAGTTGTGGGTGATAAAAGAGGATATAAGTGCCGTCTTTCATTAACCTAATTACCAAGGAGGGGTATTCTGGTGCATCAAAGTGTGCCAGCCCCTCCATCAACTCATTCTGAAATGTAGAGACACAGTATGTCGTCTTCCAATGAGATCATGTAAGTTCAACTTCAACATTGTTTAAATTGCTACTTTGCAACAGGATTGTCTCTGGACACTTATTGTGAATGTCTTCTCCTCACAAATACATTGTACAGTTTTTACTCTCAAAGCTTTTGCTTGTAGAAATGCGTTATCTGTGACCCAACATGTCCCATCTTGACCTGGTGCCCCTTTACACAGACGTCTCAATAATGCTGAAGTGCAAAGTGACATTTAGTTGACTGAGCAGCCAAGATGCATCATGCAACTCCAGCCTGATTAACATATGACACAAAAAATGACAGAACAACTCTCTGTTGCCCTCGTTTTGGTGGAATACTATCTGTGGAAATCCTCATTCAAATGATAAAATAAACAGTCGGTGCTATTGTATTGAAATTGATGCATCTTGAACTAATGACAGATTTTTCTTTGTCCCTAGTGTTAACCAATGGCAGACCACCAGCGAGTACGCCTGCGGCTCACATGTCCACCAGTCCGTCAGGGGGCAGCAGGGAGAACCAGATCTACGCCGCTCTGGTTGGAACAGCCATCGTCGGTGGTGCAATATACGTGAGTTGTCCTAGTCTGTCACTGCAGGACTTGACAAGCTACCCGTGGTATCCAGCACGGCACACCACCTTTGTTTTTTGTTTGTTCCCCAGGCGTACAGAACCGTCAAAGAAGACCAGAAAAGATACGAGGTCCGCATTGCTCAAATTGAATCCAGATCACCCACAAAACAAGCTCCATCCACTACGTCTGAGCCTCCAGGTGAGCAAGTCATAATAATACCTTTCACCAAGAGTTGTCCTCTCAGATTCAAAATGTTGCAGCGTGGAGCTTCATGCCACTGCTCTAACTGACTTTTTTAAATCTCTTTCAGCCGAGGAAGCTGCTGAGACAGAGGGTGAGTGACCTCTTATCTTTGTACATCAAATTCCATAATATTAGATAGGTAGCATAAGTTGTTTTCTATCAAGGAGCAAATCGTTTCACTATTGGTAACCGTGACTAGGCTGTTTGCCGTGTTACTCAGGCAGTTTTTTGCTCTTGATCAAAGTCAAAGGTTATTTGGGGAAAGACTTCGCTTCAAATCAGCTGACTCCGCAGAGCACGCTCCGGCTTCCTCTTCATTGCCGTGCAGAAACATTTCACGGCTGCAAAACAAAACGCATCTCATATCGTCTCGATCCACAGTGGATTTTCACTCGGCTCTGGCCACATTTTCCCCAATTAGCCAACCACCTGATGAGCACGTAACACGCAGGAAATGATGCCGTCTGCCAGTCTTGGCTCCCTCCCTAGCTGCTGTTGGATCGTTCTGTCTGTCTACCTTCCAGCCGTCCCTGCGTCAGAGCCTGAAGCCTCACCTTCACCAGAGGAACCCAGTCCTGCAGCTCCCGCAGCTGAAGCCGAGGCCCCTGCAGCTGAAGCCCCGGCCCCTGAAGCTGAAGTAGCGCCCCCTAGTGAAACAACCGAAACGCCTCCAGGTTGTTTTTCTTTTTAGTGTTTCTCCTAGCCTCACATGCATGCTTAATATTGGCCTCCTGTGTAAACGGTACATGACACCCAACAAAGAAAGCTTACCATGATGGAGTTATGTGAGCTACTACCCCTGGTACGTTCCAGCACACATACATGCTGTATGCTCTAAGAGGAAATGGGGACACCGTCTGGTGAAGCAGTAGAAAGCAGGCTGTAAAACACACCTGTCCTCTCCCTCCTCTACATGCCCGGCTCATTATAAACGTGTTAAAAATACAGTGTTCTGGTGCGTGCCATGGTTTACACACGAGGCCCCCTTTTGATGTCTAACGTGTGTCTGTTCCCAGAGGTGGTCAGGTGCACTGCATGGACTGACACATCCTCCTCTCACCTGTGTTTGTTTGCCTTGTGTTTAGTGTCTTGGTTTGTGTCCTCTAACCTCGTTAACGAACCCTCTTCTAGTTTCACTACCACTCTGGAGGCTCGCACTCGCCTCCGCCTGAACTATAGATATTTCACTTTTTGTGGGACGTCGCTGTCAGTGTTTTCCACAAACACGCCGATTCCTTGTCAACGGTGTCAGATCTTATCTCCTCATGTTTTGGAAAATGGCACCCGTCCTGTCCTGACATTTTCTGTGAACGTCTGTTGTCTTGGGCCGGTAATGAGAAGGTTGTTTTTCAGTGTTGACTGTCATGTGATAAGATTGTCCAGAACTGGAAGCTGCCCTTTAAAGTGAACCATGCATTTAACCACCAGACATCTCTCAAGCTGTGTTTCCGATCCAACTGTAATATGTTAATGCCCCTGGTGCTTAACAAACAATGACACTAACACTAGATACACCTCTCTGCTGTCCTCTGCAAAGGTACTGTGGATGCAGCACTACTCTGTATAAACCAACTAGAAATGGGGCAGCTTCCAGTCGCTCTTTTAGCATGCACACTCTACTGAATGCTCTCGGTGTAAAGCGGAGGAATGGCATGGATCCAGATGGTGTAAGGTCTTCTAGTGAACTGAATCTTGACCCATGCTATGGATTACCCTCAGCAGCAGACGAGCCAGTGGTAGAAGCACCTCCGGAGGAGGCAGCAGAGTCACCCGCTGCACCCGTAGTTGAGGAGGGTAAGATTGAGCGGGGAAAGGATTGGCTTTAATATTTCGACCAGAAATATTGGACCTTTCCAACTGTTTCCCAAGAAGATGGATTTCACAAAGCGCAGCTAGATAGTTAGGTTTGATTGTGCACTTTTGCCACTAGTGGAGCCGGTCGCGTCCCCTGAGCCGTCCGCAGCAGAGCTCGCAGAGCAGCCTGCTGCAGCAGACCCTACCGAGCAGCCCCCAGCTGCAGAGCTCACAGAGCAACCAGCCCCTGCTGCAGAGCTCGCAGAGCGACCAGCCCCTGCTGCAGAGCTCGCAGAGCAACCAGCCCCTGCTGCAGAGCTCACAGAGCAACCAGCCCCTGCTGCAGAGCTCACAGAGCAACCAGCCCCTGCTGCAGAGCTCGCAGAGCAACCAGCCCCTGCTGCAGAGCTCGCAGAGCACCCCCCTGCAGCAGAGGCGACAGAGCAGCCCCCTGCAGCCGTTGTGGAGAGTGGTAAGCACCCAGTCAGACGGGTGCATGGTCCCCCTCTGACGCACATTTGGCGCCTGTGTGCGGTTTTCTTGTTGTCTTAACTGGCTGATGCTCCGGTCACACTAACAGAAGCTCCAGCAGCAGCGGTAGCAGATATCCCAGCAGCAGAGCCACCAGCGCCTCAGCCTGAAGTGGTGGCAGCCAGTGGTAAGACCATAATCCAGCCTGGGTTGGAGCAGGGAAGCGGGCAAACACCACACTGATGGGGTTTTATTTTGGTTTGGTTTTTTTGTTCTTGTGTTTGGACAATGTTAATGTTAATTTCACACACCATTTTCTCTCCCCGCCCGTTTGGTTTTAACGTTTTTTTTTTTCTCATTACAGCTCCTACCTCCTCACGTCCTTTTCACATTGTTCAGGTTCTTGTAAAGATAATGGCTAATCTCACTCACATGGAATTCTTTTCTTCCCATTTGCTCCCCTTCAGGTGTACTTGTGTGTTGCGTGGTGGCTACTGCAGAGCATCCAGAGTCACCCGATCACTGACGGAGTCTCCTCTGCTTCTCCTGCTTCCTGCCTCTCTGTCTCTGTCGCTCCTGCTCTCTCTCAGACGCTCCAGGGGCAGCCGCTGCCCCCGCCGCCCTTACGGTCCCCTCACACACACCGTACCTCCTTATCGGTGGCGGCACCGCCTCCTTCGCCGCCGCCCGCTCCATTCGCGCCAGAGACCCCGGCGCCAGGGTCAGTCCCGCGTCCTCCCTCAGTGAAAACACACACACAGTTCAGTCACTCCTGATCCAGTAAGTGACCCTGCCTGCGGGCCGCTTGCAGGTACTGATCGTGACTGAAGAGCCAGACCTGCCCTACATGAGGCCCCCCCTCTCCAAGGAGCTGTGGTTCTCCGATGACCCCGGCGTGACAGAAACGCTGCGCTTCAAACAGTGGAACGGGAAGGAGAGGAGGTGTGTCCGTGTTCCTCCTTTCAGCCGAGCCCTCCTCAAGCTTTTTTCTCCCCATTTTGTCTGACCGTCACCGTTTTTGTCTGTGTGGGGCAGTATTTATTTCCAGCCGGCGTCTTTCTACATCGCTCCAGAAGAGCTGAACAGTGCAGAAAATGGCGGCGTGGCCGTCCTCACCGGCAGAAAGGTGGGTTTGTACCGCTTGGTCAGAAGCCTCCGGGTGCTGTGTTCTTCCAAAGATGATACCGACATACAGATCTGTGATTGCGTCCGTTGCAGGTGGTTCACATGGACGTGAGGGGGAACAAAGTCAAACTGGATGACGACACGGAGATCTCCTACAACAAGTGTCTGATTGCAACAGGTGAAAGCTACTGTAAAAGGCATTCTTCGCCACCTCTGGCTTTAATCTGCCAGAGGCTGATCGGAGCCGTCTTCTCTACTCTCAGGTGGAGTGCCCCGAAATCTACAGGTCATTGAAAGAGCTGGTGAGGACGTGATGAAGAAGACCACTTTGTTCCGTAAGGTGAGTGCTCAGCCATGGCTTTGGTCGAGTGTGGGAGCGTCCGCTGACTCCAGTCTAAGTGTCGCTCTGCTCTGCAGATCGAGGACTTCAGGTCTTTGGACAAAGTCTCCAGAAACATCAAGTCCATCACGATCATCGGAGGCGGCTTCTTGGGCAGCGAGCTGGCTTGTGCCCTCGGCAGGAGATGTGAGTCTGTAAACTAGTGGTGCACAGGACGGGAGCTGCTGTTGGCTCATCCTGGTTCTCTTGTCCTCAGCAAATGAGACTGGCCTGGAGGTGATCCAGATGTTCCCGGAGAAGGGCAACATGGGGAAAGTGTTGCCTGAGTATCTGAGCAACTGGACAACAGAGAAAGTCAAGAGAGGTCAAAGTCCATTTTGCTCTCTGTGTGTCCGATCATCTCATTTTTATTAGTTATCTTGTATTGAATATTCTCCCTTTGTTGTTCCAGAGGGCGTAAAGATCATCTCAGAAGCTCTGGTGAAGTCTGTGACCTGCAAAGACGACAAGCTAGAAATCCACCTGAAAGACGGCCGACTGGTAGGTCGAGGAACTTGGAACGAGCTCCAGTGTAAATCAACAGATAACTGATTAGTTACTGATTGATCTTGGGCGTCACTCTGTAGGTGAAAACCGATCACATAGTGGCAGCTGTTGGCCTGGAGCCCAATGTCGACCTTGCCAAGTCAGCAGGTCTGGAGGTGGACTCGGACTTTGGTGGCTATCGGGTGAATGCAGAGCTGCAGGCCAGATCCAATATTTGGGTGGTAAGTTAATGTTTAAGAGGCGGCTGAGGCATTCCTGTGACGAGAGGCAGCAAGACCCTAAAATAAAGTGGAAAGGAGAGCTGAGATGAGTTAGTCTGCATCCTTCTACCAGTGCCGCTTTGTTTACCTTGTTTATCTCTGTGGATACTAATAGTAACTAATATTAAGTGACTTTGGGCATATGCTTTAACTATTTGTGCATAGCACTAAAGAACTTTGCGTAATTGAGCTAAATGATTCTACTGCCATGAACCTTTGGCATGGACCACTTTAATCAGGGTAACCAATGCACAGAATGTGTTTTCTCTAGTGCAATAGTGCCCTCCACAGGCACATTCAGGTTATGGTGCAGACATAGTGCATGTCTGAGGAGATGATCGTACAATACTGGTAAACACAAGACATGGGAGAGAATAGTGGCCTAATTGAGCCAAGGGTGCGAGAAAACAAGGTTCTAATGCTGTAATTAACAAATAAGCTAGTCTGAAACTCACATGAGAATACTGATTATAAAATCCCAATGTGTACATATCAGTTTTGATCTGTGCGTTGTGTCTGCATGCAGGCAGGGGATGCTGCGTGTTTCTACGACATCAGGCTGGGCCGCAGGCGAGTGGAGCACCACGACCACGCCGTGGTGAGCGGGAGGCTGGCCGGGGAGAACATGACGGGCGCCAACAAGCCCTACTGGCATCAGTCTATGTTCTGGTGGGTGCCGCTCCGCCTCGCCTCTCCTGAAACCATAACTCCGGGGGGGGGGGGGGGGGGGGGGGAGTAGCTCGCTAACCCCAGCCGCTTTTGCAAACGAGTGCTCCCGCTGTGAGGCGTGAAAGCCGAGATGAAGGGGAATGTCTGAGGGGGCGAGATCCCGTCTGAATGCTTGATTGCGGCGAATACGTCGCAATAAGAGGGCAGTGGGGCAGCGTGTCCGATCCCGCAAATGACTCAGATTTAATCCTTTTAGAAGTCCGATGAACATGCGCCAACGCTCCTGATGTCTCCTGATGCCTCTGAATGCCATTAAGCTCTGCAATATTTAAAATGCCTTTAGAGGACATTAGGGGCTCCGGGCCGAGCGGCGTCACTCAGCGAGGCATCTTTAGAGCCATCACAGATTCACCGTTTCTGTTGAAAACGTGATCGCTAGGGGACGCAGAGCCCCGGCTGTGACTGCACGCTTTTAGCGGCCGGGGCGGTACGACACGCCACTGACAGCACGCATTCATCACAGAGACGGAGAAGAAGAAGAAGCAAAAACACTGAGGCCTCTGGGTGAACCGTCATGGCACAGGCACCGGAAGATGTAGCCAGATGTGTCGGTACGGGCACGGACGCTGTCGGGAATAGACTGTATTGCATTTTGTATGTGAAATTCGTTTCGTATACATTATGAAAGCAGGGAACGGGCAGCTGGTCAGACTGCCCTGTGACTCTGTCAGTCACGGGCAGCAATGAACAAGCTGAGCAGGCCTGAGAACAGCTGAACCGTAGGTGGAGGTGCTGGGTGATGCTCTGTGGGCTGGGAGGGGAGTGGGCGTGATGTCATCGTTAGGCTGTGACGTCACTGGAAGAAACGTTTCGTTTTGGCTCGGAAAATGTGGTTTTCCAAAAGTGACACCTCAGGCAACCCAGAGCAGGTATGACTGTGTAAGGGTGTATGTCAGGGGAAAGTCGTCTGTTTGAGATGCAGTGTCATTCCTCGGTTCTAGGTGGCACAGGAATGAATTCACACCATCCTCTCATGTTTCTTGCAGGAGTGACTTGGGACCAGACGTGGGGTACGAGGCCATTGGGATCGTTGATAGCAGCCTGCCAACCGTAGGAGTCTTTGCCAAAGCCACTGCCAAGGATACGCCCAAAGCTGCTACAGAGAAATCAGGTAGGAGCAATTAACACACACACACACACACACAAGCCTGATTCCAGCAAAGCTTTTAATCCCAGCACTTTCCCGGTCTTTGGCTGCTCTGGAGACACACATTTACTCCGTAAGATGCAGAAAAGCTGTTCAGATCTTTTGTCCCATACATACTGACGTATTCTGAAAGACTCTCAGAAATGAATCCAGACTCGGAGGACTCTGGTCAGGTTTATAACCCCTGCTGACTGTGGTAGGGACTGGAATCCGCTCGGAAAGTGAAACGGAGGACACGGCCACCAGCCCGGTGGCGTCCCCCACGCCCGCCCCCGCCCCGCCCGGCCAGAGAGACGACTACGGAAAAGGAGTCATCTTCTACCTGAGGGACAAGGTGGTGGTGGGCATCATCCTGTGGAACGTCTTCAACAGGATGCCCATCGCGAGGAAGGTGCGTGCTCCCGCCCCAGGAGAGTCAGACTTAGCGTGTAGAATCTGCCACAGATGGGCGTCTGCATCTTTTTTCTTTCTCTTCTGCAGATAATCAAAGACGGAGAGGAACACGCGGACCTGAACGAAGTGGCCAAGCTGTTCAACATCCACGAGGACTGAGCGGGAGGAGGCGGACGGGCATTACTGGCTCCATGTTAAGACTGAACTTTGACAGGGCCGCACACGCTTGAAGACCCAGCTGATCATACGCGAACGAGGGGAAAAAATCTGTGTAAACGATGTCACGTCGCTGAAGTATTTTCATATGTGGAATTTCTATCTGCTGCACCTGTCGTTGCCATTTGTTTTCTATTCGGGAGAAATCACTGTCTCATCCTCCTGCTCCCCCCGCAAAAATCTTGATGCTCTTGTTTTTTTTTTGTTTTTGTTTTCTTTCTTTTTTTTTTTGTAAATCCTGGTCAACCCTCTGATCGTGTCTGCTTGTCCCTCCCGCCAGGCTGAAAATGTCGAGCATGGATTATTGTCTTCCGCTGTGTGATCAGAGCAGCTTGTCGTGAGAGGAGCTGCAATAAAAGGCTATTTTTAAATGGTAGCGATCCCATTATTTTCAGTCTTGCTCCCAGAAAACGGCGCCGATGACGGAGAAGTTGACCCGCAATGAGCTGTGATGGCTTTGTCAGAGAGAGCGTGTGTGTGTGTGTGTGTGTGTGTGTGTGTGTGTGTGAGCTCATCTGTCCTGAAGCGCTTCAATCAGCGTCTGTGCCGCTTGGTGAAGTCACTGAGGCCGTACATGTGAAATATTGTGATTCAGCCTTTGACACGGAGCGAGTCAAAGGCTCCCTAAGCACTTACTGATAGTTCTAAGGGGAACAAGCAGACTTGTGTGACGTGCACCTGGCCGGAGCCTTTTTACAGTGTGTGGAAGTAGTCTAATTAAGAGGAGTCGGTGTGTGCTCCGACCAAAACGTTCAAATAAACTTGGCCTACTTATCTTGTCTGGAGGTCAAAATGTTCAAGCATGCATAAACTGTTCTTTTTTTTTTCTCTTTTCTTTCCCCATACTGTGGGCTTCTTATTAGGATTGCGCTCATGCTTTGTGTTATCACACATTTCTTATCCCATCTGACACCGTGGGCTCCGGAGCGAAGTGTGGCGCGGCCTCTCAACTGTGAGGCCGACACGTGCAGCCATAACGTCCCATCGCTTTCTTTGACATTAATTTTACATGAGTAAATGGCTGAACTGCCTCCGCCTCTGTGCGGAGGGATAAACACGGGCTTCCGCGCTTGTGCGGGAACTTGTCTGGTGATTCCAGGCTGAAGTAATTGGACCAGAAATGCTGGACAGCTCTGCTAAAGATGGGCTAAATAACCCCTGGATGCGTACTGACACTTAAAGGGATGTGTTGCAGTTGATTTAATTGGAGCTCGATGCCTTCATCCTGCTCCGCGTTTCTGCCGTGATCACACATTTCTCCCTTATTGCTGTTGACAATTGGGTCTCAATTTAAATGATCATATTTCTCCTGTAGACAGACTGCACACACACAGCAAAGTGAACAGCTGGAGCAGGAGACATCGATGCCTTGTTCTCATGGTGAAGACAGAGGTAACTTATATCTTCACAACAGAGCTGTTTAAATGGCTTTGGTTAGTAGTGAAAGATGCATTGTAAACACTGTGATTACCTGTTCATAAAACAAATGAATAGTTTATATATATAATAGTATATATACAAGTATGTATGAATGTATTTGTATATATGTACATATATAGGATTATATTGTAAATATTGTGTAGTATATGTATATGTACATATGTATATATATGTGTGTGTGTGTGTATATATATATATATATATCAAACAACAAACAACAACAAATCATGTAAACAAAATATACAAGTCATATTATTTTCCAGCCAGAAGCATGATCGGGAATATAAATGCTGCGTCTCCTAAATATTTCTGCAGGTCAGCAGCTGTCATGGGGAGCGCTCAGCCTGGAAAATGCTCCTGTCTCTTTAAATATTCTTGCAGTAATTCCTTGAACATGCATATGGCCATAAAAAAGAGATAAAGCTTGGAGTCATCCACACAAACACGAGCAGCAAAAAAAAAAAAAAAAAGGATTTTGAATAATACAGCAGCAGCTTCCTCTTATTTTACACCTGCAGAGAGGGGAGGGGAGGGAGCGTCAGCAGCGTCCAGAAGACAGACCCCGGCTGGAAGAGCAACAACAAGTTCTCTGCATCTCTGCCTTATTTTTTTTTTCTTTTTCAGTTCTTTTCCACTTGTCCCACATCTTCCCATTTCCACTATCTGAGAATGCTGCTGCACATCTTTTACATGCTGTGGATCATTTTTCTGCAAGGAAGGTAAGAGACACTTTGAAATTTCAGCATTTTATCCTCCACAGACGTTTATGTAGCTGTACAGCTCTGGTGCTTGACTGTTTCACATTATATTCACTGTATTTACAATTATTTTGCTTCGGCAGCATGTACACTGTGATAATGAGCCACTAAATTAGGTTAACATTACTTGCCTTACTCGAGGCACATCTATGTTACTACGCCCTATAAGAGAGATGCATGAAATTGTTTATTTATAACTTAAAGTAAGATGCAGCCTTTTGCTGAGCAGACAATGACGAGCAGTACAATTAATGCACGCTTTAAAAGACATGTCTGCATTTCTGCCCACGCAAAGATGATGCTCGAAACACTTTACAATCTGTAACTGAAACCAAAAGGGCAGCATCATATTGAACTGACACAGTTGAATAACATTACACTACATTATTTTGATCAACGCTATTCAGTTAACTGCCTATGACACTTTTAAGCAGAGAAAACATGAAGCAAAGCAGTAAGCTGAGAAGATAAAATGATTCATATAATTGTACTGAGGAAGCATCAGAGGCACTGACCGGTGAGAACAAAGATGATCAGTGTGTGCCGACCTGGCAGGTCTGTGCTCTGCAAGGAGATGAAGTACCCCAGCAGAGCCACCAAGCCCCCCTCCCCGTCCGACTTTCTGGACAAACTGATGGGACGCACGTCCGGCTATGACGCCCGCATCAGGCCAAACTTCAAAGGTAACAACTTTAGCATGCCATGTGAGGACCGGCCCGCTCTCAGGGCAGGTAGGAGAAAGTGCCGAGCTTGTCGGACACAGCGGTCCGAGCAGTGAAGTAGCACAAATCATTCACAGATGGGTGAGAAGTGAGAGATGCTGCGGGCAGTGGGGTTTTCACACAGGACTCTTGCTTCTTCTTCTTCTTCTTCTTCTTTTTTTTTTTTGTCATGTCTTGTTACTGTTTTTATGCTGACCCACAGCCTTGGGTTATAGTTTATCACAGACTTCTGTTTCAGATTTTTTTCCTCCCATCAGAAATGTGCTGTTACCCTCATTTGTTACCCCCACAGGCCTATTTCAAGCCAATCTTGATCTGTCTCTGAGAGTGAAGGCAGCAGATTCTCCCTGACATACTTCCCCTCGCGTCTCTGGGGTCACATTTCATGTATATTTCATACTTGCTCCACATCTTAGTCAGTGCATGCTGGGTAAATCCCGGCTGATTATCTATATATACACTAATGTAACCAAAGGAGAATCAATAAATTATTGCCTCTTAGGAAACAAGACGCTGAAATATTTAAAGTTGCAGTGGTCGACAGAAGGGCTACACTAATGGGAGCGTACTGGAGATGACAACATGATTTCACGCCGTTATGTTGGTGGAGTCTATCAGGGCACTGCATGGCACATTATGTAGAGAGGAAGCAGATGTTGTTATGTGAGGACACTGTCCTCCGTACAAGCTTTCAGTATGTCAGAAAACGTCATCGCTTAAGAAACCAATCTGCTTCCACCAGGTCCTCCTGTCAATGTCACCTGCAACATCTTCATCAACAGCTTCGGCTCCATCACTGAAACCACCATGGTGAGAGATTCATTGCATCCCTCCGTGTTCGTGACTGATTTGGTGGTGGATGGTGCAGTGTGAGACTGAGAACAGAGAACGTGCCCATCTGCTTTCATCCCCTGATTGTTGTCGTTTCCACAGTCCCACTCGAGGTGCATGTTAACCAGGGATTCAGCAGCAAATGTAATGACAAGTGGCAATTCTGGTGGTCGGGGTCATATTGTCCATCCGGTATCTTAACCGCTTTGGATCTTGTTGGAGTCTGCTGGACACCACACATACCACTGACTTCCACACTCACACCTCAGGGCGAGTGTCCAGTCGAGTCTCCAGTTGACCTAAATTATGCTTTCAGACTCAGGGAGAAACTGTAGTGCTTGGAGGAAACCCATGCAGACATGCTGACAACATACAAACTAAATATAATGTTATTTATTATCATTACCAAATTAGATTTAACAGCAGTCCACAGGACAAGAAACCACAAGGTAGTCAGTTTTTACTATCCTTTATTTGTCTTGGCATCTCTACTAATGTAGCTCATTCTACAAGACTTGTTTGTGCTGACTGCATGGGACTGCTGTAGCAGGCGAAAGTGAAGTTTCCAACAGGATGCTGCAAGAGAGAGAGAGAGAGAGAGAGAGAGAGAGACTGTGCCCTGCACAACAATACCACCAGGCTGACGTTGAAGACCATGAAAGTGCCTGGAAAGTGTAGTTTTGTGGTTTTAGAGGGATTTTATGTAGTCAACATGTGCTGTAGCCGCACCACTTACAGAGCTGAACATCTATGTTTCAACAGAAGTGGGAAAAGAAGTCAAATGTTTTGGTTGTAGCGATAGCTCTGTGCACAAGTAAAAGTCTGGCCATTAATTTTTTAAGCTAGTTAAGTGAGTTAGCATCAAAATATCATTAAAGTGCCAAAAGTGAGGTTAGTCATTAGGCAAAACGTCCCATTTTAGAACATTAATATCTTATATTCTTGCGTTTTAACCACTGATGCATTCATGTGAACTTTATGTCTCCTCTTCGCGACAGTGCAACAGCCATTTAATTACAGCCACATCGGAGAAGACAATACTTAAAGCTCACACAATATGAGTTAATTTACAAGCGACTTACTATGGTCTATAACTATATCAGATTTCGTTGGTTAAGTATATGTTCTGTAAGGATCAACAATATGTCAATATAAGTGGGATAAAAAGTAAAGTATGTCCTAGAAATAAAAATGAAATAAAAATGGAACAAGTTTCTCACAACTGTGCCTACTTTGAAGCACTAGTTTCCATGTGAGAAAATCCTATTGTATTGTGATCTAAATATTTATGAGGCCAGTTTGTCTCTGGGGTAAGAGCGGGCAGAACAGAGAAGCAGACTGATGAGCCATTTATCTCACCTGACTTCTGCTTAACTCAAGCTTATTTAAAAAGCCTCCGCTGGTTTAAGTGGCTGCCAGTGGAGCGATATCAGTCCACCAGAGCTGCTGAATAATCGTTTAGCAAGAGCATCGCTCACTCCTCAACCAAAGCGTCTCTGACTCATCTGCTCCTGTAGCGTTTCCATTTGGAGCAAGTTTCACGGAGACTTAAAATACAGCCATTGAATTCTGACTAATTTATAACAATTAATAACAGTGCACCCCATCCTGTAAGTTCATTCTTCAGTTCACTTCAGTTCATTCTAAAATACCTTTCGGGAAGAGCATCAAATTTTAATCACTGATATTGCGAGTGGAGTTTTCTGTTGCTCTGATTAGGAGCTCTCAAGTGCGTTTGTGCACCTATTTTTTTTTCTCTCTCATTGCTCACACAGTCTGTGTGTAAAGGCAGGCCCAGCTCTCACCTGTTCACTGTCCATGGTCCCTTCAGCTCTATTAGGATGACAGGTGAACAGTGTGTTATCCCTGCCTTCACCCTATGTGACCCCTGAGACTTCCACTGGATACAAAGTGGGAAACAGAATGGTTGAATGGATGGACTTATGCAAACAGATGACAAATGTGATGAATGTTAATATGATCCTTCGATGGCATCACTAACACAATTGCCCCTTGTAGTTACATATCTTGTTTCTCTATTATAACTAGCAGAAATTCTAATTACGGTTTTGTTCCGCACCACAGGACTATCGGCTCAATGTATTTCTGCGACAGCAGTGGAATGACCCTCGACTGGCTTATAAGGAGTATCCAGATGACTCCCTGGACCTGGACCCGTCCATGTTGGACTCCATCTGGAAACCTGACTTGTTCTTCGCAAACGAGAAAGGAGCAAACTTTCACGAGGTCACGACAGACAACAAACTGCTCAGGATCTTCCAAAACGGAAATGTCCTCTATAGCATCAGGTAAAACAAAAAGGCAATTGGCTAGACTTTGCTATTGTCTCTCACATGTATATTGATTTAAAAGACTAGCATCTCATGTTGGATATCATATCAGACCAGATCATAGGTATATTGTGTAGCATGGGTTTATGTATGTATGTATGTATGTATGTATGTATGTATGTATGTATGTATGTATGTATGTATGTATGTATGTATGGAGGGTGGGGGCAGTGATTGTTTCAAGATGGCTGTGGCCCCCGTCGGCACTGCCAGCAACACGTTTGTTTCACTCCAGTTCAGTTCAATTCAGCCCACTGTGAGCAAGTTCATGTTAAACAATAACTGCAGGCTAAACCAGAATCAGGTCAATAATGTGGTTCTGAGTCCGTGGTGAACTGTAGCGTGATGGAGAAGAAGTTTCATCAGAATATAAACGAGCAATGTTTAGAGCTCTATTAGCAATTCTGGTGAACATGAACCCAATCATCTGTCGCTTTCTGGTTACTGAGGATTTTAAGTAACCTGACTTTTTCCCACAACATAACTTCATGTTTCCGCATTCATTCACTATCACTAGGTGAAACAAATGTATCTCATAAACACAAAGTACTAAGATCACTGTCCACTACAGCATTTGTGCAAGATGCTCAGCTTTATCCTTCCTGGCATACAGAGGTGAAAAGCCCTTAAAAAGAGTTTCAAGACATAGTCAAAAAACCTTAAGAGCAGCAGCAGCGACAGATGTGATCAATGCCGACACATCTTCTGAAGGATGTAATAGTCTATTTTCTGTATTTTGCGCTACAAGTGAACACCGTGCTACTGTTGCTGGGTTTCAGGATGTATAGTCCGTCAGTGGCTGTCAGTCCTTCGTCTGACTTATGTGGGTTGAAGTGGTGTAATCAGATGGACAGGAAGAGAACGGAGAGACTGGAGCTGCTCGATGTTACTCTCAATCTAGGGTGAGAGTGCAAAAAGGAAGTGAGAGACGCGTGAGGAGGAGATGGCTGCCGCTGGGGGTTAACTGGGTATGCAGCGGTCTAGTGAGCACAGTCTGATTTCACTGATAGTGTCCCTGGATCGCACACTGACTGGTTTGCCCAGGACCAATATCACAACCGCAGCATCTTCAGCAGCATGCTGCTGAGGATGCTTTTCACATGTTTGTTTCCCATTTAAAAGAGGCAAATAATTCCCCATCCCCCAAAACTAATGGAAAAGAAAGCTATGTAGCCTGCTTAGCTTTTCTTAGCATTTCTTAGCATGGAAGATAAAAGCTAGAACCTTTATTACGCATGTGTCCTTCTCAAACATATATTAAATAGGCCCAGTATGGAAAAGATATATTTAGTAATCTCACCTGCTTTTTATCCTGAAGATTCACCTTGACGTGAGGTGACGGCACTAACCACTTGTCCACACTTAAGTCTCTATTTAGCAACTGTCATCCCAAAACGTCCTTAAAATCTGAATACATTCTTGTTTTTGGCGACTGTTGAACTGGATTTCTCCTCTTTGTGGGCTGTAAGTGCACAGGTAGGTGGAGAAATCAGTTTATGTGGAGTGTGAGGGCATTGGCTTTTATTTCCATTTGCTCTGTGTTGCAGGCTAACTCTCGTCCTCTCCTGTCCCATGGACCTGAAGAACTTCCCCATGGACAGTCAGACATGCACTATGCAGCTTGAGAGCTGTAAGTCCATCTCTCAAAATGGCTGTGAAAACACACCTTATCGATTTTGCTGTGAACATGCCGCACACTGCGCTCCCTTTCTGTGTCTCGGCTCTAGTCGGCTACACCATGAACGACCTGATCTTTGAGTGGCTGGATGTGGGCGCCGTGCAGGTGGCTGATGACCTGATGCTCCCTCAGTTTGTGCTGAAAGAGGAGAAAGGCCTCGGCTACTGCACCAAGCACTACAACACAGGTACACGGCACACGCACCTGTCCCGTCTGGCAATGTATGGATTTTGTATGAATAAATCAAACATACTCCATCCATCACTTATACAAACAGAAACTTTATTTTTTAGTTTCAGGTTGATCCAAGGTCACAGGAACAATGCTAACAACAATTAAAAGTTTATCATGTGAAAGCATAACAATGTACAACATAAAAACACTTTCACTGTCAAAATAAAATTAACTTAAGTCCCGCAATGGGCAAATTTCAGTCTCATGTTCTGGAGCTACCATGTGAGGTCTTCATCACATTATATTTGATCCAAGTAAACTCCTAATGAGAGTGTCTATTTTTGCCTGTGTTTCCACCCCTGGTTAGGTAAATTCACCTGCATCGAGGTCAAATTCTACCTGGAGCGTCAGATGGGCTACTACCTGATCCAGATGTACATTCCCAGCCTGCTCACCGTCATCCTGTCCTGGGTGTCGTTCTGGATCAACATGGATGCGGCTCCAGCCAGAGTGGGGCTGGGCATCACCACCGTGCTCACCATGACCACGCAGAGCTCAGGCTCCAGGGCCTCCCTGCCTAAGGTCAGGGACATCACACTCACTTTGTGTCAAAAAGCTCCTTATTCAGCATATATCCTAGTCAATTGCAAATTCTAGTGATGATGCACTGAGCCCTGATTTGTCTTTTAATACCCAGAACACTGAAACAGGTAGGACTGTGGAATAGTTGATCACATTTCTGAAAGACATGCACAGATACTTTCCAAAAATGCTCCTTACACGAGTTACTGGCCGGGAAGACTCTAAAACTACCATAATATAAACTATTATATTTCTTTAGTAAAGCTACAGCATAGAATTGTTCTTGCATCTTATTGTTCTGGATTCTTTTGAGAATGATTGATGTATTGACGTGAATTTCACTGCTGTAGCTTGTCAGGTTCACTATAATTTTAGCTACTTTGGACTGAAACCATGATTAATATTTTATATGTTCCTCTGCTTGTCAAATGTAACAAGTACACCAGTGCAGTTCAAGACATCAAGTACAATCTAGCACTGCTGCAGAAAGCATAAATAAGACGAAATCATTTTCAGCCTTTTCATTCTTTATTTACTCAAGTACTGCACTGCAGTTATGTCACGCCTGTTAGTACTTAATGTATTAGTTGTTTAGTTCTGTACCACTTATCAATCACATACCTATCAGAGCCTGTACTTTTTACTCCACTGAATTTGTGGAACATTTACAGCCTGCATTGATTTAGCAACCAAAACATAAAAGTAGTTCATAAAATGTAACACATCATTATAGATCCGACCACCCACAAGGATATAAAGCTGTTAGCTCTACCTTTGCAACATTAAGCAACTATTGCAGCAGCATGTGAAATATACCTCGCAGGGCCCATTATGCTTAATGTGCATTTAACTAGATACTTCCAGTACATTTGTCACTCATCTGTCATGCCCTGCAGTGGCACGAAAGTCAGTGTTGATGCCGGGCCCTCACAGATTTGTTGCTCCCGGTTTCCCAGGTGTCCTACGTGAAGGCCATAGACATCTGGATGGCGGTGTGTCTGCTGTTTGTGTTCGCGGCGCTGCTGGAATACGCGGCGGTGAACTTTGTTTCACGGCAGCACAAGGAGTTCTTCAGACTGAGGAAGAAGCTCAAGGAGCAGCAGAGGCAGAGAGCTGTGAGTGCATCCCGCCCCCTCACGCCCCTCGGGCGGCTGTCACCTGCTATTCCCTGCGCACAGCTACGCATGAGCCGCACGGCTCAGCTGTGTGCCGCTCTCCAGCCGGGAACTGCAGGCAGCACTGACCTGTGATTAATGCAAAACCTCCACCTTATTGCACTGCTGGCTGCATGTTGCCATCACGTTGTTGCCTCGCTTTGGAAAAATAAATAAATAAGAGAGGGGGAATAAATGCAGGGAAGAGAGAGGACAGGACAAAACATGTTTAAAGGGGGGACCTAGAGTGGTTGATGTGTGAGTGTTTATCCTCGCTGTCTGGTGCAAACATAGAAGCCTTGGAACATCATCTCATCAAAAAATGTCTCAGATGCTAATCTACAAGCACTTTCAAAACCGTATTATTAAGTGTTGGAATATTACAGTTCCTTCGTTCCACAGATCTCAGCGCTTTTGATGCTCATCTGGCAACCCCTGGAAGGTTTTACTTTGATTGGCTGTCTTGCCTGCCAGTCACATGACTGATCAACAATGGAGCCTAGCAAACTTTTCCTGAACTAAATGGTAACTGGAGAAATGCAACTATGGACTACCTTCTGTTTGAGACAGCATTAGTTACAGAGGAAGAACCAGGAGTGCATGTAACTATCATTTCCACAAACGGCTGACTCGCAGTCATGCATATGCCTCTGTTCACTTGTGCAAATTAATGTAGATGGGTAACTGTTTTGGAGTTGGGGAGGGGAAGGGTATGATTTCTGTCACGTTTGTATTTTATGTCACATTACGTCTCTGTTGGTGGGGAAACGGTGAAGTGGTGAGGCAGGGAATGAGGAAAAGGGAACATCACTTTCACCTTGGCTTTGTTGAATTACAACAGTCTATTCTGGGCCTTAGATGTGCAGCACGTCCAAAAACATGACATCCTCATTCATATTTAAATTTCAGATATAGAAATGGCACCTAAAAAGCAAGAGAATCTCGACAGACAGAGTGTGATGTAAAATACGAGTGTTATGCCAACCATAGCCCCCCCACCTGCCATGAAGCAGCAGAAAAAAGTCAGAACCTGTAAAATGAGCAATTTCTAATGAAACCAGTGTTCTTATGGCTTCTACCGTATGTTAACAGAGAGCGAGGGCGACAAAGTGTTTCATTGAGACAGCAGCTTTGGGCTACATTAATATTTTGTAATATTCATAAGACAAAACTCCTGCTTGAGCTCTTTGTACTTGATTTGTTGGTATTATGCAACATTTGCTCTGCGAGCTGTCTCATTTGGCATTAATGTCAGGCTCGGATTCACTTTGTAAGACGCAGCTTGTAAATTGTACGAGACCTGAAACGCGCGCACACACACACATGCGACACGGCAGAGGGGTGTCAGGGCTGCAGCGTGTTTGATCAGCGCAGGCTGTTTGATGGTGTGGCGTCTCTCTTCCCCTCCTCCTCCTCCTCTTCCTCCTCCTGGCAGGCCGGCGGTGACAGCAAGTCGAAAGGAAGCAACACGTCAGGAAACAACGCTCCCGCGGGCGGCGTGGCCCAGCAGTGCAGCGTCTGCGCCCGGGTACGTCCCCACGCCTCCTGCAGCCAATCAGCTGCTCTGCAGGAGGGCAGACCTGTCTGTCTGTCTGTCTGTTCTACCTGTCTGCTCTCTTCTTTTATGTCTTCCTCGTCTCATGATCTTCATCTTCTGCTTCCTCCTCCTCGTTTTCTTCTTGTTTTTCCGCTTCTCTTTATTATCTTCCATTTTCCCGTCTTTCAACTTCTTTCATCTATCTTTTACTCCTTTTCCTCCCCCTTCTCCTCCTCACCATATTACTTATTTTCCTTTTCTTTCCTCTTTCCTCTCCTGCACCTTTCCCTCCTCCTCTACCCCTCTTACTTCTCATTCTTCCTCCTTCTATCCTTCCTTTTATGTCCTTAAATTGGTTCATTCTTTCTTTTTGTTTTTCTTCTACTCATTTTCTTCCTCATTCTTCACCTCCTTCTCAAACTGTCTTACAATCTACTTCTAATTCTTCTTCTCTATTGGTGTTATTATTTCTTCATTATTTCTTCATTATATTTCTTCTTTTCCTGACTCTTCTATTCCTTTCCTTTATCTCACCCTCTCCCTCCTCTCTACTCCATATCAACATCCTCTTTCCCTTTTTACTCTACTTCTTATTTCCTTCTTTTATCCTTTAACTCATTTTATTTATCTTTCCTCCCCTTCTTCATCCAGGAGGAGGAGCTGGCCCAGCAGGGTTTACTCTACCAGAGTTATGGAATGGGACTAGGAACCGGGCCGGAAATGGATGCGACACCAGTCTTTGCGGATTTGCCTCCCGGGTTGGGTTACTATGACATCCGCAGGCGCTTTGTGGAGCGGGCCAAAAGGATCGACACCATCTCCAGAGCTGTTTTCCCCATGAGTTTCCTCATGTTTAACGTCCTCTACTGGCTCACCTACAAAGTGCTGCGGCACGAGGACCTGCTGGCTGCACTGTGACAGCACAGGGATCATAAAGACGCTGGATGAGACCTTTAATTCTGCTCTCCTCACTGGAGCTGTGACAGGCTGAGGGTCCTCAGCTGAGCCAGGCCAGATGTGATGTGACTGCATGTCCAGTGCCCCAAGGGAAAATCCATGAACATGAACATGGAAGAGTCCACTGCTTTCTCTACATTTTTAATGGATGCAAAGACATGCACTTTTTACTGGCACTGCTGTGATGCACAGTGTGTGTGTGTGTGTGTGTGTGTGTGTGTGCGTGCGTGCGTGCGTGCGTGCATGTGCGCGCGCATGTACAAACATCTCATGAATACCAATTCACCATTTTTCTGGAAACATCTTTGACCGTATGGTTATTGTAGCTTCACATGTATTGTGCTGCAGCCCTCCTCCCTCACCAGGCCTGTGTTTTTTGTTTTCATACACACTTTCCTTGTGCCATGACCAACAGGTGTCTTATCTCAGAGATGAACGTTCAGGACATCACAACAAGCAGAGCTCCCAGACGAAAATAACTCAGCTCTAGATCTCGCCTCTCAGCTGTACAGACCCAATAAACATATTAACCAAAGGTATTTTTCAGTGACATGTTACTTAATTTAATACAATATTTGTCTGTCTAATTATAGACTAGCCTTAAATGGAAGTCTTTCTGTCATAAAATGAGAATAGTCATAGACATAGATACAGCATTGCACAACAGTCAAATATATTATTACATGAATACAATTCAAAGAGTGGAAAGAGTGTTATTGGAAGTGAAAAGCGAATGAACGAGTATGTGAAAATGATTCTAATATGCTAACAAGCTCTGAATAGTGGTGTATAATGCCATTTAGAGTCCATCTACATTCAAAATAAATAGAACTAATGCTGTTAAAATACAATATATGTGCCATCTCAACTTAAAGGTTAAACCACTGTCTGAAGAGCTTATGTATCCATCGGAACGTGTTTGTCTGGTCCTTAAGTTATACACTGAAATTATGCTGAATAAACTGTATCCTTTTTCCTTGGAAAATCAGTCCCTGAAAAACTTCATTGGTCAGTTTAAAATAAAGAAATGTTTTAATCTACAATTGTGAATAATAGTTATATGTGTAATGACACTTACAGCAAATGTGTTTTTTCTTGATGAGAAGATGTGTTTTTCTTCTGCAAATTTAACTGCATGCTGAGATCAGAACCAAAACACTTGCACCATTAATTATCATTAATGATCCTTAAACTGTTATATTAGACTTGCCCTGAGGCCAGTAGCATCTAAGCAGGGCTGAATTTGTATGAAACAGATGTGTCTTTCCTCAGCCAAGGTCATTCACACTCCTCCCTCCTGTTCCATGCAGCAAAATGTACAAAATACCACTGTGATAATATCTCTTCAGCCGGTCCCATGGCTTTCTCCTCGCCTCACGCTCAGTACGTCACATTGCACATTTTTATCGTTTCGCTAAATCGGCACTTCTGGGTGCACATGCCTCGGCACTTTGTCCATCTCTAGAAGCTAAGTCTCATTTTAAAAATAAAACTTGTCACAAAATGAAGCTCTCACGTTAATATTTAATTAAAAAGGTAGCTGTCACATGCATATATAGCCATCGGAGCGGGGCTGCATACATCAGCACTATGAGCCTGTGAAACACAGATGGGCTCTTGCCTCTTCCTCTCAATGGCAGTGACTGAATGATCAGGAAATCCTCGATACACTGGAGTGTTCACATTGTGCACATTAAAGCATGAACAAGATTGACATTTACTTTATGCTATATTTTGTCTCCAAAATTTGTTATGTGGGAATGATCCAGCTAGAAATCGATGGACATCAATTACAAGAAAATTGATCACTCATATAAATACAACATGATATTCATTCCATTTCTAGATTATAGTTTCATTGCATCAAACCATAACAACATTGACAAGGTCAGGAATCAGTCATCAGCGTCACCATCAGTGGACTAATACTATCATTACTATCTATGTACACCCTGGCCTGAGTTCAGCAGGGAAATGACGCTAGTGCCTGCTCAGGAAAAATGACCTAGAGCCACAAGGTAAAATCTGCAGTGCAGAGTGGAGAGGGAACTCACTCTCTCACCGTTAGGTCTTTTAGTAGCTATTGAGGTGATCCGACACGATTGCAAAAAATGTTAATCTTAATCATTTGATCTTTTTAAAGCTAGTCTTCATCAACCAATATAAATGTTAAAAGCTGGTATGAACTAACCATAACTTACACCATAGCACTGACCAGACCATATCACCTTTGGTTTGACTGCAAAATGAGGACATCACATTATTGAGACCGAAAATGCAAAGTCTGAGACTTCGTATTTTAAGCCACAAGAGGGTGGTGTTTACTTGCTCATACCCATGTGATGCATGTTGTAGCACGCCACACTTGCCCTCACAGGCAGGATTATTCAGCACAAGGGACTTTCCCTTCTGAGATGAGGATCTTTTTCTGTTTGAGCTGTTTTCACATAGAATTATCTGGTTATCTGGTCATTTGGTATTTACATGTATGAGTGTTTTTTATTAGTAACACAAGATGTAACTAAATTTGTTTGTACATTTGTGAATAAGGTTTTGAGTTGCTGCAGGCTCGAACGAATAGCACATCTTATCAAATGATCACTTCTCACAGATTAATAAGTAAGACAAATAGAATCAATCAAATCAATTAGATATTTAATAATGACTCTAAGTGTAGATCTGTGGTATAACCTAACACTTACTGTGGATTAATGTCAAAATCCTAATAAATACATTCTTATTAAATTCATCCTAGGCTGACATTTTACAATGATTGGGCCTACTCTCCAAGTGATTAAGGCAGATGAAGGAGGATTAAGCTTGGAGTGACATCCTGGCTACTCTCACAGGTGTAAAATGCCATTTGTGTTAATGATTAAAATGAGCATCCTAGATAAATACATATGAGGAAAGATGAGTAATTTGCCTTTAATAAGCAAATGACTGTGTTCTTTTTGGAGGAAGCTGAAGGAAGCTTACTCATTTGTGTCCACTATTAATATTTGCTCTCCTTGGCACAAAGACTACATGAGGAAGCAGGTGGGCACAGGACACAGCTCTTGATACCTAGGAGGACTAATGCCTGAAGACGATCCATGCACCTAGCAAACCATACAGACTCATTATTTATTAGATATTTAATAACTCACTCACAGACTGCAAAAGGACAATAATTCTTCTTAAGGTATTGGTAATTTTGCATATTGCAGTTGAAATATTGCTCTGGAACTTTTTTTGTATCGATACATATATCATATACACATCTATCTATCTATCTATCTATCTATCTATCTATCTATCTATCTATCTATCTATCTATCTATCTATCTATCTATCTATCTATCTATCTATCTATCTATCTATCTATCTATCTATCTATCTATCTGTCTATCAGTTCAATTTATTGAAATGATTTGTTTTAATGAAATGAATCATTGTTTCCAAATTAAAAAAATAGAAATGAATATAGAAAATAAAAAATAGAAACTTTGGGCTGAGGGGGTGCGTGTTATTTTTGGAGGATGCATGTTGCACATGAGTCATGTCCACTTATTCTCATGAAATCATTTGTTTTTGCTCATCTTGGCACAGCTGTGGGAAACAGACAGACGGAAACTACTTTTTCCCTCTGCGTTGTGCTAAAATCTTCGTAAATGAACCAGTGGTGTGAGATGGGACAGAGTTGGAGTGTTTTCCACCGTGGGAGTGGGTCTGTTGTGCCGGGGTCCCCTCCACCAACACTGTCCACTGGCTGGAGACGTGGCACAGCCTCCGGTCATATGATTTCGGTTCATGCAGGAACCCCACCCCGTTAGAAAACATTATTTTTTTCACTCATTACTTCAACATTATTTCACTGAGATTTCACACGTGTGTCCGAATCAGTAAAAGATACCCACAAGCTCGACACTAAACATGGGATTTAGTGTCGGTGACCACCCAAAAACAGGTCCATTTTTAGTCTTTACTGCTGACGTTTCCACGGGCTTCAAATAGCTTCCGTTGTACTCTGGTAGTGATTGGACTCCTCTGGAGCTAACACACACACTCAAACTTACACACACATACACATCTACACACACACACATACACATCTACACACACACACACCAAGCTGAACTAGTCCCTCACACTACACCTCAATGGAGGAACAGCCCAAAGATCGGGCACAAGACAGGCAGCAGCAGCAGCACGGAGAGGACAGAAACTCGTCCATCCCTCATCCGACCTGTGTGAAACATGATCAGAGCCACTTCCAGCGCCAGCATCAGGAAACGCACGCGAAGAAAACAGGTCGGGCCGTCCGGAAAAGTGAGCTAACGCTGCCTAGCTAGCCTTACTCAGCTAATGTCAACTAGCATGTGCTAAAGTAACGTTAACTCCACCGTGTGTGAGAGGAGGAGGAGAAGGGGGTGTTAGCACGGGAGTTAGCCGTCTAACCGAACTAATAGTGTGCGGGGAAGGGTTAATTTGTGAGCAGCCTGGGTTTAATACGAGCTGAACTAACTCTGGGTGAAACTAGCTGCATGTTGCGTGGTAGTTGAAGCTGCCGGTGGTGCCTTGACACATCGGGGATTGACCTTGTACACCCATTTTTCTCTCTCAAGTGCACCTAAAATCACGCCAGGGGGTCGCCACGTCTCCCGAGTTTCACCCACAGCTCTGTGTGCAGGCTCCGAGAGCCGCTCCGAGCTGAGTTTGATTCATTTCTGCGTGTGTGTGGGGCTCCAGGTTTGGGAAGACGAGCCGGCTCCACTGGAATGTTCCAAGCTGCCATTTCCTGACGGCCATGTTAGGATATATCACTGCGAGCTACCGCTACACCTCACAGCCTGCCCCTGGCTCATTTTATCCCGTTTGAGAGAGTCCCCGCTTGCTTTGCTTCGCGGGGCTATCGTGTAGTTTTAGGTGTAACCTCCCCGGGTGTGCTGCTGGTAGCGCCAGGCAACATGTTGGTGCAGAGTGAGGCTGGCTGCTGTTAGCCGGCGTTAGCTTGCTTTGACAGGCCTGTTGCATGTTGTCCAGTCAACGTGAAGCCACGCAGCAGGGGGATAATCACTGCACGCATCGGCTGGATCATTCATGCCAACACGTTCAGCTTGCTAATAAATGAGTGTACATGCATGCTAGGGGAGGGGAGAGGAGAGGAGAGGAGAAGAGAGGAGAGGAGAGGAGAGGGCGCATACCCTCAGACATGAGGGGCAGCTCCCTTTAGTGGGAAGCCCCACGTTGACACAGCAGTTCCCATGCATACATACCTATTTGTGGTTCACTGCCAGTCCCAAAATATTCCAGAAACGCTGCTCTGAGCCCTATTTTTACACCCTGCAACAACTGCACTTTGATGTTAGATCAGATCATCTCAACACATTGATTTGTCCGGATTGTACAATATCAGCAAATATGTCCATGTATCTTGTTTAATACAGTTCATGCCAAGTTAATAAACAATGAGACATTTTTCTACCACTGTATGCCAGCCTTTGTCTCACTCTTCTGCGTGACAGAATAAAAATGTATCCTTGAGTTAGATAATAGTGTGATGGTAGTTGAACATCCTGAGCTTACCAATATGAACTGTAACAGTGTTGTGGGGGATCTGCTGCATACTATCTCTAGCACACCTAAACTGACGATGGGGAAAACACCCTGGACAGGTCGCTTGTCCTTCGCAGAGCATTCACTCCCAGAATCACAGCTATGGAGCTAGTTTGAGTCTGAAGTTGGCTGAAACATGCAGGTTTGAGGACCTGGAGAAAACCCAGCCACATACACAGGAAGAACAGGCAAACTCCACATAGAATGGTCCGCCCGGGGTACTAACTCGCCCTCCTCTTCATAATCATTTCCTTACATTTCAACATTGTATTTCAAAAAGGAGTCAACATGTTTCACACTGCACTGCCAACATTGTACTATAGTTGGCGCTGTTTTGAGGTGTTATATGATTTCACGATGAACTGATTGTTTCATTCCATTTTCAGGCAATAAAAAAGTAAACATCGGTGAAGAGGAGGGGGAGAAGAATACACATCTGTCTGATACTGTTGGTATGTCGCATCCCCCCAACAGCAATGGTAACAGACACACAAGTAATACAAATGTGAAGCAGAAGTCGACACAAAAGCTGTACACGACTGTTCCAAAAGCGAGCAGCAAAGGATTGGACCATAAGAAGAATATGGACCTTAAAAATGACAAGGAAAAAGCCTTGGATTTGAATCACCATGAGACTCAACATTTGGATAAGAAAGACTCTGTGTTGCTTCAGAATGGTGTTGTAAACTGTGGCTTAATTACAAATGGCTATTCTAGCAAGGACAATGACGGCAGCGGCTCCGAAGGTGGATATACGACACCGAAGAAACGCAAGGCCAGGTGTAACAACGCAAAGAACACTGACAACGCGATAAGAGAAAAGGAGAAAGACATGCAGCAGAGCAACACTACACAGGAGCATGGGGCTTTTAATCCCGAGACGACTGAGAAGGGAGTGACTTCCAGACTTGACGGCTTTAGGGCCGCCCATAAAGTAGAAGCTCAGTCAGCAGGTAGACGGGCTGTTGTGGCCGAGGCTCCGATGGCTGAATCTCAGAGGAAAAACTCTGATGGCAAAACAGTTGGCATCTTTAGTAAAAAGACTGAGGAAAGGCAGAAAGCCAAGCTTTCTTCACCCTCAAAAGAGGACTCATGGACTTTGTTTAAGCCCCCTCCAGTATTTCCTGTGGACAATAGTAGTGCTAAAATTGTTCCCAAGATTAGTTATGCAAGTAAAGTTAAAGAAAACCTCAACAAAGTAGCTCAAGGTGCAGGAGAGGCTCAGCCTCCTCCTGTCAGACTGTCACAGGTTCCTATGTCTGCTATGAAAACTATCACCTCAGCTAGCTTTACTAACGGTCCGGTGTCCGGAAATGGAACTGGCTGCCCAGTGGGTACCTTCTTTGCTCCTGCTGCTAGTAGTATTCCACCAGCCCCGTCTATCCCAAGTGGCGAGAATGTAGCATCTCCTTTGGAAAGTAACTGTAGCTCTACAACTAGTCCCGTAGACGGAGAGGCGTACGAGCTCAGAAAGTGTACTCTTTTAATTTACCCTTTAAATATGCAACCTGTGCTCCCTAGTGCTCGTCACCTCGACCCGCCGGCTGCTCAGACAAATCAGAAAGCCTTGGGAGACATCTTCCAGAATCAGTGGGGACTCTCCTTCATCAATGAGCCCAACTTGGGGCCAGAAGGGGGCAATGGCCAGGTGCCTGCAGAGGACAAGACTACTGTGGGCACACCTCAAAGTGAGTGTCCGGCTGCTGCAGCCAAGGCCGCCCAGCCTTGCTTTGATGTTAGCCCAACGTTCTTAGAGCCGGGCACTTTGGCTCAAGACCCGGAGAAAAGGACTTGTGCCCCTTGCAATGTGTCTAATGCCTGTTCCTCTGCGTGTGTGATGACTGAGGAGGAGAACAAGCTACAGCCTTGTGGCCAGGAAAAGACAAAAGCTGAGGGCAAGGGTGCAGCCTCTGCTGCGTCAGCCTCCAGTAAAGACAACGGTGCTAAACCTGCGCAGGGCCAGCTAACCACTTTGTTGTTTGGCTCACCTAAAGAGCAGGCCCACTCTAAAGACATTGGCAGAAGGTGTAGCTGGGGCTCCTTTGACATAAAAGCTGCTGTCACCTATCACACTAAAGGTAATTTCACAATTTACTTCATTTGTTGTAATCCCTACGATGTAGTGGTTAGGGAACAGAAAGTGTAGCACTCAACTACTTAGTCAGAAATACACCCGAACAGTAAATTGTTGATCTGTCTATATTATAACTAACACACAGTCCCGTGTTTAGGCACTTGAATGCCTTTATTGTGAAGCATTAGGGAAGGTTTGGATTTACATCCACTTAGTACAACTCTGGTGGAACTGTCAAAAATACATTAAAAAAACATTAAATCTGCACTAAATTGTTTTCAGCGAGTGGATATGAATCTATTATTCTAGTGCAGGAATTCGCCAGTAAAACAGTGAAACCATATATAAATAATTACTGATTGTTGATACTTTTTGCAGGACACAATTCAGTAACGATATAAATGTAATGTTTTAATGAAATGTGAAAGGGTTATTGTATCATTTGAAGAGGTAAATATTGCAATTTGATTTCTAACAACTGAATGCAGACTGTGAACTAACTGTGTTGTCTTTGCTTCCACAGAAATGGAATTCATTTTCAACTTGCAAAAACAAGGTACTGAACCTATGCTTGAATATTTCCTTAACCTCCTCTGGCTACGTTTACACTGTAGGCCCAATGTGACTCGCTCCCATTGTTTTGGGACTGTGTAAACAGCAGAAAACATATGGACTCAGACCAGTTCTCTATGTGATTCTTAATTGGATGTGTGTGCAATGATATGCGCTGGACAGCAATGCGACCTGAATCTTTGAGGCCACCTTTTGTTGACTACGTCTCCATGCCGTCTTCACATTGGAAACAGCAGCTGCTGCTCCACACAGCGCCATGAGCATACACACAACGCAGCTGTTCAGCTCTCACTATCTCATAGTCTTTTATTAGTAAATATCTAAAAGGTTATAAAAAAAACATACACAGATTAAGTCAAGCGTGTATTTTTTTTTTTCCCACTCACTCCGAGCACTGATTAGCCTTGTGGCTGTCTCTGTTTATCAGTGTCCATTTGTCCTCTTAAAAAATATCGGCTCGACACATTTAGCAGCATCCTCCTCCGAAGCCCTTGTTCTGCTTTTCAGCTGGGGCTTTTCAGCCCCTCCTGGCTGCTTCCTTTCATCAATCTTCGCTTATCATAGCTTTGGTGCCACTATTGGAGGAAACTTTGAAGAAAATTTCTGATATGGACCCAACCAACTCGGACAAATCAGTGAGGGCGGGGGGAGGACTTCCTCAGATGGTCCAGCCCATCATTGCATATGCGGGTCACATCACTGCCATAATGCGTTTACATTGGAGGCGAATAGAAGCACAGTGGTTTAAAGATAGACTGTCAACAGTCATCTGGAAAAGATCTGCTAAGAAAAAGAATTGAGCATCAAGGACTTCAGTGTAAATGCAGTCTATTTTTAGTAAAATGTCCAACCGAGGATGGGATCTGACCCAACGTCTGTTGCTCTGTTTTTACGGTGAAGAGAGAACTTTGGTTTCACATCTTCATATTACCATAGAAAATACTGGCCTGGAGATGCAATTCCAGCTCCTTTTATAGGAGCATGTCAGAAACGTGTCACAGTATTGTCAGCACTGCAAAACATATTTCATGGCAGAATGCAACTCCAGTGCCATTCATGAAACTGGTACACTGTTGAGCCCTGATCCCGCCTTAGCTGTTTACATGTAGAGAATTGCATCTTTTCCTGTTAATGGAGCAGTAACAGTGAGTGCAGCCATGAACTTTAAACATGCCAGACAGCCCTTGACATTCTCAAGATTTCTTCTATAATGCACTTATAACCATACATGACACGTTCATCCATTTACTGACTTCATAAATACTGGTGGCGTGCTTGGAGCCTGTTTAGCTAACTCCTTACCATAAATCACTCTAAGGACCCGCACAAAGACATTTTTGTTGGAGCTAGGGCTGTATGGGCAGAAAGTGTACAACAGCTTCATTAATGCCCTTAACATGCGTCCCCAGGACAGAGTGCAGAGTACATCATGGACTAAGCTCTCGTCACTGTGAATCCTCGAAAGAGCAAAGGGCACAGTTTTGGCCACGTTTTAGTACTAATGGAAATAACAACCTAAGGTGGTCTCCCATGGAGAAACTGTTAAAATGAGTGAGAATGATGGAGTGAGACATACTGCTGGGATATGGTCCTGTGCTACTGCTGTCATGCCAGCTGGCATGTGAAATATGGCAAGTGCTCCAAGACAGTCTGTTTATCAACAGCCAGTGAGCTGCGATGCTTAATGCAGTGTTGGTTAAATATCCAACCTAGACAGAAGGAAGCGTTGTCCATCCACCATCATACCTGCATGAAGTTACGGTGGTCTGCTGGAGGCCGAAAACGTGCGTGTTCATAAAAGTTGGAGTCTCTAAATTGGCCCTAGGTATGAGTGTACTGGCCACTAAGATGATGAAGTAATGGATGGACTTTAAGAAGCCAAAACTCTTCAAATGATTTGAAAAACTCAAATCAGGACTGTTTCTTTTGTTCTTTTGTAACTGACAATGTAGAAACATCTAACCCTCTCCTTCCTCCTCCTCCTCCACTGTAGATCCAAAAAGAGTAGTGGTTTATGAGGAGACCAAGGACGGACCTGACCAGTGAGGTAGACGTCTCCAGTACCTACCTTCTTCACTACTGGGTGCTGCAGTTAATCTACCTTGGAAATCATCAAGTCCTATCAAGTCGGACAGAAAAAGTGACAACTGTGAAAACATTGATAGTATAGCATGACAGATTTTTTCCTTGGAGTCTCGGGTGGAAAACAAGACTTCTTCGGGGGGGGTTTGGGGCATCAGACAAACACGCACGCACGCACACTCTGGAGGGACGTTCGAGGAGCTGATCGGTGCCTCTCCGCCATGAACAGATAGACGCTTTGGAGCTGCGGCTCTGAAAGGACGATGCTCGGGAGTTCAACAAAGGAAGGTGCCGTGGATTGCACCTCCCTAAGCCTTTATCCTGTCGAACTGCGGCAGCCGTCAGTCTGACTATGGGATGCCTCAGTCGTTTTTCTTTCTTCACACGTTCAACTGAGTTCATTGTACGTATGTGAGACGTTATACATACACATCCGTGTGCAAGCTTGAATTATTCGTGGAGGAAACGAGAACACACTTTGCAAAACAGATTGCCTTGGAGTTGTGGATGAAAGGTCTTTTGGAGTCCTGTTAAACTGTAAGTTAAGTGGAAGCTCACAGGTGAAGCCCCATCCAGGAAGGGAGAACCTTGTCTTAAACCCTCTTTTTATGGTTTTGTTTTTAGGGGAAATCAGAGCCCAGAAATTTAAGCGCTTGCTTTTTCGTTGATCCTGTTATGTCCGACCTAACATGAGTGTCTGCATCGCAGTGTGACCCCTCCCCCTCCTCCTCCCCCTCCCCATCCCCACCCAGAGCAGAGCACAGGTACAGAAGTGCCCCGACTGAAGGAAAGCTATGCCCCCTTCATTTCCCCGTTTCCAAATCGGGTCCTCGTCAAACGACAAAACCTTCTCAGCTGAAGCTTTTTCTCCACACATTTCATGCAGATTGTTACGAAGTCAGTGCAGTCTTTAACTCGCACGTGAACCTGCTAACACACAACTACCAGAGCCGACGCCGACGAGACCAGTTGTTCAGCAACAGATGTTGCTCCCGACGAGGTCTCCGGCCAGGCTCTGGATTCCCGTTCAGATGATTTTGCCTACGTTTCTGTCTGTGTACAAACTGTTCCGTTTTTTTTTTTTTTTTTTATTGTTCTCAGACTCAGCCCTGGGTCTCTAGCCCTCTGTCTTCATGGCATCGTGTTTCCTGCATGTTTACTTGTGGACATGAACGAGCCCACGGTTGCTCTTCATCGCCACGGCAACAGTAACACAAATTGCAATACTAATCTAGGTTTTCCCCCTACTAGCCACTTTGTCAGACTGTGTTGAAATGTGAAACTGAGTTGTACTTTTATGTTTTTACTGTGGATAACAATTTTACATTTACAAGACCAGTGTGCAATAACACTGTGTGAACCATACAGTGTGCTGTGTGTGTGATGGAGCTACACAGGAAAAAAAAACACAAAAAAACAAACATCGCCCAAGATGCTGGTGTGGCCTGCAGTTCAATTGTTGGTTCAAAACAAGATGTTAATAGGTGCTTTTTTTTCTTCAATTTGTTGCACCAGTCCGTGAGGTGATTTATTATTTTCTTGTTTTGTTTGTTTTGTTTGTTTGTTTTTTTTAAAGAGCTCATGTCGAAAGATTAACCTAGCCCAAATTTGCTAACTGCGACGTGGCCAGCTGTGACATCACTTCATCACCATCTCCAAATCAGGATTGGTTTACTCAACATAACCAAGGACCTGTTTCCAGGTTTCTGTGCTCTAGAAGACATGATTTGGTTAATGTGTGGATTAATAGCACTTTATGTAAACTAATTGCTTTTATCTTTTAATTACTAGAGAGATCTATATATACTGACGAGAAATACTCCTTGAAAGAATGGCTCTGGGCTGTTACTTTTCAGAAAAAAAAACAAGTCGATAAATACAGAAATATTAAATGTAACTCAGGTAGTGTTGATAAAGCCATGACTATGTTGAATATTGTTCTTTGCCAAACGGCCCCCCGCCCCCGTCATGTACCGTTCTCTAATTGGAAACTGGGAGTCCTATCGCTGGGAGTCTCATGTGATGTGACAAAACACCAAATAATTACCTGTGAGGGAAGCTGTCATGGCATGCACGGTGCTGTCATTGATCATTTTGGGCTCTAAAAAGAAAAATATTGTTAGGAAGTTTTCTATCTTTTGTTTAAATCCCCCTCTTTTTTTTGTTTTTTGTTTAACCAAAGCATCCTGCTCCACGTGTTTTCCAATGTAAACCAGGCTGTAATCTCGGCTCGGTCTTTGGTCTTTGATGGTTGACCCCCCCCCCCCCCCCCCCCCCCCCCCCCCCCCCCCCCCCCCCCCCCCCCCCCGTGTGTTCCCAGTGAAGCACCTCTTGCTTTTTTATGGCTGACCATCAGTGGCGTTGCTCCTCTCCGCTGTGTCCTGATCAGGGCGGCGTTCAGCTCGTGACAGGAAGTGGTATCGGCTCGCTGGTATTTAACATGCTTTTGTTTTGGCTGTGATGGATGAGTGTGTTAGCAGACGCCGCCCTCTGAGTAAGAACCACCGTGGGCTCCTAGACGAGGAAGCTGAGGGTATTTGAGGCGATGTCGGCAGTCGGCCTTTTCCTTTCTTTTCCTGTGCTCGTGGAAATTGGCGTTTAATCTGTCGTGAAGTTACTCAAAGCTCACAGTTTTGTTTTTTTTCCTGCTTTGCCCACAACCCACAGACAAAGTGAATCGGTTATCAGGTTCCCATGAGGGGGAAATGCCAAATAGAGGGTGAAAGGCGTCATCGGTGGACAGTGATGGCTTCTAAATGTGTAAACAGGGTGTTCAAAACGAGTAGTATGTGACGATACTGTAGTCTTACGACCTCCTTCGAAAAAAAAAAAAAAAATTTTGGTCTCGTCGTTTTATTATTCTTGAGAGGACGGTCCTGTACAGGGAAATCAGAGAGTCTCCCATCCTCCCTCCCCAAGGCTCCTCTCTTTTTTCAAGCACTTATTACAGCGAAAAAGGCTTTGTTGAATATGCATTTATAAAAGATAGAACTATTATTTAGCACTGTAGCCTGCAAACCAAAAACTGGTTGTGGAAGCGGCGTGGCTGGTGGACGGGTGGCTGTGCGGGGTGTGCGGGCGGGGGCTGGATGGCTGGCTGTGGGTGTGCGTGGAGAGGGAGAAGCCTGAGCGCGTGGAGCTCGATGTCTCCAGCGCCTCAGGATGTGCAATCACCTCAAGGATGCTGATGCAGGCGTCCGGGTCGTGAGTGATGAGCTCGGCCTCGTCGTTTGGTGGGTGTGTGCATCGCGAGTTCTATTATATGCAAGTTCCTCATATATTTCAAGCCCACCTTTTTATCCCCCCTCCCCCTATCCTCCCCCTTACCCCCCCCCCCGCTACCATCCCTGTTGTTTCATGTTCAGGTGCCTGCGTGGAAAAAAAAAAACTATATATATATTAAAAAAAAAAAACTTTTACAGCAATTTTGATTGTTTAAAATCTGCTTCCTGCATATATCCGTGCCATTTTTTGTTTCTTCTTCTTTTGTTTTTGTAACATTTGCTGAGCTGTTCGTTTTCTTACAGCTAATCCTAATTTCATCTTTAAAGCGACATGGACGCGGCTGAGAGCAGTGAGTGTTTTCTCTCTGTCTTTGTGTGTGTGTGTGCGTGTGTGCGTGTGCGTGTTTGTGTAGGTTTTGAGTATTTCACGGCTTGTGTTCACATCTAAAAAGCCATGCCGGGTTTGAGTGGGACGGATGACAGCTGCTTGCTGGTGTTTTCTCATGGCAGTCCATTGTCGAGTTAATGTCTGAAGTAGCACATAACTGATTTGAACTGATTTTAACACATTGATGTTTAACATATTGTTTTGAAAAATGTTTTATTTTTGAGTTATAACCTAATTTATCCATAGATGCACAAGTAGGATGAGACTAAACGGAATAAATGATGCAGAAAATCAAGATGTCTCATTTTTGATAAGTTTTAGCTGATTTAGTTACTGATTGAGGCTGATGTAGACCCCACCCCCCTCCTCCATACCAGAGTTCCTCTTAATATATTTTTTATCTGTAGTGATGTTGATGATGTTGTGAGTTGGTGGGGGGTGGTGGGGTGGGGTGGGGGGGGGGTGGGAGGGAGGGAGGGTGGGCTGAGGTATTAACGTGCGGTTCAACAACTCTGAATCTGCTTTCGCCAAAGGTACACTACTCAGATATTCAGCTCGTGAACAACAGGCGCACGGGGCGGGGACGCCGTCAGCGATGTCACAGACGGCTCCCTGACACCGAGCCGGGCCCGCCCGGGCCCCGGCCTGTGAGAGGAGAGAGAGTCACTACTGTAGCAGCTGAATGTCGCTTTGAGCGTGTCGCTAGACGGTGTGTGTGAGAGAGAGAGAGAGAGAGAGAGAGAGAAAGAGAGAGAGAGAGAGGAGAAATCTTTCAAAAAAAGAAAACAAACTTAAAAAAAAACAAAACAAAAAGAAGATAAAACAAATACCGAAAGTGCTGCTTCTTCATCCAGTAATCAATCGTCTGTAATGGGAAATGCTGGACTTGGTGTTTGTGCTCGACTTTAAAAAAACAAAAAGCAAACTAAAAAAAAAAAGATGAAAAAAAAAAAAACAACTGTCCCTCCTTCAAACTGTCGTTGCCTCTTGTGGAAAAAAAAGAAAAAAAGGCGTTTTTGATTTCGGGGGCTTTTTATTTCTGTTGTTCTCAGTGAGGCCTGAGGGGTGCCGAGGTGGGGAGACGAGGACGGCGCGCGTCTCCTCCTCTGCTGGGAGTGACCCGGGAGGAGGGGGCATGCTGCGCCGACCCGTTCCTCTCACTCGGTTTCTGTGTCATCTCAAATGGCTGTTGTGCTTGTTGATGCTCTTCGTTTTATTTCTTTTCGGGGTCTGCTCCTCCTCTGTATCACTTCTAAATCTCTTGCCCCCCTAAAGTACGAGGCAATAGCATTTCTTTCTCAAATGTCTTACAGGTTGACATTTACGTTTTCAAGTGAGCAGTCTTGATTTATTTCATTTTCTTTTTTTTGTTTTGACTTTAACAGAAGTGTCACATTACAATGTTTTTTTTTAAGCATGATAATAACCCTCAAATTCCAAACAATGTAATAGAGTCAATAAAAAAAAAAACCTCCAGTGTTCACAATTTTAGTTTCCATTAAAATGTCAAATTTTCATGAAGAGCTCCGTGTGCTGTTTTCTGTGGTTGTTGTTTGGTAAACTATTCTCGCTGTTCAGTTCAAAAACAAATGTCTGATTATCCTCATTATATGCGCAATTACAAGTATTTAAAATCGCTAGGACTCCTCAAAACAAGCCATCAAGGTCAGGTGTACTGCGGGACTGTAAATCTGTTGTCTAAGTGCTCCCTCTTTGTGCGCACTGTGCGATCGGTGTTTCTGAGGGAGCAGCAAATGTACTTTTTAGTGCACCACATCATGAAGTTTGAGTGAGTGTTAAACCGTGGGGCACTTGCTCCCTGCAGAAATCTCCTTATGGAGTCATTTTAGTCTTTAATGGAGTCACTTATTTCATTAAAACAGACTCTCAGCTTGCCTATCCAGTGTTAATTTGTTTCCATTTCTAAATTAAAATTCCTGTTTTTAAGACTGTCTTTGCGGGCGACGCAGTGATTGAGAGGCCAGCGCTGCTGGACCACATCAAGAGGGTCCCCGGCTTCTCCCATAGTCCCAACACATTCATGTTTAGACTGACTGGAGACTCCCAGTTGCCCCTAGGAGGGAGTGTGAGAATGAATGGTGCGTGTGTGTGCCCTGGGATGGACTTGAGAGCGTGCCAGGGTGTATTCACTTCCTTCACCCTATATGAGCTGGAGATAGACTCTGGCAGACCCCCACAGCAACAATAATGTACACGGCTGGTAAGATAATGAATGCTTTGCATCTGTTTCACTGCAGAATTCTCCTCATGGAGTCATTTTAGTCACTTGGTAAGTCTGTTATTTGAGTCCCTTATTTCCCCCAAAACAAACACTCAGTTTGCCTTTCCAATGTAAATTAGTTTCCTTTTAAAATTAATTTTTCATGATTGGGTGATGTGCCAGGCCGATTCTTTGCTACTCCAGGCTGGTTTGGGTGAAAGCTTGACGATGCACTGGTACGGTGCCAGGGTGATCTCTGAAAGAAGGAACCATTTATCGTGTCTAAATCTTTCATCAGCTCCACTTCACCTGTCAATAACGGCACCACAGTGACTATTATGACAATAAAAAGTAATAATCTAGTAGTATGATCTGCTGCCACCACTGGCATGATTTGTGATGCATGACTTTTACCTGTTTGACTTGATTTATGAATAAATTAGCATGTAACAGTTGACACAGTAATTATGGAGCTTTTAAGGCCCCCCGGGGCCGTTGCCCACTTTGCCTGTTTGTTAATTCAACCTTTCTACTTATGATAATCTCTGATAAATATGTAACAGTGAAATCTTAAGTATGAAAAGAGTGGCTCAGGTTGCATCCTGATTCCTTTTAATGTCTTTTGTTATTCAACTGGAAATAATGATAATTTCAAGAGACCGAACATGCATAATCTACAACCCACCGGTGACACCGACAGAAACAGAAACTAGCGATGAGATCAAATCAAAAATGATGGCTGTCAAATGCCAAAGTCTCCCTTGTTTTGCACCTTATTGAAACCTGGTGACAAAGCTGGCCACAACGTGTCTCTTTTGGTAGCCGACACCTGCAGAGACAGCTTAACGTGCAGGTGTGTGTTTCTCTGAGGTCCCTCATGGGCAGCATATGTCAGGAGACGCGCCTGTGCGGCGACAGATGTGTTCACAGTGGTTTGGCGTTCAGGCCGGCTGCTGGAGCCGAGGCAGAGGCTCTGTGGAGAGCTGGTCTGAAGGTGTGTGGGAGCTGCTGCTGCTGCAGGCACCATCACCGAGCACAGCTGCTGATTGTTGGAGAAGGACGCCCCCCTGTGGACGAAGGGTGAGCTCACACTGACTGAGCCTAAAAAAAAAAAAAAAAAATCCTGAGAGATGCTGGCGACACAGTCTCCTCCAGACTGCAGCACGAATCCGTCTGAATGGCTCTGACTCCGACTCCTAGATATTGGGAACGTTGGATTCGAAGGATTGATCCAAATACGTCCATCGTGGCACATTTATGTATATTACATCAGATCACACGAGAAAATTAATACATTTTCTTTAGACCTGACTCTAGGCATACTCAATACAATACTATGACCTTCATTAATTTCTCACAGCTCTAGTTTGTGAGACAAAGCACTTATAGATATGACATATGGCATACAGTTACATATGGCATATACGTATATCATCAGAAACTAGAGCTGTTGGAAAAACTGGAAGGTCATATTATCATCATACTGTATATAGACACACACACACACACACACACACACACACACACACACACACACACACAAACAAACACATATATAGAGGGCATAAGAAATCCTTGATGTTATAATTTTCGAGCTGTGTGATTACTGGGATGACTGTGGTTGCTGCTGTCGCTGCAGGTGGCGTATTTTCACCACAAACGCCTTTTTCTTTTTTTTTTTTTCTTTTCCCATTCTGTCTCTGGAATTGAACCTGTGTTTACCACCCGCCCCCCCTCAGCTTTACCTCCTTGATTACTGTGCACTTGATGGAGGCCACATGGGGCTTGATGGCTGGTGCACTGGTGCTCAGAGAGATTGTCCAACGTGCTGGAAGGTCACTAAAAGGTTTGATCTTTGTTTCCACAGCTCATCAGCTGAGGTCTCTCTCAACTTCCTCTCTCTCCGGGACTGCCGCGAAAAGGATGAGCACAAGGTGACCCCTTTTGGCAACAAAACAAATAAAGGTCCTCGCCGGGGTGACAGGGTGCTCAGACACTGAAATCAGCAGACTCTTCCTGCTCGAGTGCATACAGTGTGAATTCCAGCAGTGTGTTGACCTGCATCTGCCGAGTGTCTGCTGCTGCAGGAAGCATCAGGCTTTCATTAAGTTGGGGGAACAGACATCTGGGACAGTCAAATGTGAACTGGAGGAGACACTTAATGAAAAATACCTGCTGCAAGATCAACACAAAGAGTCACTTGTAATCAATTCATCTTTGTCAGATGTGTTCAGTAAAAAAATGTTGAAGATTTGGTGGATATTGCGAACACTGATCATTAAAAATATATATATTTTTAAGTCTTAGTTCATCAAATAATAGTAATGTGGTTTGGAAATCTGCAAATAAAAGCTCAGTAGAAATAGAAGTGTACAGTAGTTGAAGTAGTGTTGACAGAAGTTTTAGTGTGAGATTAAAGCGTAGACATGAAAAGGACTGGAGCAAAATAAATCCTCCTGTAGGGTAATATCCATCCATCTGTTGCCTATACTGCTTTACACTCATGCAGCCAGAATATGTATCAAGTATCAAGTGAAAACATAACGTGATTGTAGAGAGAACTGGAAAAAAAGGCCTTAAGAAATGTATTTAATCCTCTTGTCTCATTTCAGGTTACACAGCTTAAAGCTCCAGGTCTAAAATATTTACTTATAGATATGTTATTATCTTATATTGTGGTTTATCTTTTTATCCTTAACTTCTGTTTGGTGTCTATGTCTTGGCAGCCTCAATGATCGAAGGTTATATGACTTGTTTTTTCTTGAAAACAAGCATCATATTCGTATTGTTTTGACAATAACAAATGCTCAGCTGATGCAATGGCGTAGCTCCAGAGCTCTGTTTCCACTGCTCACTCACTCAAAAAACATCATTTTCAGTCATGAAATACTCATCCAATAGTCAATCAGACCGGGTTTCAACAACTTAAGTTACCCCTGCCAGGGAGTCATCTGGTGGTCAATTTATGAATAATTCCATGATTAATTAGATATTAGGGCCTTCAATAAAAACTCAATAAAATATAAAAAAAATAATACTTGTGAAATGTTTGTGTTGGGGGTTCAGATGTGTGAATACAGTCATGGAGCCTTATGACAGTCAGATGAAATCTTTCATAGGAAAAAAAAAAGAAATCTTATTTGACCGGAACACAACAAGCAAATGAAAAGCAGCCTAATGAGAGAAACTTTAATAAACGTGTGTCAGGGAGTCTTTATTGAATCACGAGACTAGACAACAGATAAAAAAAAAGTCATGTTACATCTAATAATGTCGATCAGTCCTGCCAGTGCTCGGGCCGCAGGATGAAGGATTTCACTTAGAAAACACATTTGTATTCAGCCCGATCGGGCCTTTTTTAAATTGATCTGCTCTATGGCACAGAATGTCAAATGTGACAGCGAATGGCCAGTTTCTCTAAAGCGTCTCCAAAGTGTAATTGTGCGTCTATTAATCATTCCTCATATTTGTGCGACATTGCTCAATAATCCGTGGCCTCACTCCTCTGTTGCTTTTGGTCGGGTGTCGTAAGTCAGGGCTGCCAAAAGCCTGATATATGACATTTCTCTGCTGCACAGGTCAAGAAGTGTTTTATGGAACAGTTTTTCTATCAAATGCCCTCCTACATTTTGATGAGTCCTTACACGCCGCTCGTTCTTGACAGGGACAGAAAACAGGAGCAGTGTATCATCCCAGTGCATCTCCTACTTTCTGGGATGAATATATCAGCTCTGAGCAGACAGTCCCTGACATTTAGTGATCTGTGATGATCACCATAAACCTTACATCATCAAATGTCACACTCAAGTACTTGCCAGAGTTTGCAACTGATCTGATGTACATCATGGTTCAAAGAACAAGCTCTGCGGGCCCGGTCCCAGCGTTCGCCCCGAGCCTTAAAACACTGAACCTCACAGAGTTTAATTAACAGCCGCCGAGCGCTCGGTGAGAGCACGGCGGCGCGGGAAGGTGCCAGGGCTTTAGCGGACTGTGAAATCACTATGCAGCCTGCAGAGGGCTGAGTACATGCCTCAGATTGCTGTGTTCACAGCCCACTCTGTGCACACTTGAGTTTCTCTGTATCATTTCATCTGGGCGAGCTCTCAGTCTGTCCGTTGTGCTGGGGGATTCATGGTTAGAATTCACCTCCAGAAACCTTACAGGGGACCTGGGATGGTAGAATGGAGTATTTATCCCTGCTCACATTGAAGCTATTGAACACTGGTTACATCAGATATGCCTCAGATGCTATTTTAGAAGCCCCTTTACATTCCTGTTGTCTGTGTGCGAATATGACAGTCTGCTTCTACACAGATCTGGCGCCCTTTCATGCTTATCTCAGAATCATACATACACTTCACACTCACTGGCTGTCCTACCTGCCTAGCAATTTTTTCCCAAAGTGATAACTAGAGGGATGCAACTATGGTCTATGTGGTACCATTCACTCGTTCACTCATACATGAGGGCAATTTAGAGTCTCCAGTTGACTTTTAAGGCATGTTTCTTAACTGTGTGAGGAACCTGAGTACCCAGAGAAAATCCATACACAAGCATAACATGCAAACAAGCATAGAAACAGCCGTGACATGGACACAAACTCACACTCCTCTCGATCTGAGGCAAAAAGGCAACAGCAGTGACCACCGTTCAATGTTTATATATGAATGAGGATGTGATGATGTTTTTGGACCTACTTCTACTTAGGTTTAAGTTAAAGTCAAACTGTTTTTTTCATTCTAGGTCCCCTTTAAAGCTATGGCAGTTGAGTTTTGTTTTTCTTTAAACTAGAGGTCTATCAAGAATCGACTGATCGGACTCTGTAGGTACATCCTCTGGGGACTACGGACGCTGTAAACCATCCTTATGATGACTTGATACATACTAAACACCGCTATTATGGTTCAGTGAAATCCTCCGATTATGCACTGGACTGTCACCATCCATCACTAAAGCTGTCCATATATTTAGCCTCTGCGGTTTCGGAGACATGGAGCGAGACAGAAACACCACTTACTCACACTCCATGCATGTAATCCCCTGGGGCCGATCATTCATTTCCTGTTTACTTGCACTACTTGGACTCCTCCGGGGCCGCTCTTTATGACACTTGTTCGTGAGTGTGTGTGCGTGTGTGTGTGTGTGTGTGTGTGTGTGTGTGTGTGTGTTTGGAGGGCGGTTGGGGGGCTGATGGAGCATGTTGCAAAAAGACGGGAAATCCATACATGCAGCGCACAGACACTGGGGCACAGATCAAAGCATCTCCTCTTCACTAAAGAGATACAGATTTATTGAATTATTGAAATACGACGTGCATCGACAGGGCTGTGGCTCCAAACATTACAAAACAGATAGATGATGATGGGATGGACTGGCCTGTGGCCTCTGTGACCGTAGCCTGCTGATGATTTCTCCTTGCCGGTCGCTGATTTTCTGTGAGCAAACGGCTGCATATTGTTTGCTGTTAGGTGGAATTAAGCTTTGTGTACTGGTGGGCTGTGGAGGAGGAGGAGGAGGAGGAGGAGGAGGGTGGTGGTGGGGGGGGGTGCAGGGCATTTTTGTGTGATATGGGCCATTGACTGCTTTTCCATAGCTCAGGAACAATAATGAGATTTTTTTTTTCTTCCAGAATATCAGTGCCGCCATTCAGCGCACTGATTGTGTTTATGAAATTGTGCATACATCTCTCAATGCTGGAGCAGGGGAAGGGGAAGCTATTTTCAAAACATTAGCAAATTGTTTTCTGTTATTGTGCAGAGATTGATAAGAGTATGTGTTGTCTAAACACACACACACACACACACACACACACAAACACACAGAGGGGGGAAAACAACATAAAAAAGCAAGCTGTGGCTTGGAATTGCCTATTGCGCGTCCCATCCACCCAAAAAAAAACTACTTAAAAAAACATAAAGAATATCACCTTTCTTTTACAGAGCATCAGGCTGTAACTACAGTGTATTCAGTTGCTTCTGATTTAAAAAACATCTCTTTTTTTTTTTACTACCATGCAGTTTACATGGTCTGTATTTATTTATTTATTGTAACACCTCATTTATAGGTACGGGATGCATTCCTGCTCATCACATTTCCCTGATGGGATAGAGAAATGACCTTGAGCGTGACCCGGTCTCTGAAATCTCTGGTGCGTGGTGTCAGCCAGCGCGAGATCTCACACACATCACATTTTATCTGATTAAAACCCCCGCTGTATGGCCGCGCTGACCGACAGACGTGCTTTTGTTCCCCCTCGTGTGCGTCGGCTTTCAGGCGACAGCCACAGTAGAGACGGCTTCTTTGAGCTTTTCAACAGTCTGGGAGAGAGAAAGAGAGAGAGAGAGAGAGAGACAGAGAGAGAGAGAGAGAGAGAGAGAGACAGAAAACCCCGTCCAGTGTTTGCGTCGCTGCAGAGACCTTGCAGACACGTTCTTTGATGACACCACGTCATCGCTGGATTACACCGCGCTGTGATGCGGCTCTCGCTCCTACATCAGAGGTGTCAACGCTAAATATTTCCCTTTGAGGCCGTTTTCTCTTTTACATTCATCACCGATCCAGCTGTTGAGCTCGTCTCCTCCAACAACGCAACAGATAAAACGGCTAGCCCTGCGCCCGAACGCTAAATGGCGCTTTTCTAGTCCTCGTGACAACTCAAAGAAATTCACTCATTCACACACACTGGCTACAAGGGGGCCGGGATCCACCTATCTGCTGCAGGTCTGCAGGCCAGAGTGTTTGTACTGAAAAATGAGCATTGTGTGAGCATTTTATAGCAGGAATGATTTCGATGTGAAATGTCAGAAAGTGTCAGTTACACACTCTATCTGTAGCGGACCTCTCGGCCTGTTGGCATTAACACCTACACACATGCACATTCATCGCTCATTTATGCATTCGCTGTCAGAATAGTTCTGGGGCCTTGTCAGCGCCAGCTCACACAACTGGAGATGTTGCAAAACATGACTGTGAGGAGTGATATTTTTCCAAAGCAGAGAGTGCAGGCTGCAGAGCCGGAGATTTTCAGCAGCAAACCAAGGAATCATTAATCCATCGGTAATGACGCCATTGACACCAATACCTCTTCCCCCCACGGCTCTTACTTTGTATTTTTTCTCTGTCCTCCAGTAATAATTGACACTCTCGGCTGCTTCTACAGTGCGGCGTGTTGCTGACTAGTTTGCTGTGAGGCAGCTATTGATTCTGGAGCATCAGATCCATGAAGACAATGATGATGAACAATGAACAGACAGCTGCATCCTCTGTGATCTGGGCCAACACTGATGGCCTTTGTACGCATGTAATGCCTCATCTGGTGGATAATATGAGAGAGGAGAGCGACACAATATGAGAATTTTCAGTCAGTTAGCTCACGGCATAGTCTGTTTTTCATGCTGTTGGCTACGTACAGGCAAGCGAGTGTAACTATTGAAGCTGTAATTACTTTGATTTAAAAAAGAGAGACTGCAGGAGTATTCCTCTTCTTCTGACTGCATTCAGCTCAATAATGCCTGTGATAAAGGCGCTTATTCAACTTGCTTTTTAATGACAAGCTGTATGTTAAACTATCATCCATCCATTATCTTACCCATTTTGTACCTAATGGTGCTGCAGGGATCTGATGGAAAATCCAGTGCACAATGGATAAAGACAGGGGCTATAGCCTGGACAGGTCGCCACAGGACACACACATACATATACACAATACACACCTAGGGACAATTTAGAGTCTCCAGTAGACCTAAACATGGATGTCTTTGGACTGAGAGGTAACCTAAAGAAAGCATGCAGACACAGGCAGAACATGCAAAGTGCACACAGGAAGGCCATTGGTCTGCCTTATGTTAAACGTGTGAGATAAGATACAATTTCAATTCAGCATCATGTAAGTGAAAAAGCATGTTAATGATGGAGATTTTGTCGAACCAACCACAATAGGGAAGGAAATGATGCTAACTCAAGGGCTTCACTTGAAATGGTATTTGGCTTCTTTTATATTAGGGCAATAATGAAAGAGTTCAAAGTAATGGGATAACATTTATCTCATCCCTCAGTTTCAGAGTGAAAAAGATTTGCATCATAAAATCATTTGATTAAGTACTTTAAATATGTAGATGCTAGTCATCTTAAAATGTAATTTGTTTAAATTAATTCCGCAGATCATTAGATCTAGAAGCCGTACAAACCACAAAAATCACGTTGCTGTTTTTGAGATTTCTATCGATCGATTTATGACGGATTGGAATTGCTCAGATTTCATAGCGACTCCAGTAACATCGGGGTTATTGTGCAGTGTTTGTCAGACTGACAGACTCCTCTTTTATGATGACAAGGTCATGTAAGCTCAGGACCCATTTCTCAAACATGAAGTGAAGATTAGGACACAATGAAACTCACTCATAAAAGAAACTCAGTAGACCAACTCTCTCTCTCTTTCTCTCTCTCTCTCTCTCACACACACACACACACGCACATGCTCCTGTTTGTTTCTTATCGCAGCCCTCTTAAAAAACAATCCCGGGCCCGGTTCCACATATGAAGCTGTCTGCGCTCCTGGCTGCAGACTATTTGCCATTCCCAGAAGGTCATTTGGTTAATGCACATTTGGGTTTTCATGGACTCTTAACTAGTTTTTAATCAGCAATTATTAGTGAATTGGAAGGCTGTGCAGGCGCATGACTCTCTGCCGGCGGGAGAGTGCCCATCAATGTCACGTCAATTTCCATGCCAAAGGCTACATTAGGCCTGCAGTCTGGGAGGAAACAGCCACCTGAGTGCCTCATCTCCCCATCCACAGCAGTCTTCCCATCAACTATTGACTCTATTACACAGCTCTGTCAAAAAAATTTTCCGCTTCAAAAGAGGAGCAACCATTACATGGCTGTGCAGGGAGATAATTTAGTGATGCACATAAAATTAAGTGCATATCCATTGAACATTGCTCATTATTGCACTTGGATTCCTACAATGCCAAGCTTGTGTGCGGATCCTGGATCCTTTCATTTCAGTCCCATTTTCAAGGTATACACTTGATTATTTAGGCTGATGTACTATATAAATAGCTGTCATTTTCATCTATATCTAACCCACTTGTAATTGCCAATTAAACATGCAGGCATCTCCGACGAGCTCTTAATTACCGTTAATAAATGCTGAGGGGCCCTGAGGGGTCCTCGCAGGCTGCGGGATGGAGGTTGTGGGTCTCCTGCAGGCCCGGCGTCGCGCCATGAATATGCATGGCAGCCAGGTATCCTTCAGCTCCCTCCCACCGCCACTTCCTGTCTGGGGCTGACGGCGCAGCGCTGTTGCCATGCTGCGTCCCGGCCGTGGCATTTCTGCACAGCGAGGCTTGTTTGTGTTCGCTGCGAGCTGTCACATCGGGCCTGTTAGCGGTGGCCCATGGGAAATTTACACAGAGCCGCTGGTATGAGGTGAGGCCGTCAAATGAGCCGGTGACACGCTGGCTGACACTCATATCTGGCCGAATTTATGTGTGTGCGCATCGCCGTGCGTGTGCTGCCCGGCGAAAGTTGCTGAATTTGACTGTTTGTGCTTGCACGTCGGGCATGATGAAAGTAGGATTCTTGCAAAGAAACAAAGAGGTTCAACACATCTGTTACTCCTTAATTTGGGCTTTGAGACATTTCCAGTAGCATGACTTTCTTTCAACCTCTGAACTAGTGTTAAAACTGCACTGTGCGTTACTACCCTCTCGTCCCTTGGTAGTCTAACACTGTAGAGCAGTATTTATTGTCACATCAATTCATCTATTACCTCTGCGTATCTTAACAGTGTCACGTGGATCTGCACACACACACACACACACACCAATCACTCAAATTAAGAGTCTCCAATAGACCATAACATGCATGTTTCTGGACTATATGAAAAAAAAAAAAAGCAGAACCTGAAGAAAACCTAAGCAGACTAAGGGAGAATGGCAATCAATCTGGGAACCCTCTTGTTATGAAGAAAGTCATTGTGCCCCTCTCTATTGTTACTCTGGGTTTCTATAGTGAATGATTTTTCCTCTTATGTTAGTCGCTTTGGATAAAAGCCTCTGCAGAATAAATATGTATAAACGCACACACTTTAGTGATGGTCTACAAAAGATGGAGATGACGGATAGATAAATAGAAGTGATTCATTTTTGTAGCGTAGGTGTTATTGCTCAAATATTATGACAAGATTTTTACTTTAAAACAAACTTTGGTCCCTCACATGAATAGCAGCTTTGCTTTCTCTGCTGTGAGCTGACATTTAGCTCCCATAATGACTGCTGATTGTCTCGCTGTGTTCCACCAAAGACCTGAATCCTTGTATTTAAGGGCCGTCGAGTGTCGAGCTCTCTGATCATAATGGCACTTTTAATTAGCACTTAATTAAAGGCAGGTGGACTGGAAAGGTCAACCAGTTAGGGCTTCGAGTTAAAAACACAGACAGCACGAGCATCAACCGTTTGATGAATTAGTCGGCTAATTACGGCCACCAGGATCTGGACCAAACTCCAGCCACATCTGCTGCAGGTTCATAATAAAATGTGTCACAAAAGAGACAAATTACAGAGCCACATTTGGAGATTTTTCAATTCATTTCATTTTAATTTAGAAATGTTTTATTCTAATTATGCTTCATAGCTTTCACCAGTTTGCTGCTTTACTCAGGATTGAAAAAAATATGCAAAAATCATGTTTTCTAATTTTGTGGTTTCATAAAAAAATACATCTCTATGAAAATGCAAATACTGGACTAACAGAGAATGTGCTGTATTTTACCTCTATGTATCTGTATATGTACTATATAATATTTGTACTATATAATATGTGTGCCTCAGGACTAGGCTCCACTGCCGTTTTACAGAAAAGCAAAAGTCAAAGCAGCATCTGTGAACGTGAGACAATAGTCCAGACTGTCAGCCAGATGATCATTGTAGCTGGTACACACAAAACACAAACATGGCCTTGGTGGTTCGCTCGAAACGTGCGGCGCTTCGTCTCTGAAAAACAGAGCTGGGCAACAGTATTGATCTCAGTCACAATTATAGATCACCTTGTCTGAATGACTGATGAAGCTGTCGGAGCGCCGCTCTCACCTGACAAGCACCCGCATTAAAAATCCAGATACCAGAATCTCAATGCAGGGCTCACACTGTGTTTCACAATCTGTCCCAGTGAAGATGGACAGATATTCCCAATCAGCTGGAGAATATTCATCATACATCTGTTATTACACCTGCACAGCATCCCACCGACTACAGTCACTGTGGACGTATCAGAAATTATCTTAGTGCTTTTTTTTTTGTTTGTTTGCTTGTTTGGTTTCTGGCATCTGAAATGAAATTCTGCAGGATGAATCACACTGTGACACACACACACACACACAAAGGTAAAGCCCCTCGCTCTGGGTGTGTGTTGCCGCTATTGCGGGGCTCCTAGGGGCCTGTCATGCAGCTGTTTGCTCATCCACTCATCACATCCACAGCCGTTTAGACGCTGAGCCTCAGCTAATATTGATGCTCTCCGTGTGATAGGGCTGATGAGAGATGCTGAAGCTCGGGTTGAGTCCTCCCCGGCGCTGTGAGAGACCACTGAGGGGCAGCAGAACGACACGCCAGCTCCTGTTTGTTCACCCTCCCTGCAGCTCTCCCTCCCTCCCTCCCTCCACTCCCCCAAAAAAAGAACGCATCTTAGTGCTTAGACTCCATTAATCCTGCTGACTTATGAGTGACCTCAAAAGATCCCGCCACAGATATGCTGAGTGTGTGGTCGACTGAGGACGGCGGGGGGGTGTAAAAAAACCCAACAACAACAACAAAACAAACAATAGTGTTGTTTGTAATAAACAGGAAGTAAACTGCACGGTCTGGTGTCAGGATCCAGTTCTGGGACGTCAGCAGGGAACAAGCAGCCACAGCTCGCTGCATCGCGTGTGATTGAACCGCTGAGGGTAAATATTATATATCAGATCTGTTTCCACCTCTTGGAAAAAAGAATACAATGAAACAGAGAAAACAAGTAATATAACAATTCAGTTTATTTTATTTATTTTCCAGACAGACACATCAATTTCTGGACCACAGTAGAGGATGGAAACCTTTCACAGACATTTTTTGTCAATATTATTATTTGAAAATACAAATATAAAATTAGACTTTCCACATTTGATATGTGAGAGACCCCCATCCATTATTATTATTATTATCATCATCATTATTATTATCATCATTTTTTTTTTAGTATATTTTACAACAGGGCTTGAGCAAGCCATATGATAACCTGAAAGATGCTTTCAGATGTCAGTCAAGTCTGTCTGTCTCTCGCCATAAAAAGTCGGTTAACATAAAAAAAAGGGGCAAGTGTTAGGAATGGGCAGACAGCAGTGAAGAGAGCTCTGTGCTCGGCCTGCAGGAACACGGAGGCGCAGCAGAGCCTCGCACCGCCGTCCATGCAGTCTGACGAGCTTCCAGGCTCCCCTCTAGGCCATGCGGTCTGCTCCAAACTGGACAACGCGCCAGGGCTGAAACTCTCGTGTTGGTGAACAGAAGCTAAGAATGACGGCTCCACTCTGTGAACCTGCGTGCAAGCTGTGTGAGGAGTGGTCTGTATACAGCTGAGGTCTCCAGTCTAACCATGTTCAGTTCAGATGAGCGACGGTTGCAAGTATATATTCTCATATACACATATATATTGCAACTGCGTGCGCGTGTGTGTGTGTATGTGTGTGTGTTTATTTGTGAGCATGGGTGAGATGGCAATGGTTTCGGAGGGGGGAAATTCACCCTGAAACGCGACACGGTACAGTGGGACTCGGGCCAGTTCTGTCACCTCGGCCGGTTCGTGTCTGGCCTCGTGAACATGAAGTTCGTGTTTGTTAAGCCCTGCAACCAGGGAGCCGACACTAGAGATGGTGGCGTTAGTGAGAGTCACTTTGTGGTCACTGCGACAGTATCCAGTATCTCTCGGAGATAAGGGCACATTGTCTGGTTTAAAACCATTAGCACCACTATGAATAAGCCTCTTTTGGGTATAAATGCTCAAGAACGTTCAATGAGCCTTCAAAGTCAGCGTAATTAATTGGAAATGGAGCAGAGGCTGAAACAGTCCTTGTCTGATGCCCCAGCTTTTGGGAGACAGTTGTTCATATTCATACAACAGATTTGAATCCCGGGCGACAGAAATGTCCCGAGCGCGTTCTGGTTTCAGGGTGGGCTTTTCCCACAGCGGATGGGATAAATCGTTTGGCCATTGCCTAGCACTTGCCTCGAGATTCAAGTTTAAATGGATACGGTAGTACACTACAAATGTCAACACCTTCCAGGTTGACTTTTTTTCTTTTTTGATTATTTTTTTTTCTTAAACCAAGTCCCCTCCCCCTCTCCCCGAATGGATAAGCTAGTCTACTAAGATGTGTAACATTCATCAGCTGTAAACTGCTGTCAGTTTGAGAGAAAATGAAATTACAGCAACAGAGCCATGCTACCTTAAAGTCCAAGCTACAGGATCACAAAACAATAGAAGAGTCAATTCTTAGATTGGCTAAGGGAGAACGAGCCATTTTCAAGTCTTGTTCTTTTTCAGTGTAATTACAGTCAAAGAGCCACCGGGCGCTGCAACAAGCCAAACAAACAAAACAATATATTTTACACTCGTTGCACCGTTATTGTCTTTTTCAGATGAAATGGTGGCAAAATCGGAAACAACTAGAGCTCCTGATGAGCTTCCGGATTTGGCAGGTGCTTTGAGTTCTGGTTTATTACGCGATAAGATACTCGGATAAATTCAAGGGACAACGCTGCAAATGAAGTGGAGGAACACTTTCTCTTTCCCTGTCGGAATAATAACGGAAACTAGTACGCATAAGGTGGGACACTCGGATGAATGATTCCCTTTATATTTATCGGTTTTCTACTGCGGAGATGAGGTTTTTTTTTTGGACATTCAAACGCGCAAATGAGGTGAACGCGTGCGTTAATACTTGTTACTTTTGTCTGAGAAAATCACATTGAGCTTTCCTTTGTTCTTCTACAGTTTGTTCCCAGTGAAAGATTTTCTTTGTGCTCCAATGAATCGATATCTTTCAGCATTTTGCGATTGAGTTTAACATATTAATGACCGGCTGAGCACATGGACGCACTGTCATGTAAACCTGATGAATTCATTGGAATAATTTTTGTTTTAGCGCCACGATGAAAGCTGCCATTACTGTACACACTGTATGTGATTTTTTATACTGGACGTGACTGAACAATAGACACTAATGTTATTTGTTAAGGTTACAGTATTCAAGGGTTAAGAGCCCCCGAGGTGAAACAAATGGAATAAGTGATGTAAAACCTAAATTATGTTTTTATTGAAATTATAGAAAAAAAAAAAACAAACAAAAAAACCTCAATCTGTGTCTGGAGTGAGCACACAGCTTGAGCTGCTAAATTGAATTGGCTTGTTTATAATAGGGTTGGTTTTGCTTGAAACACAGCTGCCTGTGTGAATCCAGCGGGTCTGACCCGTGGACACACTTTGACGTGGTATTTCAAGCGTTTACATTCAAGCTTCAACGTAATCTTTTCCGCTCTCATTTAGCTTAGTGACCAATGGCAGCTTTAGGGCGCGGGTCCAGCATCGGGACGCAAATTTAACTCCTCTAATTGTCCCTGACACACCTCATCTTTCAACACCTTTTCTGTTAAAAGGGAAATTTCGCCACATTGTGCGTGGATGTCTAACCAGTGCTGGCTGTGAAGGAACTCAACAAAAGCAGTAATCTCCTCAGGGAGCGCTGCAGTGACCGAAGAGGGTGGGTCTCGCTCCGAAATCACGTCATTTGACGTGTGAGAAATATATTTGTCGTAATCGGGCTACAGACTTCTCTAGCTTGGACTTCTAGACTGAACCTCTGGGTGGCGCTGTGGCTTAAAAACGTAACTTGCAAAGCAGCTACGCTTCCAACACCAAAAATATCTTCCCAAAATAAGTGCGGAGGAGATCACGGGCGAGGATACATTTAGAGTTTTGGCCAACAGTCTGCTGGGTGTGCGTCTCTCAAGAAGGTCCTGCTCCTGACTGGGACCGAGGGGAGAGGGGGGAGCTCAGGATCCCACAGACAAACTGGAACAGACAACAAACACCAGCGGAGCTGGGATCACCACTGACTCAGGGTTTTGGCCAACAAAGTAACAGCTACAGGTCAGGGTGGGTGTCTGAAGCCCGCATGCAAGGCATGCTAGGACATGTAGCCGCTGCAGGCACAGCTCCAGGGGCGGGAAACTAGCTCTGTGTTTCTATATCACTGACACTGAGGAGCTTCACTGGACTACGGTTACCAACAGCACTGACTGGACATCCACATCAGATGTGGTGAAAATTTCCTCTAATGGAGTCTTAAACTGTAGGTCTTTTAATTTTCTACAATAATGCATCTATAATGTCAATATGTGTAACACGTAACACTGTTACAGATTCCAACATGGACTAGCTCTCAGAGTAACGTTATTAGAATTATTGATAAAAGATCTGAGAGAAGTAAGAGATCAAAAAGAGTTTCATCTAAAATAACTGGGAATTTTTTCAAAGCGTACAAAGATCAAAAGATAAAACAGGTTTTTTTAACCGCACTATGACTGCTATCATGACTATTGTGGTACTCATTGGTATGTTTCGTAAAAAAATATGAAACATCTTTTACATAAAATCTTTTTCCATGATTATAGCTTGTGTCCCCGCTTTAAAAAAAAAAGAAAGAAAACAAAATGTTTTGCATATCTAGCGTTAGCATTTAAGGTAGTATGGCACACCCCTTTTAAAACATTCAAGGGTGGGGATCCAAATAATGCCTTGTGAACAATTCCATCTTACAGCAACTGTTTCTCTATTGTTCATCCATGAGAGCTTTGGTTAGCTGAAACCATGTGAGAGTGGCAAAACCGAACCAAAAATCAAAACATACAGGGAATAAAGTACAATGAACCTCTATCAAAATAATTGTCTGCAAATATCAGAATAACATGATCATTTAGAGAAAGGTCTATCTTGACTGGTCCTAAATCCACTATTCACTACAAGTAGTATATTAATGAGTCCTATATAACATCTACTTTGTAATTACAGGAGATAGAAAAAGAGCGCGAGAGGGAGCGGGATAAATATGAGAGAGAAAGGAGAGGTAGAGCAAGGGAGAACAACAAAGACCACTACACTGGTATCAAAGACAGCACTCTGTTTACAAGTTAACTGTGATTTCTTTACACACTAATGAAATACATGAATGATCAACAAAAGAAGTAGGATCTCTGAGGATGGGGAATGGAAAGAGAGAAAGCAATGGATGCACAGTACATTTTAATAGTATATTACAATTATTAATATATAAACCACAAAGTATCAATAAAACTCTGATTAAACTTGAAATCAGCAAAGAAGCATCTTTCTTTTTTTATAGTTTTGTATTTCTTATTTTCTTTTACATTTGAACATTACAAGGGTTTTTTTTCGTTACTCTTTAAATTATTACTTGATCACACCTTCGTATCATTTACTTTAGAAGTATCCAGCATATTTCTTTACCTGGTTGTTTTGAAATAAAAGAAATGAGACAGGAGGTGGGTAAAACGGAAACAACAGAAATACACCTGCAGCAGGTAAAGGATATATACGTAAAACCATTCATTCCATCAATGACTTCAAAATAATAATAATAACAATAATAATAATAAAAAAAATTGGACTGCACTCTGGAGCATATCATTGTTAAATGTTTGCCATGGGTAAAATCATGAACCACACGTACTGTGTAAAAGGTGGTGCAGCGACAGATAGTGAATAATTCAGTGTCATCTTTTGACCCTGTATAAATATCTTTAGATGAGACATGGGTCTAATAAAGAAATCCAAGTGTACACTGCAACATATCAGTCACTATTTCCCAAGCTGTTAAATCGCCTCACGACTCTGAGGCGCTCGCTAGTCGAGAACACATGAACCCCCAAAATCCTTCATACTATCCCAAAGCACAGGGCCGTGTTTAAAAAGCCAACATATACATGTGCAAATAGGAAAATGGCCTGTACTTGACTACTCACAGTGCAATGATTACTCGCTTTATTACCTTTCAGTGTTTTCAGTTATTTTGCCCCTAGAATAAATTAAAACCTGCCAAATGATTCCACAATAGAACTCACGAAGGCTGAGGTATGGTATCAAAATGTTTACTTTCCTAATTCATTCAAAAAGAACTGATTCAGAGAACAAGCATTACATAAAGGCTCAAGCAGCGAGCCCAGATATCGTGTTCCAAAAATGAATCAGGAACGAGCAGGATGAAACAAACAATAACATACAACTAACAAGTTCCTCTCAGGAGTATAAAAGTGTCAGGATGCACAGAGCACTGTAAAATGCCTGGTTCAAGTTCTAATCTTCACATCTAAGTACAGTGTGCTTTGGATTAAATCATCTTTTTCTCTCTCTTTGAAATGATACTGATGTCTTTTAACAGTTCGACAAAAAGATACCAATCAGGCTCTTTTTTTTTTCTTTTTTGAAATTCCTTAAAACCGCGTTGACTTAACTCACCGTTTTGTAAATTTGCTGGTATGACACTTGTAAAATTATTCAGCTTCAGTATTTACAGAGCAAGAGTGTTCTGTTTGTCTCTGGGGTCATTATACCGTCTTCCAGCAGAAAAAAGTATAATAATAACTGTTTACAGCTTTTTCTTCTATTCACACGCTATAACATGTTTCTTTTGACACACCATCACAAAAATATGCTATTCTCTCACTGAGTTGGTTATATGCAGTGACTGGAATAATATGTACAGCTACATTTCTTTTTCTCAAGTTTGAATTCACAATGTAGTTATATGAAATTTGTTATAGCATATATATATATTTCTAAACAACAAAAACAACACTTATAAAAAAGGACCATAAAAATATTGGAGTCCTCTTTGTATTGCCCAAAAATAGGTAATTATGGTTAACAATGAGACATCACAAGAAATAAAACAGCTACTAAGATTTATTACTTAGATACCCTCTTTAAATTTTCCGTAATTTTTTTTCCTCTGAGTCTCTCCACACTGAGCTTGTTATTTTTTTTTTCTCGCGGACAGACTGGATCGTCCAATCATCTCTCCTTTACACTAAACCCATACAAAGATGAAGACGTGACATGAAGACACCCCCCCCCCTCCCCGCCCGCACTTCAAAACAAAACAAAACAAAAAAATCCATTTACACAAATATACTACTAGGTAAAATAAAATGACACAAAATTAAGGTTCAAACTAAAATGACTCGGAGCTAAAAACTAACAGAAACGAAAAAATAGCTAACAGAGGAAGGAAATAGGTGAAGGAAATCGACGTGAAACATCATACCAAACCAGGTTGTAAAGTTATAGGAGGTTTGGATTATAGTACAGCAGTTGTTATTTTTCTGAGATGACTAACGTTTTCTTTTCTTCTTCATATGGTTCCGACTTTCACTCTTTTTGCCTGGGTGACGCTGTAGTGCTTGAAGTTGGAACGCGTCACCTGCACACAAAGCCAATTAGAAACTTCGTCCTGTCTTTCCTGGGCCACCAGATATACTCTGCTGGGTGATAGAGGGGGGGAAAGACAGAGGACAGCAACAACGTTAGTAACCACTCATCTGCTTTACGTAAAGAGACTGCACTCTATAAGTCTGCAATGAAGTGTAATGGCGGGAGTCTGTACTGTGGGCATTAACAGGATTTCCAAGTGAAACGTGTCGGGCGTCTGCTGAGGCGCGCTAGCATGAAGTCAGTGTGACGGCAATTATCATAAAGTTCAGCAGGTCAAAACTTTGCTGCAGGCAGAGCGCATGAAAACATAATTACTGTAAAGGACAACCTGCATAACAACTGGCCGCATGTGTACTCACACTCTAAGGAGATCTATACTTAGCTACGGCACTCGTTCGCTTGGCAGTCGGGCCTCATGCTACGCTCAGGTATCGACTGCTTGGCCGCACAGCAAACGCTGAGCTGAGCAGCGGCTTGAACACACGTGTGCACAAGTAAGTTGGACACACACTCACACCAGAGTAGCTGCAAGCAGACGAGCGGCCCAAGGCATGTACGGTGAGTTTCGTACTGTACGTACGAGACACTGTTAGCAGGAGGGGTGAACAAAAGAAACATGATGAAACTGAAAAAGTGTGGTTCTTCATAGATAGCTGCTGTTTGGGGGAGATCTCACATCCCACCAATCAAACGTGTTGACTTGTTGGTAAAAAAAAAAAAGAGAAAAATAACATGTTTTTTTGGGGGGCTTGAGATTTATTGTAATGATAGCGGTGGAGGAGTGCGATGACAGTTCTGCCCTCGGACACAACCAGAGCGCAGCTCAAGTGATCACAACAACATCACAGACTGGGATGGGAAACTCTGCGTTAAGAGTGGAGACATTTTAAAGTGTTAATCAAAATGGAAAAAAAAACAAAGGAAAATGCAGAGCTAGGAGTAAATGTGTCTGTGCGTGTGAGACTTTTCCTACAGTGAATCGCACAAATCCTCCGATCCAATGTTATTCCGGGCTGCCGATGCTGACGTACTTCACTTAATTGGAGTGACCTGGTTCCATAAGCTACTGCAGGTCAGGCTCCCTTATAGAGGCTTGCATCACACCTCTCTGTACTTTTGAACTTGGCTATAGGAATAGACCGTGCTGCCTTTCTTCTACAGCCGCCGTACCAGCTTTCTCTACCTTGGATCTGAAGCCTGCATCTGCTGCCACTAATTGAAATGAACTGCTGGGATAATTTGACACATTTTTGGATATTTCCGTGCTTTTAATACGGAATGCCGCGAGGTTTATTACACCCGCATGTTATCAAACATTAATAATCTGTGTCAGTAGCAGCAGATATACAAATTGAGCTATCGGAGCAGGAAATGGAGAGAAAAAAAAGTGGACGATGCGTCTCTAAATCAAGCTGGTGATGAATGAATGGCTTTAAATTGCCGCTAATCTCCTCTGTGGAGACGCCACACGGACCAGGCCGCCAGGACATAAACCTGCTGTCACACTCACACTTTACTACCAGCTCTGGCACTTTGAGGGTGGTGAATAAACAACGAATAAGGTGATGAACATATATTAGAGAAGAGAGAGACTGATAGAAATGCACAGTAATATAAAATGCAATACCTCTGATGAGATGGCAACCGGCCACCTGTTCAATGGTATCCATTTGTAAAAGCTGTCGCAATCAACGGGCCCTAAAAGTGTACAGTTAGTGCTTTTGTCAGTATGCATTTCAAGGAGAGAAAAGTGAGTATCATATCAACTTTGTTCCATCTAGCATGATTGTGAACGATTTGATTCAGTTTGATCATGTTCAGCAGCAGAGCACAACACCACGTTGCCATAGTTTCCAGGTCTGTTGACAAGTCTTGCGAATGGAGAAATCACTTCATGATAAAGGATGTTAAAAAGTTAGACAGACTATATCAAGTGAATGATGGCACGCTGTGTTAACAGATCCAATACACAGTGACTTGTAGATGTTTTAGGAGTATATATATATAGATAAATATATTAAGTATATATTCAGTAACCTGGGTGGAAAACAAGTAAAGGAGATAAAAAAAACACCAATAACACACACATGATTCCTATTCATGCCAACATACACAGCTGATTGTATCTGAATGCATGCAGAGAACAGCTTGATAAACAGTCCTCGGAGATCAGTGTGCTTCTGAGCTTTTCATTACGCGGCCTGGTTATCAGGATACTGAGAATATTGCTACTGACAGGTCTTCAGAAATCCTTGAATTCACACACAACAGTGGAAAGAGAAGCACTTTCAGCAGCGATTATCTGTCTTTATCACTTCAATCAGCTAATTGCGCTCTAATTGTCTTGCATAAAAAAAAAAAACAGAAAAAAAAAACAGTTAAGTTCATTACTGCTTCTTCACACGGGCTGTTTTGATACTGGCTAAAGGGATTAATAAAGCCAGTGGAGCGTGAGGCCGAGGGACAAATGAGCGGCTCTGAAGTCACCCATGAGGTTGTGACATAGGACGGTCCCCCCCGCCTTCTGTTCTCAACAGCGTCCTGGCTGAAATACGAACGATCGGGCACATTTCATAGGTCTGAATCATTTCCTATTTTAATGCTGCGAACAGAGACATCATCCCCGCCGAGGGCAGAAAGTCACAGGGGCTGCTGCATCACCTCTCGGCTTTTGTTGCTCTCTCTGTTTGACTCACTGGGCAAATTCTCGAGTGCTGATTGAGTCTGTGGAGTCGCAGACACAATTCGACATTCTGTCAGGAAATCACAAAACCTGGCCTCAATCGTACAGTCAAAATACGGCCCCTTCTCCACTCATCTGCCTGCTCCGAGGTGAGCCTTGTTAAAAAGTCAAACATTTCTATTTGGGCTTTGGAGCATTTGTTGCACCCAGTCCCCTCTTTACATTCTCTCTCGAGTTGCATCCTGTTGCAGCAAATGGAAAATAATGGAAACAAATCGCCTCATTTCCATCTGTAAACTATCTGCTGGTAAATCTGCTTTGAAAATGAGCCAGCCTGGTCTTTCATAACAAATATTTTGCTTCCTACACTGAGACCAGCAGATTATGGCAGATAGCCAGTGGACCTAAAACAATTAATAAGAGAGGCTTTGCTTAGGAAGCAAAAAGCCAATAAAATGTGTTTTTCTGTTAATCTCTGTTTTTGTTTGGATATCATAAATCAATTACACGTACTTACTAACATTAAAATGAGCTTTTTTTTTCTACCCTCTCATGCGCTATTTGCACATTTGCTACCCTGCGCTGACAACATTAGTGCTGTAAAGCCGCGCATTAACTTCATCATTGCTGAGCCGTTACCCTTAGTCCCACTGACTCAGTGCGCTGCACACAGTGATAAATCTCCTGTCCACAATATTGGACTGTGACCAGACAGAATGACAAACACGCCTTAAACTCCACATCCAAATGTACAACAAAAACCTACAAGAGGACCGCAAACAGCCCGAATGAATTTTCAATGTAGTTTTTTTTTTGTTTGTTTTTGGTTTCTGTGGGGAGTTCAAATTAATGATGTGGGCTATAAAGTTTGGGGAGAGTGTCTCTACCCAGTGGTGCTCCAAGTGCTGGCTTGCAGTACTAATGGGCTAGTTGTTATTCCACCTCAGCTAAGCCATGCATTAATTAGCTTCTTTCAGAAAGCGGATGTTACTCTCATACCCTATACTGTGCCACTCAGCTCAGTCAGTGTAAAACGGTGCAAACACAGCCCGACAAGCTCTAAGAGCTCAGCTCGGATGCAGGGTGCGTGGTCACACCTCACACTCATTTCAGAGTTGTGTGTTTGGTGACATCAAGGTCATAAGCATAAACACATATGTTGTTTTTGTTAGCTGTTAGATGATTTCTACAGTACTGACGGCTGTCTGCTTTGTGAAGCCAATTCCACTATCTAGGCAGACTGTGTCTTCCCTGGTAAGAACACCGGGGCTGAGGCCTTGGGGCGTTTTTTTTTTTTTTTTTTTGTAGTGGCTTTTCTCTTTTTTTTCTGATTACAGTGAAAGCAAGAGGCAGGATTATGAACAGGTCGCTGCACACCACCTATCCCGACACACGGGCCCAGACAGACATCTGAGCACATCCACGGGCAGCGCACCCACAGTCAGCCTGCTGAACGCTGTTACTGTCACCTCCACTAGCCCCGCTAATCTTACACTTATGAGTTGACATGGCAGCCGACGGATCGGCGAGAGGAAAAAGTGCCACTGCACCTGGCTGAGCAGCTACACCTGCACAAGGACACCGGGAGAGACAAAAGCTGCGTGGAAGCATTGTCCTAGTGACGGAGCAACTGAAGCTCTGGGACAGATGGGGCTGCTAAAAATAAAGGAAATTTGTTCTGGGAAGGTGACACAGAGTCTGAAGAGAGGTGATTTGTGCAACAGCTAAGGGGAATAAACATTTGCATTTGACACAGAAAACTTTCAGAGGTAAGACAGGGTTTACCCTGACGCACAGAAAGCTTAGAGACCTCTGAGTTCACTGTGGAGAGATCACCCAGACACTTGACATTTATCTAGACATGCCTAGCGCCGAGGTTATTCTGATCGCTCTGGCGGAAGCGTTACGGGTAATACAATTATTTGAGTTGCCGCTATAGGTTTTAAGAGCGACTGTGGGTTAGACGGGTTTGAGAGAGCGTCACAGTCGGACGTTAGCGGAGCTCAGTGCTGCTGCTCTGACACTGGAGGCGGGGTCAGACACGACACAGGGTCTGTGCTCGAGTACTCACTGTGATGCTGGGGCCAAACCCAGAGCCAGGCTGAGGGCTAGCAGCGCTGATGTAGTTGCCCACAGCCGAGTCCTGGCTGCTGGGGCCGTACAGGTCAGCCACAGGCCCTGGACTGTTAGCACCAGGGAAACCTCCGGGCCTCGACGGGTTGGTGCCTGCATACAAACACAGCGGGGAGCAGAGCAGCTCAGAAACACCCCAGACACCGTGGCTGCGGCTCACACTTGCAATGACTCAAAGGGACAAACGAGTGTTTAAATCCAAAGAACACATGACTGGATTCATGGCTTTGTCTCAATGGACTCAATAGCATAGGTTATGTCCTGTCCCAAACAGGTTCAATCTAATTTGGTATCAACTTGGGAAATGGTGTGGGATTTAGACCAAAAGATCCAAAATGAAGGGTGAATCCAGTATGATATTCTGAATAATAATCTACATGCTGTGTGTAGTATGCATAGGAGTAACATTCACTTTGTATAATCATGCACAACACAAAACAAGCACATTTCTAGTAATACTTCCACCATGCTAATAAACTAGTAAGGTTGCAGTGTAAATGTTGCCATGCATAATGTGAAGGAGTACTTGTCATCGGCTGTTGAGTAGACAGAGTAAGACAGGATTATCACCCTCAGGATTTTAGATTTCACTCAAGAGGTTTGCCCCCAGACATCTGAGAGACTCCCTTACATCGCCTAATGGTTTATAGATGCCGGCAAGAATCTACTAGGAAATATGCCCGATACTTTGAGCTGTGTGTTTCAGCTTTTCAGTCTGCTGGAGTAACTTCAGGCATAAAACGGAACAGGAAGGTGAGACAAGAGAAGGAGGCATGGGGGGAGGTGGGGTGGGGATATAAAAGCTTGACCTGAGTTCATCTGCAGGTCCAAACTCAGGAGGGATAAAAAAGAAATACTGTACATGACTTACCACCTCTGCCCTGTGAGTAAGAGCAACTCAGACTAATAAAATGCCTTTTGAAAATCCAGATGCCTGCTAAGGGCCAATAACACTGGCAACACGGCGAAAGAAAAAAAAAAACAATCGAGGAGGGAGAAAAATGCAGTGATCTTTTAACAGCAATCTCCTCCGCTGTCAGCTTCATGTAACCCTCTGTCTCACCTTTAGTCAGAGAACGTAGCGGGAAAAAAAACAAAAAAAAAACGGCGCCAGTATGCATTAAAAAGAAAAATCTTCCAAGCACATGAAAATGCTCCATCTTGTGTATGTGTGAGCTCATGAACCCTACGAGAGGCAGCGTTTGTAGTGAGGGATAGGACTGCAATACATCTGACGCGCTGCTGCTTCTGCTGCTGCTGCTGCAAAGACAGGCACGCACACAGTATGTAAACTGTATCAGTGTCGCCATGTTTAACATGTCGCCCTCAGAGCTGCACAAGACCCGCTCGGCCCATTAGAAGCACCTGAAAACACACTCTGGCTATCTGTGTACAGCACTCCAGAAAGAATGAAGCCATCTCACTAAACACACATCTAGTGCAGTTGACATTGCTGTTTAACAGTATGGACTTTAAACAGTGAGCAGCCAGTGCTCTTATCTCGCCTGCACAGCCCCCAGTAGGCTGGCTTATTATATAATTAAGGATTTTTCTTTTTTCTTTTTTTTCAGTTGAAATGGCAATCCTCATTTCCTATGACTGGTGATTTTTATTAAAGAGCGGCTCACCCCTCTCCCTGTGAGGCTCATTTTTGTTTCATTTAAATGTAGGGGCTGCACTGGCTCTGCATTTAGCTCTGGGAGCAAAACAATCCCGAGTGCACAGCGGGTCAGGTTGATGTTCAGGAAAAGGTCCACTGTAACACAGACAAGTCACTTGAGTTTTGCCCTGCGAGGAGTGATAGCGCTACGTCTCTCTTGCACTCTTGACACCGAAACATTTGACAGTGGGAGGATCGTCTGTGTGCCGAGCCAAGACAAACAGGGAGAGCGGAATTAATAAACAAGTCTATGCATTAAACCAGCCACCCTGCCTCTGTCCGCCGAGCTATATTTGCTCCACTTTAACTCACTTAAATGTAGCACTCGGGTACAGATGTAGGCACTGTGCACAAGAAAGTCATTTATCAGTGCGATTTGCCCTCAAACTACATAGGAAAACTCTGCCTTTCTGGCTGGGAATGGATACGTGCCACTATTTCTATCTGCAGATGTGAACAGTAAAAACACAATAGGTGAAATACGGGTAATCTACGACCTCCTGCTGGTAATCATCACAGTAACATACCTATTATACACAAAAATCAATTACACCTCCTGACAAACACTCATTTCTGCTCTTATCTACTTAAAACAAACATCCCAATAAACAGCCCCATTGTGATTCTATTTACCGTAATGTGCTATAATGTAATTTTCATATCATTAGGCTCAAGGTTGGCAACAAATACGAAGTCTATTTCACAGACAACAGGCACATAAATTGTGTTACGGTGTAATGGAGCTGCGACGTGTCTTCTCAGGTGAGACCAACCTGCGCTCTACCCACCGAGCAGACCTCGTAAAACGTAAAACCGCAGCGCGTCCACAGAGTCAGAGCAGCAGCCGACTTTGTTGCCGATGCAGTAAAAAGTAAGCGTCATCCTCCCGTCTGAAACCAAGCCCTCACTGCCCAACACATCTATGTTACGTAAAGACTTTCTCAGAGCGAACTACGTCCGCAGTGCTACCACACTTGTACGAGTGTTACCAAACAAATGTGCTAAAACAGCAGGACGAGAAGAAAACCTTCAGAGCTCTGCAAAATCTCATCCGCGACACTGTTTTCTTGCACCCTGTCTTGTGATTTTTGCTATTTCGCTGTGCTAAAGTTCGGACAGGCAGTCTGGAGGAAATGCCAACATCTGCCCGGGGCAGCTGGCCGGCACTTTAACCATTAGAGGGAGAGTTGGCCCCACAGGACGGCCTCTTTTGTTCCCAATACATTTCTGCTGCTATTATTATGAAGGTGGAGAGGCACAAGATTGAAAGCTATGGCAGGACTCGGGGGCCCAGCAGGGGCACGTGGGTCTCCAGAGGCAGGGAACCCAACCACTGTGTGTAGGTCAGCACTGTCACTGGCACGTCTCCAATGTCGCATGACAGCAAGCTGCTAAACCAGACCTCCTTCCCTCGCAACGGCAGAAATGAATGCTGGTGGTTCGTCGCGCCATTGTCGGCCTACGACCAGCAATGCAGAAAAAGACTAGTCACACATGGTAATGCTGTCAAAAGGAAGGTGGTTAATTCTGACGACTCTCTGCTCTCCAAGAAATGGAATTTACACTCATCTTTATCCGTTGCGTGCAGGTATTAAAATGCCAATGTGCAGTATATTTTACTTGTCAGTGGAGTGTCATCCCTGGCTGTTGAGAGCCGTGATTACATAAGGTAGATAAGAGAACATCAGAAAGAGCACACAAGATGAGAATGTGCTTGTGCTGTAGGGTAATGGCTGTATTATGCAAAAATGTTGTCTTTTAAGTGCCTGGCATCTCAGCATTTCCTCTGATTTCCCAGTTAGACGTTCACACACTAATAACACGAGCAATCATTCTTACACTTAAAATACTTAAAGGGCTCAGTAAAAAAAGGAAAAAAAGAAGAAAAAAAAAAAGACACTCACTCCCACTCTTAACTCGTTCCTTTTGCCGCTCAGGATTCACATAAAGTCGAGCTCGTTTAGAGAGGTTGGTGTACTCTCTGACATCATCAGTAGTTATTTTGTTCACATGCAAATGAAGGATTACATTGTGTATGTATCGGCCCCTTATGTGCAAGCAGGGGCTGGAACATAACTTCACAAAGAAAACAGAAAATCTACATTAAAAATTGAAACAAAAAGAGGAAGGACATGCAATGCTATTTTGTCAGCAAGACATCGTTTTCATAGATTTTTTTTGAGGGGGGGAAGGAGTTTTTTCTTTCCTTAACAAAAGCAAGAGAAAATGTAAATAAAATGGATAAGATTAGATCATCTGCATGGAATAATGTCATGAACCAAACTGAAAACTCCAAAATGTGGATGAGACAGATGCGCATATACAAACCTGGGTTCTTAAATTGATCCGGGCTGTGTAGGTGCTGGAGGGGGGAGTTGCAGGCGGAGGTGGCATGCTCACTGTGCAGCATCTGAGCCGCTTGGGGCCCCAGGGAGCCATAGTCAGCAAAGGAGCAGGGCCCCCCCCTCTGGTCACTGGGCGCAGAGTAAAACCCATAATCGGGGAGGCCTGGGAGATACAGTATAGGGTGGGGAGGGGGAGGGGGAGGGGACTCCATCATTGTGGAAATCAACTTTTTCATTGTCAAAGTCAATGTCCAGATTGTTGAGCAAAGCTTGGTGCTGTGTTACACCATCTTTAGGCAACATCCTTGCATTTTGTCAGCTTTGATTGGCCCTCCCTGCCCTCCCTCCCCAGCAGCTCCTGCCATGTGGCCAGGCCCCCTTGGCATATGGTCCGTGTTTGACACCCTCAGCTGTGGCTTATACATGAACTGTGCAATTCTGGAGACACTCTACCTTTCCCTGGAAGAACAACAATTAGGACCTCCACAGTCGATCTAATGCCTTGACCTCACTCAAATGGACAGTAGATACAGGACACACAGAGTTATGCAGCTGTGATACTCTGGCTTTTGCATAATTGACCCGTGGCTTTCATGTTGTCTTGCAATTAAAGAGTGAGATAAAACTGAGGAATCGTTAAAACACAGGTCAATACATTTCTCATTTCAAAGCGACAATTCTCCTCCGACATACCTGAAGGAAGCTTTTGTCATTTAAATGAAAAGAAACAGAGAGCGCGCCAATCAATAATTAATTTAAAGCCTCTTTTTTTTTGACCAATAGCAACAGATGATAAGGTTTTTATGTGGATGAGACCCAGAGACGTTGGTGTTTACCGATGATAGGCGTTCTGAAGGGCACTAAGCACTCTGAGCACGTCTCCGATTGGCCTCTTCCAATGATTCTCTCTTTGACACAGATGGTGGATTATCAACAAAATGTCTTTCAGCAATAAGTCGTGCTGACATTTATTGCTTGTCCTCTTAATCTGAGACAAGCTGCTCATATAAAGAGTGCAATTAAAAGAAACTGCTTCTTCTCACACCTCTTTGATAACAGAGTTAATCTACTCAGGAGGGACCGAGATTGGTGACACCGGCTTTTTCATGCTGGGTTTCCCCTGCTGTGTGTTTGTTTTTTTTATTTGGGTCCTGGAGCGAATAGCCATTCAAAGCCACTTCACCTCCACCCATTCAGAGTGAGACAGTCCACTTCTGCCAAATGGAATGTAAGTACCAGCCATGTTTCTCCCCGCCAATGCTTTTTAGCACTCTGATCTCACCACTTGTGGGCTGTCTGCCCACTCATCAAATTATAGGCTCCAAATACGGCAGGCTTCCCACGTACGTCACATAATGCCTGACACATTGAACAAAGCTCAAGAACCAATCATTCCATTTACTTCACTTAGACAAATGTCACCCAAAATTGATTGGCCTTGCTAATGAGGAAAACTGGATCAATGGAATAATTATAATGGGGAAAAGACATTTGACAGTAGCACAAAACCATGTTATTGGGAATTCATAAAGAAACTATTCTGATACGTCGCTAGTTTAGAACAGAGTAGAGACTGGAGCCAAACAGGCATTAAATCACGTTTTATAATACTTCCACTGCGCTTCATTATGGAACATATTCAATTTACAACGGACCATAAAACTTTTTGTGTAATCTCGGTCAAACTGAAGTTGCAGCACATTTCAACGGGTTGGGTTCCATGGAAACAGGATGTACAGCATTTCTTTCTCTTGAATGGCGATGGTGAAAGATCATTGTCATCACCATCACTATCATCTGGGGCCGCAGGACAGGAAAATATGGACACTATGGGTATTTAATCCATATATTATTGGCAGCAGATTACTGAGGTGGGTTTAAAATTCAACTTTCAAGTCAATGTAAAGTTGAGTTAATTTTAAGCTCAGCTGTCATCTGGTATGTTGTGCCAGAATATGTGCAGATCAGCCGAGCAGCTATCATGAACTTACACTAGATATGAATACAAAACCCAGATTTTTTTGTGTCTATACAAAATTACATATAATTGGAATAATGTGCGGTAAAAGTTTAAAGTGTGTCATCAGAAATCACAAAACGCCGACCTTGCTATTCTATGACTGTAAACAGGAAGCTAGAGGGAAAACTGCAGAAAAATGTTTTGTAACTTAGTAGCAAAGTTTGGTTGAATATCAATGTTACCATCAACAAGTAAAGTCCTACTGCAGAATATTAAATCAAGCCAAGTACAGTCTGAAGCTGATCTTTTGGCATCATCATACTGCCAAATTGGAGCAACGAGCAGCTAAAAACGAGTAGAAATTTAAATAAATAAATTAACATCGAGCTGATGAAATTTGCCTTTTAAAACTCTCAACCACCATCCGCTGGGCATTGGCGAGTGGCAATAGCCCTGAAATACATCTACGGTAGGAAAAGTTTGCAGCACTACATACGGCCAGCTGATCACTTCTGGGATATTTTCAGACTGCATACAGCTGCGCGGTCTCCAGGTGTGGCAGACCCAGGTACGGCTCGGCCTTTGTCTGGCGGCTGGAGGCAGCTGGACAAGAGCACGACTCAGACACCCGTGCACAAAAACATTCTCAGAGCCATATATTTTCATCAGTGGCTATCTGATCAGTTATGCAGGATGAGACTGGGCAGAGTGTGCCCACAGCTGCATTAGTATCACCGATCATATCACTGAGCCTCAGACCTTCCCACTATTAATATTCACACAATCTATCCAGAACAATGGGCCTTTCTTGGACTCCTTTTTTTTCCACTGGCCACTAATTGGATGTAATTACTCATCTACAAAACAAATGAGCGTGCTGAGGTTGCCTTGGAGACTAGATCAGGGGATCCAGCAGTGCGCATCGTTCGCAGGGCTTCATTTATACTGGTAATTATCTCCCCTACCCCCACTCTCTCTCCCTTCTGCCCTCGGTGACCAAAAATGGCTGTGAGGCGACAGCGAGGGGAGTGTCTTGCAGTCATCTGTTACTGACATCATCGGGGTGGCTCTCTTTAAGTGGATAAATGCCCTGTTCTCGTTCCCACTTTGCCAGGTGACTGCCTTTAAGGAGGAATCACAAACCTTGAAAGCACTGCTGCTCTTTTTCTCGCTAGTTGGAAAATAAAAGTAATCAAGCTGATGATAAAATACAGCGTCACGCTCCCCGGCCCGCTGGGACTTCAGAATGTGAAAAATATTTTCATAAGTTTGCCACTGTTCAGCACCAAGTTTGTGATTATCCCCATTTCCCATCCAACAGGAGCACGGTGTATTAACTATCACACACTAGCAGTCGTCCAAATGTTAAAACCAGTGGGGTCACCAGCATAATTAAAAACTCGGCTGGATCCAGTTATCACCTGAACTATATTAACAGATCTCCTAATGCAGAGACTCTGACTAAGCAATAACAAGACACCTTTTTTCACCATGTAAAATCCAAGTGGTGTATCAGTGAGGATTTCTGACTTTTACCCAGGTGGCCTGGGTTCAAGTGGGAGTCTATTCTATTCTATTCTATTCTATTCTATTCTATTCAATTCTATTCTATTCTAATCTGTTTTACAATAGCAATCTTTCCTTACACCTCAGCCAGAGATACAGAATTTTTTTCTGCATACATGTCCCTTGTACGTAAACACTGTTATTTCTGAAGTCAGCAAATAGGGAATACTTTGGAACTTGGGAATATAAATATCTATTACCCAAAGTTATTTTAATTTCTGCAAGAAATAATTTCTCATGCAGTCACTCCTCCCTTTCCCTTGCGGCGCCACTGAGATTCCTTGGTGGCCATCAAACCACATCAGTCTACAGAAGACGTCAATAAACCTGACATGCTGCTTCTCAAATTAGCTTTGAATTTTAGAGCTACCATAATTAGCTTTTCCATTTTCACCAATGTCATTTAAAAATAGCGTGAAAGAAACTAACAGCTCTTTTGCTGTCTAGCCTTGCTTTCACTTTCCATTTGAAATAATCTTTTCTGAATGAATGGCTGAGTAATTAACAGCACTAGACACCCTTTTCAGAGAGCACAGACATTTCATAAATAATACATATTTAATGTCTTGTCATTTTGTGTTCAGAGAAGCTTGGCTAATTAATTTTAACAGATGATTTCTTCTTGCATTTACTCACCCATACTCAGGCCTCTGTTATTTTTTTCTTACTTTTCATTTTATGCATGCTTTTCCCCTTTCTTGCTGTTCTTTCCAGTAATGGACAAACTCAACAGAGCTACTGATTTACATTTACATCAGATGTGGCAGTGGGGAATGATTGTGGAAGGCGACTGAGGAAGGGAAAACGCGCGCACACTGGATCACAAGTAAAACAATACGCATCAGTGTCGTAAATCAGCACACACTCATTTGATTCCAATGCAGATTTGAACCTGTGTGGGATCTGGCCTGGCTGGGACTGAGAAAGGGCACTCAGTTATCTACAGTCTGCACAGATTATCCTATTGTGAGCAGGCTCCGAGCTGACAGCCATGGCCTTTCGGTTGAACACATTTTTTCAAACATGTCTGGTCAGGCTTATGCGGTCTGAAGAAAGACTCACTATGACTGAAATCTGAGACTGATACCGCCTACATGTAATGTTCAGTTAGAAACAGAGGGAGAGGAATAGGAATTAAATGCATGAGAAACTGCATTTTGCAGCAAGGCTCATCCAGCTATTGTGTGAGAATAAAAGCCAATTCTTTTACATTGGAGAAAATCTTTCTATTCAAACTGAACATAATGTTATCTATTGAGGTGGATATGTCTGACAATATGAAATGTACTACAATTTAATAACAAATAGTTGAGATATTGTAATGATGTAATTGCCCAAGTCTGAAACCATACAGACTTGGGGGGTAATGAACACACACTGTATATTAAAGCTGAATTAACAGGACTGATGACAAAACAGCTTCCTCCCTCACTATGTTTTCTTTAGTAACTGTGTTGCATATGCAGCCCCTGGATGGCAGAGTGCTGATGTCCCTAAAGGCCTGTGCCTGTAACCTCAGAGCATCTGCTACCCACAGCTGTGTGAGCCACCGCATCGTGGTGGAGGCGCAAAGGGACACTTTGCCCTCCCCGATGTGTCACATCTTTCCCTGGGCCTTAAGCAGGGTGGGCTTGGCATGGCTGCTCATGTTATTTTGCACCAAATACATGTAAAGCGGCTCTGGCCTCAGAGCTGAGCTCTGCAGATTAGCATCTGGGACAAATGGACCTGAGCTCACCAAGAGCCAGATTGATTAAGACCAGTGCACACGGCCAATCCTGGTGTCCACTCCGGCACAGCTGAAAATCACAGTTTGTTGGGAAGGAACCGATAACGATCTTGATTTAGAAATTGATTTCTGTCACATGAGTTTCCCCTCTCGTCATAAGTAAAAAGATGAGGATAAGAGAAAGGACTAAAACAGGGCGAGGACTAACAGAGAGCAGGAATGGCTTGTTAAAAATGTGAAGACCATCCTCGGTCCCAGTAAAACTGGCTGGGACACCTTTGCAATTTTTACTGCAGTCCAATTTCTGCCCAGCACTGACCACGGCCAACTCTATTTCAGTTCTGACCGGTCAGACATACTATACATAGCAAGTACCCAGACCTCTAAAAGCAGCTGGATGGGACGCTGTGTACACTGCAGGTAGAGCTGAGATCTGAGACTGACATTTGAGCCTCGCAGAAAGCTCACTGGGACTAAGGAAACACTCAACCAGAGTAGACTGGGACCTGGAAAGTGCCCTGGACTGTCAGAACCATCTGCATCACTTGCATTTTTCTCGCTTTGAATCTGACAAAGTTATAGCACAGGAGATTTCACACAAGTCTGCTTTAAAATAAAGAAATAATAACGAGTCTCCTTTTAAAGGAAAATTCCATCTGTTACGTTCGCCTGGCACCAGAGGGGATTTTTACTGCATGTGAGTGGTTGAGATTAATGCTTTACATTTATGTTTACAATTTATGCATCAGCTACTTGTCAATAACAGTTAGAGTGGTAAATGTGGCACATCCATACAGCCTCATCCTTTGTGCTAACAGCGGAGGAGGACTATACTTGTCCAAAATACAGAGCAGGTGCTGGCATATGCATTAGTCATCTCCAAATTAGCAATTTCCTCCTTCCTGCTTTACTATGCAGATGTTCATCCGCTCCAACTGATATAACGTAGCTGCCCTTTGCTTCCTCCAGTAGTGCCCTGGAGTCTATTCAAACCCCAGGTACCTGCCTACAAAGCCCAGTTGCGGGCCAGCACCTCTCTAGCTCCAGGCGATGGCAAAGCGAGCAGGAGCCGAGTCTCTCTGATCTACTTCTTGCCTGCAGCCCCAGTCCCTCACACGTTCTCACAAACACGCATCAAGACTGGCCCTTGTTCTTGCTGTTTAGTGACGCAACACGCTTGCGGTCGAGGATCAGGGCAGTAAAATACCTCAGCATCTTCAAACACGTGCCGTAGACCCACCTCTTGAAAAGTGCGACTGGACTGACACCAGCTTGGATCGAGCCCTCACTAAACACGCTGCATCGCCTGTCCCAGGAGTACCCACAAACCTGTTTTCTTTTCAGGTCCAAACATGGGAAATGGGTTTCCCATGCTTCCCTGTCACATACCAAAAGGAAACTAGTGAATCAGATACTAAGAAAAACACAATACAGATAAAAAAAAACGTGTTAAAGATAATAGGGTGTGATATTTCATGATCATATGGCCACTATCTTAACTGTATGTTCAAAGGTGTGATTTTATATAGCGTATTCTGAGGATGAGGCCATGAACAAGTTGGGACTAGGGCAACATAAGACTGGGAAAGATGTGCAGGGCTCTAAAAAACACCTGCATGGATCATTCCAATTGTAAAAAGGCTTAGTGATGCAGGTCAAAGGACATGGCTGGTTATGAAAGGAGCATCCTGGAAAGAGACAGGATGAGGCAGAATATACAATTGTATTAAGGATATTATAACGCGGGTCTGGTACACACTCCTAAGACTGTCTGCTGTCTGTAAACACAGTCTATTTAAAAATGATTGCAGGCTGTTTTTATTTACTTTTTTTTTTTTTACAGAGTCCCAACTTTTTTGGAATCTGGGTTGTTTGTTGAGTTGTTGTGCAATATTTAAATGTGAATCTATGAAAGAACTGTGGCACAGGACTGGGAGAGAGCAAAAATAAACAGTAAGATCTTCTCTGGTAAATTCTAACATACAGTATGTGTAGGATACAGTATCTATGCAAAGTTAGACGGTTGGCACAGAGGGTACAACTTCAGTAACTTTTCTTGTTAAAGAACACAACTATGGTTGCATCTAGGGTATAGTTTGCTCCAAGTGGCTAGGCATAGTGCGAAGTCCAAAATACACCTTGTCATCAGCTGTAGTCTGTCACAGAGAGGGAAGTCAGCATGCTGTCATTTTGTCTGTTGAGCTTTGGGAGTAGGGCGAAAGTGCCCTCTGTCAGGGATGGAAAATGTCTTCCTCAATCATACAACACTCTTGTGTGTATTGCTGACAAACAAGCCTCGCAGCCTGCTCAAAGGCAACATCTGCACACAAAAAGCGCTCTCCTGAGAAATGGGGACGTAAATAATAAATGTGGTACAAGTGTCACAATATAATCTATGCTTCTAGAGTTGTTTAAGGGGCTGATTTCTTTTTCATTTAGCAATTTGTGTTTTTGATGCCCTAGTTAGGTGATGCACCCCCACCACTGCATCTTCTCTGCTGGCTCACAGCAGACTATAGCATATGTGGTGCTCTATGGGAACTGTAGGTGGAGTCAAAGCACAAAGAATCTACACTTACATCATACAGAGGCTTTGCCCCCTCTGACAAAGACCCTCGTCTTTGTTCTAAAAATAGAGAATTTGGCTAAAACAACCAGAATTGGTTTTTCTGAGTTGATTTTGGGCTGCGGGTGCTGCAAATTAAATCAGAAGATAGGATGGAGATGCAGCAACACCCCCAGACAGAGGAAGGTCAAGCCTAAACAATCTGTGCCCAATCTCCTTTCTGTCTGTCTCACACCATGGATGTATTAAACCCTGCAATGTGCCATCAGCATCATATCAAACACTTAATAAATCATCAATAAATGGAATTTCAGAATGACATAAAGCCACAGCCACACTACAAAGGCTTGAACTTGTTGTTTCATCGAGGTGCAATGGTGGAGTGTTTTCCAGAATCAAACGGTTCATAAACAGCGACAATAAAAGAGCTGATTTAAATAACAACCTACAGAGAGTTTATGAGTTCAGTCGAATCACAGTCATAATCCAGATGTTGCCGCTTGTGTTGTGATAATATTCTTGATTTGCGGAGAGATTCTGCTGTTTATGGAGAAAGCTCAGAGATCTCGCTAAGTGGTATTTTCCTTAAAACTGCCTCATGGCTGTTTAAGTACTCTAAAACAGGCCCATGATGTCACTGTTTACCACTCCAACCCTCCCCCGCTCTCCCCTCTCCCCCTGCTCATAGTCATTTGCTTGTCTTCCTTCCATTTGCAGCTGTCAGAATTAAACTGTACATAATGGTTGCCATCTCTTGCCGTCTCTTGCTTCCTGGCTGCTGCTAACCCCAAATCAACATTCCTGCTTCTTAGTGATGCTCATTGCAATTGTTGGGCAAATTGTTTGTTTTGAAAATGCAAAATCAAACAGCCCGATGTGACAGAAAGAACATCTGATTGGCTTCCAGTGTTCCCTCTGTTGATTTGAACAAAGTGCAAATGAGGACAGGTGGGTGTGTTTGCATCTCTGTATATGTGTGCAGATGTACTGTAAATAGTATGCATTCATTACAGCTGCCGGTGCACTCATGTGCATTCAAGACTGTGCCTCGTCAGGTAGCACTTGACCTTACACGATTACTGCCCACTGACTTTATATCTGCCAATGACTGCACAAACCAGACAACATCTGAGTTACAATTAAAAGAGATTTTCCCCAACAAGCTTCTAACGATTAGGAAAGTCTGATTAGGAGACACTTTTCCCTGAAGCCTGGAGGCTGTGTGTTCAGTTGGGGGAGCTATTATTGACATCTACTGAATGATCTACAGTTGTAGGAGTGGAAAAAAGAAGGATGTCTAAATGAAGACAACAACTGAATCAATGCTGTGTTTAAGACTTTCATCCTGTTTTTTGGCCAGGCAGATATCCATCTATTTGCGAATGAGGTGTGCACTAATTATACTTAAATAGGAGTGAGTGTATAGTAAGTTGATGTCCTCGGGCATCTCACAGGCTAACACAGACACGCAAACTACCATCTCTGTTTGCTCACACAGTGGCACACCAGTGCAAGAATAGCACCAGCTTTAAATAGAAACAACGTGGACCATTAGTTATGTGTCAGAGGTTCAAAGGTGTGTCAAATCACCAGAGAGAAAACCATATGGAAAAGTGACAAGAAGAAGTCAAGAAGAAGAAAACATCAGTACTCGTTTCTGTGCTAAAACATGTTGCTAATCACAATATATTAATGAAAAGGAATTATCTGACTGAGCCTAATGTCAGCTAAATATATTGACAGTGTTAATTTGTTGCCTAATTTCCACAGGTCCGCAGTAATTAAAGTGCCTTCACGGAAACATTTCAAGGACAAAAAAGCCATTATTTGCTGTAATGTACTTTATATCAATTGATTCATAATGATATCAATAATAAAAAAGCATATCAAATGGAAACATACACTTTTAATGTCAAGCACCCCAAGGCTTTGATTCCAGAACCCCATCTGATTTATTTATTTACTGTTTTTTCCCCCCAGTAATCTTCAAAGTATGAGGATTTCTACTGCACTGTACAGTAGGTTTGGGTTTTATTATCATAAATAGTTGATAAATTGTAGTTTATATAATTCAGTTTGGATCGCATCAACCCTACATCAATAAGTGGCCCCTTGACAGACTAAGAACATTGTTATTGAGGCTGCAGAGAATCATGTTTTCTGACAAACAGAATATAAATGGATTCTGTATGTTCCTACATCTGTCCTACAGTGATGAGAAGAAGAGCGAATTATGCCTGAAACTGCCTAAACTGTAAATTGTAAACCTCATTTGTTGGCACAGTTCCTGCGACCTATTTAAAACAGGCATTAGATCTTTTATTTGTTTTTAGTTAAGTAACACCTACCTAGATGGTACATGGATTTCAGTGAATCATATATTAAAGGTATAGAGTGAGACCTTGGTGTAAGGTGAGTTCATGTAACTCCACGGGGGCGCTTTAATCCACAGTTCTAGTTCATTTTGCTGACAGAGCAGCTTCTCGGGGGTCATTCTACTCCACTTAAACATAATGCTGTTTTAATCCAGCTTTAAGCAGGGTAGTCACAACACAAAGCAAACACAGCTACTGACCATGTCAGTACCATAACTGGGTGTATTCTCCAAACTTTGACAAGTCGACTCAGTTTGTTAAAGTTGTGGAGCTAGTAGAATGCTAGCGTGCTAGCTAATTAGCACACTTGCATGCTACAACAGAGTGAGAGCAGGACCACATTTCGAAATCTTTAACATTCAGCATTGTGTAGTACATCATGTTTTTGATCGACTGTAGACATATAAGGGGAGAGGGTGAGTCATGTTAAACTCTCTTTCCCTGTGAGGAGTAGAGTTACATGTCTCCTACCTGCTAACACTACAGCTTCAGCTTCCTGCTGAAAGTCACAGAACCGTGTTGGATTGTTGGAGCCTGAAATCCACCCACAGCTTTTCTCCACCATTCTGTTCTCCATCTTTCACTTGCTCATGCTTCATGTAACATCCCATGGAACTAACATTATATGTGTGTTTTGATTTGGTGTCTTACATTTACAGGCAGAGCAGCCATTTAATTCTGGAAATTTGCTCAGAAGTCTCCATCATATTATTACGCATTATGTTTATTATTATTATAAAGTTGCACTGTATATGTGTGTTTAGACATTTTTGGCGTAGGCACAGTCTTCTTATTTATTTTAGATATCTTCTCTTGGGTTTGCACAGATGGCTACAATATTTATGCTATCTTTAATGTTGAACTTTCCTCTCAGAGCAGCATTGTACCAATGTCAGTGTATTCTTGCTAAACATAAGTACCACCACTACATCAGAGCGATCAATTCCTGTCCTGGAATTTGGAAGATACTGCTGCGGTGTAGGTATGGTAAGCAAAGACCTCTTTGCCTTGTAAGGACCAGCAGAAAGAAATGTGCCGTTAAGAAGCTGAGCGAGCAGCACCGTGAAGGGGCTCTTAGTGCTAACTGGTCCTAATAGTGTGACTAGTACCTGCTGCATCCTCCTCAGCCACACACCCTCATAGTCTCAAGTATCCCTCCAAACTTTTTCTAACTTGTGAAGTCTATCAAAGACTCTTTGTGAGACCTTTAACAACAAAGCTAGAACCAACTTAAAAGTGCATTTGGCTGCGGCGCTGACACAGCGTGTGCGAGGCTCGCTGTGTAGTCCAGAATGTGTGTTGGCGCTGTGTGTCCGGCATGAGAGGCTGAGAGTGAAGCTCAAACTTTTTTTTCTTTTAATGGTGTGGGGCATTCTTTCTTTTTGAAGTCTATGGTTTAAGGGAATGTGTTTATAAATGAGAAACTGAGTTCACTTTGTATTTGTGTGTCCTTTCAGAGGTGTGTCATTTAGGAAATGCTGCATATGGACACCCTCAGTGCATGTGTGGGTGCTGGGACATGTCTGTAAACCTAAATGTGCAGCTGAATGAGCTGTGCTGCAATGGTGAAGATTTAGAGAAAGAGCCATTTGCAAAGTAAATAGCTTAATATAGATCGTACTTTCATGTTAATTTAACAATGTTTAAGTTTTCCGTACTAACAAGAAGTTAGTGAAACTAACAAGTATTAGCTTACTTTGGGTTAATTAACATAAACAATGATGAATATTAAATCTGTTTTTTAAGTTCAACTTGTTAAAATGTAAATTATGTTAATGATAAGAAACTATACTCAGTGGTTTTAATAGAATACACACAAAAGAAGACTTTGTAAATGTGTTGAAGATATTCCACAGCATTTGATGTGACTCTTAGTTAGTTAAATAAGTAAAATAAACACTTAATTTGGTGTACTTATTACTCAGGTCGAACAAGCTTAGCTTTTAGTCTTGCAGTTACTGCCAAATAGTTGCCACATCAAAGTGACGTTATTCAAAGTGTGTAAACACTGTGCATACTATAGAGAGATCTCAGATACAATCTCTGCTCTATGTGTACGTCTGGGCCGTGTCTAGGGTCTGAGTGTGTGCGTGTGGGTTTGGGAGACTACAGTATGTCTATGGGAGAAGCAGAGCAGGAGAAGTTGGAGACAGCAGCAGCCACACAGAACATGGACAGAGCGTTTACCTGGCCCTGTGCTCTGTGGGTACGCCAAGTAGCCGCCTCTTCCACGGGCCCCCCTACCTGAGCCACGCGCTGCTGCTACCGCCGCTGCCGCCACCGGTCCGTATGCTGTCGCTGGGAAGCCTGCAGGCACACACACACACACACACACACACACACACGCACACACACACACACACACACACATACATCACTTCCTGTACACGGCTGAGTACACCCCAGAGGTACAGGGGAATGTTGATAGCGGCGCTGAGCTCCGGGATAAAACCATGGCTGTCAGACAGGGGCTCATGTCAGGGCGACATCTATCAGCAGACTCTTACTGTGATATTCAAAACCCTGCAGATCCACTGATCCACAGACAGAGGCAGAGAGACAGCCAACAGCAAGTCACCAAATATTAGATTAGAATTAAAACAATTGATGTGAATCGCAGCTTCCGCGTGCAGTTCCTGTCGGGTTCATCGTGGAGACAATATTAAAAAATATTTTAAAAAATCCTTACCACAGAAGGAAATCATTGGTTTAGGATTGTGAGATTAAAACTTGGGTAACTGTTTCTTGAAATACAATACCCACACTGTGGTTTGCGCCATCTGCTTTCTCTAAATTCTCCCTTCACAGAAAAAAAGCCCGTCCCACTGAAAAGGTGCAAATTCTTATTCATCTATAATACTGGGTAAACTGACTTTTGCAATTCACCAAGTCCCTGATTATATTAGCGTGCACATTTGGCTCTGGGGGGTGTTTATGTCACATGCTGCGGATGAAAGATTACAGCCACTTCTGAGCTGCACAGACATGGGCATAACAGCCCTCCCTCTGGGGACTACTCCACTGCATTTTATTCGGGAGTGCTCCCATTTACTGCCAGTTTCTATGGAATCAGGATCATCCACTGTAATGCAGGACGCAGAGCATTCCTCAGTTTTGTGCCGGGCTGTAAGACGTGCAGCTGAAACACATCAGCTGGAGACATCTGCTTTATCATTTGCCATTCAGATGATACTTCAGTCTGTTAACTAACTAGTCTCCCGTGCTCCTTTTCTCCTATGTAAACATTAACTATACTCCAAAATGGAGGTTTTTTGAAGCCTTGAGCTTTAAAACTATGAACATGCAAATGTGGGTAAAGCACCAAATAAATTGTCACTTCACGGCGTACTAATAAGACCTGAAAACTATGCCAAATATGAATTCACTTCTTTAGGGTCTGATTATTTCAGCAAATATCAGCCTAATAATCAGTCTGTAATTAAGCCAAACGCGGTATCTGTGAATTGTAATTACATTGTTGGCCTTAATGAACACAGTAGCTAGAGGTGGCTGACAGAGGCTCGTCCATGCCCAGGGCCTGGGCTCTTCTCTCAGCACAGGAATGGCATGTCATTAGTGGTGATGAGATTCCTCACTCTGGGCTCAACACTGTCTATGCCTAATCAGCCTCCTAAAATTATCTCCACAGGAAATGCTTTCCTCAGTAGCAAAAAGAGAAGAAAAAAAAAAACCCTACAAATTCCCTCAATTGGAGCATTTCTTGATTTCTTTTTTAGTCATCTCTGTGTGTTCCGTCTATGTTTTGTCCATCTCCTGAGCACCGCGGTTTAGACATTACAAAATGGCACAGGACACCTTCGAGGATTATTTTTTGAATGCTGTGGAGGTGAGAGGAGCACTAGCAGGTGACCTATTTTCCGCCGTCAGCCGTGTACTGTTATTCCACGACGAGGGGGCTCACACAAAAGACTGATGAGAGAGAAGGGGGGGGTAGGGAGGTGGGGGTGGGGGGTGGGGAGGAGGAGGTGAGAGGGCAGGGTCAGATGAGCCGCAGCCAAAGAGAAAAACACATAGCTTTTCATCAGGCGGCTGAGAAGGAGGTAATTCACAACTCTGTCGACACAATGCGACCACGAATGTGCGTGCTGGGTGTGAGGTGCCATCATGCTGTGACTGGCAGGCAGGTGGAGGAGAGAAAGAAATGCCACTTGCTCCCCGACTACCTCACAGCTCGGGATAGAAGACGGGACTCAGGCGGCGAGGTGGCAGGGGAAAACGAGTATCAAAAAAAAAAAAAGAAAAAAAAGAAAGCGACTTAAATCAGCCGCATTTATGCCGCTGCAGATATTCTCCGCCTCTTTTCACAAAAACACAAATCGACTCTGATACTATGGTAATCACGGCCATGCACCCCTGCATTTCCACTTACAGTGTCCCCATGGCTGCTGTGCGGAACCGCACTCCCCCACCTCTTTTCCCCTCTCTCTCCCCCTTTTTTTTTTCCTAAGTGCTGAATCTATCTTCCCCTCGCTGCCATTGTCATGACACCCCCAATAGACCCACTGGCTTGGAAGTTAGTTGCGGGCAAAGTTGTGGTGAGAGATTAACTTTGCAGGATTAGGTGGGTTAATTAATAGATGGCTGCTGCTCATTGTTTTGTGCTCACGCTGTAAGAAGCCACCCAAGAGAAGCGCTGCAGCATTAAATCAATTTCATGGCCCTTTTATTACTGAGGAGATAAAGCCAATATTTAGCTTTCAATTCTTCACAATTATTGGGCCCCTGCTTTGCCACTTGAGTGGCTGCGCTTGGCTGGGGACAAGGACACATCTGTTTATGAGCTGTGGAGGCCCGGGGGCCTTGGTGTCCGGACTCCGGGGAACTGTCCTCAGCTTTCTCTCCTCGAGCCTCTAGCACAAAAATTCAGTGTTCTTCAGGAGTGCACACAGAGAGGAAGGGAGATTAGACCTGAAGAACAGATCAGGACTTCCAAACATTCCACTCCCTCTCTCCGAGCAAGATAATGTCATTCTCCCAACTCAAATATACATTTTTTTCCCCCAGAACTTTCTATTCACCATTAGAATAGTCGCCACTTTCAGTTTGGTGCAGACATGTATCGCCTGCGTCCTCACAGCTTTGTATATTCATACTAAACATTAACACAAGGCCGAATTAAGTGCAACTTGATGATAAAATAACTTGTGGTATGTCCACATCGCCCAATTATCCCCCCAGTGCTGAGGGAGCAAAATGTGAATCGGGAGCACATGAGGCTCCATTTCTGTGTCGGTGCCTAGCACAGGCTGCCTCTTTGGTGCCTGTGAAGTGGCATTTTTCTTGGGCGCTCACCAGTTCCTTTTCTACCTGCACCTGCACTTTGTGAGCCACGTGAACTTGACTCTACTGAAGTAGGAGTGGAGACACCGTAGGGCCAGTGTCACAGTCATCAGACGACGCGCCGCAATTTTTGTGTCAAGGTTTCCTGGGATTTTGTTTGCGCCGACTGCCTGCGCAGGCCAGGTCAAAAGCTTTGTTTTCTCTATTAGCCAGCAGTCAAAGCACTCCGCCGACTCCTGTGCTGCTTTTGGAGGAGAGAAAAGGAGGTGATGCGCTTGGTCACATTAATTCTGGACCCCATCGCAAGCCACTGATAATGTATTCCTTCTAATGTCACCGTGTTTTCAAGCAGTTGCTGCCAGTTGCCTCGTGTGATTTTAACAACAGAATTATCAAATGTTAATGACCATGCCCTGAGGTACTCATAGATCACACTCTCCCGGCAGCCTCTTCACTTTGACATGGCACTCTGGGTTGAGAGCCTAAAATATGAGACAGGTCGAATTGGGATTTTAACACACTGTGTTTTTAACATTTCTAACGCGCAACACTACCGGGCTCCTAAACTCTGTAACATCTTTCATGAAAACCGTCTCTTCAAAGCTGCTTCCTCCAGCTGAAGGTCCACTGCTGTATTCTTGTCTTGTGACTGTTGTGTAAAGAATTCATGCCTCCTTTTTCTGTGAAGCGTGTCTTGGTGTCTGAAGTAAGTGCCTGCATGCTATGATAAGTGCTATATAAGTTTGACGTTTCATTATTACTATTAATATGCTGTTTGGCAGCGGCATTAACCCTCCCATACTGACTGTGTCAAAGGAAAGTGGACATCGTGTGACTCAGCATGTCTACTTATATAGCATAGGAGGCATGGTGACCAGGGTGAGCTAAACCTTTATCCTTCATATACCTGTAATGTGGTTGTGCAGTGTGATCATACCTCATAAATCTCCCACTTTGCGGCTGATTCTTTGACCCGGTGCTTCATTTTGGCCACTGTACATTTCTGCAGATCTTTTTTGGCATGCAGCCTCTCCGACTGCAGACTTACTTTCTGATCCTATTACTCAGAAAACGTCACGATGAAAAGTTGTTGCATTATGCATCAATAAGGTCCTATTTATGTCCTACCAGTCTGACAACAGCTTGACTGATGTTAATGTAATCTGTACTATTCTTTGGCCCAAAACTGCCAGCAGCAGCCCCCCCTCTGTCATTGACAAAGGAGCTCCATCAGTCACAGAGCACTCCACTCATTTCTGCTATAAGAAGACTGTCAACTGTCTAATGCACAGGAGGAGCCCAGGGACAGTGGATACTCTATGGAGGCCCTATGGAGGAGGTAGCCTACACCCAATTTTATTTTGACATCTCCGATATTTATAGCTGGGAAATTAATCAGGCTGAACATGACACCGACGCTCAATACAGCATTATATGAAACCAGAAACAGAATATAATGACGATGCGATGCCCAAACCAGACTGCTTATTAAACGTAGCACTGTGGTACTAGGTGCAGGGATACCGTGCTGGCTAACGGAGTCTTCATGCCACATTGGTTAACGCAGCAGCCTGGCTTTGGGAAGGAGGCTTGTGAACAAGCCTTCCAGGCTGCAGCCAGTCGATTTTTGGGGCAGACAGGAGTGAGACAGATGAACAGTTCGGAGCAGAGATGAGTGAGACAGATGAGCAGAGAAGGACAGCAGCCACATCAGTAGAGAGGAAGACAAAGAGAAGAAAGGACAAAGAGAATGAGGAATCGAGGGAGAAATGAGGCCAGGACACAAGTGCCTAATTCATTCTCATGAAATGCTGTATTTTGGACAAGAAATAAGACAGAAATAATAACACACTCAGGTAAAGGTAATAGCCCACAAAGAAGTGTTGTTTAGAGCAGTCCATATGTGCTGTGCTGAACGGTTGGGGTCTTTGAATTTCTTTAGAAGAATAAATTATGTAGAAGTACACTGAGGAATTTAGTGTTTTATTTTTATATCCGATTTGTTACTGTGGTAAGAAATGAAAGTAAAGGAGTAGTATTAAGTGCTGTGAATTATAGTATTTCCCTCTCACAACTGAAATTATTGCTGAGCTGTAATTTAATTTTCTACAAAAGCTGGTCGGGTGAAATTAAAAAGCACTGACTTTAGGGAAGTGATTTCCTTTCCTGCAATTAGTCAATGATGGATTATTGATGGACTTTGATGATATAATGCTGAATTTTATGATTCAGGTTTTGCCATAAGAACTGGGCTATTCTAACAGATCCATGGAAACCAAACAGAGGGTTGATTTTCTGCATGATTGTCTAATACAATCATCCAAACCTTTTATTTCCTGCATTTGCATCATGAAACGGATGAGAAATTATAAATATTGTTTTCATACAGTCACCGCACTGATGCCCAGTGTGTTTAAGCTGCTCAGTGTGTGTTGGCCGAGCAGGTGGCCCCACACACCATTAGATCCAGTTACGAGTCGAGGTTTGCTGCGTGTACTATTTCAAAATCTAAACAAATACAATGTGAGAAATGTGCGCATGGAAAAAACAAAACAAAAAACACAACCCAGAAGTCACACAGACGGAGAATGTTTTTTGGCTGTCACTGTATGACAGTAAGAAGGACAAGCCAGCGGAAATAAGTCTGTTGATAAGTCATAGCAGAGGCAGTGAAGCACACTGCCGCCTCCTCGCAGGAGGAGGGAGGCTCTCTGTCAAAGATGGAAAACTGACTCCACTTCACATTTTTGCTTCATCAATAACCTTTGATAAGATACAGAGAAACACAGGGAGACAAATAAACAAAACAATAGGGGAAAAAAAAAACATATCAAAGTTACAAAAGAGACAGCCACCTAGCAAGACATCTTTTCATCTCCAGACTGACAAGTGTCCTATTGTTGTCACCCTTCCACTACTTTGTTGTTGCTGAAAGCATCTCTGGCTTCTTGTTATCAAAGGCATAAATCACAGAGCTGGAGAGAGCCAGGTGGCTTTCATATGAACTGCTGCACACATGCTCACGTCTCACCTCTCCTCTGATCGGCCGAGACCTACAGTACGTACACACTGAGGTTTCCCCTCATCTAAAATACAGAGACTGATGTCTGGGAACGAGCCAGAGGGAGGGTGTGTGTGTGTGTGTGTGTGTGTGTGTCAGAGAGAGAGAGAGAGAAAGAGAGAGAGAGAAAGAGAGAGAGAGAAAGAGAGAGAGAGAGAGAGAGAGAATTTGAATGCACACCAATAATTCAATTATAACCAGACTAATGCAATACGCATATTATTGCAACTCTCATGTAAACACCTTAACCGGGTTATCTTATTCACATTAAGGTTCTAATCAGAGTAAGCGTAACTTGATTAACAGAGCTGGGTTGCTTGTCAATCATTCAAATTAATCTTGCCATGTGTATGTCTGCTCTCTCCCGGTGTTTGGATTCGCCGCACGCGCCACAAAAGGTCACACGTTGAACGGGATGCCAAGCGGCTTATTTCAAATGGCTGGAGCAGGGGTGGTGGAAGTGGAGCTATAACGAATGACGAAAATAAAATGAAACTAAAATGTTGAGTCTGGCAGGCACTTGAGCACGCTCTAGGTTCTTCCATAACGTGGTCTGACCGCCCACAAATCTGAGTCTGATTCTACTCCATGTTAAAGGGATGTTTTTCCTCACCATTGTGGCCAAGAGCTGCTCATGGGGGATTTGTTGGAATCTGTTGTTTCTCTGTACATTCAAAAGTTTGGCTCGCACCCGCTTTGTGCGTGTGTCAATATTTGCTGTGTACTGGCACTTTAAATAAAGCTGAATTGAATTTCATTTCTTTTCTCTATTAGAGAGCTGAGTTTGTAAACACACTGTGTAAGTGTTGCAGATGAACCTTAATTTAATATGTGAAAGCAAATACAGCTGTATTTCACTTATGCTGCTAAAATGAACTGTGTGAAGAGATGGAGGGTTGAGAGATATCTCACTCTGAACGCAGCAAGACACTTTCTGGAGCGAGCACAAGATTTCTTGAAACGACAAAATCACTGTTTGAAAAGAGCGAATGCATGGACACACACTACACTTTGGTTTAAGATCCCGGATTCAGTGAATACTGTAGCCCAGAAATGGGTCGATGTGTTGGTTAGTGCAACAGCTGCTCACGTCAGCTACTCCACTGCTTTCAGTGTTTTTTTCCACCACAACGGAGCAGATGACATGATGCATCTCTTCATGTTATGAGCCAGGCTGTGGTTTGCCATTTGAGAGCTTTCGCCTTGGAAAAAAAAAAAAAAAATTCCCTCAGGTATCAATGTCGTAACACTGCTGGGAGTGCTCTAAATACAGTGTACGGGCTAACATACTGTATTGACTGTTTAACACGGAGACCTCTGACCTCTATACAGTATGATAAGGATAGTCAATTTTCTGTGGCTGACTGATATGATCGTACATGACTTCTCCACTGTGTGCGTGTGTGTGGCTCAGTGTGTGTGTTTATTTCTATGTGTGTCTTTGCCGAAGATGCAGCTTTTTTTCCCATTTTTTTGACAAAGGTAAAGGTTTCTCTATGTAATGAAACCATTTGGCACACTGATCCTTTGCCAATAAGACTTCTTCTGTGACTTCTTATTGGGGAGAGAAAAAGTCAATTACAGAAGGGGAGTGAGCCCAGAGCTCAGCAAAGCCCGGTTTTATGGTCGTAATTGCACCCGTATCTTAGATCTTTGAGCAAAATGATGAGGCCAGGAAGGAGATATATTTGGTAAAAATTAAAGTGGGTAACCTTTGAGAAGCGCACAGAGCCAAAATCCAGCCCAGAGCCGGTGAACAGCTCTGTCCCTTTACAAGACATACTAACCCATAATCATGTACTAAAATTACTTTGACACACCAAGTCACATCATCTTATCCACAGTAACCATTGTGCCTTCGGGAGGCTGCCTAGAAATGGAGAGACTGCAGTGTATCGTGAATTCATATGCCACACAAACATGCGTCCGCCTGCTGAGGAGAGCAGTATCTTGTAAAGCCATCGCACTGCAGATAGTAAACAATATAATGTGATTCCTGTGGATTTCTCCACAGGAAGGTCAGAGGTGAGCTGAGGCTGAGCTACAGACCGGCCTGCCGGAGCTACAGCGGACTGAGTGATTTGCTAAAGGATACTTGAGCGGGGTGGATTCTTGCTGATGAGGGGGCTCGACCCGGAGCCCTTCAGCTGAAGAGCCGTCTCCAACGACGTTGTCTGTCAAAACTGCCATAATGAATTGCAGATTGCCTTTCCAGTTTCTACATTATGCCAGGTGCTATACTCGCTATACCGATAGACTTAGCCCCGAATAAATCAATCAGAAAGTGGATTTAATGGAATACTGTGTGTGCGTGTGCGTGGGTGCGCACACACACACACACATATGCATATGTGTATATATATATATATATATATATGCAGTGTACAGCTGTTTGCAGATAGGAAAAAACATTCAGTGTATGTTTATATATGCATGTATGTGTATATGTGTGTGTGTGTATAAATATATTGTATATTTTATATATATATATATATATATATATATATATATATATTACACACACAGACACACACACAGACACACACACCTCAGTCTGTAAGGCTCTGCATGTGTCTGACTGATTGTTGTGATGTGGGGAAGTGAGCTCAGGAAAAGCTCAGTGTCTCAGTTCTCAGGGACAGAGTGCTGTTTCTTTGTAGCTAAAGTGCATGGCAGCATAGTATCAAAGAGGACATACTAGGCTCTTTATTGAAGTGTAGCCGCACTTTTGACCTCTTCTTTGTAGTCCTGCCCATGCACTTCAGTAAAAAGGAAGCGGCACCTATGCCTCAGGATTGATCTAAACACGTCCGGCTTGCACAGAAGCCTCGGCATAAGTCTGAGTATTAGCCCTCAACGCACACAGTGGATCCAGAAGGACGGATGAAATATAAAGGCAAAAACAAGGTGTGGGTCCTGAATTAGAGGAGGAGAATCTGCCAGAATGGGTAAAGCAAAAGCAGTTAACCAGCGGTAGTGGCTTGTAAATGAGACAGGGTCCTGGTTCACAACTCCAATATCCAAGGCAGTTCACGATGGTGACTTAAATAAAGAGAGACAGACAGGGAGGACACAGATGTCTGACCTTGCAGTGGTGCTTATGTAATGGTCTGCTTCAGTGCATTTAACTGCAGTGCTCCTTTCCAACCTGGGATCAGCAAAGGCAACATGTCTCTGCAGTCCAATCTCCTCTGACATCAGTTCTGACACTCAGAGAGTATGAAAAGGTCCTGCGAGCTGTGAGTGAATCAGTTGTTATGGGCTTGCCTGTGTGGTCCCCATAGAGCCAATCATACTAATTAAACTAGACTACTTAAGCCTCCTCTCATTAGTGTCCAAGTAAACAGCCTTAATTTTTTATGCATTTTAATGTCCATCTCCCAGTTCTGAGGGCGGCAGCGGAGGGGACCGATGAAAGATGAAGGGGAGTAATTTCAGGTTTTCTCAAATGAAAGTGAGTGCATTAAGTGTCATTCCACCATTCAAGTTAACTATGTGTTTGTGGATTTGTTCTAATCACTGCAAACTCGCAGAGACGACTAATTTGGTTGGAGAATAAAAACCAATGTATCAACGCCTGTAATAATAACAAGAAAAGGCAGCTTCCCTGATACTATTTCATGGACGCATTAAAACACTCCATGCACAGCAGTTACACAATCTACCACTGCTCCAAATACCAGGGGCAAGTAGGGTAAAATGTGGCATGACCCAAAAATAGCACTGCAACATTGGCTTCCACTTGATTACTGGGGCTGCAAGCAATGTTTCCACATAGGCTGGTACACATCTATAAATGCTTTCATATTCTCTTCATTAGCCCTGTGTACTTAGCCTTTGTTCTGTTCCCTACATTTATATATGCAACTTATGTCCTATAAATATTTTTATTGTCAATCTAAAAAAAATGTGCATGTGCCACATTGATTTGTCATGTTCTACTCTCTTCACAAGAAATGCTTTACAAAAATAAATGTTTATATAAATATGCATGTTTCCATGCACTGGGGACAAAATGGATGGGAATAACTGGAGGGCGATTAGCACAGTCAGCAGGAGGGAGGGATGGGAGGACAGGGGGGGAGGAGGGGGCAGCTGTGGAGAGACCTAGCAAGTACCCAACTCGCTGGGCCTGGAGCTGGAGAACAGTGGGTGGCATCAAAACAACAGGCAGCAGACACAGAGCACGCTCTCACAGACACACACATATTGTGCTGCTCTGCCTCTTTCCATGTCTGCGCTTCCTCTCTGCTCTCCTGCTGCTCTCCAGCGGTGTCTAAAGGTGGCGGGCATGTACGAGGGCAGGCCGGCTAAAGTTTCATTTCTAGACCAGCGGCTCAACAGCCGAGACATAATGAGCTTTAGCGTTGCCACTCTGCCTTTTTACAGCAGCTCATCTTCCCCACCACAGGAACCTACACCGTGGGTCTCCGTAGCAGACTGTTTGCCTGTTTCGGTGTGTGTGAGGATGTGTCTGCCGTCCTGGGGTGAGTTAAGACCTGGGCAAATGAGGTGAGCCTTCTCTTCCACTTTTGGGAAATAGTCGGCCTTTCAGCCTCGCCCCTGTCTGGCTGCAGCTGCAGCTGCAGACAGGTGCTCACACGCCCGAGGAGACACACGTGCATGCGCACATGACATCATGTACCAGGCTGAGCAAAATTCAGCTTTGAGCTGAGAGTGAGCCTTGAATTTCAGTTTCATTTGAATATGAATTACAATTGAAGGAAGCAGAATCAATTTGCAAATATTATTTTTATTAGCCCCAAATATGATCCATACTGTATAACAAAAAATGGAATTGACTTGATTTGAAGCCCTTTTGCCTTGAGAACTTGAACAAAAGGCTTGATAAAAGTGTCTGCCATCTAGCAAATTCATTGATTTCAACCTTGTGTTTCTAAAACAAGATGAAAGATGTTTCCAAGACTGCTTTGCTTTAGCCAAAGCCACAAACAAGTTCGATCGAGTACACTTTTTTCCCTGTTGTGTGACTGAGTTTCTTTGAATTGCAATAAATTTAATTCCTCCAGTCTTTTCAATTCAAATTCCAGCATCCTCTGAGGTGGAGCCAATTCAATCCAAATTCCAAGCCGTGAATTGAATGAAAGTCGATTGTAAAACTCACAATTTTGCACAGTCCCGGGGTGCGTGGAGGCATGCCCACAAAACAGAACACTTGTCTGCGCCGCAAATGAAGTGCACCGGCAACCTGTTGAATTCATGCGGTGAACACATGTAGCACGCTGGTTACTGATATTAGCTGTCTGAGACGGCAAAGCGGTGTGTACATAACGCAGAACCGAGGGCTGCTAATGGACAGCAGTGCTGATCTGAGAGCGGTCCAGCTCTGTGGCTGCACAAACAGAAGTAGATAGGGCGTGACATACAGTGCTGTCTACTGACGTCAGAGCTGCACACTCACTACTGTCACTGGGAACAGAGTCATGGCCTGGGGAGCTCGCAGTCTGCATGTGCGGATGTGTGCGTGTGTACGTGAACGTCCTGCATGTGTGTGTGTGTGCGTGTGTGTGCGTGTGTGTAGTCAGCATTGCTGTGGAGACGATGAGTCAGAGAGACAGACAGGGAAGGAGATAGGCCCTCGGTGAAGTTCCTCCACCTCCTTTTGTGTCAGTTTTATGCCCGGGCGCGTGTGTCCGAGGGTGTGAGAGGAAGACGCGCCGTATACGTGGCTGCTGGAGTGTGTGAGGTCACACGCCGCTCCTCGTCACTCTCTATTTTAAGGCGCCGCGACTCATGGAGTGCCCCGGCCTCCGCAGACCCATTGGGCTAATGATCAGCCTTGGCAATTAAAGCCAATCTGTGAGTCAGTGTGGCATCGGGAGGGCCATCTGCTCTCAGCCCTGTAGCACTCACTGCGGCCTGTGGGACCACTCGCTGGGGTCACAGCTCACCCGGCTCGTAGAGAGATGGTCGCAGGATCCCAGGAACAATCTGCTGTGCCACTGTGGCTCGGCGGAGACCCGCTCCGCCGACGGCGTCTCCCGGGCGCAGTAGAAACACAAGCGGTGGGATCCGTCTTGTGGAGGACATTGGTGGATGCACCCGTGACACAGGTAAGCTCCTCATCAGCCTCAGGCCAGTGATTTTTTCCACCTGCTCCGGCACCGGCGCCAAGAAGTGAGGTGCTTATTGTGCCGGAGTACAAGATGTCTGAATACTTCAGAGAGCTGCAGATCTGCTGATAATGACTACATACGGGGTCCCAAACTACACCGTCATCCATGCAGGAGCTAATGGCCTATAACCAGCGAGATGGGAGTTTGATCGGACAGGAATTTGAGAAACCATCTTCTAAAACTTTTAATAAGTCCTCCCCACTGCAGCGCTGGAGCGCTGCCACTTTGCAGATCCACACCTTAAGTGAGCTGTGCTGCAATGAATGGAGTGCCATTGAAGTCAGACTCCAGGTAGATGTACAACAGCTTTAGTTTTGGTTCTTTGATTCCAACGTGGTGATGAACAGTTACAGTGAAGTGTGCGACGCCCGAGGGCCTGTACTGTGAAAAGGAGCTTACAGGAAGCGCAGAGTTTGCTTTAACAGCCTGTTAACATAGCAAAAAGGTTTGCTCGTCTTTCCTCGCGCTCCCTAAATGCTCCCTGGCAGGGATTTGTCCTTTGAAACCTGACGTGTCACTCTCCAGCCGCCACATCCCCTCCTCCTCCCGCTGCTTGACCACCAACCTCGCAGGAGCTGCCTCTGCTTCTGAACTTCAAAGCTCTATGAAGTCCAAGTCAACACATTTCAATCTCCCGACAGCAGACAGGTGCTAAACCCTGGGAGGCTAACTGGAGTTGCAAGCCATTGGCCTGCTGTGACCTCGGGTGCATTTATCATATGCTTGATTGCCTCTGCCCCAGTTTATGGGGGCATGCAGCCCTCAGGAGCAGTCACTATCATGGCGACTACACAGGTCAGCAGCTCCCCCCCTCCTATATGCCACTTGCTGGGAAGACAGCTGCTCCCTGTACCTTTATAGTCTTCCACAGGGAAAGCAAGGGTCAAAAGGTCAGCAGCCTTATTTTCGCCATTACTTACAGTTGCATAGTGCACCACACATGATCTATAGCTGTAACGCATGCGTCACGTACAGTGTACCTCATAAGGACATGAAGGTCTTTCCGCCTCCTCTAAACGAGGACCATCGATACTGTATCATGGTCACAGTTAAAGAAATGTTCTTTGTGTTAATAATTTTGAGCGGCCACCTATCGTTTCATCGATCCATCATTTTCTAATTTTATTATACCTTACAAGGCTGTGCTGGAGCTGGTCCCAGTAGACATAGGGTAAAAGCAGTGTAATATCTTAGTTAGAGCTTAGTTAGTTTCTGTCACTCTAAAATGGGACAATTTACAGTCTCGAAATTGACCTAAATATACAAGGTTTTGGACTGTGGGAGGTCCAGCCTGGGAGTTGCAACAGTGCACCAATCCTCTATACCACCTGTCGAGTATATCAGTGGTTTTATATATATTCATATTTATAATATTTATCTCTTATCAGTGGTTTGAGGCCTTGTTCATTAGTTCCACTTTTCTGAAACTCAGAGACCTCAATAAGTAACTTTCCAAAGGCGTGTAGGGGTTAACTCAACAAGGACAGACACGTGTGCAGTTATGGCAGCCAAACCCCTCATCCTCTGCAATGGGACAGTCTCGTTGCCAAGCAGGCCACCCTGCAGGTTCTCATATTCAGAAGCGAGAGAGGCTGTGGAATCCAAGCCCACCTGCTGGGCCGAGCCCTGTTTGCATCCACACGGAGAGAGAAATGTACTCCACACTGATTTAAGGCTTTTGAAATGTCATTTTCTGTCACTTAGGTATGATGGAGTGCGCTGTTGTGTCTCAGGCGTGGTCGGCTGCTGGAGCTGGAGATGCACGGGGATGGAGGCTACCGCAGTGCTATCCCCGGCGTCATATCAGCCAGGGAAACAAATCTGACACAGATGAAGCGTGTGACAAGAAAAGGATATGGCAACGAGACAAGAAAAACAGATGGAAAAAACACAACAACTCACCAACTAACACAAACCCTCTCAAACACTGTTAGAGCGTGTTGCAGAGAGGAGCAGCAGGATCCAGTGTGGTTGTGCAGAAACCACCTGGGTAGTTTGTCCCAGTAGTGGTAAGGTAGGGTGTAACCCAACATTACCCGCCCCTCTGTCCTCATTGCACCCTTGCTACACTTACCACTGCCCTCTCCCCTCCTTAATCATCCTTCCCCTCCATTCTTTCACCACTTAAGAGGCTGACTCACTGGATGCGAGTTGCTGTTTGTCTGTCATGACATCTGGAGTGGCTGGATGACTGAGTGTTATGTCTTTCTCTCACTCAGTCTGCGTCTCTCCCCTGATGGGACCCCACTAACATCTTCATCCCTGGTTTTTCAGGGTAGCATAATGACCTCCTAGTAGCAGCCCTAATGGAGCCATAATGGTCATTTATGCCAGGGGAGGCTCTGAGGGCACGGCTGTGGAGGCAGCACGTCGCACAGGAAGACGGGAGCGTGCAGAGAAGCTCCCAGTGCCTCCATACGCAGCTCCCCGATCCCATGCCGTTGTGTGAATACAGCCTGTGCGTGTGTGTGTGTGTGCGTGTGTTTAACTATGCATTAATGCACATTTAATGAAAGGAACAGATACAAGCCCGGTTGTCAATGGAGAGTACAAATTGAATCTATAAGTAGTGTACCTCCGCTTTTGATGTTCACTTGCGCTGCTTTTCCCCCCGCATAATGCACACGTGCATACAACATTTTCTTTTTTTTTAATTACATTTCTCCTCATATGGATAACCTCCCTGCTCACGCATACATCATGCACGCTGCCATTTCTAAACCCCTGCATATTTGCTGCCAGCGCAGGCAGAAAGTACACTTAACATAAACTACAGTGTGTAATCGTAGCCTGCACTTCTTGCTTAAAATTATTTTCTTTCTCTCTGCTTGCATTTTAATGTGCACAGTGAACACACACACACACACACACACACACACACACACACACACACACACACACACACACACACACACACACACATGCTGTATAGAGTGGTAGCCTTGGGTTATCTTAAAAAAAGACAACAGCTTGGTGCACCGCGAGGCTGCGATCAAATACGATAGTCCTTCGGATGTGGCTTTCGACGGCTTAATCATGTAGCGGCCCTCCAAACCCGACACCTCATGCTTTAAATGTAGCACATCTCGGGATGTTCCCCAGGGCGCTGCAAGTTGAATAATACAATAGCACATTTATCAGCAAACTAATGCTAATTAGACTGTTGCATGGAAACGAGAATAATGTACAGCAATGTTCCTTCCGCTTTGTCATCCCCTGCTTTGTCTGTTGCTGCTCAGGCTTTTAGTGTTGAAGTCTGGAACAAAAGAGCATCCTATTTAAATCCATCATTCTTCTCAAAACATACAGAAAATATATGAATATCCAGCTGCGGCTTTGATCACTTCAGGCAATCACGACGTATTTTAAAACTCACGGAAAGCATGAATTAAATGTCGCCTCTCTCCAGGTGGGCAGCGTTGTGACTAAGCACTGCTCCCACCACTCGAAATTTCACAGACGACTTTGCCAGATGCAGGAAACCAAATGTCAGTCGGCTCAAAACAGGACAGATACATTTCCATCCCTCCGCTGCCACAGCGTGAGGCGAGGATCCTAATTTCAACAAAACTCCAGAATTCTCCCCTTTTGAAGCTGAATCTGAAAATCGGCGCTGTCCGACCGCTTTTAACTGCGGTATCTGGGGAATGGGGCGCTCTTTAATGTCTGACAGACTCAAAGTGAGGTCCTTTCGTTCCTCATTTTTATTCAAAGATACTTTCAATTTTAGTTTGCTCTTTGTAGCCTGATAAATGTTAGCTCTGAAGTGTGATAATTTAAGTCAAGTTCTGTAATGCTGACGTGCGCTGTATTTTCATACTTTGATTCTTGGCCCAGCTGCCGTCCAGGGACGAGCAGAGCGGTGTACAACATCGGTTATAGTGGATCCCACTTTCAAGGTTTCTTTGCGCTAATGCAGCCGTCTTTCAAACGCGCTGGGCAACTCATCGACGGTGTAAAGGGGGCTTTTTTCGCCCTTTGTGCGAGGAATATCACACTGTTCGCCACTTCATTTGGCATAAGAGGGAACCGGGGGAAAATATGTGGTTACATGGATGATTCAGGGCTGCAGCTGCCAGTTTAAATTGGTTAAATGTCACAGTAACACCGAGGCCTGGCCGAGGCCACCTCAAGCTCGGCGTACGCGGGCAGCTGTGTGTGGGTTCAAACGCCCAGAATAAACCGACTGACGTGCGGCCTGCCCACCTCGGCTCTGCGTACGTGATGCCGATACCTGCACTCACAGATACTGTTTGTGAGCTACCTGCCGGCGTGCCCGACACCTGCCAATTTTACCATTGCGCTGCAAAAAAAAATAAAACTAACTGCATCCGGTTGATGATTTTAGCAGCGTGGCGGCTGTTTCAAGAGCTGCTTTCGGCCAGTCCGCAAATAAAGACGTCTCACGCCGTATCGTGTCTCCCAAGTCTCCCCCCCGAAGCGGAGGCGATCAGAGGCTCCAGCCTCAGGTTCTTCTCAGGCGTGTGGTGGTGGGGGTGTGATTTTTTTTCTTTCCCTTTTGGTCCAAACAAAGATGATGCTCAGTTCAAAGTGAGGCTACTTCAGGGACTGATAATGAATATGGAGATTCAGCGACTACTCATTATTTTCTTTGGAAATCATGAGACGGGAGCAGCGCGGCAAAAGGTAAAGGCTCGAGTCCACGGGTCCTCGTCTCAGAACGGGCGGGAATGTTTGCATCCGTATAAAAATAGAGACATGGCTGCGCTCAAATATCACATGTCACATTTGCATGCATACATCCCAATCCCCCTCTGCCTTTCATTAGACTGCCGTCAGAGGCCGGGATGTGCAAGGGCGCAGTTTTAGTCTCAATGGGATCAGCCAGATGTGACGGCCGCCAGCCGCTGTGTCATTGTGTCACCGGGAAGGGGCCGACGAACCTCTCCGACAAACAAATCGACGTAAAGCCGAAGCGACTGCGTTGCTTAAAAATGGTAAACAATCAAGTAATTGCAATCATTTTCACAAAGAAAAGCTGATGAACGGTGGAGATAGGAGGCTTGCTGGTCCGGGGGACGTTGCCTCGTACCATTTGCAATGGTAAACATCGCCGTCGCCTTGATTAGCACTACACATGCAGTGAGCAGCAGCGTCTTTGAAATTCAATTCTAACTTTTATGCTTTCAAGCATAGTGCCGGAGCACTGCTGCGTTCGAGATAAACAGGGTGTGATTAGAGCGGCGCATACGAAATACAGCTCGGGATTGTTAAACTGAGCAGAATCAGGGAAGGTGTCTTCATCAAACACTTCAGTCCTCTACGTGGAAAAGATTAGCCCAGGCTCTTCAAGAGAAACTGAATTTGGGTTTACAGGCCAGCAAGTTTTCTTCTCTACGCTACGTAAAGAAATTTTCAAGAACCACTGATAGCAAAGTAATTTCAACTCAGTTTTCCTCAAAGCACAAAGGAAAAGCCAAACACAATACTTTTGTTTTTGCATCGAGCTTCTTGTCAAGTCTGCATTGCTGCTATCAATATCACTCAGCCGGATACGGCTCCCTGTGTCAGGGAAACATCTGGCCGCCGTAGACGCCGCTCTGAATCAAATAATTTGACAGTAACTACTAGTTGAAATACAAATAAATAGCAGCGTCTGGGCTGGCCCTTTGGGAGGACGCTCTGATAACTGATTGCTTGCATGGATACGTTTTTGACAGACAGGGCCTGATGTGATTTAGAGCCGTAATATGTGAAGATCTCTGAGTGCATTAAATAGTAATGATGTCTGCGCCACCACGGGGTGATTTCGCAAGCGAGTCACGGCGTGCAAACACAGACGCGAATAAACATACTGTATGTGATCAATATCAAACGCGCTGCGTGATCAATGTCGGAATTAATTGGGAGTGTCACGAGGACCAGAGAGCTGGGACGTCAGATGCTGTTAGCAGCCGCCGAGCGGGTGACACACTAACTGGCTGCACTGGATGCTGCGTGTCTGGAAACCCGGGTTGAGCACCCCCCTCCCTCCTCTCTGTTCGGAGGATTCGCTCCTCTAGGCTCGGACTGTAGCGGCCGCGGGGATGTCAGCCCCGCTTTCCCTTTTACTGTGTATGTCTTATTGAGTTTTCTTACTTAATTCACTGTTTCATCACTGATCAATGTTTTATCACTGTTTTATCTTGACAATTGGACAATTGCCTAACCGCTTTTTTCCCCTCTCTCCTCCTGTTAACAGTGGACCCCTGAGGTTTACTGGGTGTAAAAAAGCCTTGAAATGCTGCCCACAATTTACGCCTCTCGGATCCCGGCTGCCTGGCCCCGGCTACATTTATTTATAGGAGTGTTCCAGCGAGGTTGTGTACAGTGGGAACGAGCTTTTGATCTCAAATTGAGGATGCTTTCCGCAACTTAGCGAGGAAGGACACTAGTCAATATTTGGCCTGGGGTTATTTAATTTGGACAAGGAGTTTGATTCATACATTAAAAATTCCAATTACCCTGTCAAGAGTTGAGCGAGCCCAGAGGAGGCTGTTTTAATCATACAGCTTTATCAAACTCTTTAAATTGAGTTTAACATGGACAGGATCATACATTCTGCCTCAGGGAAGGTGATATCCTTTAATTTGTCCTAAACAGTAAACATTTTAAAAATCCATGTTTAACTAGAATTACTCACACTGAATAAATACTGATGGCTCCCTTTGCTCTCATGTCTCGCCTCTTCTATCTTTCCGTATCTTTTTTGTCACACGATCCAAATTAGTAAACTTTTTCATGACGCTTGTAGAACATGGACAATAGATGAATACACAATGACAATAAGTAACATCCCTGGTCCTCTGCATCACGTTGACAAAGCTCAGTTATGGCTGAGAAAGTGTGGCTAGAACAGGTACAAACTGCTTAAACCCCACATTTGTATGCTCCTCGTGTTCAGCTACACTGATGAGTAGGTGCCGGTCCCTTTTCTCTGTCAAATAATGTTGTGGTCAAGTATAAATCTGCCATGTCTGATGTGCAGGTGGTCACAGCTGGACCTCCTGTCTTACCATTTCTGAATCTATTTTACAAAGATATTACAGAGATCTGAGCAGCTGTCAGATATTTCCCATTCCGTCTTATCAGTGCAAGGAATGATGTCTGGCACGGCAAACAAAGTATGAGTAAAGTCCCTAAATAAAGCATGAAATTGACGGCGTGCCTGTCTAAGTGTGGCTCGGTGGAGCCACGGGCTCTCTTGCAGCAGACAGGTACAGCTGCTCACCTCCAGACTGCACGCCTCCCATTTGGACTCCCATTAAAGTGCCCGGCGCTCTGAGTCAACACTTTTAATGCAGAAAATGACTTCATTCATTTTCCATTATAAGGAGCACGTCTTAAAAATCTGCCTACACAAAGCACTGCTTATTTTTCTGCTCTTCCACGGGGGGAAAAAAATTTGCATACATTGGGCCACAGAGGATGGGGAACTTCTCCCATTTGAAACATTTGGTCATGGTAGTGTTCGAGTGCGGGATAAAAAGTAGTAAGCAATTTACTGCACTATACGTCAGCTTTCAAAAGCTTCTTCAGAAATCCGGACACGTAACAGACTTATAACCCTGCAGATTATTTGGTGGCTGACTTGTATATTGATGAGCCTTTTGTATATTCACATTTAAGTGTGTGTGTATGTGTGTGTGTGTGTGTGTGTGTGTGTGTGCTGGAGACAGCGTGACAGAAATCAGCTGCAACAGTGTTTGATGAAAGCCTTTTACTCACCAGGGAACTGGTAGCTGTAGCTGGGTGCGAATCCAGTGTATCCGCGGCCATACGTTGCCACAATATTAGGGTAACCTAGGAGAGAGACGAGGGTGATGAGAAACACACATGCACACACACACACACAAACACACATACAGACTGGGACATGCTATTTTACATCTACACTGAGAGGGAGGAAAATCTTAAGAGGCTGGCTTTAAACTCCCGAGGACCTAAGTGTTCTCATTTCACCAAGCAAATACTGATGTTTCTTACCAACCCCCACCCTCCTCAAACTACCAAGAAAAGAATAAAACCACAATAATCCACATTAAACACAAGCCTGGGATTCTTATGATTCAGTCACACAGTTCAAGACGACCATTTTATGCACAGAAAGTCTCGTGTCTTGTAATGCTTGCGAGGCGAGCTGAGCCAGCGGTGATGCATGTTTATGCTCTGAGCCTAATAACGAGGAGGCGTGTATTTATAGCTCGTCATGTTGACGGTAAATTGTCGAGAGGGAAAAAAAAAAGAGAGAGAAACGCAGTGGCTGTGTGTGCCGCCCTGGTCAGCTGTCACACCTGCATTAACCTCTAAACTCGATCGGGCTGTTTCTGTTGCTGGGTGTGTTTTAATAACCCGCAATAAGAAGACGGCAATAATGAAAGAAAATGCCCACACTGTAGGAGAGAAAAGTTCCAAGGGAGACAGAGCTGCTGAGCGTGACATAACTCATATTTACACACGTGTCTCTTCAAATTATACATGTCAGCCTCAGACGGCCTGGTAACCAAGAGGGCAGTCGTATGTTCTGGAAAAAAAGAAAAAAAAATGCTCCTATTGTTTTTTTTACATCCCCAGTTTCTTTTCGTCTTGTGTTCAACCAGGAGTTCTCTGTCATATATACAGAGCAGCATAAAAAAAGACACAAGCAGACGCCTGGAAACGGTGTTGGCATCTGTTTGTATTGTGCAACTCCTCAGCATGGCAGAAAGAGTCGAGCTCTGATTTGGCTGGATACAGTTTGTTAAAAAGACGCTGTGGGCAATGAAGTGATAACTGCTGCTCATTTGCTCCTCCAGCTCGGCGTTCACTTGTGTGCGGTTCCGTGTTATTATACAGGTTGAAACAAGGTTCAACCAGTCATTAAAACTGAATTTAAACCCAACTTTTATCTGTGGTAGTTATCTCAAGAGGGCAACGCCAGTGTTGGGAATCATAAGCTAAATGTCTTTATCCAATTGGGCTGCTGAAAGAGCAACTACTCCAGGGCCTGAGGACATGAAGAGGTTTGCAGTATTTTACCCTAATCGAACAAGTTATTACCTGAGAAATGCTTAAAATCTCGCTGGAATCTAATTTCCTGTAATCTGCTTTTATGAATGGATATTTGCAGCTCTACCCCGGCCAGAGCCAATGATGTTTTCTCCTTCATGTGTGTAACATGACTGATGTAGACAGGTGATGAGAGTTTTATGTGAGGTGGTTCAGGGTTGGCATGTCTTTTCGGTGGGAAATAACATGGAATAACAAACGGCAGTTCCCTACTTTAAACTTTCTTAACTTACATAAATACAGAGGCATCTGTGATAACAAAAACACGAGGAAGCCAGGATTAGTTAGTCGGGGTCGTTGTGCAATTAGAGCAACACATTTGTCCATAGACACTGTATTATAAAACTTGCTGGGGATAGAAAATGTCATGACAAATTGTCAGCTGTGAACCACAGTCAAAGTGTGTGCGCGGCTGCAGACTGGTCCAGAAGCTGTTCGATCCCCGGGCGGAAGAACAGTCGCGCGGAGGCCCAAAGAGGAGCCAGTGTCATTAGAAGAATTTAAGAGCAGCAGATGTATTGTTCATCTGCTGTCACGGTTCCTATTACAATCACAGAGCCACCAGTTAATTAGCGGGACAGTTTTCAGACACAAGCAGCTGTGGGCAACATATTGAGGAACGGGGTGTGAGGGAGCAGGCAGCTTGGAAGTGGGATGCAAACAAAACAAGAAAATCTGAGAAGAGTGTGTGGGTGAGCGAGTGAGCCCGCGTGTGAGTCGGGAAGAATTTGAGCACCATCAAAGGTAATATAAACATAATTAACCCTCTAATTATGGTATATGTCTCCGTCTTTATCTGTTTTCCTCAAGCTATTATCACCTTCAACCATAAGTCTGGACTAAATTACCCAATAAGAGGAAGTCCTTTAGGCCAGGAATGAATCACTGGCGCTAACCTTGATAGCTCACTTGGCTGCGTGTAAGCTACACTTCAGACACTGACCTCGGAAAACTCGTTCAGCTTTTTGTGTCCTCTATTCTTCCTCTTTTGTAGCTACAAATTCCAAATGGCACGGCAGATTAATAGACCTTACAATAAATGCAGCTAGGAGAGTAGACTCTCCAGAATAATCACTGAAATTAAGGATGTTTTGGAGCAAGTTAAGAGCTATAAATGTAGACATTTCATCCATTGATGGCACATACGCACTTGTTTGCATTTTTTTCCAAGGCATTTTGTGTACATGCAGGTGAGTGTGTATGTACGTGTGTGTGCTTGTATGCGGGTCTATGTAGACCGTGTGTGTGTGTATGTGTGTGTGTGTGTGTGTGTGTGTGTGTGTGTGTGTGTGTGTGTGTGCATGCATGTGAGCATGTGTGTGGATGCTCTGTTCTGTATGCCTCAGAGCCTGTGCCAGCTGGAATCAGAAAGGTTGACCTTGGTCATAAATATCTAATCAGTGTTTGCTGTCCATGAAAAAGTTCAATTTATTCCTGACCCAATGGGAAAATGCCTCTCCCAGACCCTTTCCCCTCACTCACAGACAAAAAGAAATGCAACTCGGAGAGGCGGTGAGGAGAACCGTAACCTGGTGAGGATGAAGTAGGACAGAGGCTACGCCAGAGAAGAGAGAGAAAAAAACCCCTCATCAGCTGCTGATGAGAAGTCATCACCAGGAAGCTACAGATGGATAGCTTTCACAAAGCCCCTCAGTGTTTGTTTGGCCTGAAAAAGAACTGTGATACGATACAATGAAAAGCCATCACGGACCGCAAAATATTGGATATTATGTGTTTGATACTGTCGTACTGTCAAACAGAATAAATGCCAAACTGAAATTGCGGGCTCAGATACCGTAGCTCCTCACACTCCCTTATTTCAGCGTTTTCTGAAAATGGCAAAACCACTTTCCCAGTCTTATAGTAGTGCATCACAATGGGTTTCACATTACTAAATGAAGAATCTGCTGCCAGATGTGGGCACAGCGGAGAGAGCTGTTGAGAGGCATATGAAAGTGTTGGGAGAGTGGATTAAGGTACATGCGAGCAAAGCTCGCATCTTGTGAAATTCTTCGTATGTGCATGTAGAAAAATATTGCAGGAGAGTGGGAGGAGAAGAAGGAGAAGGAGAGAGAGAGAGAGAGAGAGAGAGAGAGAGAGAGAGAGAGAGAGAGAGAGAGAGAGAGAGAGAGAGCCGAGCGTCTTTCCTACCATTTCACTAAATGAAGCCTGCCATTGTGTCTGGCCTGGTGGCAGCCTCTTAGTGCTCTTATTTGCCTTATTAATATGCATGCTAATGTACCTATTTTATGGCTCAACAGTTCTGATTCACTTTAAAATCAATTATCCATCTGGTACACCCATACCTCGCCCGGGCTCAAATGTGTATTAATTTCAGCAAACATACATCGGGCACAACACAATAAAGATAAATGCCTCGATTAGAGGCAGTAAACAAAGGAGCTAGGGATGGCTTTAATGAGATTTGGCACAAAAGGAGCTTACACTTTCTTAAATAATGAGGCTTGGGTCCCCTTTTTCCAAATGCAAATTATATAAAGGAATGTTTCGCTGTCCTTGTTCCAATTTCATTTAGATAAGAATGTCTCCAAACAAGTTGGCTGTTAATATTCTCACATGAGCACATCACTGCCTTTCTGCCTGCTGCCTCCCAATGGAGGGGAAGAGCGCTGTCCTCCTCGCAGACGCATTAGCCTGTAATAACTTCTGAAAAGTTCACTGTGCTTGTTAAACACTTGGAACAGATGAGATGCCAGAGAGCGACGTCGATGGGGCTGACGGAGGAGGCCGGGCGGCCGCGTCCACGCCGCAGACGGCTGTGTAATCAGCCCCGCGGCAAGGTCAGCCCCGGAATAGCCCCGATAGTCTGGGCAGCTGCACGCAGATAGATGGATTGATAAATAGATATAGGCTGATATGCTGATCATTCATTACTGCCCTTTGACAATTAATTTAATTTGCCAGGCAATTTAATTTTTAAAAGGAGATGCAAAACGTCTCCGTGCGGCTCGCTATCGGCCATCAAAAGCGCCTTAAAGCGCGGCGCTACCTGGTGCAGATAAAAATGCATGACTGTGGCTCTGCCTGCACCTGCTACAAGGGGGGGGGTGGTGGGGGGGGGGGTGGTGGGGGTGGCCACTGGCACGGCAAAAAACCAGTCTCTTACAATCAGCTGCATGTCTCTTTTGCTTTTGAAGGGAAAAAATAAATCTTTCATGCGAGGGCAAATCCATTTGGTCGGGTCGCACATACAAATTATATGCATAGGAAATGTGAAGGACGGACGGAGAGACAGACGGACAGACAGACAAATAGAGGGGGGGAGGTGGGGGCAGTGGGTGGGTGGGGGGGTGGGGGGGTGCAGGGAAGGAGAGAGTGCAATAGTGTTAACTAAAAAGGGCCACAGGCATGGGCTGGATGGTAATGAAGAGGGGTGGGCCAGCAGCTGAGGTCCCTGTAGATGAGATCTCTCCCTGACATGTGTGTCCCCTTCATTACCCATTAAGGGGGGCACAGTGATGAATCCTTAATATGACATTACACCAATTTTCCTCTTCATTTAGCCTGATAATGTGCTGGTCTGCTCCTATATGCCCAGGGGCTGCCTGTACCAGACTCGACCAGAAATAGACCAGAGTGGCCACTGGTGGCACACCTTGAAGCAGCCTAATTAGGGGCAGCGCCCACCTAATGGGGCTATCTGGACGAGGGTTTGCATAAGTTCGTTTTTTTAGAGGAGAGAAATTGATGACTGAATGGTGTGCGCATATGACTCTGCCACTCCCTTCCCCCCACTTAAAAAAAAAAAATCACTTTTTTTTTCTTACCTGGTAAAATTTCAGTTTAGCCTAATGGACCCTTTTACTGACACATCAGAGAGTGCGTGTTAATGTGTGTGTGTGTGTGTGTGTGCATACTCACTCAGCATGCCCATCCCCAGCATGAAGGCATCCATGGTGTAGGGCAGACCCCTGGCTCGCCCTCGTGTACCTGGTGGAAACATCACCTCCTTGGGCTGGGCCTTCTTACATTCTACCTATGTAGACAGACAAACACACACACACACACGTATGCACATGTTCACACACACACAGACACACACACACACACACAGACAAACCATTAGACTGTGTAGGGTACACAAGCAGACAGATCTGACAGGGCTGTCTCAGCTCTTTAAGGTGGTTTTCTATTTGACTTGCACAGCGCTAGATGTTTTCCATAGAGAAAAACAAGACTGAGTCAATCTGAGCACCTCACATTTTAGAGGAAAGTCTCTAAGGAAAACTTACAATCATGCTCCTCCTGCATTAAAGCAAAGGTTGTTGCTCCAGTGAGCATGTGCCCAATGCCTCAGGGAAATACAAGCTTAATTCTTTCCAAGAGTTTCTGAGACATCAAGGTAGGGGAGGCTCTGCTCTGCAATGCCATTACAACAGCCCTGCTGTGTGGCAGTGTGTCTCGTTTCCTTGTGAAAGGCAGCTCTTTGTTTAATCCACACACAGAATAATCTCAAAAGCAGTAATCTCCCATGTCAAAAAATCTCTCTATTTGTCCACTGCCATGTGTTTTGTTAAAGTCTTGCCAGAGTGGTGTGTTTAAAATCCGATGCCAGAGGTACAAAAAGAGAGGGTGTTTTGAAGTGAATGTCTGTGGCTCTTTTTTGTGCATTGTGTGTTTGTGTGCGTCTGCTGAGCTGAAGTCCCCGGTGCCCCACCGTCCAATTCCACCTGCAGCACTCATCTCTCCCCTGCATTTCTTTCTCTCACTCCACTTCTCACACATACAGGTTTGTTCATTTCCCATCTCGCAAGGCTGACATCTCCTCCTCCTACATAACACATATCAAATGAGGGATGTGACAGGGGCAGATGAGGAGAAGGAGGAAGATGAGAGCCCTATTTACCACATATCTATCCCATCTCGATGAATTATAGAGAAGCGCGATCCGCTGACAAGGGTGGCACGCTCTTGTGTCTGTTGGTTGTTCTTTGGTAGGCTGAGGCTGTTCACCATGCTGCACAATCTATTTGCTCCACTGCCTGCTTGGCATCAGCCTGTCCATCTGTTTGTCTGTTTGCCTCCTGGCTCTCGCCTGCCTCTCCCTACTGCCTCCACTTAAGCAGGGCTTCCTCGGCTGGTGCGATTCACATGTCATCCTGGCCTGCTGCACAAGACAGGCTACCGCGCCAGTGCTGTGTACACCTCAACCAGGGTGCAGCCCGGCATCCATACAAATAGGCTCACGGCTCTGACAGGCCAACGCCGCCGCCGCCGCATTACTATTCACACGCGCACGCGCCGCTCGCGACCCGCGAGTTGCCAAACTGATATGAAAACGTGGCCGCGTTAAACGAAAAGGATAACAAGCTGTGTGCATCCAGCGGAGGGCGAGAAATGTAAAGAGGGGACTCTAATGAAAAAGGTTTCTATCACAGGGGGGAAAAGTTGCTGCGTTGCAGGGCTGTGATTTGTTGCTGTTAGCAGTCCTTTCATTTGAAGCAGAGCGACTAAAGCACACAGTCCCCCCTCAGCCACTTTGTAGCTGTCACAGCTGCTCTGGCCCTCCGCGCTCGCCTGCCACGCTCTGACATTGTGCTGAGGAGAGCGCGGGCGCTCTTATCGCCGGGGAGTGACCCACAGCGAGGAGGCAGGAGCCCGGGCGGGACAAACCGCTCCGTTCGGAGTCTCATGTGTTCACGCGGCGGCGCCGACACGTTGGCCCGCGCCGCCGACGCCACGGCACCTGGACGGGCGTCCTGCCGCCGCCCCCGCCGCACGCCCCGACGCGGACGCCGGGCTCCCTGCTGGGAGCCAGGCAGACCTGGGTGTGAGTCATGCCTACATGCTCTCAGATGCGGACCTTTGATATTCAGAGAGAGGGCTCCTTGTCATGGATTTAAAACCAGCCAGGAGCCAGGATCTGTGGCAGAGAGAGAGAGGGGGAGGGAGAGCGTGTGTGTGTGTGTGTGTGTGTGTGTGTGTGTGTGTGTGTGTGTGTGTGAGAGAGAGAGAGCGTGTGGGTGTTCACCTGCTTCAAACACACGGGAGTGTGTGAGGGAGGGAGGCAGGAGCTTTCAAGAGTGAAGTAAGTCAAAGAGAGGAGAACAGAGAGGACGGCGAGACAATTCAGAGGCTGACAATGGAGCGCCGCAGAGGTTAAGCAGTCGAGAGTGAGGAAATTCTAATTTTTTTGCCTCGCGGAAAGTTTTACACGCTGAGCGTTTTTGCCAAATGAGCTGTGAGAAAATACTAGATTTGCAAGCTCTCATTTTAACTGTAATTTACTGGCCTGGATTAGTGCTCGTGTCACTCCACAACATCGTGTTGTGAAAGGAATCACGACGCAGCGTTTAGACGCCGTGAATGGAGGCGCCGCTGAGAGACGAGCTCCGCACAACTCTTTAACCTGCCTTCCCTTCACTGAAAGGATGGTTTTTAGATTGTTTGTGCCGAAAGAAACAGCACCCAAACATCCGCAAGCCTCAAACACACCCACACACACACACACACACACCCACAGAGATGTATAGTGCGAGACAGCTGACTGCTGAAGTGAATTCTTGCCACACAGTGTTGACAAGGGATGGTTACCTCGAGCTGCTTTCAACATGTACTGAAATGTTTCCTCCTCCTCTGCTGATACACTGCTACACTGCAGTTGATCGCTTTACTTTGAGATTTGTGTCACTCTCAAACCCAAGATAAACTCAGCGAGGCGAGAGGAGAGGAGACACACAAAAGCCAAACAGCCGAGCTCACGCATCCATAAAAAAGTTGGAACTGTTTTGTCTAAAACTTAAAGACGGCTGACACCTTTCCACTGAGCAAACATAGATACCTTCTCCTCGTGACGGCACTGGCCTAATGCAAAGCAGACCGGCTCAGCTCCCAGCACAGATGTTCCTCACCAAGCAGACTGGAGCACTTGAAAGTACTTGTAGTGCAAGTGCATCTTTATTCATACTCATCTTGTTTCAGTGCATTAATCACTTGTCTCTGTGTCTTTATTAACATAAAACTGTGCTGCTGTTGTTTTAATGGATTATTACTATTGTCATACTGTATGATTGAAAAGGATGTGTGTGTGTGTGTGTGTGTGTGTGTGTGTAGGGTGGTCGGTGTGTTGGGATTCGTTTGAACCGTCGTAAGCTTAACTGATACTGCGCTATAATCAATTGCTTAAAAACGCTATTTGCTCTTTTCAGTCTGCTTTGAAATACTGTTTGTGAGTGCTTGGACCACTAAATTAGAACCTTTATAGTCTTTTTACTACTTCACTGTGTGAGTCTGAGTGATCAGAGCAATCATTCAGATGCCGGCGAGCGGCATACAGATACAGCTGTTGAGAAAAAAAAAGAAGAAAAAAGAAAAAAAAAAAAAAAGGGAGCCTTGGATCTCGTCCAAGCAACCGAGTAAAAACTAATCCAGATCAACAGGAAATGACCCCAGAACGCTGTGTGCTATAAGGAGACAGATGTTGACTTACAGTGGCCAGGGGCTGCTCACACCTGGACGGTCCAGCGTGACAAAACAAACAGCTGATCTAAAGTCATCAGGATTGCTCATGTGCAGTACTCCATATGAAATACTACTGTATTACTGTAGCACTGATATGTGCATGTGAAACTGTTAATAGACATAAATGTGCTCATTAAAATGGACTTTAGTAATGTCTTTCTTTATCTGCAATAAAAATGAGCATCGGTGCCCTCTGACTGAGGCTTAAGAATACTAAGTAATTCCTGGTTACCAAAACAGCTAATTTGTCTCACGTCTCCAACAGATACATCTCTTTTCACCAATTACAGAGCTCGACATTGGAATTATGAGCAAATAAACATGCACTTATCCACCCTCAAAACCGCTTGGCGATCAGTACGGGGAGTAGAGCCCATTGATGAAGAAAATAAACAAACGGCAGTCTTTGTTTTCATGTGCAAAGCCTGTGATGCAGAGCAGAAAATGACCTTTTCAATACATCTCCTATACACATTAACCTTGTAGATATAACGGGAGGGTGTGGGCGGGATGGACTGGCAGTGGCTGTCCTTCAGGGACGAGTGTTGTGGGTGTGTGTGTGTGTGTGTGTTGAGGGGGAGGTGTGCGGCTACTATTAGCTTCGCTAGTGAATGGATTCCATCAGTAGACTGGCAGACTGAATAAAAGAAACAGTGTGATTCATTTACTCCAGCTCCCACTCCCAGCTGAACAGTCAAAACACATAGACTGAATAGTTAGGAAATGTCAGCGCTCTGAATGCACAATATCAGGCCCGGTGGTGTGGGGTGATTCAGCCATGGCAAAGGCAACCATTTAACGAGCAGTCTTAACTAAGTTTTTATTCAGTTCGTCAGCTGTGGCGTCTGCAAAATATAAAAGCCCGATGGAAGAGAGATGTTCTGACCAATGGAAGCATGCACTTGCTGTATTTTTGTGAGAGAGGATCTTATCTAATCACTGAGACTGCTCCTAAATGGTGGGAAAGAAATAAATAAAACAAAAAATAAGGGGCAACGTTCACCCTGTTGTGGTGGATGACATCATGTTTAATGTATGAGCTGACTGAGTCGACACAGGTTGGTTGGAAGGTGGACTGGTTTGTGCCTCATTCTGTTGTGTCTACAACAGTTACAGTGAGAGAGGGATGGAGGTTGGATGCTTTACAGACAGACTGCCCGGGGTGTCACTCATGAAGCAAATGAAATCATCTGTCTGTCTGTCGCCATCAATATTAGCCAGGAATTCAGCAGCCAGGGCAAGAAGACATGTAATCATTGTATACACTTTAATCAGCATTATTAATACGTAGATATTATGTCAGTATTTTTACTAATCATCTGAATATCGGGTCCCGTATACTTTTAAGATCTACTTTGAAGCTGAGAAAGGTTCATGAATATGGCTCCAGTGGCTCTGTTTTTCATGACACGGCCAACAATAAACATTTCAAGGGTGCACTGGGCTTGTATTGATAGTCAAAGATTTGTGTTGCTTTAAGACCTTGGTGGACCTGACAAAATAAAAATGGTGGAGGGCGGTGTATTTACAGAAAATCTTCCGTTCAGGGTCTGCGGTCAATAAAAGCAGGGGTGGTTTAGTTATGGTAAAGGTATCGCGACGGTAAGAAGTTTTGGATAAAACTAAATGATGCTTTAAATGGCCGGCAATCTCCCAGGAGTCATTATGTGTGATGACATCTCTGTGTGGTTATGTAAAAGCTGAGGGATATGAGGTCATTCAGAGGGCCAGCTGCTCCCTGCAGGGCCACAAGTGCTCCCTTAGCATGTTTCCATATTCCCTGATGATATTGTCCCCAGACACACCGAGAAACACATCCAAAAGCAATGCCCCGCTCATCAGGTTGGCGTCAAATGGTTTCCATCACTTCCTCAATCAGCAGATCTGAACATCACTGAGCTTTTATGGAGCGTCCTGGAGCGCCAGGCGTGATGTGGATTTCTACCTCCTTCATCCCTCAAAGCTTTCCTCCTTCAATGAAGGGTAAACATCCAATTACCTACAGAGCACAACTTGTGAGGCAGCACTCCATGAGGGACTGGAAGTCCTCCGAAGGGCGGTCCGATATCCTTATTAGTCACTTGATGTTCAAACAGTGTTAAAGATTTCTGCTCCTTAAAAAATATTTTCAAAAACATTTTCTACAACCCAGAGACTCTCTCTTCAGAAATCCCTTTTGAAATAATGATAGCTGGTTTAGTCTCTGGCTCTAACCCGGACCTACAGTAGGTGAGTACACCCCGCCCCTACACACACACACACACACACACATATAGACACACACACACACACACAGACACTCACCGGCTCCTACTTTGAAGGCTGTAAATTTTAATGTTCATCGGCAGCGCGACTGATTGGTTTGCAGCTTTGACACACAGCAGCAGAGCTGGTGCAGCTGGCTCTCTCAGACTCAGAAGGTGGGTTTAATTAAAAGTAATTATGTTTGGTTAGCTGGTCACAGACAACTCACTGCTTACAGACACACAAAGCTTAGCGGCCGTGTAAATCCCTGCTACCCATATCATGAGCCTTTGTCATTTGCAGATGGATGGAAATACATCGGTCTAAAAGCACAGCGGCCGGACAACCGGGAGCCCGTCTTATGAGCTGATCGGTATCTAGAATACATTTTGCCACATTTTGTCTGTGCTAGTAAGTGAATGAAATTAAAACTGATATTAGTGACTTGAGAAGGCCGCTTTAAATCCCCAGGTCTAAACTATGAATTTAAGGTGTGTTGCATATTAACACAGCTTTCAATTATACTGAGACTAGATATCTTCAGCAAACATACTTAATTTCTTAACATATCTCCTCATCGGGAACTCGTAGGGGACTTTATCGCAGAGATCTTTGGATTATGTACTTAAGATGATCTGGAATTTTAGAGCTTAAATGTTGTGTCCATGACTAGTCATATTCATTCAGTTTTTGTCTTGGTCTCACAGCCTAGTTTTTCCCTCCTCTCCACAGCAAACGCTCCATAGCATTCTGGAGTCCACGCAGAGGTTCATCAGCGAACACTGTGCCAGGTACTTATCTGCCAACTGCAGCATTTTACCACCCTAACAGTAGATCTGTGTGAGTCTAGACAGGTCGTAATACAAAAGTTTCAGTTTAAGCTTCTGAAACTTTCTGTTTCTGCCTTCTCTCTGTCTGAGGTGTGTGAAACACTCAGACCAGCACAGAGCCCTTAATACTGGCTGAGGTTTCCAAAGCGCCAGTACGTTTTACTCTTATTATTATTCAATCTGCAGTGCTGCAGAAAAACAGAAAACTAGAAAAGTAACTCAACAGGCAAATAATGAACGTGCTGCTCTGTGCTCGTTTTTGAGATTTGTGACTGACAATGTATTGGGAGGACAAATGTTGAGGGAAACTATATGCTTATAGCCCACCCTAATGAATGCTGCTGTAATAACCTGTAGGTTTCATGAAGCTCTATTCTGCTTGTGTCAGTCGAATGTGCAGAGTGAATCTGTATCTATATAGTGAAGACTGATGCATAAATGCCTCGCAGCATTAGTCTTTTCCTCCGAAGAGTCAGAGCTCATTCTCCTCCTCGGCGCAGTAATTGGTCGGTCATGTCAGGGAGACACGGTGAGAAATTGACGACTAACAGAGAATTCCTCCCCCCTGTTGTGATCATTCGCTACTCTTGAATATTAAAAATGACACATTAAAGAACATTACCTTGAAGCACTTGACTAAAACCAATGTGAGTCCATTTTAATGGCACACTGTTCGCTCATCACAGCCAATACTTTATAGGTATTATTATGAATCAGCTGTGCATGCATAACGGCAGGGTGGGGAGTGATAGAGGGACCCCTGTCTTAGAAAATGGAATTCACAGCCTTTCCTTTACTGTATTAAGAGGGCTGTCATACTACAGTATGATATCATATACCTGCAAACCAGAGGCTGTGCTTCACTGTCGGGCTACCTCCTGATTATCGATTTTTACTCCAAAATATTTACTGGTTTTAATACAGAGGTGGGTCCTGCTGCGGCCCGAGGAGGCGTGTACAATCCGTGGGGCCGTGCGCAGGATAATCCATGCTTTTATCACTTCCTGCATTTACTAAAGCAGGCCAGTCTCCAGAGGTGAAGTCAGTGCAATTGGCAGGGCAGGCTGAGAGCTCCTAGCTGAGCAGCACCCTGTTTTTAATTATATATGATGCAGAACTCACAGCGACAGAGAGGAAGTGCGCCTGACAGTGAGGCCTCGGTGGCACACGAACAAAGGGTGAGTGACCAAGTCACTGAGAGGTCCATCACTCACATCTGAGCGGGCACTGACCCACTACACTGCCACAGCCCTTGAGAGATGGGGCAAGGAGAAGGTGGGGTGCCTTGTACGTCCACAACCCTCCCTAGTGGGGTGGAATTTCTGTCTGCATCAATTATTCAAGAACCATCTTAGATAACACTCGCGGGCAGGATGGATGAGGTCTATTTCTGTATGGTACTTCATAAGGATGAAGACAGGAAGCATTTTTTATTTGGTGTGCTGGTGCTTCAGACACCGGATAACCAGTGCTCTCCTCTGAGCGGCAAAGGTAAAGCCTCAAGTGTCTTCTGGAAAATGCTCTTCACACACTTCGCATCCTTACCTCTCCTCGCAGACATTCTGAGATGTCAGCACTTTGGAGAAGATCTGAGGGACACATCTTTTATTTTATTTCTTTTTCCCCCCAGCATCCAAGGAAATCTAATGTGCAGTAGGTGTTGCCGAGTGGGACCCTTACAAAGGTGACAAAAGCCTCAGAAAACTGGCCCCGGCTCTGACCTTTCACAACGTGTTCTTATAATACTCCACACCTTTCCTGTCAAGGTTTCTGGGACTCCCAGACAGCTCTTGTGGTTTCCATGCGTGTTATTTCCTTTGAAGAGCAAATGGGAACAGTGGAGGGATGCTGTTTTGTCATCTAGCGGTTGATGCGTTTCCTGGCCCGGTCCCGTGAGGTCCTACAGAGCGTTACATCACTGTTGTCTATGGTCACACTTGGAAGAGGCTCTGAGCTTCAAGCCAAAAAAGGGCTCATACTTCAATGAAGGATTGGCGAAATGCTGCTCATAATAACAACAAATATCATGAGATGACACATCAACAAGTCAGATGTAAACACTGACTTAGACGATGCATCACAGAGAGCTTTGATGTTGCTGGCAACGTGCAAAAGGAGAGGGAAAAAAATCTTTACTCTCCATAAAGTGCCTCTCTAATAATAATAGCTGAAGTTGTAATGCATGAATGGGAGCTTCAATGTGTCATATACGCCCAAAGGGGAATAACAGCAGGCAAGTGACGTTATTTCTTAAGAATAAAGTGCTTTTTAACAGAAAGTGATTGGATCATAGGAGGGCAGTCACACGGACATCGTCTCTGGATCCACGTCTCTGAAGGTGGCCTTCCTGGATGGAAGCCATCGGTCCCCTCAGGACATTTTTTTAGCTTTAAGACCAGTAACGCTGACCATATGAATGTATATGGTTTATCCTGGTTTGTTCCACTTGCAAATCACTTTTTCTGCTGCTTATTTTTTTAAAACCATAATTTGTTGTTGAGTCCAGTGTGAGTCACTTACATTTTAAAAGTGACTGTGTGTAGTTTGTATGCTCAGCCCCTATGTCTGCATGAGTACAAAGCAGCTAAGATAATGGATGGATGGATGATATAACAGACTTGTCCAATGTATTCTTTTGTTTTAGTCTTATTCTTTTGCTTGAGCAGACAAAATGTCTGGGAATTGAAGTCAAATTTTACTCCAATCTTAAATCCTTGCTAAATTCTAATTTAGAAAATGTAAATAATTTTAGTCTTGAGACATCAGACAAACAGAAACAAAGTCCTGCCCTGAACTTTTCCATTATCCTGACCTGGAATGTGTGAGTGAAGTCAAATGTCGGGACTCTAGGAGGACCTAAACCTGCCAATACACAACAAACTACCAGCTCTAATATTAGAATGGGCTCATGAGTGAACAGAGCAGGTTATTGTCCTCCTGCTCACACCACCCTCACTCAAACCAACAGAGTGACGCTTGTAGGCAGAGGAAGCGTGGATGTAATGTGAAAAAAAGTGATGTGTGAAAAATGCAACCGCGGACAATGTCTAGACTTGATTTCCTGCAAAATTCATATGAGAAACAGTACAAGTCTTACCGAAATCAGTAACACTTTGTCATTTTAATCAATCCTATTTGACAAAATCTTTATCATCTCGTTATCTGATGCAATAAATAAATGATTGAGAGCACAGCTTTGCAGAGAGTGTCTGGTCTAGTGGTCTGATAGCATCAGTGAGAAAAGGAATACAAGCATCCGTTCTGATTTGCATATTTATTTTTAATCAACGCAATTCAACAACTATCCTGGGGCCCATTACTCTCTTTAAAACTATCAGGGAACAATGAGGGCAGCACAGACAATAAAATGTTTTCAAACCGGTGTTTTGGCTGTTTTCATTTTACTTCTCTTCTCGACTTTTGACAGAGAAAAAAAATCCCACCCTGAACATTTTGTTAACCTATCTCTCTTCCTTTCTGGTGAGTAAATGTGTCTCCTCAGGTCTCTCGTATTCTTACCAGCTATTTTATGGCCACAGTGCTTCCCTCCTGATAAAGCAATGCTGTTTTCCTCTTGTTTTTTTTTTTCTCTCTCACATTAATTTTTACAGAAATCACCTCGTGTTTTCTCCTCGGCTCTGGTGTTACTATTGTGAACTTAAACTTGCTTTCTGTACAACAGATGTAAGTTACTGGCTGGGCTCATTAGTTGGTGCTGCTGGTGTTTTCCTGATACAACGAGCACAGCATGGGAAACGGCACATCAAACAATACTTCATTTCCTCTCAGTCAATGAAAATAGAGGAGGCGTGCGGTAACTATTTGAACTGTAGTAAACAGTCCGAAACAGTCGTCATCTTCAGATCATCGTAGGACATGTTTCTCCTCAAACATATTCATAATGTCGATCGAGAAAAGCTAAAACCTCCAGTTACAAAATCAAGTAAACATAAAAATACTTTGAGGTGGAAATGAGAGATACGAGATAATGGATTTGGTATTGTTTCCTAACAACATTTTAGTTGTTGGTCTACCGCCACAGTTTTCAATGTGATGACAACTACAGCGTCTCTTCCTGAAAAGCAATTGTGTTATTTAGTGTTTATCTTGTAATTTCAAATTCCTGTGTTTTAATTCCTGATGCACCTACACCTTATTTAATTAATATTATGTTGTGAAAACAGCCAGTGTAAATTGATTAAAGGAAAGAAATTGCATTTTATAAATCAATAATGATTACTACTTTCCTAATTAGCTCTACTGTTTACAATCCAATTACTATCTAATTAGAACTTCTTACAAACAGTCTGTGCGTTGGACTTCTGAGGCTCACTCTTCTGCATGGTGAAAGTCAGAGAGGCGCACAGAAAATAACCTCTGTGTGCAAACACACTCCAGAGAACCCATGTCAGAAGTGTTGGTAAACAAATGTCTTATTAACTTTTCTTTTTTTCCCCGTAAGCCTCCAAATTGTGCAGAAATAGGTTGCAAATCGTATTTGAAAATCCAAAATTGACAGCGATTGTTGTGCTTTGTGTGCATAAATAGACGCTCTGCATGTGCATTCAAGCTTGTTGTTGCTGTGTGATACTTGTGCTTTCACAGAGCGCCATGCCTACGAGTCTGAGGCGTCTGAGACATCTGATTGTGACAGAATCCCTCCCATACGCATACAGTTATTTCTGTCACACTTGGGGCTCCTTTCGGTTGCAGTCCTGAGCATTGACTGCGATGGCGTGCCGAGACACAGAGGGATGTATACTGGGGTCATACGTGACCTGGGCTGGTCCCTGGTGAACATGGTTCTACTACACTGATCCTGTCAGTCACACAGCCAGTCAGTCAGCCAGTGTGAGGAAAAAGCTCGGGGAGAGTGAAGACACACACTGAGAGAGGGAGGCCGACTGAACGCGGTAAGACAAGTATTCCCTCCAGTCAATCACAGTCCACAGAACCGCTCAAATGATGCCGGATCTCTCAGGAGGCCTGCGGGGTGGAACCGGGTGAAGGAGGACCTAATGTCACACTCGCTACACTAAAGTCGCTCCTGTCAATTATCATACGTGACACGATGACTTGGAAAACTGCTATTGAACTCCTGAGAGTCCTCCGAGATGACCACATTATGGTGTAAATAAAACGGGCATCGCTGGGACTCTGTGGAAGGTGTTAATCCCTGACTAATGAACTCTGCCTCTGCCAGCAGCTTCCCTGTTGCATCCCTGGACATCTCCACCTGTGTGTATGTGTGTGTGTGTGTGTGTGTGTGTGTGAGGGAGAGCGTGTGCGTCGGTGGGGGGGTTCAGAAAAAGAGGGACAGGCTCCACTCTCCCGTCCCTTAGCCTGACAGGCAGAACTCAGCCACACAATTTCACGGTTTGTGGGCAGTACACACCACTGCTTTCCCATCCCTGAGACCTAGAGAACCCCAGAGTGTGTGTGTGTGTGTATGTGTGTAGCCTGTGCATATGAACATGAACACACACACACACCTCCTCTGCTATTAATACGAGGGCAAAGAAGAAATCAAATATTAATCCTTCAACGCCCACCTGGAATTGAAAAAAAAAATGAGTGGACTTACCATTTTGTTATTGATTTCATGAAAATGAATTTCACAGACTTTCTCTACGATGTCTTCACTCTCAAAAGTTATGAAACCAAATCCTATGCAGAGAGAAAGAGAGAAGGGGAGGGGGTGGGAGAGAGAAAGGAGAGTTAGTGCAGAGCCTTAACAAAACTCCAGTGACTCAAAGAAAATGCATCGTGAGAAGGAATATTATCAGGAGCCACATCCACAAACTACTCGAGTACATCTGTGGAGATTGGCTTGGGCATGGAAAAGAACAAGTGAACAAGACAGACATTGTCCTCTTTAAATCAGGGATATGATGAAATCTGCCACATTATTAAGGGCACTCGAGGACCTCCTCTACAAAGAGAAGATGGGAAAAACAGCACAAAGCTCATTTAATGAGATTCAGGGAGCTAGGGCCCAGCATCTGAATTTCATTAAATGCATTTTGTGTTCTTTTTATTGAAATCTCACTGTATAACAAGCCCCCGTTTTTATGTTAATGTCGGCCTTAGAATGAATGCGTCGTTGACAGTGGGATTTTCATGCCATATTTATAGGATAAAAGCTTAACCCCTCTTTTAACACAAAGACAGAGAGACAAGATGGTTTCAGACTTTTTGAACACGAGTGGATTGCAATGCTCTCCTCTGTGTTTTGATGGCGATGCACAAAGCAATCTGGCGTCTGTATAGCCGGGCTTGAAAGGAAAACTGATATTCTAGCAAAAGAGGAAACTGCACGAGAAAAAAAAAAAAAAAGAAACAGTTAGTGAATGAAAGCAGCAAGTGGGACTGAAAGGAGATGAGATTCTTTTCAAAACGGCAAACACCCGACGATGAAGTGAAATCACCTCGGATTGAGCTTAAACAGCTGTCAGCACAGACAACACACCATCTGAGGAACACATGCTCCACACGCAGCGCCCACCGTTTACTCCCATGCTGCATGGGATGATAAAACCAGCCACCGAGTGAATGTGAGGAAGGGACCGGCGCGCTAACAGGGGATGACAGTTCAAATAATATTTATACACTGCGCTCAGCAAGGATGAATACGGCCCTGCTCGTGCAGGTTAGCAGTCATCATCCACTTCCCAGGACAAATCTCAAGGTTAAAGACTGCGGAGGAGGCTATTTAGAGCCTCATATCCATATCTATCTCGCTGCATACTGTGCTCAAGATATGAAAGATTTGGGTTTGCCTGATCACCCCTTCAATTTTTCAGCCCTACGAAATGAATGTTGCCAGCCTACAGTCCAAACCCCGCACCCACCCAGACTGCACTGATAACACAGGGGACGCAGAGACGCAGGAAACACCAGGCAGGACTAGGCTGACAATCAAGAACACTTTGGAGTTTTTGCATTGAGAAACGACTTGAAGGATCTTGAAGTAGTTATTTGGCTATCGCTATTCATTCTCCGTTGATTGTGGACTCCGCTTATTGATGCCTGCCTCTGTCGTCTGCACCGCAGTAGTTATTCCTTTAATATCTCTTCTGCCATTGCCGGCTATGTCGTGATCAATGAACAGGCCTGCTTTATGGCAGCGCTGGATTCACAGGATTTGTGAATCAATGTGATCAAATACCTTCATTTGTCAGGTATTTAATTTGCTCGATAAGCCAATCCCCATTTCCATCAGTTTATATATAAACAGTTAACCGCACTGATGATATCGCATTAATATCACACTATTAAATCACACACATCACACGTGCCGCAGACAGCCATGCTGGTGCACGTGCTGTCAAGTACTTTGCGGCTCAGGTGTCTTTATATTCACAACCAGGCGGAAGTGGCAAAATGAGGTTTAGCAGAACACATCGCTTTCCTAAGCTGCTTATTCTCATAAGTCATCAGATCATCCAGAAAAAGACAGATTTCTTTGTTAGGAAGTGCCGCTTTCTCGCTAGTCTATCACAAACACTGGCATTTATAGTTCTGTCATAAAGTCTTTATCTCTCTCTGGCATTTTTCTGCCGCGCTCCTCCCCCCCGGCTCCTCCTCCATAAATAACGGAGCCCCGCTCCTGCCAGCGACACCGGACACGTACTGGAGCGGCCACGTCAGAAGAAGGGCTGGAAACCTAATGTGCGAACTGATTAAACACGGACAACATCTAATCTGACGAGATCTTACGAGACAGAATATCAATTTCCACCGAGACATCTCAACACTGAGTTGTGGCCACACGCGTGTGTGTTGGTTGGTTGGGTGGTTGGGCGGGCGGGTGGGGGGGTGGAGGGATGGGGGGGGGTTGCAGAGGGCAGTGATGACGCTCGCTCCACCTCCGTGCCAGCGCGGGGAGCACTTTTGCACTTTTGACAACCAACAAATCAACCGCCAGGAGTAATTTGTCACGGAGGAGTGTAGGTAGAGGCAGCGGAGTCTGAGGGGGGGGAAGGGAAAGAGGAAAAAGGTGGAGATGAAGGGAGGAGGGGGAGGCGGCGAGAAAGACAGAAAAAGTGACAAGGAAGGAGGTTAACACACATGGCCCCTGTCGCCACACTCCTTCCTGCCGCTGCAGGCAGCTCCTCCATCAACTGACAGGACATTTTCCACTGCACCATTATATCCAGAGGGGTCAGGGCCCAGCCACGCCAGCACAGATACCACCAGCAGGGCCCCTCCACCCATGACTGGATGTGTTTAAATGAACAAAAAAAAAGAGAGAGAGAGAGACTTATTGCTGTGGAGTAAACTACTATTGGAATGTGTCATGTACACACACACACACACACACACACACACACACACACACACACACACACACACACACACACACACACACAGACAACAGATACAACAAAACATCCCTATTTTCCTCCCTCCTTGGCTCAGCGCGTGCCTTCTTGCTCGGTCCCCGCTGGACCGTCTGGACCTGTGGCCCCCGCCATTACAGCACCGTCCTTTGCTCTACTATCCCATTTTACAGGCTTTACAGACAATTACAGGCCACGGAAAAGCAGCAGCAGAAGCATTTCTCTGCGTGCTCCGGCTTCTGCAGGGTGTCAGCAGAGCAAGACTGCACCCCCCCGCCCCCCCCCCACTCCACCACCTCCTCCTCCTCCTCCTGCCCTCCGAGCACGTGCACGTTGTGACCTCCACGAGACTATTAAAGACTGTCAGCGGCGACAGACGCGAGAGGAGAGGTGTCAACGCGCTCACACTCGAGAACCTTCCCACAGCTTAAAAACAATAGCCTGTAAATGGAAACACATGGATGTGTGGTGGGCCGGCTGATAATAGGTGTTGTGTGGCTACTGGCTGAGGCCTCTTGGCTGCACTTCCTCACACTTATTAGTGAAAAAGCTGGGCTCGGCCCCATCTCGGCGCTCCGCGGAATCGGCAGGGAGCCTGCTTTCACGGCCTTTTACCAGCTTCATCATGCTCTGTCTTTATTTCACACTCATTCCAGGTTTCTCTGCTTTTGTTGCTTCAGTGCGTTTCACCCCTCACCACCCCGTCCTACACTCTGCACTCCCCCACCCCTCCCATCTAAACTTGTAAAAAAAAAAAAAATGCAGTTTCTGCCAGAAGCAGATAATGGAGGGACTTGCAAATTGATGCAGCAAAGTTGACTTTGACGTGAAGAGGCGTTTAAATTAAGGGCAGGTTTGAAACTCACGTGAAGCCTGGTTTAACTTCTTCCAGCCTGTGCCTCCTGTTTGATGTCTGACCTAACTTCCACATGGACGACCGAGATACTGACAAAAATATGTGGCTCTGAGTCATTTTTAAAAACCACAGGGTTCCATGTTGATGCTTTCGAATGTGTTAATTTGTTAAAAGAAAGAAGAGCTAGAAGACATAGAAGCGGTTGTGTGGGCAGTATTATTATCAGGCTCTGCTCTTCGTTCCCATTCTAATGATCTGGTTCTGTGATTATGCGAGCGTGAACATGAGCCTCAGTTAAGGGTGATATCAATTTACAGCTGCTGCTGGTACCAGGAATCCCCCTACTCCCTAATGACTGCACCTAAATATACTGCGATAAATACAGTGTGCGACTGAATGTAAAGCACATATGTATTATCAATGATACCGCAAGCAAAGACCCAGCCCTCATTATCCACACCTTTCTAGGTCATTGCCATGCATGAGCAAAATCACAACAAAGGGAATATTTTCAAAAAGGAAACGCGTTAGTTAAGGCATCTGTGCAGATTATCTATCATTGTATATTTTAGCATAGAATCCCTCTCATTTTCACAACAATAATAATAGTAATTCTGGCTTTGTACAATATATAAATGGTGTATTGAGTTGCTGCAGCGGCTTAGATGTGCAATATGTACGGATTGGCCACTTGTTGAATTCACACAAGAAAGAAAAAAAAAGGAAAAAAAAACAGGGGGCAGCACATCACCAGGGCACTCACTAACTGCAGCTGCCACGGCTGGTTAGTGAGAGAGGAGTGGGAGGGGAGTGGGCCATCAGTCAGTGTACACACCCTCAGGCCAGAGCTGTAAATCCAAGTGTGGCCTCTAAAGGTACAAAATGGTGTAATGAGACAAGGCAGGCAAGGATATCTGATGTTATGTCAAAACTGCTATTTCTTCCTATTCTGGTGATGAATTTAGCCCATTTTTACATACATTTTTAATGGGAATCTTCAGGTATTTAAAGGAGACCTGGGATGAAGATGGACTACTAGAAGATCCAAAAAACATGGACATATGTTATGGTATATATATGACATATATATACATTTAGGATATAGATATGGAAGTAAAAGAACAGGCAAATCTTAAACAGAGACAGAATGCGGCGTAAACCAACACAAAGTTGCTGAGCTCTGTTGTTTAGCAAAATAACAAGTCACGTAATTGTTCATATGAGTTGGAGGCAAAGCAGCCCATCGGCATAAGGCCTATGTGTGGTTGCCAGATAAGCATGAGGCTCTTCTCTGCAGGAAAGGAACCGTAATAGCTCATTGCCAAAAACAGGATTGTAAAAAGGCTTGTAAAATAACATCTGAGGCATTCCTGATTAAACCCATGTTCCACAGCTTCTATACACCAGAGAACAAAGAAAAACACTCCATTCAAGCCTTCTAGGTCACCTTTACAACATCAGAGCCCACACAGTCGTATATCTAATTCTCTGACAATAGTACGGAGCATCTAATGAGAGTATCCTGCTGCTTAGCAATTCCAGCTCCCGGTCCTGTCAACACAGAGCAAGGAAGTGGGGCAACCTGGAGGGAGTGTCAGACGGCTCCTCTGGGACGCAGTGTGAGCGGAGCCTCACTGACGGCCGGGCCACGTACACACCGATGCACAGCACACGCACATGCAGGCTGCACATCCACACTCAGCTGCTGGGTCCTAGGTGCAACCCACCTGCAGCAATGGCAGCTCCTCCCCCACGCCCCCGGACCGACTTGTTTATCCCGCCATAATTATGCACGATCAAACCTTCCCCTGTCCAATAAGGACTAAGCCTACAAGGGCTCCTGCGCCGCCTGTCTGTCTGTGCGCCCCAGCCTCAGAGCCCCATCCTCTTGTAATGCAGCGGAGCAGACAGAGGCAGTCCGAACACCCACGGCACAGTTAGAGGCCTTTGATCAGTATTTCCGTCTGCTATTACTAGAGATTCAGAGCCCCAGGCGTTAATCTCCTGTTTAATACAGTTAACGCCGTGAACTCTCTAACAGCACAGAGCACATACGGCAGTGGGAGAAGAATAGAGGAGGATATTTTGAGCAAGTACTGTCGCGAGAAATGGCTGAGTTTTGACATATGCCTCCCTCATTATAAAGTACGGCGTGTGGAAAAGGCAGACGGCTGCGGCGTTTCAGGATTGTATCTGTAGAACAAGCCTCCTAGAAGCACACTACACTGGAGAATCAGTGCTGACGCAGCATTGGCCGTGACACTTCAAAGCAAAACAAAGTTTCAAACTCTGTGAAATTTGATGCAAATTAGGTTTGTGAGAAATTGTGGGGGCCTAATAGCGAATCCACAGAAGGAGGAACAATTCTAAATAATTATTTTTTCTGGAAGACAGATGGAGTCAAGTAAATGAATATGGGGGGGGGGGTAAAAATGGAGGGAGAAGAGATGCGTCTTGTCGGTGAGGTTGATTATGCTGTTCTGATCGACCTAGGGCCTAAGCCCACATGTTTTTGGACTCAGCAGTACCTGGAGAAAGCTCCCACAGAAACAGAAGACATGGTTGTAAAGTAGATGCCTTCTCGCTGTGAGGTGACGGTGCGGCTCCCCAGCCACTGTGCCGCCCTTCTTAAATCCTTACAGTGTATTTAACGATCATTTCTAAATGTCAGCGCTCCCTCCACATGCCGCCTGCTCTGATATATGTTTCAGTTTTCCATCAGCACTCAATACACAGACAATCATACGTCCACGTATATATCATCACAGCGTCCACCGGCAGCACCTACTTAAGGATCAAGCTATCATCCGTTTCGCCGGCCGACAGCAGCAGATAAAAATCCCAAACAAATAGAGGCGGCTGCTTTAATGCATACAGGTCTCCTGCAGGGAGGGTGGGCGGGCGGGCGGAGGGGGGAGTAAAGACATATGATGTTGAATGAATCCCTGAAGTGTACAGTACAGTGAGCCGCGAGCAGCGCTTCAGACGAGAGAGCGTTCAGGAGACCAGACTACCCAGGGTGTTTCGCTTTAGCTGCGAGGTCGCAACATGAAATCTCTTTCTCTTTTCTTCTTTCTCCAGGCTTTCCTTCTCCTTGGACTGTGTTGTGTTCAGGGACATTTTTGAGCTTTGAGGATCAGAATCAGACCCCCGGTTTCAAGTCTTTAACCCGTTGCTTCGCCGTAGAACACATTTTTCTCTACGCGTGGAAACGCAGCCGCTGTTTGATTCTGGAAAGTGTTGGTAGGGAGACAGAAAAGTGAGGGAGTACGGGCAAGAGGGGTTTTTTCCTTTTTTTTTTTTTCATTTACACTTGGCATCATGAGCTGATTGTTGGAGGCTTTGGTTCTTTGCTTTATTCAAGGATTATAACTGTCAGAAGTAGAGTCAAAAGAGTCAATACAATCAAAACACACTACTTTATCTGTCTGGATTCTTGCTATTTATGTGGACGAGGCCTTGCTACATAAACTGAAGTGGTCTATGACAGTGATGGGCACCGTGGTCAATTTACACAAGGGGACGACTCGAGTGCCTCTTTCTTGCCCATTGAAATCAAAATATTTTAAGAAGCGACACAACACCGCATAAAACACAGGCATGTATGACAGAATGATCCAGGTAAACAGCAACACACGAGATGTGTCGAGGCTCAACTGAATTATGTAAATGAACAACATTACCTTGTGCATTTTATTTTACAAAGTAATAAGTGTCTGACTCATCGTCTGAAGCCCTGCTCCCCTAATATTAATTAAAGCGAAGCGTCGGCCTCAGTTTGCACTGTTCCAGTCGGAGTGCTTCACGTACGACGTCTCCCGTTTTCTAATCTGAAGTGCATTAGCGGCGCTGAGTGGAGTATTTTGTCCGGGATCTGAGGCCGTGTTTGTAAAATTATGATGGGAAAAGAAGAAATTGTCAAATACAATAAAACCCTTTAAGCAGGTGGGTAAATAGGACTCCTCCTCTGCACCTCGCCGAAGCTAATCTCTCTTTTGACTCTGTCTGCACGGCGTGCGGCATTGTCAAGCACCCATTTGCCCGAAAACATAAAGGTGATAGTTGTGTGTAGGTGGATGTACGAGCCCGCGTCAGGTGGCGGCGGGAAAAACGGGCCGTCAAGTCTGGCCACGATTACCAGACATGACGTTTTTGGCTGCGAAGCAGCTGCTCTGAGGATTTTAAAAGCTGGAACTTATTAGTCGAGACAACGTTTCAAAGGACATCTCATCACTGATTACTGAGAAATGGCACAAAAGGAGCTTTTAATAACAGAATGAAATAAAGCGTCGGGCCACAGGACAATTAGATGGAAACAATGTGACTGTAAACTGATGTAATTAGATTTCAATGTGATGGTTGTTTTCTTCACGCTTGGCCCTGATCGCTTCACGACGCCCCAGTGAGTTCGCACTAAATCAGCTCGGAGCCACTTGCTCGGACGTGTCGTCGTCTGGTCCGATCAATAACATTCTGAAATGGTCTTGATTTTTGCTAAATTCACGACGCCAAGTGCACCAGGACCAGACAAGGCGCGGAAAATGGACAAATGAATGGAAGCGCACCTGGGTGGAGCGCGACATGCTTCTCTTGGCGTGCAGCGTTGCTATCTGTGTCCCCGTCACCTGCTGTACGAGCAGGATGAGGAACTGCGTGGACCCTGTGTGCTTTTTACTAAATGATTACAGCATCATACAATATGCCTGCTTCCTCTGCACTTTCTGCAGAGCAACTGGGCTCAGCATGCATGCTGAGGGAACTAGTTTGTCTGTGCCTCTATGTAGGTCAGCCTTCAGAGTTGGCCATCAATTTCCACTGTCCTACTTAAAGAGACACCGCATCTCCATACAAACACACACAAACACCAACACGCACACACACACACACACACAAACACACTTACGACATTTGTTTTCCATATTCCCATGTTTACGCGGACGACCGTCATGGGATTCATAACGGATTTGCTTCAATCACAGAAATCGATGTCCAGTGTTATCCCGAGCCATGGCGCCACTGTCGATATGTGTCGGTTGTAACGACAGGCATGGAAATAGCAACGCAGAGTGGGTGCTTGTGCGATAAAGGCAACTCTCTCTACCTCTTCGGTGTACTTTCAACCGCTGTCTAACTCATGAGAGATCCTCATTAGCGGTAACAATGCACCCATAAGTGTAAAGTTTTCTCCCCCCTATATGATCACAAGGCTACGCTACCTCAATAGCAGCAATTATCCACAGAGAAGGTGACTAACTGCGTCTGTGCTGACTAGCACCCGGAGAGGAGGCCAAAAGCAGCGAGCCACAAAGAGCTGGAAACACCACTCGGAGAAATCAGAGGATTAATCACGAGAAGTCTTTTAACGCGCGGGGAGAAAATATTTGGGACCATTTGGAAGCTGCGCTCCACTACGAGCCTTGTAGCCCCAAAGACTTTGCAGGAAGCTGAAAGAAAGAAAAGAAGCTAAATGTGTGTCCACAAGGGAAGCTGCAGGATGCAGTCAGTGAGCTGAGCAGAGGTAACAGGGTGACATGCTCCTCCTTCAGCCCGAGACGTGCTGCCAGAGAGCCGGGCATGTCCACCAGCAGCTTTATCTGTGTCATCAGACGGAGGGGAAGACCCTCTGTCCATCTGTAAAGCAGCCGCAGATCTGGACTCCACCTGAGGACCAGGCTGCCTCCTTAAAAGGCTTTTTTGAAGCAAAAAGGTCAGAAATCAAACTCCACGGGCAAAGTTTTAGACCTTTCACATCATGATACAAACTGCCCTGTTCACTTTGTTTCACTGATTGTTATTCTCTGGGTGGAAACAATGAAAACAGAATATCTTTTCCTAAAGTGTATCTTGTTTCTATATGTCGCAGTGACAATTGTTAGCATCGAGGATGTGCAATATGAGCCACTATGAGAAAAACACCAGGTTCCACTTGGGCAGTATCAAATAAGACTCAGGTCAAGCAACACATGGATACTTACATCCAGCTGTCACACCAACACAATTAAATGGATTGCAAGATGTTAGCATAGCCTAAGAGCAACACAGCCACTCAATAAACAACAGCATTGTTAAGAATATTAAATCCAACCAAGCAATTCATGAGAAGCTGCTTCCAAGTAATGAAAATGGGACGAATAAGACGAGTAAAGACACATTTAATATGATAAAAAGTTCTCTCTCTCTCCAATGAGCAATTTCTTCGCACACAAAATGATTTCCTGATCTAGTTTTTGGTCATTTCAGGCCACTGGGTGAGTCATCTTCATCATCTCGCGCAGTGAATGGCGCAGTTGTTTAAAACCTCTCAGACGAGGAGCATCAGTGGCCGAGAGGTTAATGATTAATCACAATATATTCAGTTTCATCCTCCACTCAAGCCAAACCGGATAGTGGAGAGCACATTTATGAACAGAATGCACTTGGGGCATGCTCATTGTCCTTGCGCACATGACCTCGCACTTTGCTGCGGTGATTGTGCTGTGAAACCAGAGCTCCGGCATGTTTTTTTTTTCTTTTTTTTCCCTCCCTAAACCGCCTGGGAACACAATGCTCTCCGCCTCGCCCAGGAATCCGACGGGGGCGCCAGAAACACGGCGGTTGAGTACACAGGACTCGCCGTTGACACTGGCCCGGGACGAAGACGGTACCCATTTGTGCGACGTGGCAATCAGGTCATGAGAACACTTTGGCTGGTTCCCAATAAGCTCGGCCCATTTGGGAAACCACCAGCTACTCTCTCACGCGCCCTCTTCCTCACTTATGACGAACCTCCTCTTGGCGAGGATAGTGCCACCCAGTGGAGCAACCCTTCAAAACTTTCCACCTGATCCGGTAACGTTTCTGATCATATTTCCATGGAATTGTATCCTGAAATACATTGAAAAGAGTAAAATTGGTCCATAGTTTAAAGGCCACCCATTAACGAGTAGCAGGGTTGCGAAATTAGTAGCAAAATCCCATTACACCAAATGTAATTAAGAACGCCTGATTGTGATTACGGGTTATGATACAGGTCAGTGAGAACATGTGGACAGGTGTTTATTTTTTGTTTTCCGAGCAAATGAGAAACATCCTCTTCATCTAATTTCTCACTGCGGCCTCACAGAGATTCAGTTTGTCAGCGTTGTGGAAAAAAAAAAGAGAGAGAGAATGTCAGTGCGAGGCTAACCTAATCGATGACGGGACCTCTATCCATGATAAGGTGATGGAAAAATTAATGTTCTCTCTTCTGGAGTAATCCAATTCTGGGGGGCTAATATCCATAGCACAAACACACATTTCCACACACAAACTGAAGGAAGAGGCAGAGGGAGAGAGAGAGAGAGACAATAGCGACGAGCTGCTGTGCTCGAGCGGCCGGCGCTATCCCTCCATCTCTTCATGAAGCCGCTGTACCTGCCCGAAGACATATTGTCACTGTGTAGACGAACACAGCATCTCATATGCTGAATACACACAGAGTGGAGGAGACCAGAGACAGACACAAGCAAGGTTAGGTAAACACTGCTGAGACCGGGGCAGCAGGCAGGCAGGCAGGCAGGCGGGCGGGCGGGCGGGCGAGACAAGGGGTTAGAATATGAGTTAGGAAACGGTGCAAAACCAACCTGAAGATAATTGCTCGCGCTGATAGAATTTCTTTAGTACAAATGGGGTATCGGTGTAATGAGATCCAAAGGTTTGAACCACAGGAGGATTCTTCATTCAACAATGTCAGACTCTTTTGTGCCAAGCAATAGGCCAAGCTTAATAGATGTCTCAATTTCTATCGCATACAGTAACAACCCATGCAGACAGGAGGGGGTGGGACGCGGGGGCAGGAGCCTTTTCCAAAAGCCTTTGAGGCGCCGTGATGAATTTCTTTTGACGTGCGGAGCAACGTGGGACTCGGAATGAATGAAACAGACATGCGCCTTTTGTGTTTTCTGACCTATTGATATAGATATCATTTTCATTAAACTTAATTAGCATTTCTCATTCCTGGAGAAAACGTGGAGAATCAGAAACGGCGGCTGGATAATAATAATAGGTGGCGGGCCAATGTGTGTGCGCACTGATGGAAAACGCAACCCGCTTGCAAGTTTTTGCAACCGCTGGTCCAGAAAACTTTTTCAAGCTTTGTTAAATGTAAATAATAATGATAAAAAAAACAGAATACAGTCAATGGGAGATGAACTGACCGGGCTGTCATGAGGTGAATTCTGCATCACGATGCAAACACTGAAACAAGTTTTGCAGTATTTTTTTTGTTTGGGTTGGATGCATGGGCAGAGCAGTTTTGGTGTGAAAAGAAAACCTGGCAGGATGTTGTGGATGCCAGCACCTCCCACCAGGGCCTCCACGTGGGGAATTCGCTCTGGGACTAAAAGCATTTAATCAAAATAATCCTCTGCAAACAACAAGGCTTTAAAGCAGTGAATTACAGGGGTGCTGGGGGTGTGCGTGTGCGTGTGTGTTTGTATGTGTGTGTGTGTGTGTGTGTGTGTGTGTGTATATGGGGGGAGGGGGGGAAACTAAAATTGATTTAAGTGAATTAGGCCTCTCATTGCCTGTGTGGCCAGCTTGTTATTAATATTTAAGCATTGGGTATATTTAAAGGCGTGACACAGTAGCAGTTCATCTGAAATGAAGAACACTGATGATGCCACTTTGCTGAGGCCCATTACCATTTAGCAGAGATTGCTTTCATTGAGTGAGCCAAATGCTTAGAGGCGGAACTGCCACTTGTGTTTACTTTACAGATGCTGTTATGGTGTTACGGTAAAAAGAGTCCTGCTCTCCAAGAAAGCATTGCCTATTCTTCACCGGCGCACACTCACAAAACACGTGCTCACACACACACACATACGCACACACACACGGGCTGGAGCTCAAATCGTGACATCATGGACTCATCAAGCACTGTGTGATGATGTCATCCTGATACTATTGACCCTTGTAATCAAGGCAGGCTTTGCTGCTTCATGAACACCCCTCTTTCATCAAGCCTCTCTCTCTTTCTCTCTCTCCCCTTCTCTCCGAGATGCACACACACACATGCACAGCGCAAAAATACACACACACACACACACTTAAAGCACTAAATTAGAGCTGTGGGGCGCTCAAAGTCTACCAGCATAGTTCAGTTGCAGACAGAGTCTGTTCAAAACATCCAGGCTTCTTTAATTGCTTACTTGCACTATAATTGGCTATATAATCAAACGATAAACTGAACACAGTGCTGCGTCTTCATAGCTTCAGAGTATCCTTTCATCAATGCCTATGGGCAGTGATTAGCATAGATGAGAAAGCTCCACGGACGGCCCTAACTGCTGCTTATTTATGTCTTTGTTGGAGTTGCTCATCTCATTGATTTGTGTTTATCTTTCATGTTTGCTCTTCCAAAGCAACACCTGAGCAAGGTCAAAGCAAGGTCGCGGTCTGGTATTAGCATAGACACCAAAGGGTGACCTGCAGGGGTCAGAGTACGTGTCTCTTAAAGCTCCGTGAAGCGTGTGGAGATGTTCCACACAGAAGCTTCAGATGATTTGTGGACGAGACCTTGGACCACCCAGAATGCAGCTTCTGGCCATACAGTAAAACACAACCTTGACTTCTGTTTTCTTTGCCACTGATGCTACTCCTCTCTACATCTCAACGAATTAAAAAACACGCTGTTTAGGTCGACTGGAGACTCCAAGTTGCCCTTAGCTGTGAGTGACCAGTCCAGCATCCTCCAGCAGACTGGTTTGGTGTACTGTAAAGCGTGGTTAAGAAAATGTGTGGATGTATAGCAGGATATATGCAGAAATAGACAGCAGCAAATCTGATCCAGTGCTGTCACCAGCATATTTGTCTTACAGCTGATGTTACGGCAGGGAGCAGATCTGGTGTTAATTCTTCTCCAGGCACATACATCACATATATTACATGGCTTAATAATGTGAAGATTAGTGCACAAATGTTCCCCCATACACCAGAGCACTAAGGCTGTCAACACAGATTAATGCGTGTCAGGATAATCTGCTGTCCCACACCACAAAAAAAAAGAAAAAAAAGGACATTTTTATTCCAAAGGTTGGCACATCCTGGCTGCTCCAGCGAGCCTCCTTCCTGTCCTGTCTCAGAGTGGTGAATAATGCTGTGAATTAGACTCTCATCATGCTCAGTCCGCAAAGATATAAGAGGTGATGTCAGACATAATAAAACATCTGCACACCAAATGAGTGCCAACCACACAAAAGCACAATGGAGAGGCTGCAGAACGTTCCGCACCACAGGTGTGGTCCATGGTTATCAGAAGTATTTCCACACTCACTCTCTAGCCTTTGGTCAGCCACACACACACACACACACACACACACACAGACACACGTGTTAAACCACACTCCGACTACACTTATGGAAGTGAAAAGACTCTGCATTGCTGTTTAGTTTCTCTCTTCCCCTCTCGGAGATTTCCTTTTAGCTCAGCCTCTTTGCAGAAGGGGAGCTCATTTCAATCTCAAAGCTGACATCTGTGGAGGCAATGCACGCTCTAAATGAGTGGATTTTATCCTGTGCAACAAGGCCACAGCTACAGGAAGTATTCACGCGCGAAGCAGGGGGAGAGCGAGGGAGCGGGGCTCGACAAGAAAGAAGAGGGAGAAGGGGGAAGAGCAAAGGAGGCGAGAAAGGCAGGGAGAAAGGATTTTGTGACCTCCGCTCCTATCTCTCCATCTGCGGCAGGCTCATCCTGAACTTAAGAGGACAGAGGAGAGGAGGGAGGGGAGAACAGCTTCGCCACATACAAGTCAGGCATGTTTATTCATGCGGTGAAACAGCTGAGGTATTGGAGAGACCTTCAAAGCAGAGGATGGCTCCACGTCCTGCATGGCCTTCTCCTCTGGCTGGGATTCCTGTATGTGGCCTTTGAGTGAGGGGCTGATCAATCCCCCAGCATGCTGCCAGGCTCTGGACCCCCCCATTACCAAGAGGCTGCTCTTTGAACAAATCCTGCCAGAGGTCACTCGCTCTGCGCTTCATCATCTTAAAGGTCAGACACAACAAATGGCATGGAAGACAGTTGTGTCCCTGGCCGTGAACCCGCGGTCGCCCACACGCGGTCAGCAGTCAGGGCGGCGCGTGGACCGGGGCGTCATCGCCAGGCCGCGCTCGACAGCCCGTCGTCTGCCCCGTCTCCGCGAGACAAGTCCAACGCGCTTGTGCACAAGTTGGCGAGAGGAGATGCAAATCAGCCCATGATACCATCAACCAGTGTTATGCAAATATGCTCAGGAGGGCATGAAAAGATTACCATAAAACTCAAATAAAAGCTGGTATTTAAATAAATATCCGGCTCTCACACGACAGCCCAGGGTGCACTCTGTACAAACAGGCTGGTGGAAAAAACCCCCCCCACCATAAACACAAAACAAAAACCAGTAGCACTTGGCTAATGACTGTGACGGCGGGGCTGCAGCATTCCTATCTGTGAATATACACAGCCGTGGCATTTGTGGCTCCAACTTTCTATATTTAACAGAAACATTGACCAGACTCGCTAATTAATTTTGAGCGACTCGGCTGGATGCTGAGCCACTGTGGTAGAAATTGGACCCTCCCCGCAGCTGCTTCACGGTGAATGGGAGGTTAGGGAAAGGTACGCTTGCATTAACAAACGCACATCAGCCGGAGCGCTTAAACACAGCAAAGGGACCGGATCAGACAACGGGGAGGTTTATTTGCAGCATTTTTGCCAAACACACTTATAAAGCAGGGGGAATTACAAGTAAATGCCTGTCCCCTCTAATAATTGCCTGTTCCCTCTGCAGTTGAGCTAAATCAGCCACCATTTGAACATTTATGATACATAATTAAGGCAGGGCTCTGCACTGTTTTGTAGCCGTGGTGCGTTGTGGCCTTTAATTGCAGCATCCCACCTAAAATGAAACGTTGTATAAATTAATTAATATCCCTGCACAGTCCGCACATCGCGCAGAGGCTTTGGAGCCCCCTCCTCGGATGGAATATAACCAAATGAAAAACAGCAGATCCAGTCGAAAGTTGAAAATCATTTCTGATATTTCTTTGCCTTTTCACATTTACCTCCGAGCGCACTTGGCGCACTAATAAAATACTGTAGGCCTGAAAAAGGAAAAAAAAGAAGAAAAAAGCAAGCTGCAGATGCAGAAGTAAAATTACTAGACTCTTCATCTGGACCTGCACCTGCACCTTTTCAGTGGAGTGTCTTTACTTAAAAGTGACAGCTTTTCAATTTGATGAAACGATTGTGCACACCTGATCTCTCTCTTTGAGTGGCAGAGATCAGGTGTGCGCCGAGGCATTTACATACTTAAGCCATGAAGTTGTTCCCTTGAAAAACAAGATGCGCCAAATGGGCCTTTAACGCGGTAAAAGCAGAAAAGAAACAGCCTGACATTTTCTAGCAGAGGAAGCCTGTTTGGATGCAGTTTGCACTTATCTGAGTTCGTATTGTCTCATATGGCAGAAACGCTTGATTTAGGGAAACCAAATCAGTTGCTCAACACGATATTTTACCACACTGTTGATGCAGTTTTGCAGAGTACAAATCTTTGTCTCAGACGCTTCACAGCAAAATTGTAGAAATCCTTTCAAGTCTGCCAGTTCAAAAGTGGATTCTGGTTAATAATTTGTTCACAGAATTAGTTACGGTCAAATATTGATGTCACAAATCCAGCTTTGCTTTGGTTTTGGACAATCTGGGAGTAAATTACTCTTTGAACCTCTCACTGTATTATTTGGCTCATTTATCTGCTCTCACAAAATGAAGCTAAACAGTGACAGAGTTCATGCTCAGTGACGTGTCAACCGACACACACACACACACACACACACACACACACACACACACACACACACACACACACACACACACACACACACACACACACTCACAGAGGTCAAATCAGCCAAAATAACTGGCAACACCTGCCTGGGTGTACATAGCAGCGATACTGGAGGACCATATAGACCCCTCGCCTCTCACAGGTGTCTTCTGTTATTCTGGCTGATTAGACTGCTGATAAGGCTGAAAATATGTGGTGCGGTGCAGGGAATTATGGGAGGTCACACACTATCTGTACTGTAAAGAAAAGCTACTGTGTATGTGGGGGTCGCAGGTGCAGTAAGACCAGCAGGATGGTTAGTGAGACGTCAGTCAAACTTGGTTCGGATGTCAAAGCAAATAGCAGAAGGCTGAAGGTACAGGTGGACCGCTGGGGCTTTTTGCTCTGCAGACGTTATAACTCTGAGTGGAAAAGTGTAGACATAACACATAACCGCCATGTTTATGGCGGGAAGTCAGGAGCTACCACCATATGACCGTGTTGTCCAATAAACTATTTGTGAATATATCCACAGCCCTCCACCTGTACCTACCACAGCTTCATTAAAGCTTATTCATTTTAATTTGCTAAATTATTATTTTTTATGGTATCACTCACTCTCCATACAGGGTTTGTGTCTTTGCCTGTCTTCCTGTGAAACCACAGCCTCTCACCATATGTTGTTAGCCGCATAAAGTAGCGAGCTGTCACTAATACTGAGCAAATCTGATATCAGAAGGAAACCACTGTGTGATTAGAAATATTGCCAGACACTGACTTTGTCTCGCACACATGCTTTCTGAAACTGCAGCGCTTTGTCAGCTTGGACCTAGTTGTGGAATCCAAACCTAGGTGCAGTCGGGCAATGGAGAAGGGAGACACCTGAATACCTCACTTACTGATGCAAGAGAAGAGAAGGTGCACAACTGATGAAAACATTGCCACTTCATTGCCGCAAAGATCCACAATGTGACATCATAAAATACATGCTTTGTGTAGTGTAAAATACCATAAAATCCTCTGTTTTATCAGCTGCCAGGGATGGAAATCTACTGGCAGTGTGCTGAGTGAGCTTTGACAAGTTTGGCCATCTAGAAGAGATGTGTGGTGATTATCTGGATAGGGCTACTCTGTCTGTCTGGCTGCCCCAATAAGCCATGATGCCAGAATATTCCACTCTGGCTCTTCGGTCTGAAATGGCCTCTGAAACTGACTTTTGTAACTGCTGCTTCACAGTAGTGGCATTAGACAACTTCTATCGCCCGGCACATAAATTATTTAAGCCCTCCTTGTCGAGAACCAGCCGGGCCTTTCACATTTTTCGAGTGAGATGGAAGCTACAATAATCGTGGTGGGGGTGGCGCTGTGTGTGTTTGTGTTTCCGAGCGTCTGTGGGAGCGTGCGCCTGTGGAACGGGCATGCATACAAGTGAACGAGACATATCAAGATATGTAATATGACATAATGTCTCCCCTGCTCGAACCCCCAGCTGCTCGCCCACATGCCACAGATCCCGCACCATGTCTAAACAGATGCTCTATCAATAATGCTTGCTTCAGTGCCACACACCTCCCTGGTGGCCAAATTGGGAAGAGGAGAGCGAATGAGAGAGACAGAGACAGAGGGAGAGGGAGAGGGAGAGGGGATGAGTCTGTTTGGAGGGAGGACAGGGGGGAGGGAGGAATGGGCGAGGACCCAGAAGCTAGAGTGACTACTGGGAGATGGATTGGCCACGCCAGAAGAAGCCAAAGGACCAGTGAACCTGGGGATGAAGTGTCCTCCTTGTCCCATCTGCTCCAAAGATGGGCAGCAGAAAGGAAAATTTTTCTGTTGTTTGGGCCAACTTGCTAAAGTCATCTAAAGCTGTGATCCTGACTCTTTGTGAGCACAGATCCAAGGGCACACCCGCATGAAAAAAAGGGACAGAGAAACGTGATTTAAAGCAAAATAAAGAGATAAAAAAGAGCTTTGAAGGGTGACACGTTGACCTGTTGAATAGCTCTCTCGCCTCAGAGCGAGAAGCTCCCCGGTTTGAATCCCGGATGGACCGAGAGCCTTTATGCGCTACTGTAGCTGTGATGAGGTACAGGTGGAGGGCTACCCACATATAAAACACATATCAAAAACTGACAGATGAATGGAGGCATGGGTGTCACAGTGACTGTGACAGCAAGAAGGACTTGGATTCGATTCCCGAATTGGAGTGTATGTTCCATGTGAGTCCTGTGGTGGACTGAAGACCTGCCCAGGGTGTATCCCCTGCCTTCATGCTGGAGAAAGGCTACAGAGGCTAGGATAATGGATGGATGACAAAGCCTGGCAATGAGAGACGCACCGTCCTGCCATCCCCTCCCCAATGTAGACGTTTGGGCACAAGCGAGGTAGAACACAGAGCATATTATAGCAGAGTGACCTTGACAGGTATCTCACGGACAGCACGGAGATTGGATGATAGTCTGTAGCAGTGGGTGCAGCTGTCTGATAAAAGGCTTCTCGGGCTACATAGGCTCACATTAGCACACACCATCTTCGGAGCCTTGACTGTTTACTTTTCACAGAGTGTGTTTCCTCTCTCAGAACTGTGAACACGGCCTCACACCATGGCGCAGTTCAACGAGTTAACTTTACTCTGACCTCTGAAAAGTCGAGACGGCATGCGGCGGTCAGCAGTCTTGTGCAGCTGTTCGGCTCACCAAGAAAAACAAGCAAACGTGCATTTCTTTATTTATTTTGCTGCTTTGATATCGCCTTTGATTGTGTTTCATCGCCTTCCTTATATTGGAAAAGGCGAGACCAAAGGCTTGAAAGAGTGCAATCAACTCCTCATCAATAAAGTGATTAATTTTTCACTTGCCAGCGGAACTATTCATGTTCATGTATTGATAGGAAAACAAGAAAACAATGAAATCTAATTGTTTGGGTTTGGGTAACTCTCCTCAACCAAGAGGCGTGAATAACACAAGAATGGTATCACGCGAGCAGATGGAATGGCAAAACAACTATAATGATTTTTTTTTTCCTCCCAACACGTCTGGAAAAAAAAAACATAAAAACAAGAAAACACACCGTCCTGAATGAATTCTGTAGGTATGAAAAATTGCGACATCATTCCGAACAACATTTTAACATACCCATCAGGCATCTCCGCTCGAGTGTGTGTGTGTGTGTGTGTGTGTGCCGTGCACGCGCGTGCGTCCAAACGCCATCACCCAAACCGTCCCACATTAGGTGCACGCGTTGGTTCTTGCATGAGCAACAAAACACATCAATGCTGCTTCTGCACCACCCCTGTTGTCATCATCCATCATAATCTAGGCCTGCCTTCCACTGGCTGTCAAAACTGCTCTGGACAATTCACTTAGACAGTGTCAGCTCAACTGTAATATTTTACCCGCCGCTATAATGAGGACTGGCCTCCAGACCCACGGAAGCAAACACATGGCTCCCTGCTCCTGCCTTGGTTGTTGTATCCATGACTTTGCCACAGTCATTCCAATTTTCCCGTTGCTGGAGGCAATACTACTATCCTAGCATGGTCAGCCTTTGCCAGCTGGGAACCCAACCTGTCAGCCCACGCAATATTATCCTTTGTCTGAGCTCGAACATTATCTCTACTGCTACTGTGAGCTTTCCCGGGGAAAGAATAATCCATCTGTGGCTATCTCCAGCTTTCATTAGATAGGTTACGCACCTCGGCCGAGACGCACGGGTCGTAACCAGACAAGTTATCATGCAAGAATGTTAGCTCAGGACTGAAACTAGGCTCGATGTGCAATATCAGGGTCGGTGAGTCAGACGAGACGCCGTAAGAAAATCCAATTACAATTTTTCAAAGTCTCCAACCGACCTAAACAACAGGCACGGTTTTTGGACTGGCCCGGGAGTCGAACCTACACCCCCCCTGCTGTGAAGTCACCACTGAGCAGGTAAGATAATGAATAACTTGATAAATGCAATGTTTGAAAAAATATATATATATGTATTTCACCTTAGGATTCAAGACAAAAAAAAAAGACAAACAAATCTTTAGCTTCTCAAAGACCGGTCATTTCAACAGTTAATTTTCTCTCACTAGACTAATTGGCTCCTTCACGCGAGTCCGATTATCACCATCCCAAACAAATCTACACCTAAGCAGCATAATTTACCGTATAATAAGTCTTTACCACTGCCGTTTCCTCTCGGGCACCCAAATAACTTTGTCGGCGGGTGCGCATGTGGGAGTGTGTTGGGGCGTGCGCGCGTGTTTGTCAGCAGGCCCGCGTGTCCCCGGTAAGTGCCACATCAACAACATTAACTTGGAGGACAAAGGAGGGCACGCAAACACAGCCAACCACACACGTCAAGACAGTAACAGAAAATAGATGGAGTAGCAACACACACTATTTTAATTATCCCCTTGTCTAACCTGCCCTCCAATTACAAATAGGGATGTATAATAATCCATCTATTGGTGCATGAAAGACGGGACAATAACACGGGAGCGGGACACGAGCGGGGATAAGAAGCGGCTTGAAAAATGAGCTCGGAGCGGCCGAAACCCAGGTTAAGATAACCAAAAACAGGGATATCCCTGCTCAGGTTCACTCAGAGACGCCATCATTTCTTAATACTCTGCTGCATACTGCTACAGACTATGAAATAGGTGAGAGGCGGCGTTTATCACCATCAGAGACTTCCAGATAAAATACATGATTACATTTATGATAGCGCAGTTAAACGATAAAGACACTGCAGTGTGCGCTGTATTCCGCCGAGACGTGGGCATAATGAATATGCTCGGGCTAATTTATGCCGGCTAATTTGTCTACATTTGGTAAATCTTTTTAAGATTGATTTTCTCTGCGAACACAAACTCGGCTCAGCATTAAGTAAACAGCGGCGTGGAGGCTCGCTCTCACTCCTCGCTGCTTTAAATTCCAGCGCTGGGCGACAGTCCTCTGCCCATATAGTGTGTCATTCCAGTCAGACTTGGTGAGAATTAACAGGCGGCGCCGCAGACACCTGCTATTTGTCTTCCTCCGGCTCATGAGAATGATACTTTAACCGGAGTACCACATGATTCTGCCTTTTATTAGAAGTGGCACTATGAAAGATGCCCATATAAAATGAAATGGAAAAAACTGCCACACACTAAAACCAACAGGGCCTGCCGGGGAGAGGGGAAAAAAAAACAGGGAAAGCAAATTGTCAATTTGGCATTTAGGCTATAGGCTGCCGCTGTGCAGACACACAGGCAGCCATGCTGTTTGTCTGCCTACATCTGGGCTGTGGAGCTCTCCGCTCTGCTGCCGGTCAGGTGTTGTGGATCATTCTCTCCTCACATGTGTTCCCTGGACGTAGCAACACGGCGGCCGTGACGACAGCTTACGGGAAGCGGAGTGCGGCGTGAAAGCGTCCTCTTAGTGCCGAGAGCGAGCCACGCGTGATACCCCGGCCGCCAGACAGGCTCCAGAGCCACCGAGGACAACTCCAGGCCGAGCGAGAGAGAGAGAGAGAGAGCGAGCGAGCACGGCGCTGGATGCGTCCGTCTGACCGTCTGCTCCTGTCAAAATTATTGGTGTGTTTGTTGGCTCAGGCTCGAGGGTCCATGCCTGTGCATGTTCCTGCGGCCCCTGATGTCTCCCCGGCTCTTACGTCAGCCTGCGGGACTACCTGTTGCATGTCAATGCGTCCACTTAAATCATTAATAAAACATCAATGGCGGCTAGTCTGCGCGGGGACGGCGGCGGGCGACCCCAGGAGTCTGAATATATTCTGTTTGGCCGCTCCCATGCTTGTACCCGCACCGACGCTGACCTTATTAAGCGGATCCGGCGCTGGCCACGGTGCGACTCGTTTGCGTTAAATACACTTTCTCCGTCAATATTTTCAGAGTGTTTGGGGTTACAGCCATCACTTGGACGTGGCCCCGGCACGCTGCCAAGTCAGTTCCTTACTACTACATCAATGCCTGGCCTCATGCTGCCTCTCATGAAAGTAATTCGGTGCGGGTTTTTAAGCACATAGATTTAAAATGCGGATCAGATCTGCCCTGGATATTGGCTGAGGAATTCAGCATCGGAAGTCAGACGGGTGCACCGCCTCCCTCCCTCCCTCCCTCCCTGCGCCTGCACTTCCTTACCTGGCTCCGCCGTCTTTAGCACCACATTAACCACTCTGAGCAGTCAAACCCAGCCTCCGCCCGCAGATATGATCCGCCACAAAGACTAAGTGATTATATTTAATCACCGTCTCTTGACTGCTTAACTATTCCTTTTTTGTGTCAGTTGATATGCGGGTTCACACACACCCATCCACACGTGAATACAAAGAAATACATTGAGTGGTTAATGTTTGGGGCAGGAGGAGACAGCCCATGACTTAGTGGCCCTTTCTCCATCCCCGCGGGCAGTAAAGCAGGCTGCATGGCAGCCCTGTCTCCCAAGACAAGTTAATAAGATGGAGCAGTCCCCGGGGGCAACAGCCGGCGAGCATTATCACTTTGAAGGCAGCCAGAAAAACTGACACATCGTAGGAAAGAACTCCCAAAAAGAAGCTATTAATTACCCCCTCTCACTAGCCACTGCTGCAGAAAAAGTTAATTTGACAATTTGGGAGACAGGGATTGTTTCGAAAATAAGGGATTTTCCCTCCCACTTGGTTCAATGAACCTACTGCAATTATTATTTTTTCTGCTCGCTCTATTCATACGTACAATTTTCATTTCTCCCCAGACTCTCTCTCCCTGTCCCTCTCTCTCCCTCTCCCTCTCTCTCTTTCTCTCTCTCTCTCTCCCTCTCTCTCCCTGTCCTTCTCTCTCTCCTTTCCTCTCATACCAGTATGACGAGGCAACAACCTTCCAGAGACTTCCCGAGAGTGCGGGCCCACACCGCACATATCAGCACATGTGAACCGCCCAACGACCACTTCTACAGACATGTGGCGCCATGAATAAATCATGCGGCGAGAAACCAAGGGGAGAGATGCTCCTCTCCTGAGGGCCCGCATTCACTTTGTGCCGGCCGACTCAAACACAAGTATCTCCCTGCCATCTAAATGAGCCACGCGCGGCCGTGCTAAAGCAAATAAGAGCAAAGCTGTCACCGCGCTGAAGACACATTGATCATTACACAATGTGTTCCCTTTTATTTCAGCCACTGTAATTAAAAATAATTGAGTAGTGGGGTGGGCAGGTGCTCCCATCAGCAATTTTTTTCACCAATTAACACTACAATAATATTGCCCCGGTTATTGCAGATGATATTATTAGCATTTTGATGGAACACAAGTGCCTGCATGCCTGCACGCCAGAGAACTGTTCTCAAGTGGAATCTTTTGCCCGAGATCCACCGGGGAAGAGTCACTTCTGGTTCGACAAAAACACGCTCAGGAAGAGGGGAGAGGGGGAGAGAGAGGGGGAGAGGGGGGGGGGGGGGGGGGGGGGGGCAGAGTGCCGCGCCGAGTCCTCTGCAGAGCCGTGGTAAAGATTCATGTTACAAGTTTCTGCTACGTTAAATTGGATTTTTTAACTTGAGCCCAGAACCCGTGATCAAGTTTCTTCCCTCGGCTGCTCACGAGATTCACCAAAGAAATCGGCCGCCAAGAATCAACATGAGAAACAGGCGTGATGAAACAGTGGATTTTGGTGCTGATTTGTTCTACCAGGGCCCATTATTTCAAGCCCCCCAACAAAAAGGGGGAGCGCCCGGTCGAGCGGACATAAATAAACTTGGCCCACATAAAATCTGACAAATGTATTTTAACAGGAGGAGTAAGACCTGTGTGTTCCCGTGCAGCGAGCTCGTCCGGTGTCAGAGGCCTAACAAATTGGTTCTCTGACCACTTGGGAGCATGTGTACAGCGTGTGATGGTTTACCCCGCGCACGAGAACCAGAATCAAATTTGAAGCACTGAATTTCTGTGATACATCTTACCAATTTGCTCTAAAGCATCCATGCTACATCTGAGCGTCTCTCTGTGACAAGGATTATCTCACAAATACCAGAGGGGAAAGATAACTGACAATTGCTCTAGGTTAAAATGACTTTTTTTTTCTTCCTGGGCTCGCTGAGCGCCGGTGCTAATTTGCAATCTTGACCAGCGGTATCTACACTCCAGGAAGAAAAAGAGAACCTTACATACTCATTACAGGTGCTGGAAAGGCCACAAAATGACTCACTTACCTATATTATTTTCATTAAGTTATTTGCAGAATGAATGTCTTTCAAATGGGCATTTTCTATGAGCTTCTTGTTGCCTGCCGGTTCGATTTGTCGTGGTTTTGATTTTGTCTCCACATGTTCTGAACAGTTTTCACCTTTTGTTTTGCTAAAAAACCCTACCAAGATTTTAATGGGTTAACTTCTATCCCAACTGTAGATGTACGATTGTTTTTTTTACATCTCTTTGTCTTTTAAAGCAGGCAAAATGTGATGAAACCAAAAAATCATCAAATCTTTGTCTAACATGTTAATTTCCTTTTTCATGCCCACAAATCCCTTGCAGGAGACGAGGGAAAAAGGCTAAAAAGATGCTGACAGGCACTGACAGTAGTAAAGTTAATGCATGCAAGCTGGGAAATGTGGAGAGAAACAGTCTGATTAGAGTTTGATTCCTTTATAGGACACACAAAGACAGACAGACACACACGCAGTATCCACAAACAGGCAGACATGCGCATACATTATTCATGTCTGCACATACAGTATTTGGCCACACTGTAGCGTATTGATTTCTCCACCATTGTTTCATTATTAAAAGAACATTATGGCAAAAATGTGTCGGCCATCACTCATGCCGATGTGGCATCTCAGAACAAATGCACTGAATTAACGGTGTGTAAGAGAGGGAAATAGAGGGAGAAGGAGAGGGGGAGAGAAAGAGAGAGAGAGGGGGAGAGGGAGCACAGGTGTGTAGGAGACAAAGACGGAGACAGACATGAAGCGGGAGACGGAGACAGAGAGATCAGAGAGCTGGGGGACAGAAGAAGAGCCAACGATAAATGAATTCCCAAGAGAGAAGGAGGGACACGGAGAAATTACAGAACAAAAGGAGAAGACAGAAATGACATTTCTTAAGGGACTGCTGTGTGGCATTTGTAGGAAGAAAAATGAAATGTGAGGACCAGAGAGAGATGGAAGGCGGGAGAGGGCATGGGGAGAATGGAATGGAGTAAGAGCAAGAAACAAAAGAGAAAGTGTGTGAGAGGTAAGACTAATTTATGAGAAATGAGGCAGGAGTCTGTGAGGCTGGCTGGCTGCTGTCTGATGGATTGGGTGGGGGCGGAGGTGGGAGGGTGCCACTGGGTTTCTGCAGGTCGGTGGACAGAGAAGAACCCGCGATATGGAACCTTTAAGGCGGCATTTCAAGAAGAAAAAGAGAAAAAGAAAAAGTGAACTCTCCAGAAATGGGAGATGAAAATAAAGAAAAAAAAAAAAGGAAAAAAAAAACAGAGCTCCTCTTTGGAGGAGACTCCTCTGCCTGGCAGGTAGGCAGAGCAGAGAGAGAGGCAAAGGTGAGAGAGAGATTGGGTAGGAAACAAAGACGGAGAAGCACAAGGGAATAAGCACAAAAAAGAAAAAAAACGTGTGAAGTGACAGAGGCGAGAAAGAGAAAGCGAGGGAAAGATGACGGAGATAAAGTGAGATGAGAGACAGCTGCCTTTGATGCAACTGCTCTTCAACTGTGGCAGTTTGGAGAGGAGCGTGTTTGCGCACGCGTGTGTGTGTGTGCGGGGAGCGCGTACGTGCAGTCGCATGTGCGTGTGCGTGCGTGCGTGTGCGCAATCCTGTGAGAGCATGCGAGTATCTGTTATAATAAAGCTCACATGAGCGTGAAAGGCGGGATTGATGATAAGGCAGCTGCTCATTTGTAGTAGGGAAGGAGCGGGTTCCCACGTGCTCCGAGTACACACAGACGCAGCCAGACACAATCGCCCGCCCGCACGCAGGCAGGCAGACAGAACAGCCGCCTCTGGAGGTACAGCCGGGAACACTCGGGGCCCTGCGAAAAATATTCCAGGCTCTCCTCCACGCAGAATTCCCCGCTGAAGCCGGCTGACAGAAGAAGTGCGGCGAGCCTCCTCCTCCTCCTCCTCCTCCTCCTCCTCCTCCTCCTCCTCCTCACGCCGGCCCGTCTCTCTTCGCCTCGTAGAACAGCGCCGCATCAAAGCCCGGACCCACGCTGCCGTGTGAAGTGCCATCAACCTACACGCAGACGCGCACCTTCTCCTCCGCCTCTCTCTCTCTCTCTCTTCCTCTTTGAGTCTCTCTCTCCATCGCTCCTCACACATACGCAACTTCAAGAGAGCGGGAGAGGAAAGGAGCTGACGGTGGAGGTAAACTGCAGGTCGGACGTCAGCTGTCTGCCGGAGGAGGGAGCGCATCACACACGCTCACCTCTCTGTTACCCCACTGTCATGCTCATTCCAGGTTCACGACCCTGGTAGTCCTGGGCAAAAACCACCAAAATATCTTAGATAACTCTTTACTGATACATAAATATTTACCCCATGTTGGGTTTTTGACAGTTTTTCACTTCTGTTTGGTATTTGCGACATGTATGCCACAACGACCTTCGCTCACACAACTTGATTTAAGAAAGTTCGGAAATGATCTACGTGTTCTCAACAGTGGCAGAATACAGCATCTGCCATTGAAAAGGCTCTCAGTCCAACCAGGAATCAGACCCAGAACGACAGTGCTGGCCACTTAGTACCTCACTGCCCTGAAACTAACATCCAATTAATGTGTTATCTAAAGGAACAGCTTGTATGACCTCAGCTCGTTGAGACCCACAGGCCATAAATACCAAATGGAAGATCAAACCTTGTTATGTTAAAACTCATTTTAGTCAATCAAAAGATAGAGCATGAAATCCAGCAATGATGTGTGTCTTATTGCAGATTCAGAATCATCTAAAGTGGTCGGCCATTATTGACCATGGACACGGTGAGTGTGTACAACTAACAATACACCATACAAAAAATTCTCTGAATAAGTTTTGTTTGTTCAGATGACATACATGAACAAAGTCACACAAGAATGAAATTTTGCATTTCCTCAGTGAGGAAACAACCACACTGGAACAGAGTTGGGTCTCTGAAAGCCCGGCTCTGGTACATGTCTGGGCCCTGGTGTGACTGTGCGGTTCCCGCATGAATGAACACACAGAAACTCCCTCCGAACAAACACTCGCAGCGACCCTTTCCTCCCCACGTTTCTCCAATTACACCGCCAATTCCACCGAGGTGAAACCCAAACAAAGGCGAGGGAGCACCGGGCTTATTAATCACAGCGCCGTCCCACGCGCATCCCTCCGTAACCTCATGAACTATTGATGCGCTGCCATGTCAGGGGTCTCTCTCGGCTCTGAGGCGTCTGCCGGCAAAAGCCCCCCCCAAAAAAACAGCCTTGTCTTGATGGTGTCAGATGTCGTGCCTGGCCCTCTTCATTTCCCAAACTCAGACGCACGGCAGGCCAATTATGCACGGCGTCCTGAGATGGACATGGCGGACAGTCGTCTGAAGAGGGTGGCTGGCTGAGGCCTTGTTCTCCATGGGACAAGGCACATAACACGGAGAACGGGCCCCCAGGCAGTCACCCATTTCATATGGCTCTGTACTACATATACACGCGCGTGCACACACACACGCGCAGCACACACGGCCCGGCATTAATAAAAACGCAGGGCGCACCTACACAGAGGCGCACAGTTAAACACACAAAGAGCGACTTGGAAGCCGTCAAGTGCGAACAAACTGATGACAAGACGGCGACAGATGGATCCACTGAGGAGAGACGAGCTACGCATTCAACTCAATTAGCAACGTGCTGCTGCATGACGCCGATGGGATATGGAAGCTCACCATGACTGGCAACCTGTCAATCGAGCGACGGAGCCGCGAAACAAGCATCATGCAAGACGCGATGAATTAAATTTAATAAACCAATAAATAAATTCATTTATGAATAAATGGTATAAACCCGTGGAGTGGCAGCTCCGCATCAAAAAACAGGGCATAATGTGGCCAGGGAGCCTAAATATCCCCAGGCGCGCGCACACAAAGAAGAAACTGGCAGCCGGGAAAGAGGAGGAGGAGGAGGTGGAGGAGGAGGAGGAGGAGGAGGAGGCAGTGCTGAGGAGAGACAGAGAAAAGAGAGGAGAAAGAACAATGGCTGCTTCCCTCTTTCTCCCTCGCTCACTCTCTCCTCGCAAGCCCTGTTCATACATTATCCTGCCATGGTACCTAATGAGCCAGGCATCTCCTCCCTGACACTTACGCTTGGCTAGGCAACCCTTATTACAGTGTAGGGGGATACTGGCTCTCTCTCACTCTCTCTCTCTCTCTCTCGCACACACACACACACACGCACACACTCACTGACCATCACAGGTCATCACAGCAGCTGCGTGCCTGTGATGTAAAGGAGCTTGCCATATTCAAACGCGTCTTTATCGCCGGCTGTGGAGAAACGGTCATCTTTAATGCTCTAAGTGTGTTTGTGTGTCAGTTTCAGACACGTCAGGTCCCTGGTTCTCACAAATGCGAGAGGCCGCCTGAAGGCTGCTGGTGAATATGGGAACAGACACCATGTGCCCCCTCTGAGTCGCTGGTTATTACCGATGCTTCATTGTTCATGACGGCAGACAAAATTGCTCTTTTGGCTGCTTTTTTACGGCTACGCACTTTAAAAAAAAAAAAAAAAAAAAGGGGGAGAGGAAGCGGCACAAAAGCGAGTCTATCTCGTCTGGCAGTGAACAAGTCAGTGCCAGGATGTACCCTGCAGTGCTGTGATTGTTTTGGCTGCCTCGGTATAAAAAGCTCCTCCACTTCAAACGAGCCTCCTACAACTGTTTAAGTGGTAAACCGGCACGGCTGTGGGAGGCCAATCAGCTGCGAGTACAGTAGGGGCGACGTGCTAAAAGTTGGTCAAATAAACATCAAACACGAGGACGGCGTGGCGGGGTAGACGGAGGAGGCTGGAGGTCCGCTTTGAAACCAGGGGATGACTGGCAAGCCGGTTAAATAACAGGAGACGCTGCGTTTGACCCTCAGCGTCCAATGGGAAGGGGGAAAAAAAGGAAAGGAACATATGAAAGAGAGCAGAGATTGTTCTTTTTCCCTTTAATCTAAGATTAGATGCCTGGACTGGAGGTGATGTAATCTAATTCATCTTGCAATCGCTGGGTGAGGAGCGGCCGCTGTGGCTCAAGCTGCTGATTGTGATTTTCAGCCGTGTGGGTTGCTGCATACTGACCGCCATTACACTTTAGAGAGACAGTAAAAGCACTAACTTCAAAGCAGTTGTGCTGAGGCTTGATACTAAGTTTTTATGCTATCCTCCTTTATTGGAACTAGCTCGTATTGTAGCCATATTGAAGCTCTTTCCCTGCAAAAATATACCATCCCGGGAGACATCCTGCTGAACAAAGCAGCAAATCGTTCCTTTTCAGGAGGAAACACCAGCACATAATCTACATGAGCCAGTCCATCCCTCCAACGTATATAAAGCTGGGCCAACCCCACTCTGACACTGTGCTCAGGAATATTTAGTCAGAACAGTTTCATATCATACTCGTCAGTTTTTCATGCAACTGTTTGAACAGATGTAGCTTTTATTGCAGGGGGAATAAACATAGAGCATTTACTTTTCACCTGCACAAGGAACAACCACAGGCCGCTCTAGCCATTTAATCAGCTGTGCCATTTCATGTAAGAATGACATCAGAGGCACTTTGCTTCATAAGGAGAGCAGCACCCGGCGGACAGCCGTGCAGAGGCACAGATGCTTTTGCAGCGAAGGCCATCGCAAACAGGCCCACGTGATCAGCGTGTTTTCTTTTCTTTTTTTCTTTTTTTTTTTTGAACGTTACGAAGACAAGAAGCGACATATTTCACTAACACAGCACAACAGACACTTAGCTAATTCCCTCATGTGCTGCGCTCAGCTGTAAGACGCCTGGGTAGGCACCAATCAGGCTGTAAATACAGGGGACTATGCGGAGGGGAGCTCCCACTTCCCCTGTCTGTCTCTGTGACAGTCTCCTGCACATTAGAGGTAAAAACAATGCTCCTGCAGCTACGAAGGACGGCGTGCTGCGCCTCTGTTATGACCGCGACTCGGATGTGACGCTCTGGAACGGCGACGCATTACCCAGATTTAGGGGAGCACGTCCACGCTGAATGTGATTTCAGGCATGCTTGCGCGCGTGAGCCACGGGCGATGCGGGTGCGTGCCTTGCGCTCGCCGGCCGAGCGTGCCTGCCCATTTGTGTGCGAGTGGATGTAAACTCAGTATTCCAGGTCACGGTGGCTACAATCTCGCAGGAGGTTTAACCTTGGTAAATCCACTATTAGGTGTTCGGAGAATGATGATGTGAGCACTAGATCCTCCCCGATGGTTTCACTTTCGAGGAGCATCCAGCAGGTCACAAATAGAGGAGCTGTGGGGGTATTACAAGGTCAGAGGTTGGCTGACTCTCAATATGATGACAATTCCACGCTGGCATTTTCATTTCCTGAAGAGACTGATTCCCCGTGGCAGCTGAGGCCAAAGATGTTTGCTTATTTTTGTTCAAATAAGTTCTTCTCTGCTTTTAAGAGAGGATATATATACAGTATATATATATATATATAGAACAGAAATGCAGGGCTATATGTCTTTCTATTCACATGTGCTGCAGATCCAAGGGATGGTTCTCATCAATACACCTCACACACACACACACACACATACACACAAAATCACACTGTACCACTTGTACACAAATGTGCCTTCCTGCACATTCTCCCTTTTTTTCTTTTTGCCCCTTTTCATTTTGTCCTTCAAACGTCTTCAGAGGTGCGGGGCCATGCTGCCGACCAGTGGGAGAAGCTGATGTTTTTAATGGCACATGGTTTGTCTCCTGGTGGTGAGATAAACATGGGGAAGAGATTAAAACCCCAGGCTTTCTTCCACAATCTCCTGCCTTCATCCTCCTTCCCCTTGCAATGGCCATGCAGGGCCGGCACAGCAGACTCTAATTCAAAACCAAACCCATCCGGCGTGCGAGGCAGAGTAGCATGGGAAATATATAAATAAATCGGCCGTGCACACCCCATCCACGCACACACACACACACAGGGATACGCACTTGTGCTACTATAGAGGGGCAGATGTCAGCGGCGGGCGGCAGAAAACTGACAGGTGACATGGAGAGGAGGGCTCTGTAGCGTTTAATCACCTCCCTGTCATTGAGACCGTCGCCAAACAGAGGTGTGGATGAGCCGGGGTTGATTCGGTGGCACGGCTGCCAGGTCGCCCATGTCAAGACCCGGATCACAACAGAGGAAGGCGGTGGGGTCGGAGGTCACGCCCCCCCCGCCCCCCCCGACCCCAAACCCCACACCCACCCGAGGCCCGGGCTGCCCGCCCTGGAGCTGATGAGCCGCAGCAGTTATTAAGAGTGGCTAAACACATCATTTCCTTTGTCACTGTGATTAGGCCAATGAGAGGGGGGCCCCCTCAGGTGGAGCTACGCCCGGAGTGTATGATTAGCTCTGCCATTTAAATGACATTCACACTAAATCGCTAATGTCAGGTCTGTCAAGGTGGGAGAAGGCGTCGGGGGGATACGTCAGCCCCTCGTGTCTCAGGGCTGCGGCGACGCCGAGGAAAAGTGCTAGGGATATCCGATTCCACTTGATGCGAGCGCTGTGTCAATCAGTTAAGTCAGGCACAGCGGTTGATTGTTTTACTCTGCATCAGTGGCGTTATACAGTAGTCGCAGAGCGCAGAGGAGCCGCCATCTGTAAACACTACAAGTCCCAGGGAACCTACAGGGATTCGGCTGTTTAAAAAGGGATTGGCAGCAGAGGATATTAACCATCAAAGAAGACCTAGCCCTCTGCAAAAGTGCCGGTGGAAAGACACTGTTATTTGAGCTCTATCCAAATAGATTTCATTCTCTTGTTAACAAGAAGAGAAAGGGAGAGAGAGAGAGAGAGAGGGAGAGGGAGGGAGAGAGAAGAAAAAAGCACTGGCCATTTGCAGAGCCATTTGGATGAGGAATTAAAGACTTGGTTAACTTTTCTTCTTTCTCTGGGTGGAAATTCATCTTTCAAGTCGTGCCATCTTTAAAACTCAAATGACCCCGCTCCCTCTCTCGCCTGAACAAAAGAAGGCATTATCAAACCTCACTCTCAGCAGTGCTAGATCCATTTGGTAAACAGCCTGTGTCCTACAGTAGTAATCAGAGGGTATTTTTGAGGGATTTGCAGGCTGGCCAGGAGGCATCCGCTGGAGTGATCTCTAATTGCTAGAAGCGGAGGCCTAGACTGCCTGGCGCTCTTTTGAAGCCATCGGCAGCAGATTCCAGCCACAGGAGCCAGCAGGGGGAGGCTTCCCACTGAGGCACTCTCCTTTCTCTTTATTCCCTTCCCTTTTTCTCCCTCGCCAGCCTTCATTCTACTTTACCTGCTTTCCTCAGCCACCCCCACCACCGCCGCCGCCCCCGCCCCCCCCCCACTCCTCCACACTCCGCTCTCTCCATCCTCCTCTTTTCCTCCCCATTTCTTCTCTAACTGTACTTGTTTCCTTTCCCCCGCTCCCCTCTTTCCCCGCCTCTCCTACTCAGTCAATGAGCCAGCAATCACTTTGCAGACAGACATCCTCTGCTCAGTCGGCCATGTTCAATCCCTAGCACCGGTGGCTGATGAGGCATTGTGGTGACGTCAAATAGCTGGGGCTGTTTTCAGGGAGCGACAGTTAACCTGTGGAGGCGCAGCGCTGCTTCTCAGGTTACAGGACTCATACTGGCAGTCTTTGTGTAAAATAATGAATGTAATATGCCAAAGAGATGAAAGATAATGAGGCCAATTATTTTTTTTTCCTGCTCACCAAGTGAGGCGGTGGAGGCAAATTTTTGTCATATAGTTGGTGCATGATGACACCTGGTAGCATGCAGGGCTTTGTTACTGTGGGAGCTCGCGTATCCCGGAGTAAAGACGTTTCCCTCTCACGGTTTCAAAAATACACACACCTGCACATGAAATACCATAATGTGATAGAAAGTTTAGAAGGCCTCCGGCATGGATGTTAGCATGGGCAGAGGCAGTGGAATGCACCTATGAGATGGACAGAGGAGGAAAAAAAAAAAGACAGGACAACAAACACATGGCATGCTGTCACCCGCACACAGGGTCTCGCCGACACACGAGCAGTTTTGGGTTGTTGGGAAGGCGGCTCGCTCAGTGTGACATTGACTCCTCGGTGCCAGTTCCACACTGGGAGCCGCACTTGCTAGCTTTGCTGCCAATCCAGGTAAAGAGATTACAGACACACACAATGCAGTCTTCTGTTTGTCTGCCAAGAAGAAAACCAGCCCTTTAAGCCCACGGGAGAGAGAGGAAAAAAAAAAAAAAAAAAAAAGGGGGTCTCTACACAAATTCACACAGCCTCGGCCCTGTCCTCGCTCAAACACCAAGAATCCCCTTCTTCTCCAGGAACATGGCTCCTAATATGAGCCGCTCGCGCCTACAAAGCCGCCTTGCGACTGAAACAATCCAGCCTGCACTTCTTTATCCTGGTCCCCAACACTGTTGCACATTACTGTTACTTGCATCATTCAAATAAAGCAGGAATTTGGCTCGCAATCAGTCACACAGTCATTATGAAGCCACACTAATGGGTGCTGTCTGGTTACAAACTATTGTAAGACAATACCAAAGGAATTACACCGGGATTGCATCATCGCTCCTAATGTCGCAATTAAAAAAGGTGTGCGTCAGCCCGCAGCAGGTGTAGCGGCCACCTTCAATATTGGAATGTGTCGTAATTAACTCCAAACTTTTTGGAAAACTAACAACTTGACGAAAGCTGCAGGGCTGGCGCCGACATTTAGCGGCGCAGGTTTTGTTTTTTTTCGTTTTTTTTTTTTCGCGGAGCGCGAATCAAACAATCACTGTCGCACGCGGTTTTGACCCAATTAATCAGCTCCTTATAATGGTACAAGTGTAATTTAGCATTGGGATTGCAATGTACTAATTTGCATTGTATATACTTATCTTCCTTTTTGTTTCTTTCTCTTCCTTTCCTTTTTTTTTCTCTCTTTGGATTCACCAGGACCGGGCGTGATGCTGAGGGGCCCCTCGCGAACAATCAAATCAGAGCGGCCGCGCATCTACGCGACGTCGCTTCCCCTTTTACGGGCGGTCCCGCCTGGATTATGCACGTGGAATCGCGCCCGCCACGGAGGGACGCGCTGATGAAGAGGAGCGCGGCTAATTGTGGCGCCCCGGTGCGGGCGGCCTGCCGGCAGCGAGACAGAGCGTCCGCCTGTCATCCCCCCACCTCCTTACCTGCAAATGAAAGGCCAGCGCGGCGGCAGATACCGATAGTTGCCACTCTTTCATCGCAGCCTCCATCCCCTCCTCTCAGAGATGCCATTTTTCTCACCTCGGCAACACTCTCCTTGGCACTACCAATTGTGTTTGACAGTAAAATCACATCTTAGATCATAGATAAAATGTCAGCCTGCGGGACGGGAGTAGGCAACGGATGACAGAATGATTTTGACTCAGGGCTATTCCAAAAGCTTTTATTTCCCACCCGTACAGCTCGTCCTGTCAGCCCGGGCTGCCATGTGAAGTCTTGTTGAGGGTGGTGGGACTGACGAGTGATGTGTGTAGTCCCTGACTGCTGTGCTCATGGCCTTGTCTCGGAACATAACTTGTGTTTTGGAGCGCACATGCACACACGCACGCACACACGCACACAGACGGACGCAGCACTGTAATCTGGACCTCCTGCGCTGCTGAATAAACCATCGACGAGGAAAAAAAAATGTGTGAAATACACATTCCTGATTTTCTCTTTTCTGTCACAAAATGAGTGTCAGGAGGAGAAGGGAAGGTTGAAGGGAGGCGTGGCGCTGGGGACACTGCAGTGGAACATGGAACAATGGGCGCCCTCTGGCATCAACCTCTGGACAGCCCAAGCAGCTCACCAAAGACACTGAACTCACCCACAATGAACTGCTGCAGTGGGAAGGGAGGCTTTAGAGAGTTCAATTTCCAACACAATTGGCTGTATTCTACTCCTTTAAATGCCAAGGAGATGGTGTGCAGCGTGTGCCTTTGTGAGGAGCTTTGCTTACAGCGAGTGTCCTCTAGCAGGAGAGACAGAGAGAGAAAGACGAGAGAAACCGGGAGACGGCGAAGACAGGCAGGGTGGGGGGGGGGGGGGTGGAGAGGGGGGCGGGGGCACGGGGACGGAAATAGTGTGAAAAGAAAAGGAGAGGAAAGAATAAGACTGAATGACTGGTGGAGATAGAGAGTTTAAAAAAAAAAAAGTGAGAGAGAAAACGAGAAGGGGGGAGAGCGTCTCCTCTGGCTGTCGTTTGGCCGGGCTCGCGGGGACCGTCTGAAGGACAATGCTGCTACTGGTGGAGTGTGACGTTTGTCCTCTATCCAATTCAACGCAGCGCCAAAGAAAATGCACCTACAATCAAGTGTCGATCATGCATCTCATACACAATGAAGCCCTCCCAAACAGAGTACAATGCGTTGCAGTAATATACAATACGGCGCAGTGTGCGATAAAGGAAAAGAGAAAAAAGAGAAAAAAAAAAAGCTTAATGTGAAAAATAAAAAGGCACCGAGATAACATTGAAATGAGTTGATGTGAAGTCCTGAGTGGCTCCGGCAGGCCTAACAAGATATCACCTTTGACTGATGTGTATTCAGCCTCCTTTTCTATTTTCTTTTTTTTTGGACGGGATCGTTTCTCCTTCACCTGCTCACTGCTGTAAACGCTCTGTAAGCGTGCGTCCCTTTAATTCACTGTAGAAACAAAAGTATTATTTTTACCTCACCCCCCCCCCCCTTTACCGCCTCAATAAATATAAAGGCGGTTGCTGGCTTCAGGGACATTTGCTTCCTCTCTCCTTGTTCTGCCTCAGCAGAAAATAGCTACTAATGCCCTGTTTTTGTCACAAAAGACTTTGAATTTGAGGCTGTTGTGCTTTAGGGTTTGGGTCAGAGCAGATTTACTGTTTGCCTACTCCGTGTATGTAAAGAGACATCACACTGGTGAAGTGCAGTGTGACTGTCGGGCTGCCAGGACAGCGGTTGAGATTAACAAGGGAAAAAGGGGGAAAGGGGGGGGGGGGGCAATGGCATTAGTTCTTAGAAATATGCGCCTTCCTTCGGTGCAAATCGTTAGAGGGGAACAGTGTTTTTCGGGACTTGCATCCGCAGAGCAGGCAGCGGTGGATTCAGAAGACCTGCGTTGTGTAACGTTTGGATTGTTAAATAAGGAATGTGTTATTTTTATCTGTCGCGGTGCCGCAGAAAAGCCCCAAATTATTTTTTCATGAATCAATCTGTGCGATAGAAATGAACACAGGTGGGAAATTGATTCGGACTGCGGGCTGCCAGATGCTCATCACCAGATCTGTGGGCAGTGGTAAAGTGGGGCCAGGCACTGGTTTCACTGATAATATATTCAGTGTCCTTCCCTTTGTGGTCACAGGGCAGCTGAGCCATTAATATTACACAATCACACCAATGGCGCCGATGAATTATTCACATTTTCTTATGGCTCTGTGATACTCCATGCAATTCATCTGGAAGACCTGTTGTGTTTTTGAGGGATGAAAGCGGCAAATATCCACTGTTTCAAATCCTGACTGGAACAAAACATCAAAATGCTATTTGGGAGGAGGAGCCACGGCAGAAAGCTCTGCACCTGCCTCGGTGTCACACTCAATAAAAATACGTCCGCTGTCATCAGAAAAATTGCCAAGGAGGCCGTTTCTCCATCATTGTCTTCATTTGAAGGGCATTTTGCTGCCCAAAGGCAAACGCCTAACACACTCCCCGAACGCAGCGCCCATCCCCTCTCACAGAGCCCTGGCAGTGCAGCAGACAGGAGAGAGAGAGAGAGGGGAGAGAGAGGAGAGGGAAAAATAAGAGAGAAAGAAAAAAGCCTTCGTCTCAAAGCAGGCCTCACACTGGGTTCTGTCACTACAGATCAAAATCCCCTCAAAGCCATAGATCACTTCCACTATAGTTCACATGTTCCACACTTAGAAACTGTTTACCAGACTCAAAGAGTTCGCCCGCACAGAGTACACACACTTACACACGCGCACAGATACCGAGAGTTTCCAAAAATACAGGAAGAAAAAGGGTGGGGGGGGATACAGCTTTCGATCCAAGTCAACTGCACTTAAACATTTATACAGGTTGAGAGGATGAGTCGCTCGCTGCAAACAAATGTTTACATCTCTATGGCACAACACGGCGCGGCCCCGCTCAGCGAGACGGAGCGAGGCCAGCTCTGCCTCACCAGCGAGCTGACTGCTGTGACAAACTGGGGGGGGGGGTATCTGCTGCCTCCTTCCTTTTCTCTTTCTTTTTCAATATTTTTTTTCTTCTTCTTGCGGAACTGCCTGTCAGCGCCTGTCGACGGCTCCGGCGGCGCGCCCCACGCATGCACACGCACGCACACACACACACACGCACACACACATGTATGAGCCGCCAAGGACGGTCTGTCGCCTGAAAGTTGCTTTAATGCACATATGCAGGGGTTGGTGGCCGATAACAGGCGGGGCGCTGGCCTGCCGATGAACTGACAGCCCTGTATGTGTGTGTGTGTGTGTGTGTGTGTGTGTGTGTGTGTGTGTGTGTGTGTGTGTGTGTGTGTGTGTGTGTGTGTGTGTGTGTGTGTGTGCTGGCTTAAGCCGCGTGCACGCCCTGGCTTAAATGCAAGGCTCTGCATTGTGGCGCGGGGAGGAAACCTGTCTTTGGAAAGTCCTCTGCTTGAGAGAGAAACGTCCCCCTCATCTCAGATAAGGAGCCGATGAGAGATAGCGATAAAGTCAGTGCTTCTCCTGGGCCTTATCTGATGCTGTTATCTGACTGCACAGCACCCACCATCTCGCAATCTTTACACCCTTTAAGCACCTCTCTGAAACACTCACACCAGCATCATCACGCACACAAACACACACACACACACAGACACACACACACACACACCCATGCGCCAGCCAATGCTCAAACATTCCAAACAGCGGACCGGGCTTATTGATTACTTTGACACGCTCCCATTGTTGAACAGACGCCGCACCTAATATCATGTAAGATTGGAACTGTTCTGTGTTATCTCATGGGGAAAGGACATAAAATGACTATTTTCTCACCTTTCAGAAAGACACAGTAAAAATGGGGGAGGACAGAGAGCAGACGGTGGCGGGCACTTACCTCTATGTCTGTTAGTAGTCTTATCAAACATAAGCATGGCGTCGTCCACCTGGAAGACACAAGCAGAAGCAGAGACATTAGCTTCATCTGTTCAGCAAGGCGCCGCTCGTCGCCTCCTCCCCACTGGCTCGCCTCTCATCCTACTCACTGTAATTACTCCTAGAATACATATTCACGCTGCTTTAGCCTTTAGTTCCTCGCAGGCACTTCGCCCCTACACCGTCACTCCGTGGTCAAAAGAGTTTTGTCAGGTTGCCGGCCTCCTCTTTTGTTTCCAGCGGCTTTTGATTTTTCATTTTTTCTTTTTTTTCTTCTAATGACACAAGAATTCAGATGAGGTGTGGGAAACACGTGGGTGAACGGTGGCAGCGCGGACGGGGCGGTTGGGAATTAGCGGCAGTGACAAGCGGCGGGAGAAATGAAGGGCCGAGCGGACAATATGTTTATTTTGATGAACACCGGCGTCCAGTCTTTGTGGAGGGTGACAGATAGACACATTACACTAAGCGAGCGTGAGACAAATGGGATCCGTCCTCATTTCACAGGCACGGCGGCGCGGCATCCACCAAAGTATCATCCCTCATCATGTCCAATAAAGCCACACGCAGACAGACGGACGGACAGCATTTCTTTTTCCTTTTTTTGCCTCTCTCTCTCACACACACACACACACGACCTCCAGAAGCAGATCCCAGCTTTCTATAACGCTGAAGAAATGCTTAACAAACAGACTGAGGCATACTCATTTAGCCTGTGATTTTGTCTTGGGAGATAAATAAGAAAACAGTGGGTTAGAGAGCGGCGGCAGCAGCAGCAGCAGCCAGACAGAGAGAGAGAGAGAGAGAGAGAGACAGAGAGAGAGAGAGAGAGAGGAGGGAACACTCTGCACCATTCGCTCCGCGGTTATGGTCTCTAGGTAAGTGTAACAGTGTGCCGAGGAGGCTTGATGCTGTGCGGGGGGAAATGTGTGCGTCTGTGTTTTTCATGGTAGGGTGACGAAGCTTCGGGAGGAGATGGGGAGAGACAAGAATCGGGGTCTCACTCAAGCCGAACTGTCTGATTGGATAAAGAGAAGTGCCTGGCAGCCAGGCAGACTAGCGCTGGCACGCCGCTCACGCCACCCTCTTGCCACACATTTGGCACACGAGACGCTGGCACGGCTCGCAGGACCAGGTTACTCGCTGCACGGCTCACGGGCCACGCGCGGGCACACAGGAACTTCATTCCAGCCTGCCCGAGACGTGTCCAAATCGCCGAATCGATGGCGGCGCGGCCCCGAGTCGCGCAGATCGGCCATTAGCCGCCGAAAACGACTGTCGACTCCTCGCGAGGGGACGGAACAGTGAAGGCCGGTGGAGCTAAACACAGATACGAGGTGAGGACGAGACAGACGTTCCCCGCTCGTCACCCAGGTGACACGTGCCGGGCCGCGGCTCACACTCGTGCAATCGCTAAAAGAATGCGTTTCCTCTGTCGACACCACAGACGAGAACAATGTCGCTTGCCGCGACTGAGAAACTAAAAAGAAACAAAAAAAAAAACAACACGCGGCTGAGGAGCAATATCACCCGCAGCGACAGGTTTATAAACAGACGCCTGTAATGTCACGTAACCTCACCTCAGCCTCACGCCGGGCCATCTAATGAAAATCACATTACAGCGGCAGCGCGTGGGATAACTGGAATTTGTAGTGCTGTGAGTTGTGGTTTCATTGAGTTTGAAGAACACGGAATAACTTTGGGATTGCGTTTTTCTTTTTTCTCTCTCTCTCTCTCTTTTTTTTCTGGTTCATTTCTGCAGTACAGTCGTTTCTGTTGTCACATTAAAGGCCCAGGCAGATAAATACACAGTCCCGGAATTAAATCAGAGAAAACTTTAATTTGCTCCTTCTTCTCCTGTTTTTTTTTTCTCTTTCTCTTTCTCTCTGCTGGAGTTCAGCAGAAACGGTTCATAGCATCCTGGGCGTCTGACAGCGCGAGGGGAGCAGAGAGATTGAGCGGCGTGTTTACAAAACCAAGGTACACGTTTAATTTGACAAGCGTCGCTGACAGGCCGCCATCATTTACATAGGAGACAGAAATTCATACCATTCGGCCTCCGCGCCTAATGTCGGCCCCGCCAAAGCTGCCAGGGAGAGGCGGGGAGGCGCAGGACGGCAGCGGCCGGCCCGGGCGCCTGCGCTGGCGCCGCCGTCAGACACATGACAGAGATTGATCAGCATCAATTGTGCGATTCGGCGGCGAGATGAAACTCATCAAAATGTAAAGCGACACCCGGCAGCACCTGCAGAAACAACGGCCACTCCGTGACTCCATCTATGACTTCTGTATGTGGGGGGGGGGGGGGGGATAATTAGTTTGTTTCGTCGGCCGGCCAACCGTAATCGCAAAGACTCATCGGCGGCGAGGTAAACAAGGCGGCGCCGGCCGGCTCCAGGTGTCCACGTCCAGGCCGAGTGCCGTCCGCCATCTTGACGGTGCCGCCGGCGCTAAGGCGTTTACAGGCCGAGCGCGGGCAGGTGGTTACTTTGTAAAATGAAGTGGGGTCTATTAAAGGAAGTGCATTATATAAATGTGTGAAGCGTGTTGTTGTGACACTATTAGAGGAGGACCATCCTGTCAGCGAGACCCGCACGACAAAGAACACAGATTCGCCGTGAAGCACTGATGGGCACTTTAACAAAGAGCGTGCACATCATGTGAGAGTCACACTCCAGCAGGTCATACAATACAGTCTGCACACATGCTCTCTCTCTCTCTCTTTTCCCTCCCTCCCTCTCTCCCTCTCTCTCTCTCCCTCCCTGCCACTCGCAGAGTCTATAGAACCATCTCCCGTGCTTCAGGGCTTTTCAATGTAGTTATTCAAGCAGAACACAACTGTGTGCCTCCATCTGATAGAAGGTTAAGGACCTCTTCACTGCTCACAAAAAAGCCCGCCACACAGAGGTGAGGCCAGGCTCACCTCAGGGAAGAAATCTTTCTCTGTCCTCCTCCTCCTTCTCTTTCACTCTTCCTTTTCTCCTGGCTGGGTGAAAAGAAAGGTTCAAAGGATAATGGCTGTCTTATCACTATGTAAAAGGGGAATGGGAACTCCAGTGAAGTGCCTGGCCTTTTGTGACAATGAAGAAAAGAGCAAAAGTCTATTTCACTGTGGTATATGCACTGGAACAGTCCACGACCACTTAAAAAGAGGAGGCTGCTGCTGGAAACAGTCGGAGGGGGGGTCTGAGGGGCAGTACCTCTTTAACTTAAACCTGTAGCAAAACACAAATGGACCGAGTCACCTCCTCCTAAAAAGCCTGACATGACCATAGCGGGAATGAGAATAGTGAGCTATTTCACTTTTATTCACCATTGGGGAGTTAGCCATTTGAGACTAACGTCCCCCTTTTTCAAAAAAAATTCCCATTCAGTAGGAATTAGCTAAACCCCTATACCAACCCTAAATGTGTTATAATGTTCTCATTTCTGGAGCTCGCTCCTCTCCAGGGCACAAGAGTCAAACCTAAATAATTTCTCTAAAACAGGACATCAAGACAAATGATTTTGCAGAGCAACAGAGCGGCAGAGGGAGTGCTTCAAACTTCTCAGACGGACTGCATGGAAGAGGAAGCAGGGCTGATGCTGCGGCAGCAGGAGTTGGGCTAGAATGGGTATTGAGTATTGAATAAGTACTGTTGGAGCACATTTCAAGCAATATAGGCTTTAGTTAGACTGCACACAACTAGACAAGGCATTAGTGCCTCAAACCTCCCGAGCTGCAAGATGTAAACTTCCAGTAGCTTGTAATGCAGCCTTGGCAGTTTGCTGGAATGCCTCTGCTCTGGCAGACTTCGTTTGCTTGCTTTGAAACGAGGCTGAAGCTGACTGTGGCCACTGGTTTCCACCTCCATAGTAAAGACAAAAACTGCTGAGCAGCATTTCAGGAACACATTGACTCGTTTTATTCTTTTGTTTTTATAAATGTGATAATTGGGTCGATTTAAAGCATTTACACTCATTGGCGCTCGTCATTGTGAAAGAAAATGGGCTGTTTGTGTGCAATATAACAACATCTGAAAGTAATGAGGCTGAATGGCATGTGTCAATGGCTCCGAATGAACCCTGGAACAGTGCATAAGCCAGAGCACATTAACCCTGCGCCGTGACTGTGCAGCAGCCGTACCCTCCCTGATTTATGTGCGAGAACGCGATGACAACTGAGAACTTGTGAAATTTCCAGGCAACGTGGTTGGATTCAAGGAAAAACTGTGTGGTCAGTCAACTAGAGAGATTTGTGAAGCTCTATATCATCGAGAAGAGAAAAAAAAAAGAAAACTCACTTGCTCCTGTAACAAGGCACAGGGTTTAACTTCACACCTCTTTGTCTGTATCAATCCATATGTTTGAACAACCTCAGAAAAAAAAAACATGATCATTCCACACACACGCACAAAAAAAGGGTTTCTGAATGATGAATTATGTATCAAAGGACAAAGGCATCAATAAAGGCTAATGTGCTCTGTTTTTGGACAGGAAAACAGCAGAGGTGCCAGGTGACAGGGAGAGATTTAAGAGCTCTGGAAATGAATTATGACAGCGATTTAGAGGTGTCAAATGCACATTTACATTCAGCTCACAGCTGAAGGCTACCAGAGGAGCTTTCCAGCAATTTGGGGGTGACACTGATATAGATCATATTTGATGCCAAAGGACCGGCGACCAGAGCCTCAGATAGTGACCTGGGAGCCATCCTTTTGTCCAGGCTCCGGGCTCTGTTTTTGTGCCCGCACCCCGGGAGGGCTTTGTGCCGCTCGCACTGTCTGTGCAGAGGCTTCCGTCTTGCCTTCATCCATCGCACCTGCTGTGAAGTTCACTTTTACTTAAGTGTAACAAATCGCGCCATGCGTGTGTCTGTGCGTACGCGTGCGCACGCGGGTCTCTGCCCGTGTGGTTAACAGGCAATTTCGGTGTCGCTCTTTGGTGCGGAGGATTACCGGGATTTGGGCCGGCTCCTCCGGGCGCCCCCATTTGCACAGGTTCATCAGGTGTCGCTCACTAGAGCAGACGCCTTTTCGTCAATATGTGTCGAATGCGACGTGAACAAATCCCGGAATAAGCGCCGGAATAAGCGACGACGCGAGCGCAACATGACAAATTGCGGCGCGTTGGGAGATATTTGCGCAAGGCATTGTATACAGCTGTCAAGAATTACACACTAAATAAACTAAATAAGTGCTCCTCTTCTACTGCCTGCTGAGGCTGAAAATTTGCATCTCGCTGTGCACACAGTGGCTCGTCTAAGAGCAAGCTCACTCCCCTGACTGAGTGGGCCATTGGTGTGTGACTCCTGTAATAAACCCAACGCCGTCCCCGTGTCTGGTTGGCTTGGCTCTCCTGAGGGTCGTGCTAAACCGCCAATTACAACGGCGCCTGCTCAGCAAAGCTGCAGAGGCTGCCGTGGACCAGACACCGGGCAGCATTACTCACTCTCATTTATACGGCGAATCTGCTCGATCCGTGGTCCTCTGATTTACAGCACCAGTGTACGAGCTACTGGCATCTAGTGGTGGGGTTGCAGATCGCAGGGCCAAAAGCGCTATGGTCAGATCCTTGGTTTTCCTAGTGGAACTCGTCTCATCTCTCACTCTCACCTGTCTATCTATCTATCTGAATTTAGTGTCTCAAATAGATCTTTAAATGCATATTTTTTGGTCTGTGGGAGGTAGCACAAGGATATGAAGTGACCACTCTACCATCCACAGCGCTCATGTCAAAAACACTCAAAAGGACAGACATATTTTCTGGCGTTACTGGATTCATGAAACTCTCACATACTGTAAATTCCATTTCTTTCAATCGATTCTCTACATTTCACCCTGCTCCTTGAATTACACCGGTTAAATTTATTGCTCAAATACCTAATTTACTGTAATTTATTCGTTTAAAAACTCTGCTGTTAACTAATAATCATTTTGATATAATAACTGTATCTAATTTGTGTCCCCAGCATGGCAGCACTGGAGAGGCACTAGCTACTGAAATGACGACATCATAATTAACAGTCAAGTTCGGCTGGGAAAAAAAAAGAAAAACGCATAACCAGAGTAATCATGCTGATTAATATTACATTTATGACATTGTCCATTGATTCATTACTCCTTCCAAATGTGACTTTGATGTAGCAGTAACCAGACAGCTGTAAGTTGTCTGGGCTGTAGCCAGCAGCCGGCGCCTGCGGAACCCTGCCAAGGCTGTGGACAGACGTAAAGGGAACAACTTTCTACAGTTTCAGACTCCATTTCCAAAATTGTTACACATTTATTACCGGCGGCCCAAAAAGCCTCTCTGACACGGACGATCGAAACGTTGCCACAATGCTGGCAGATTAATCAGATAAATATGAGTTTAAGCTGTCACGGCTCAGACCTGGAGGGTGGCGGTGAGTACAGGTGAACCGCCGGGAGCACTCCACGCGAGACTCACACGACACGTCGAGTAGAGAGAGCACGGTTACGCTGGAGGAGCCCGTGCTAAGCGCCCTTGTTGGCAAGCTGCAGTTTCCTTTAAGTGTCTCTGAGCGAGAGCCTGGATCCCCACCTCCCCCCTGGGTGGGAGGTGGGGGGTGGGGGGTGGGGGGGGGGGGGGGGGGGGGGGGGGGGGCGCAGTCTGAGCCTGAACCTGCACCGTGACCTGGCTGTTCGGCGGGGGAAACGTGGGTTCAAGAAAAATAATATAAAATCCCTCTGGGGATCAATGAAGTGTCATATCATCATCATCATTATCATCACTGTTGTGACAAATATGGGTCACGGTCAAGGAGAAAACTCAGCTGGCACTGCCCCTTCATCAACACTCCCTCTGCAGCGCCGAGCATCTAATATTCTATTACAATGATGGCAATTAGCAGAGAAATGATAGCGACCCAGTGACAATGGACAAATTTGTGACAACCCTTTCAATTGTTCTTTTGTAGAGGAAATCTATATCATTGTCTGGGAACGTTGAGCTGCAATGTGCTGCATCCACGCTCGAGTGCTTTTACAAGTGGTGGTTTAACGAGGAGCAGAGGGCAAAATTTTAGCTCCCTATAAGCTCTTGCAATTACACAAGGGGGCAAAAGGGACACTGTTCTTAAGCGTGAGCCCAGACGGGCGAGCAGATTTTTTATTTTTTTATTTTTTTTACACATCCCGAAGCAGAGGCCAAGCCAGCTACTCTTAATCTGGGGCCGAACCCATCTCTCTCCCGAAAAGAAATATTCCTTATTATAATGGATGAGTGGCAACCCTCAGCAGGAGCGATAAAAATGCACAGCGTGAGCGTCAACTGAACACACACATCGGCACGCACGCACACAGTTTGGAAAGGCACAGTGATGTAGGGTGAAGAGGCGCTTATCGGCTGTCTGCTCCGTCTGCCCCATTCCTCTTTATTTTTCTTACAGTAAATATGTCTGTTTTATCGCCTCTCCCAGCAAAACTGGATTCTTCAACTGCTTTGTAACTATTACTTCTCTGCTAATGTCAGCTGCTTTAAGAAAGGGCTGAACATCCGCTCTAGTCAATTTCTTTGGACAGTTGACAGTCCAGGCAGAGTAAATGAGGAACAATAAGGACGCCCCAGCATCGGAACAATTTTTTTCCCCTCATTGTTTCTAATGGCTAATCGCGAATGTGAGGAATGACGGGGAGTCCCCCTATAGCCATGTGGCACTGTATATGATTATGCTGTGAGCGAAACCTTGTGTATGGCAACGGCGAGATAATGAGCTTTGAGGGCTCACATACAGAATTCATCTATTTTTTATACCTAATTACCGAAAAATGAGAGTGACAGAAAAACGTGATTTGAGTGTTTTTCAGCAGTCATCTGACAGAAATTCTTGTGTATGTAATTATTAATGATATACACCATGGGCTGAATGTCAACACTTATTCCAGTAACTTTCCTTCATGTTGACATTAACAAAATGGCTTGAGAGGAACACTTGAGGAAGACAATTCCTCAAATCTGTCAGGATTACATATTTATGAGGTCCCCTGCTCAGCATCCAAGGAGGTCGCTATGGTGATACAAACTGATGTATATTCCAACAATGAACTTTGTGCGTTGAGAATGCCTCAGAGCATTGTTGAAATGGTTAGTACAGATCCTACCAGTGCAGCTTTCGGATCAGCAAATATGCAATTAAAAAGGCAGTCATGCTGAGGCCACTCTAATCAATGTACTGTTACAAAGAAATGTAATGAAGGCTGATGGAGTGATGCCTTCAGGAGCCTGCCATATTGTTACGGCAGAATACAACACCGCTGTGGCAAAACAATATTTTATTAGCGCATCTACAGCCCTGCTTCTCTCATCTCTGGAAAAAAAAAGTAGAGAAAATGAATCTTATTCTTACAGCCTTTTCTTGTAAACAACCCATATGTCTGCTCTGTAGTCTTAAGTAAAGCCAATTACGCATTATAAAAATGTAATGCTGTCACCCAGAGACTCATGTTTACCTTGCTGTTTTCTTACTTTGAGGTAAGATTACAATTAAGGTACATTCTGTCTGGCTTCAGCCTTCAAATCAGCCATCTGTGTTAGAAAGCATATTGTATAATTACAAAAAAAAGGCAAAAAAAAAATACCCTTCACACAGCATCAAATCCATCGCGAGGCAGCTTTGGACGAGGCTTAGTAGTGATGCATTGCTCGTTTAAAACTGCCACTTTGACCCTTTCACAAAAAACAGGAAACCATTTACAAGGTTCTTCCTTCCTGTATGAATGGGACTTCAGTATGTTGCGGGCTCCGGCCTTGCGTTTGGCCTCGCAGAGCCATGTCCACACAGTTGAGCTCAGTATGCTTGAGGAAGTAGGCCTTGGCCTCGTCCATCAATCCGTCTGTCTTCCTTTGCCAAGCTGCAGGGAACTACCCATTATGGAGTCATTTTATTAATAGGGCCCCTTTCCTCTCCGCCACACTCTTGCAGAGTGCCTCCTCATTCTGTCAGAATGGAGTATGCCTGCAAGCCACCTCCATGAAACTGCTGCACCAGGGCCCTCCCTCATCCTCCCATGTGAAAGCTCAGGCTGGGAAATATTGTGCTTTCAAGCTAAAATAGTATTTGGAGAGGTGAGCAATCCCTAAGCCCTGGAGCAAATAGTTTAACATTGAGGACTTATTTAAAAAGATGTCCTTCCTCCCAGAAAGCCAATCAGATCTCCCTTCCGCCCCGGCACCCGCACACGTGAACGAAGCGCTTCTTCCCTCCTCCTCGCGACTGTAAACAAACGTCGCTGTGAGCGGCGTTGGCTGGAGGACAGAATAAGGTCAGAGGAGGCCGAGGAGTGAGTGAGTGAGCGCAGGCCGGACGCCCGGGGGGGGTGCGAGGGGCGGCCGGGGACAGGTTTGTTTAAATGGCCAAATGAGGCGGACGTGTCAGGATGCTGCAGAGGACACAACGGATTACAACGACGCGGCTTTGGGTTCACAACTTTTTATTACACGCGCCGTCCTCTCAGTGCACCGGGAGGGCATTCATTTCACATGATTCCCAGACCGCACTTCTAATCCGCCCGCTGTTATTTCATGTTAATATTTAATAGCTTGTTTGGAATGGGATTTTCTGACCGTCAACATCTTTTTTTTTTTTTACTGTCCTCTAGTCTTTCTTGCTTTGTGTTGTCTAAGCAGTTAAAGTGTTAGGCTGAGGTCTGCTGCGTGGCACGTACACATAGGTGCCACCGGAGTTAGGAAACCTCTGGGCTTGGGACGCATCTCACGATCATAGCGGGGCACGGCGCGCTCCCATTAAGAGCGATCACGAGCCACTTTACCCGGAATCTAACACGTGTCGAATCGGTTAACACGGCACATTCAACTTTTAATTCTTGTCAAGATCCACATGCAGAAAATAAGCGTAAGTGCAGGTGAGTCAGTTAAATGCCTCAGTGACTCGCAGAGAAACTGTCTCAGAGCGTTGTCGGCTTGTTCTCTGGCTCGCTCATCCATCCATCTATCCATCTTTTAGTCCCTACTTAATTGTCTGCATGCTCAGAGGCGAAATGAATACCAATAACAACACAGCACCTGGTTTTCATTGATATATATACATATATATTTTGAAAAACTACCAGGGATTCACCACATGTTCTTCTTGTATTGTCATCTTTGCTAATTACATCATGTGTAGATAATACTGATATTAATATTTATTATTTTAGGACCACTGTGACTTATGACAATACTGGTTTTGTGGTTGTTCTTTTAGCTCTCTAAGAAGTGTCTGTGTCACTTTTTGAAGCCGGTTATGGCTAATAACACTGCATGTGTTGCAGGCATTGGGGAAACCCATGAAGCCTCGGCAAACGTGGAGCATTTCAGTCACACAATGGCAGCAACAAACAACCACGTTCACATTTAATCAGCCTCATAATAAATGGAAAGCCTCTGCATTGCATATTAAACCACAGCTGTGTGGCGGTGAAACCTTAACCGGGATTTTTTATTATTATTATTATTATTATTATTATTGCTTCTTTGGAGCGCCGCTGAATGACTATCTCCAAGTGAACCCCGTCTGAAAGAGACAGGGAGAGCGTGCCATTCTCTGTGATATCGCGAGTGTCTCTGCTCTCTTCCGCCCGTGAATGTGAGCGAGGGCCTTGAATTGAAGAGGTTGATTCCGGCTCTTTGTTGGCTCTGAGGCTGCTCGGGGATGCAGAGGGCTCCTGCCTCAACCTCCGCCGCGGCCTCAGCTCCGACGACACGACACAGCTCGCGGCGCCTTTGAATAACCAACTCGAAAATAAAATTTAATAACATCCTGTATTCACGGATCAGTGAGAGCGCTCAATGGCAGTGTGCTTTAGCGTTCACAGGTCCGATGAAAATAAATCTCTCTTAGGAGACTAGGTGTGTATTGTGCACTTTGATATCAATATCATCAGGTTAACAAGAGGGATGAAATGAGCTGCAAGCTTGACTTGAATAGCATTCATTTCGCTCACAATGGCCACCATGCCTAATACCTGCAGTGTTTTACTTAGATTAGGCTTAAGCTTTTTTTAAACGCCATTTCAATAATTTGACATTTCTCCTCAGAATGGGAGAGAATGAGAGCCGATAAAAACTTTTTTTTTCCACCCTTTTCATGCAAAACACTTTCATCTGTCATTTCGTGATAGCCCGTCTCTCTTTGTCAGCGTAAATATGGGAGCCCCTATTTGAATATGGTTACACATCCCTCTATTTATTAAAGCTTGGATTAACATGACAGGAAGTTTTGTCTGGGGGCTCTTTAAGATGGCTCAGAGAGGCAATCTGGTGACAGTAATAGGATCCAGCTAATATACTTGACTGATGCTCCTTTCCCAGTGTTATAAAGCAGAACAATGGGAGTGGGGTTCTGGGAGTGAATACATTGTGTTTTGTAACAGTGTGTGCGTGAGAGTGTGTGTCCGCGTGTGAGTGTGTGTCTAGGGGGACGCGGGTGCGCTAATCAGCCAGAATACCATCACTTAGCAAATATAAGGGCTGAAGAAATAAAAATACTAAAGGTCACAGAGCAATTCCATCAGGACAACTATGCTACAATTAACTGAATAGACAAAGGCTCTGACATTAGTGAGAGCTATAATAATCTTTTACTCCAGTGAGCCAGTTTGTAGAGGTTTGTTAAAGGTTGGCTTTAAGAAAATAAACAGATATTGCTTTCAATGCTGCTCTCCTTCCACCAGTGTTATTTTTCCTCGCTCTGATGTGAGATGTGCAGCGATAACCGAGCACGGCTCTATTTGTGCTCAGTTACAGCTCAGACATCCTAGCTCATGTTACTCTTTTGGTTTCCATTTGTGTTAATAGGGACATAATTGTAATTCCATTTTCATGTGTCTCGAAGATTTGACAGTGACAACTTACTGCAGGCTGAGGAACGCATCACACAGTAAACACTGAATGTGGCACTCAACCAGGATCCCCAATTACCCAAACAGAGAAATGTGTAAGTACTAACAGAATAACAAAAACCATACATCATAGAAGCCTGTAGCCTGTAGTTGATGAGGTTCATCATGGAGTGCCGTACCCTGCACATGTATAGAGGCTCGGGATCATACAATAAGCCATCAATCTGCAGCTGTTGAGAACACTAGTCTCATGGGAGAACTGGGACAGCAGCATTATTTCTATAATAATATGTTCCCCTACTTATCTATCCTCTATATATAGATATATATATATACACATGCACATATATTCTTGTTCTCATGCAAATGTGATTAAAGGAGAAACAAGTTGCCATGCTCACAAACGCTATTTATGCCTAAGCATTCAATATCTGTAGATACTGTACAGTAAGCTATGAGGCACAGCCTCACTTTGACATATATGTCATAGTATGGGAAACAGTAAAGTTTCAGTGCTGGCTGATTGGAATATTACAGCAGAGCGGACCATTGGCCTTGGCTGGCTTTCTAGTTCTTCTTTCTCTGCCACACTCACGACACATTTCAATTTGATCCATATTGTTTTCCTGATGTTTTTCTGTGGTTGGATCTATTGCCGTCAATACTGCAAGCACAGACAGCAACTCTCTTATAGACATTTCCATATGTCAGAGAGTTGCTCTGGATGGGCAGAGCGTGCATGTAAGTGTGTGTGCGTGAGCTCGGTTAGCAGATCAAACACACATCTGTCTGCGAGATAGAGGGGAATCTGTGCTTTCCCCCCCCAAACCTCTCAATACTAATTAACGATCCACTGATAGTGGCCAAATGCCAACTGTCATTAGCACCCAACACAACACAAGTACACAGATGTGAACGTGCACACACTCAAACCCAGATGCGACGCGGTCACCCACACCAGACCACCAGCAGCCATCTGTGGGTAAGACAGCTAAACGCCGCGCTCTGTGTTTGCACTCCGTGCTCCCTGAGAACCTGCAGCCACACCGAGACGGAGGTGAAAACGAACCTGGGATGCAAAAATGATATGGGTCTAAAACTGAAACGCAGCTAAATTGCTAATCTGATCCGTATTGTATGAGTTGATATTAAGCTATGTCTGTTAAACAGATGGAGAGCAATTATAGCGTATGCTCAAAGACATGAATGACACCCTCGATGCTCAAGTAGCTGTGGACCTTTGACTCCTCCACTGATAGTGCCATTTGCGAGCTGTGGAGCGGCGCGCGTGGTAAAAGCATCTGACAGCTATCTTTGATTTTATTTCGCCGGGGTTTCAGCTATGCCTGTGTCTAAAAGGATGTGCCACCCACTCTCCGTCTCTGCTGCGTTTCTCGGGCTGCCTCGATCCGTCACTCTGTGCCTCGGTGACAGGGTCAGGCGTGGAGAGCAAAGCGGTGAGAGGTGTGACACTGCCAGCAGATGAGGGTCTCCCCCGCGCCCTCCCCCCCTTACACCCCGCCATAGCCTCCCCCAGCACGACACCCATCACAGCCACCCAGACAGCTGCCGCTCCGTCCGACTCATGCCACCCATGTCGGCTCCGGCGGGGAGTCCGAGAGCCACACGGAGGCCCGGCCCAGCCTGGCGCAACATTGATAATCCACTCCCAGCTATCGGTAATCAAACCCAGCTGTCAGCGGCGTCCATTAGACTGTCAAAACTAAATATTCAAGAAGGGCAGAGGGGCGCGGGCTGTGGTGGCCACCGCCGCGCCTGCCTCGGTATGTGATATTTGCCTGCCTGTTGCGCCGGCTCTAATGGGCTCCCGTGCCTGCACACGACGACAGCCGAGGGGACGGCGTGGAGCTGAAACTCTGCCTCGCGAATCAGAGTGCAGCCTCGCCTCGCCTCGCCTCGCCCCCTCTCTCCCCGTGCAGCCTGCCTGCCGCCATCTCACGACAGCATCTCTCCATCTCTCGCGGCCCCTCTGATCTCTGTGTCAACAGGCGACACCGGCAGCTCGCACCGGCTCAGCGTGCGTCGGGCCCATCTGCACGGCACAGCGTCTGCAGGCGTCGACTTGGGCTGCGATACGCACGCCCTAAGCGCTGGTGTCTCTGCACCTGACGAGACGCCCCCCCGCCGCCCCCCACCCCCCCACCTTGAAAGGTGTCTCCCTCCCGGGCGGCGAGGGCGCCTAGCGCACCCCGGTCTGTAGATACACTCCACCGGGCCGGGGGAATTTAGGAGCAGCAGGTAGGGGATCAAAAGCCACCGGTGACAGATTCGGCAAACACAAAGAGAGATTTATTCAAGTCATCAAGAATTGTCGCAATATTTTCTCAGCGGCCCGCTATCTCGGTGTGTACCTACACTGATGGGGGTTTATTAGTTGTCAGTGGGCCAAGTGGGAGGCGGCGCAGTGGTCCAGCTCGGGTCCAAACTCACACAGAGGTGGTGATGACAGGATCCGAAGCACTCTGCGGTTACTCAGTGGAATTCAAATGCCAATCCCCCTGCCCAGCGCCATCTCCCCACTCCTGCTCTCTCCTCTCTCTCCCCCTCGCTCTCTCTCTCTCTCTCTCTCTCTCTCTCTCTCCCTCTCTCTCATTTGTCATCTCGCCCTCTCTTTTCCCTCCCCTCTCCCCCAGTGTTTGTCAGGGTTGGTGATTAGCTGTCACCCTCTGTAGAAGCAGATAACACCCCACACAGCCTGTTTCCCCTCTGGGAGCATGCACACACGTAAAACAGGAAAACACACAAACAAATACACAAGGGTGCGCACATGCATGCAAACTAAAGACACTTGAAAACACTGTCAAAAGCAAAATGGTGAAAATTAGTTCATTGCAATTTTTTTTTTTTTGCATGCGCTCACCAAGATTTGAGTTCCACTGACTGTGTATCACTTAGGTATTATTTGCCATTTCAGCTTGTGATTAATTTAGGAATCATCAATTTTCATCAAATTCTGGCTGCGGCTCCCTCAGTTTCAGCAGATTTAGGGCCGCTGTAAAAGGCTGTTTGTCACAGCTTGTAACGTAGCTGTTGTCAATGTCATCCTGGTTAAAAGACAAATATAAATCTCTATCTCGGCACATTCTCGCTTTGAACCTCATCTTAATTTGACTTGAACACAAAATGTTTTTAATAAATGATTTTCACTCAGCCTATTTCCTATTATTATCTGTCTTGAGAGGCTTCTGAAGGTGTCGTTTGATTTCAACTGTTGTATCTGCAAAGCAACATTGCAGACGCTATGTCTACACCTTTGACCATGCTATTGAGCACTTCCCTAGCAACCATTTTGTGATCGCTTTGTAGACAATGTATGGACATCAACACATCAAAGAGCCCCGAGGAGCTACAGCTGAGCGCTCATCTCCTAATTCAGTCTTATCAAGATGTTTGGAGGCTGGTGAAATGTGTTGATATAGAATGTGATGATTTGTTTGTTTGCTCCTACAGACCACAGAGGCACAGAAGTAGTCAAATCTGGAAATGATAAGCGGCAAAACAATGCACATCCATGCCATTGAGCCTCTCTGAGTTTCAGACAAACCATTTCTACAATATGACAATTTGTTTAACTTCCACTGCTCATAAATCTACTGCCAAAGAAAAATAACAAATAAAATGTGAGGCCAAAAGAAGAGATTTCCCCCAAAATTCACAAAACACAAATATGAGACTTTAATTGAACATCCCTCATGTATGAAATTGAACTTGAAAAGCGCCCACCCCTGGCACACAGTACCTCCACCTAGTGGTAGCTCTGTTTCCAAACACCTTGGTAAATGACCTTTGCAGTAGCAAACTGAGTTAGCTATGACAAGTCAGCATAATTCATTCCCATACAGCAGAGGGGACACATGGCTCTAAGTAAACATTACTTACGTCGGGCACAACAAGTAAAACATTATTATCACGGTGGCAAAACGGATTTCTGTGCTAATTAGCATCGAGCTAATGGAGTCAGTCAGTGCTAATAGCATATCCTGTGGTGCTCTTACTTCGCAGCCCGTGTGGCAGTTCCCGGTTTTACAAGTTAATAATTGTGTGAAAGACTCCTAACAAACAGCGTCAGGAGGCAAAGTCTCAAAGATAAAATACACCACTCAGTCTACCCCTTTCATAATTGCGTGCTCTTTTCATTACACTCTGATCTACTTGTGTCAGAGTGTACTTCGACAAAAAAAGCTAAAAGCCAAGAGGCTCATTAGCGGCTCTCGTGAATCCTGACAATTCCAGCTTGCTGTGCAATCCCTCTGTGATTCAGACTACTTTCGCAACTTCAGTCCCGGAGACGTAAACAAAGAGCCGAGGCGGTGGGAAAGTTGTGCCGCGGCAGCCAGTAGGTGCACCACTCTCACCCTCGCTCCCCGTGTCGTAAGAGCGATAATAGCATCCACCCTGAACAGCCACTGATGTGCTCCTCCTGGCGCATCTGACAAATTCAATGACCGCTGCTTTTGAACTTAGCACTGGAGAAACCTGAAGCAGAGAGTCCTCCAGTGCTTGGAGCGCACTTTCACGACCACAGCAGAATCCGCCTGCTCCTTCATTTCAGTCCCACTCACTCGCACAACGACATCACGCGCACATAAGTCACTTGTATTTTTGAGGAATCATCAAAAGAGACGCACAAGAGGTGCCAAGAGAAATAAATTAAAATGTGCTGAGTCTGACAGGCCTGTGTGCATCTAGTACTTACAAACAGACAGAGCCGGGATGAGTAAGGCTGCTATTTTTGCACCAAATATGCAGAGCCAGACACTATTCCTCCAGCGTTACTCCAGGTAACTTGTGCCCTTTCCATCTTGGCGACAGGTGCTGCATTAGTTGAACAATGTGTGCAGGCACGTTGTGGGAGTTTCTGCTTTGCTTTTTTCTGTGGTCCTTGATGGAAATGAGCGGATGCGTCAACGGACATCTCCGTTCCTAGTTGTTGAGTTACTGTCACTTACTACAAATGGCTGCCTAACTGTCCCCTGCCAGCATTATGAGTGGAGTCCAGTCAGTCATATGATGAAGATATGAGCGAACCTGAAGCTAATCTGCTGCCATGACGACATTCTACCCCTGGCTACATCACATTACTATCATTATCTTATTTTCTGGGTCGCAAGGTGATTCTATATTGTTGTTCTACTTTAACTATAAGCAGAGGCATTCCAGGGAATTAAAGGGACAGCACCACACCATAGGAGAGATACAGACGATGTGGTTTTTCAGTGAAGCGGTGGGCAACGCCACTGAAGGCAGCCTTTGCCAGATCTACAGGACAGCGAGGGACCTGTGGTCTCAGAAGAGCTTGATATCATTTCAAATGATCTCCTACTTTCTTTGGGTGTGTTGATGCCACCGAGCACAACAGAGGCAAAGACACTTTTCCTGAACCCAGTTTCAATGTTTAATAGGAAACATCAAAGCTATGCTAGCCCCGGCATATGCCACAAATCAACATTAAGCGTGCAATATTTTGTTTGATCATGGGGTTGGGCAGGCGGTGGTGATGTCCACTTCACAGTACAGCGTTCCCCTCCCATCCTGCAAACAATGCCACGGCTTTACTTGGGTTGAATATAGCAGGATAGGCTCACCTCGCCCTCTTCTCCTCGCATCGTCCCTGCTGTCACAATACAAAGAAGGATTGAAATGTAGCAGATAAATATACGACGAGGTTTTATCTGCTGCCCCTAAGCAGCTTTGCTCAAAGGGAAAGCTCAAACAATGTTGGCTAATCATAACGTTTTAAGAGTCGACGTGTCGCCTCGAAACTGTCACGGACAGGAGGTGATTCCGTGGGAGATGACAACCCTGTTATGGGAGCACAATAGAAATGTAGGGTAACAGGGGAGCAAAGGGCTGAAACAGTAATGAAAGTGAGAGGGGAGACACAGGCAGAGAGAGAGAGAGAGAAAGCACACAGAGCACAATAAAGACAGCAAGATAAATACGGACAAAGAAAGACGTATGAGATCGTGCCCTTGCCTGTGTGTACATATGGCCGAGCGTGCTAGAGCAGGGGAAAGACCAACACATCGAGATAAGCCCCTTTGCTCAGGCTTCCTTTAAAGAGTGATTTGGCAGCTCGGCATCACGTCTGTTGGCGAGGCTGCAATATATGCCCCCCCCACACCCCCAATCACGGGCTGATCGCTGAATTACTGCACGGCTTCTTCTTTTTAAATTTCCATTTAACACTATTGAAGGATTTGCTGAGGGACCTGGAACACAGGCGACAGGAACAAACAACTTTACGATTACCAATGGCGTGCCGGATAGCTGGCTGCTTTTACAGCCAGGTATTCAGCTTTATCGATGCGCGCAGACACACACACACACACACACACACACACACACACACACACACACACACACACACACACACACACACACACATACACACACACACACACACACAGGCTTGTTTTTTCACATTGAAGTATTGTTTTCCTGACACCGTGATGCAGTAATCAGTGTGGTCTCCACATTAAAACCAGCCCTGAAGACACACCTGACTTTGTTGCATTCCTGTCCTTGGTCAGGCGCTGCGTCTTCGCAGCATATATGGGAAGTGATGCATTTTCCATATTAGGTAACTACGTCAATGAAATTACTTTACCGTCAGCAGGCTATATTTATAGTAGATGCACTGTACGGCAGAAGCAGCTCCACAGGAGTGTCTCCGCCAGTCTGCCAGAACAAAACAACGTATTTTCACTGCCAGATTCTTTCCCCTCTCTCTCTCTCTCTCTCTTCCTCTCTCTCTCGCTCTCTGTCTTATTTTTTCTGGCTGTGTCACAGATTTCTGTGCATATTTCAATCGAGGCGCCTTTCCTGATAAACCCGCAGAGGTGCCTCTTCATATGACGAGCTGTGCGTTCACGTCGCTGAGATCTGGGCTCGAGCCAGGTGAGAAGACCTACCTTCAGCGCACCACCTAAACAATATGTAACTAAGGAATACAGACTGTAGGGATAGGAATGAAGTGTGACTGTGACCAGACAGGAAAATAATCTACGTAATCCAGATCGAAGCCCTAAAGGCTTTTATAGATCGACGGCATAGATTTTCTCTCTGTCTCCATTTCTACCTGGCTTAGGTTTAATTCAACTCAATTAAATCAACCCGTGAGCCCAGGAGTTCGCAGAGAAAGCAATCATTCATCTTTGTGGCGAGCCACTTCATCTGGGAAAAAAAAAGCGGCCCTACTCTGTTCTTTCTCCATAGACACCATTAGGCCACTCAATATAGTTTCAGCAATGCCAACTCTGTTATAATTACAGCAGTTGACACCTAACAAACAGCTCTTTATGGATGTCCTGGCCTCACTATTACTTTAACAAATCTGGTCATTTTGTTGTGGATAACAGCTGGTGTCTTTTGTGCCTGCGTGTGTGTGTGTGTGTGTGTGCATGTGTGTGAGTGTGGGTGGGTGGGTGATGCCAAATTAGACAATTCAAAAAAAAAAAATCTTATCTTTCAACATGTGATGTGAAAGTGGGGGAGAAAAAAGTTATCCCCGATACAGAAACACACCTTGAGGTAAATCTGTTATCTGCACCGCACACCACCGCTTTAATGGGAGATAATCAACACAACAATCAACGCAACCAAAACAGCTATGAGGGATTGTCCTTGAGTGACTGGCTGTGACTGCCACAGAAACCTCTCCCTCATCATGACTACATCAGGCAGCTGCTTACACGGACACCCATTCAACAGATACATATTTCATGAGCTATGGTAAACACACTGCTCCCACCAATGCCAGCAACTAGCATTGAATAATACATTCACGGCAGATCGGCTAATGAATTGAGAGCTTGCCTGAGTGAAGAGAAGAAAGCAAATAACCAATACTCAAAGTAGAAATAGAATTAATGAGCGGTTGTGAATGCTCAAACACTCGGCTGTGAATGCCGCTCAAAAAGCGGGGCCGTTTCTGTCCTCCACCTAACCTTTGTCTCTGGTCAAAGTTCCACTGTAATGAATGCAGGAGAGGTTTCATAGTCTTCTCTGTGATTGTGGATTTCACAGATGTGTAAATGATGCGACGCGAGATGTTGCGAGTGGAGCTTTGATCTGCTATTCCACAAGCCAGGTCCTACAACAAAAGGCGAGGAAAATCCTGATGCTCAGACGAGCCCCTGTGTAATCTAGTAGAACCTCTCCCCATGTCTGATCCTCCTCCGCTCTGCTGCCTGTCTCGGCAATCAGTCCAGCTGCCCACACCTGGATGTGCCCCATTGGCAGGAACACAGACCACGACTAGCGCCTCCTCTTCCCAGACACGAGGCGCTAAGACACTCGCTGTACATTCGAAAGCAGCGTTGCCGACTCTCAGGACAAAGAAATAAATAAAGGAGTAAAGACAGGCTTGTTATTTAAAGAAGAGGAAAATAGTGATTGCACTGCAAAACTCAACAAAATGATGTAAATGAAGTGTCAAAACAATAATCAATGGGGCCAGCTTTGTGTTTAGGCTGTTATTCAATAATTATTTTGACTGATATGTAGCTGCAGACTGTTAAATCCTAAAGCAGGACCTGCTCTTTGCAAGGTGAGAAGAAGAAGAGACAAAAACAACAGTCAAATTCTGAGTCAGATTTTGTGCTTTTTCTTTTTTTTTTACTCTAGGAATCAGCATCCAGCTGGAGAACTTGGCACTCCATCCCTGAGATGCACCTGCAAAGAGATCCACAGGAAGTTTCCTCCGACAGTACGGGAATGTGCACTCTTTGTGATGCCATTTTCCCCACTGGTATCATGTGTGGAAATCACGGTCCTTCATTTTTCTTTATTGTCTTTATTTAACGGATGAAGCACGCAGGAAATGTGGGGAACAGGAAAGGAGGATAACATGCAATTAAGGTCCAGAGTCAAACCGGAGGCGCTGCAGTTGAGTGCTGTGTGTCTTACTCTACTGCTAGTTCCCCCCGCATATAAACACCACACCACACACAAGGGAAATGCCATGTATTGTATCTAATAAAAGGCAATTAATGCAAGGAAAATGAAGGCTGACAGCACACTCAGCTTTTTGGATAATCTTATAAAACATCCCAGTCACATATTTTTAAGTTGGAGTGTTTACCCACTTAGCGCTCGGCTGCTCCTCTCTATCTGCTTCCACAGAAGCATGAAAGGGAGCCAGAGTTCCCGCTGCAAATGCGTCTAACCTAACCTAACCTCGCCGCTCTGCCAGATCCTTCACTCCACAGCGAGACGGAGGGCAGGGGGAAGCATTTCAGGAACCAAACGGTTTGGTCGGTCTATACCCAGCCTCCGCACCGGCCCCACGGAGCCGCGGGGCAGAGAGGCGGAGGCTGTGCGTCCGTCAGTCGCACGGCACCTTGATTGAGGTGGGAGGAAATGAGCGGCTACGGGTGCCCCGGGCGGCCGGGGGAGGCGGTTTGGCCCGAGGAGCGGGGTCTCTGGTCAGCGAGCGGGCGAACTGGGCGGCCAGCCTCCGTAGGTGTCTGATGAAATTAATTAGGAGATTGAAAGGGAAATGTCTGTCAGATCACAGATCACGCTGTGAAAAAAATACCTTCCCCCGCTGTGATCAATTGATTGCCATTAAATGTTCCAGCTGCCACTCCATAAAACATTAATAGTTAAAATGACAGCTTTATCGCAAATTTCTCTCTATCCCTCTCTTTTTTTTTCCTTTCCCTTCCCCGCGCCTAAATAAGAGCTGGGTGAAAGGACAGCATTAAGCACACGGAGCAGATACATTTACAGTTAGCCGGCACGCGGCGTGCTTCAGGTCGCCGGGGCTCTCCTCACCCTCAGCCTGTCTCTCTTGAGCCCGCTTCATTTTAACTCCCATTGCGCCGTAATCTGTGACAGCTAATTCTATCACTCCAGTTTGAGAGCGCAGGCACTCATTCCAGCAGGCTTGAGGGAGGAGAGGAGGGGTGGACTTCGGCAATCATTCACTGGTCACTAAGCATATAGTAGTATTTAGACAGCTTTAGCATAATGCCACAGCTTAATGCGTGTTGGCTAATTTGCCAACAGGCTTGATGTGAACAATCTCTCTGCATGTTCTGGTTGGGCGCATGGCCTGATGGGATGGCACGCCATTAGCCCAGTCAGACTGCAGGGCCCCGCTGTTAACATTACAATGTGTAGTGGAGCATGGCAAAGTGAAGGAGGGCTTCATCTTGCCATATTTGCGTGCTTTCCCGGCACGCTGTGGTCAATGTGATGATGACACATATACAAGGCAATCAATATTGCCCAAAAAAATTGCCTTGCAATTAGAGCTATGGGGTATTAGTATTTTCATAACATCCCCATTATATATTCACATTCTCTATCGGGGTTGGCAATCACTTGTCTCAAACAGTTTAATTACAGCTTGGCAATGACTACTTAACGTGATTAGATGTTATACCTTATTGTTGCGTGTGGCGTATTACATCAATTATATTAAGAGTTATTATTGTCATGAGGGTGCAGTGCTTGCATGTGATACAGGATGCAGTGAGGGGCTGAGTGACAGGGACTTCTTAAAGACTTAATTTTACAAATAAAGTAATCAATATAAGCTACTGCACATCACGTCTCACCACACAGTGAGCTGTAGGGTCTTTTGCATAATTGCAATAAAAAAGTGTATTGGCCTGACTGATTGAATTCAGTCTTGGTAATTGCAGCATAAACAATGTAGTTGACTGTCACAGCTCCTGTGCCACTATGCTGTCAACAATCCAGATATTTTTCTGCTGTCTACTAGCATATCATGCAGATCCACAGCCTGCCGTGTAATGAGTATAATTACATGGTGCGCATGTGTTACCTGTGGGGGAACGCACATACTCTCTCTCGCACACATGTGCACCGCCGCACATGTTTTTTTTTTTTCCATCCCTATGACCTGTCACTCAAAATCAGCCCCGATGGAAAAGCCGCCCAGCGTCTCCCTCCATGCCTCCCCCGTCTCTGCCAGCCACTGCAAATTCTGCCCTGCCTCCTCCTCCTCCTCTCCTCCTCCTCCGCCTCCAAAAAAATGAAGAAAAAAAAAAAGAAAAAAGAAAGCAGGCGACTCCAACATTAAGCCTGCATCATTTCTAATAGCCACCTAAATCCCTGTTGCTGCCGCTGTCCATCAATATGACCACCCATACTGCCGGCCCAGCCCCCACCCGTTGATCGACATTTACTCGGCTGCCACCCGCCAGGCGCCTCCCTCCATTCTCAATCTTTCTCTCTCGCCCCAGTTACTCTTCCTCTCTACCAGGAGAACCTCCGCATGCTTCCAGGCAAAGTCAATGTCTATCTCTTGTCTCCCTTGTGCTGCCCATATCCAACGCGGCGCTCCCATTCCTCGCTGTTGTGTTTCACACACATCTAAGGCATATCCGAGTTGTAAATAGAGTGGAGCTTAAATGACAACAGCCTTGCTTTTCTAGGGATTTAGGGAGCAGAAAAAAAAAGAAAAAGGAGCTGATTTGTGAGAAAGACTGCTGGTGAAGATAAAATGTTAGGCTTTGGATCTAAATTCCACATGAATGCTTTTCCCTTTAGTGTGCATTATGACGGCAATGGACCATATCATAGTATTTGTTTTGCTTTAGAGCTGTCCCGCGTGATTTATGTTCCCCGAGTGCAAATATTTCATGTCACTATACAAGCAATGTTTCTGTCATGGCGAGCGCAGGGGGTATTCAGGGGCAGAATATGAGAGCCCTGTGTACACGTGTGCCTGTGTGTGCATGTGTGGCTCGGTGGTGAGGCACTTGTGGCAGTGCCAGTGTGTGACCGCAGGCCCCCCCGGCTAGGGAGCAGCGCCTGGAAAGGTTACCCAGCAGAGTGGCTTTTGTATGGTAATGTGACCTCCAGCTCCCTAAGGAGTCCCAACACCTGCTCAGCACCCCCCACCAGCCTCACATCCCCAACATGTTAACTGTTTTCCCTGATAGGAACATAACTGCTGCTCTGCCGCGGCTTTGTAATGTTTTTATTTCCTGGATATATTGATATTGACATTATGACAAAGGTATTGCACAGCGGCAGGAAACACAAAGTGTTTTAGTTGAAGGGAAATGTGCATAGGAGCGATAGTAAATGCTTTTTCCTGACGTCCCTCTGATGTGTAACTACCACTGAAATCATTTATGTTAATGCTCAACAATTGTGTGGCACACAATTTATGTTCAATGTCAGAGCAGTTGCAGGAAGTTTATTATCATTTTAATGTATTAATTTATGTATTCGTGCTTCGGGTTTGGACACAATAGCTGTGCAAAAAGCTGCGCAGCAATATACATCGCAGGCAGGCTGCCGCCCCCCCCCATCCCCGTCCACAACAGGCTAAGCTTAGAGAGAGGGGCTCTAAAGCAATTATAGCAAATTAAATGAATGCCCCCAAGTTAAATAGTGTTAATAGTGTTCAGGGAGACAAATTTGGGATGCAACTCACAGTGTGATGGCAAGATCCACTTGGATTGCTGAGTAGCAAACAGTAGCTTTAATTATATTCAAACCCTTTTAACAGAGAATCAATTCATAGCATGCTGTGACAGGTTGTTCTCTTTGGAAAGGGACTGAAAAGCAGTGTGCACCGGGCTCGCGTTCTTTGGTGCCACCAAAGCTGGCTCGTCTGACGCTGTAGTGAATAAACTCGGAGATGAATAAGTGATATCCGCGAATTGTTTCATCCTGGATATAATGGAAAACAATGAAACAACTGGCAACCAGTGACACCTTCAAAGATCTGCTCTGTGATTCAAGGTGACAGCGATGAAAATGAAGAATAACATAGGCTGTCTGGCGTGAGATGATAAAAAGATATCATGCATAGATACACCTCGCACGCAGGCTTTCCTGCATGAACAAAGCGTGTCTTTATTTTATTTTATTTATTTTTTTCGCCCCCCTTGAAAAGCACTCGTATTATGGCCCATTGCCCAGCCAGGGATTTTTAACCAAAAGTCAGACAAGCGTTCAGAATAGCGACTACACTGTGTGCTCCGCACTCAGAGACCCACTGTGGTTCGTGCCCTCTCTGTAAGACCACTAGATCCTAACAAAAGTCCACTCTATCCCTCCATTCAAGGTCTCAGAGCTGCTCCCCACAGGATGGTGCCTTCACTTGCGCAAGTTAGCCGACCACCAGCCAGCGTGCCTGCGGCAGCCCACCTACTGATCTAATTTCTCCATCTTCTCCCAGCTGAGCAGCATGGCCAGCCCCCTCCGCTCTCGTCGCACTCACCCCGGACTGATATGTGCATTAGCTCTGCCGTGGCTGCGGTTCTCCCCTCATTAAATGCACACTTAGGTATTGTCAGTAAGTACGACTTGGAGAAGCGGCTTTGTGTGTTGTGTACAAAGAAAAAAAAAAGAAGAGAAAATCCATTCCTCGACCACACTTTGTCTATTTATTTTATCCATTAAAAAAACTTAATTATGAATGAATGTCACATTGAATAATTCATGTGCACCCCAGTGCTGCGAATAAATAGCTGCTGCACCTTTGCTTCCTCCCCTTCAGTGTTCCTTCAACCCTTTTAGTAGCTCAATGCACTACTGTAGGTTATTGGTCTTTCTCCCCCTCTGGAGGGTTCTTGCACACTTAGTCCTTATTAAAATCCCTATGGCATGTAAACACACACACACACACACACACACACACACACACACACACACACACACACACACACACACACACACAGTGTGCGCGCACACACACAGCAACACACACACACACACACACAGGCCAAGCACCGTCTGCTGGTACAAACCATTTATTAAAGCTCCTGTGAAGGTCCTGGCAGTCAGCCAGAGGGAGACATGACTTTGGATCCCATTCATGTCCACATAAGCAGAGTAAAATGTTTCTAGGTGTTGATCCATGACAGCCATTATTGCTGCAATCCAGTTTTATCACTGTCAAATTCTACAGAAGGGAAAATAAACCCTTTTTCTGCACTTTAACAGATTGCCAATACAGTTGAACCAATACAAACAGCTGCTGAGGGAGTTTATTTGCTTTTGAAGACATATTTTGAATAGGTAGGGGAGAGAGCGCCCCACTGACATCTTATCTCCACGGGGCCACAAAGGTACAGTAGTAAAGGTTCAGTGGAAATAACCCCGATTCCAAACATATTAAGCAATTATTTTTGAATGAACACACACACACACACACACACACACACACAAAGGCTTCCCAACAAATCTGGAAAAAGAAAAGCACATTGCACATTATATAAGTTGATTTGTAATACTGTAGAGCTAGCTGAAGGCTAGGCCAGTGCTAACAAGTTTAATCAAGGGTATCCAGTAAAGCTAATTCATGGCTGCATTGCTGTGGAATTTGCCTGCACTCAAAGCTGAGCAGAGTTTAAATATGGATTGAACCAAGGGAGAGACAAAGAGAGGCAAAGACAAAGCAAAGAGGAAGCCAGACAGACAGATTATGTAATGCAGCGGCGCTGACAGGCGGGAGATTCCTGCACCAAATTACTGCTGGGCAATCATTAGCATTAGCATTAGTATTTATCCACTTCCCCTGGAATTGTGCTGGGCTAATGCATTCATACAATATGACACGATTTCCAGGCAAACTGTGTCAGAGCAGTTAAGTAAATAAGACACAGCTGACCGCTGTGAACAACACCTAATACATCGAGTTTACAACAGAAAAAAACTATCATACCTCACAAGCCCTACCTCCCTGATCACCTCTGTTTTATTCAAGACAAATCCTCGTGCTACTCAAGCGTTGGAGATAGTATTAATAAGGATCTTTGAGCAGACGCCACAGCATCTGAAGAGTTATTTTGTGGATGTGACACCGGCACACACAGACATGTATCCCCGTCCAAAAAAGAAGCAGTGATTCACACAAAAATAACCTCACTGAGGGCAGAGATGCCCCCAGAAAAAGCCACAGTAAGCAGCACTTAGGAGCAGACCCATCAACCCAGCCACCTACAGTTCATTCAGCTCTCTCAGCTCTGCAAAGATACAGCCTTGCTCGGTGCCCACATGGCACACAGAAAAAGTGCAAAGTGGCTTGAAGTCTGCTGTGTCATCACCATACATTATTACTACGGGTGACATCAGGTAATACCATCAATTTATTCTTCATTCACTGACAGGCATATATCGTATTTAACTCAAAATTGCAGAGAGAGAGAGCAATTGTGCAGCCCAAGGGTGCAGTAATCATTAAGGGGCATGAAACTATACAATCCTAATTTACAACTTCTTCATCACCTCCATTCTGTGTAGAGGGAATGATCTACAACAAGGTGGTCTGTTTCAGCGGTCAGAGGAGGTCTAATGCATTTGGTAGAGGCTGATAACAGTGCTTCACTTTCACACCGAGCACTCAGAGGGAATTACAGTACGGGGCTGCAGAGAGGAGAATGCCTGAGTGCTTTAGTTAAAACCAGGGGTAAATGCTATCTCGTGCTTACATACTCCCTGATCCGTGCACACTGAGGCTGCATGATCGTTTCAGAGCTCGGCCCATTTACATTTTCACTTGACACGGTCGCTCATACTGTATATTCTGCTTTACAGAAATCGATTGCACAGCCAAAGGCCTCTGCTTTTCTACAGAGCACCGGTCTCCAGCCAAGCCTTACCTGGATTGAGAGATATGAGGATGAAAGGATTGGGTGCACTGAGACCATAGCCGTGGGGGAGAGATTTTTAGCGCGGGGTTGAACATGCTCCCGTAATGCTTTACAGACGATAGGTACGGGGGCCTCTCCGGGGAGGAGCAAGGAGCAAATAATGTGTGCGAATCTATTAGCTTTTTGGTAACTGCTGTCTGCCATCTGAGAGCCTGTACAAGCCCTCAATGACTTCTCTATCGGCCGAACATAAGGGGCTCTTTCTCTCTCTGCCCCTCTCTACAGCCCTGGTTACGTCTTGACTCCTCCTCATTAGTGTTCTCTTACCAGGCCTAGCCAGCCAGCCCGGCACTAGACCTACTGTACAAAGGACACCCTGACCAGTCAACCTGTCACTTTCCTGCCCCGTAACTGCTTCCACGGTGGAGGTGAGAGACCGAGCCGCTGAGTCGCTCCTCCGCCGCCGCGTCCAAAGCCTCAGCCGGCGCTGTTCATCACCCTCACAGTGAAGGCTAAATATGAACACACATATGAATATATGAATAGCTGAACAAGTGGTTATTGTTATTCACCTGCACGCACTCTGCCGAGCCTGCAAAGTCTTTTGTTTGGAGCCTGTAGTTCTGCTGAGCACGCGCTTTCTGACAGAGTGTCTGAAGTGGGGCAGAGGGGAGAGGGAGCACAGGTGTTACTGAGTGGCTCTTTTACCAAGGAAGAATGACCTGTGTCTGCAAATGCCCCCTCTGTCCGTCTTCAGCGCTTCCTGCTATGCCCCTGTGCCCTCTTTCCTCAGTGGCTACCACGCTGGCATAAAGACCTGCCATTTGCCCAGATGGCGGACAGCAGGGGTCCCCCCCCACACACTTTCTATGTCAGTGAAGTGCTGCCCCCCTGAGTGTGTCTGAGATGCAGCTTTGGCCCATATGCCTGCCTGGAAAAAGAAAGAAAGAAAGAAAGAAAGAAAGAAAGAAAGAAAGAAAAAAAACTCGAGCAGAGAGATGGGCATCTGTACAGCCCAGAACAACAAAGGTAAACAGACATATAAAAACATCTGACCTTCCTGCAGCCTTCCTATTGTAGTCTCGCCTTTCTTATTTTATCGCAAAACAAATGTCATTGCATTTGAAGGACACACGTCAGCATGAATGCTGTGGACGTACATCAATTCAAACACCTCCGACTGGCCTAAAGCTGGCATGGTGATACTTCACTGGCCTGACAGGACCATAAAAACACACCAGTATGTTCTTGACTTGGATGGAGCCAACTGAAATAACTGACTGGTTCACAGCGATGCCACTTGGGCTCACAGCTTTGCTTCCTCAGCCTTCTTTAGGAGGCTCCTTTAAGGTACGCCCATGCTGTTAGCCCCGCTGCTTAACCTCGGCCTACAACACCTGTCTGCCTTGGAAAGGAGTCCCATGGATTAGTCAGTCTGCATATGGCAATAGGTGGCCTCTTATTCAAATTAAATTATTAGGACAGGCTTAGGAGGTTGCACTTGACTTCCTTTGCTCCTTCGCCTCTTCTCCTGGCCTAGTTATGTTGCCGATTCAGTACTCCAAGGCGTGTACATGAACAATCCATGCACATGCAGAAATACAGGCCATCTTTCATCCTTTTTTAAAATTCATCCATCCATCCAAACAAAAATACAAATGGCGTACATGTTACCATCTCAGACAACATGATTGTTTTCTGTGTTAAATGAAATTCAATCTTTATTCAGTCAAAATGAAAAACAGCTCTGAGATGCTTTTCAGAGCAAAACAATGAGCCAACCCAGCTGACAACAGTCAGTCATAGCAAGTCAGAGCTCTCTCTGCTCATAGTCAGCCATTCAGCATCTGCTTTTAGGGTATATATTGATTTACCAATCAGATTAATGTAACAAAGAAGCGCCACTTTACTCGGATGCCGTTTTGTTGTCTGTCGGGTCACGTATTTCCGATCAGCACCTAGCTTGGCCACCAGCGCGAGCTACTGTGTATGGGATGAAAGCCAGGAAAAGTGGCTTTGTGCCTACTGCTACACATCAGGCTCTTCAAGTTCATAATGTCATACTGACACCAGGAGACAGGTAGTGCCAGGGGTGATGCCCAGGAGTGAGGGGAAGGTCAGCGAAGCTTCACAACTGAACTGGTGCTGATGCCACAGCATGTATGGCTCAAGTGCTTGGCAGTGCATCTTAACAACAAAATGTGACATTTTTAGAAGCTGTCAAATTGCAGTCTAAAAAGCGGTCTTGACTGGGGACCGGGCCAGAGCACCGCTGCAGGGCTTTCAATCTGCCCGTAATGGGAAAGATGGAAGAAGATAAGATTCCAATTCAGCCATTTCTGCACGGCCCAATGTGATCACACTGCAATCCGACAGGGCATTTGGGGAGTTGAGAGAATTCTTAAAAAGACAGAATATCTTCGAGTATGGCTTGATACTCACACAAATTCCATCACTGCTCCTAATTGTTCAGCTCACTGAAAGTAAGTGATATGATCTGGCAATGCTACCGATGCTGTGCTCTATCACCGATCATAGAGCTGAGATGACTGCGTGAGGAATATTACACCACAGAGCCCGAAAGAGACCGGCTCGTGTTGACACCGAGGCGACAGATTATGTATTTATTTATTTTGCATTGCTATACAAACTTTGATTGAACATTGTCTGGTTTCAAAAAGGATAATCAGACTCGTGCACTTGGAATGGTATTTATCTTTTCACATCATATTACTTTTTGCAGCTTTCTCTATAGGCTATTGTCAGTCTTGCGAGCACAACCAGGAGGCTTCAAACAATAGCATACAAACACACTCCAAGGGGGAAGTATTATAGCATGTTAACACGCAGTGTACAGTACTTTAGATGGAAATTCATTTTGATCAAAACGTTACAGCTCAGCTCAGATATTAAATAACATAACATAATCATTCAGCCTCAGTCTTCGCTCTGCCGTTTGTGATCCCATCCTGCCCGTGTTCACTAACCCGAGGAGTGTTGCCAAGTCACAATGGTGCCGTGGTCTTTCCACGTTAATGTATTCTCATTAATGTTGTTTACAAATGTGCACACCTGTGGAGAAATAAATTCAATTGCTCAAGAGCAACAGACTCCACGGACCAGGCAACAAAATGCGGCTCAATTTAAAACAATTATTTATCCGGTAAGACCGCTGGGCATTATAACCCTAATCATATGAACACAGGCAATGCTCGGAGGCAGCAGCCTGGTAGCGGCACTTTCTGTTGTGGCGTGCCCGCGCACAACGCGGATATTTGGATTCTGGGTCTATTCCGTGTCCCTAAAGAGGTGCACATTAATACGCATACGTGTCTGAGCCGGGGTAGTAAGCGGTGCCTAAAGATAAATGCCAGAGATAAACTGCAGCGACGCTGTGCACATACAAGAACAGGGTCTGGCATGACTTGAAGCAACGCTGCTCCACACAAAGACCGCAAAGATACGGGAGCCGTTTTAGATTTTTTTTTTTAATTAGCCACTCAAAGAACAGGCAATTACTTATATTTGTTGTCTTTGTACTATTAATGACAGAAACAGAACTTTGCACTGGCCCTCTGCCAAAGCATACCAACAGGGCACCATGCGTCTCAACTCCCTGTGCGCATATACATGCTGTCTACATCGCCATCAAACTATTTCTAATTAATCTTCAGGATTTGTTCCGTTGCCCTGGCTCGTCTTTATAAGCAGCGCTGAGAATGGGCCTCAAACACAAAGGGAAAAACTACAGCAGAAAGAAAAAAAGGTTTCTTGTTGCTTTCAGCCAATCTAAATTCTCACATTTTTCTAACAAAAAGCTCATGAGTTGCTGAAACAATACCCTCTTATCTGCAGGAATTGGGTGAAATTTCCGCTCCGTCTCTCTTTTATTAGGCCATATTCAACCTGTCGCAATTGAGAACACAGCCAGCAAAGGCTGCTTTGTGCTGCAAGGAGATAGTGGTAATGGTTGGCACTGGTGTAGCACTCATCCCGTTTACCTTTACCCATCACGTCTAGTTTACAAATGCCAACGAACCATTGTTTCATCACTCATTGCTCCATTCCTGCCGTTACGCTTTACACATCCTGCTCATTGTTGCTTGGATGGAGGAAGACAGACAGATGCATCCAATCACCACGCAGTATAGCGCGCAAGTCTGGCAGTTGTAGCCAAGATATAGGCAAATACAATAGCTGGTAAACACCGCCCACGTTTTGTTTTTTATGGGCGAGTCTCAGTTTTGTGCTTGTTTTTTTTTTCCTCACATTTTACTTTGTTTGTTAATGATCTGCCTCTGAAGAGTGAGTGGAAAGTGCTGATCAGCAGCAAAGTACAAACTCAATCACACAAACGAGCCTGCAAGAGTGGAGACAGGCGGGAGAAAAACAGGGTCTAGAACCTGCACATTTTCACACCAACTTTGTGCACTAGGGGTTTATTCAAACTAGAGTCAGTGACAGAACAGTGGAAGGACAAACCGCTGCCGAGGTAGGTTTCCTTTTTTCTGTTGCCGTTGCGGTTACACCAAGTGTTATTTCCAGTGTGTTAAGAAGCCTATTGAGACTCCGAAAGCCAAGCAACACAGTACAAGACACCATCATGGATCAGTGGGTGGGCACACGCACACACACACACACACACACGCTCCTGTGCAATTATATCGGCAATCGCCGGTTGTTAGGTTGACAGGGGCCAGCTGAAATTTTTTTAACATATCGCCCAACCCTAGCACTGCCCAGACATTTAACAAGGAGAGGAGAGCAGGAGGGGGAAAAAAGGAGGGGATAAAGAGCCATTTGTATGTGGTAGAAGCCTTTTGTCGACAGTCAGCATCAAAGGACTTTCTTCCATGTCCTCTCAGCCCCTGTCAAACTGTCATCGAACCTTCCTGAAAATCAAAGAAACCTTCTCCACACTCGCTGTGACATCAACTCCCTCTCTTTGTCTCTCTCTCAGTAACACAGACACACATGCACATTTCATCTTGAAAGGAAGAAAGGAAGAAAGAAAGAAAGAAGAAGAAAATAAAGTCTGTCTGCCATTTGGGGACTCTCCAAAGACACACCACTGAACAAACTGAACTGCATTCAGCCTCCCGCGCATCTCCTCTGACTTTATTCTCTGCCAGTGCTATGGGGAACAGTAGAAGGGGAGCATGCTGAGAGAGACGGGCGAAGACCTGAAAAAGAAAGATGACAAGAATACGGTCGTAAAAAATGATCCCAGTGATCCCATTTCGGAGCCATTTAGTTGCGCCAATCTAATTTTCAGGTCCCAACATAAACCAGGAACAAGATGTCCAAGCTGAGTCCAACTTCTTACAGTGCGCAGCGGGCAGGCTCACTTTTCTTCTCCCACTGCTCCACCAGTGGTTGAGCTATGACGAAGGCAGAGTTTGAAATGCGAGCTCAAAGGACGGAAATGCATGTTCCTCTAATCTCTTTCAGATAGGCCTGCAAAAAGCCTGCTCAGTGTTGCATTTGGCTGCTTTGTGTTTTGAGTGAAGGATCAGACCGGAACTTCTGACAGAGGAAATATGCCGCCTTCAGAAGTGAAGAGTGTTTTGAACAAAAAAAAACAAACAAAAAAAAACATCAACAAGCTTAAACTTTGTCTGCCAACAGATTTGGGTCTGAAAGGTTGCATGCCCCTAATTTGGTAAATTTCAGGGCACAGTGGAATTGACTTTAAAACCCAGCAGTGCTTTTCAAACTTTTGGAAATACAAGGGAGAAGTGCTACAGCGCTGCAGCGATAGTTTGGGACCTGGCTCTGGAGGTGGAAGTTATTAACTGGTGCGAAGCCAATGTGTGAGAGCCCATTTTAGTGATTTACCGGTGCAAAGTGCAGCCGCTTGTGCCTGTGTTGTGACATACAAACCATTGTTGACCGGAGCCACAGAGTGTACCCTTGGGAGCAAGAAGAATAATTCTCAGTCAAGCCAGAGGCTCACATCAATCAGAGCCAATAAAGCGTGTTTCGGTAATACTTTATATCGAGGTGTGCTTACTCACCATTGATTGTAATTGCTTATTAGGAAGCTTATTAGTATCATATTGGCTCTTTATAAACCATTATGAAGTACTCATTAATTAATGCCTTAATGTGGGGATGTGGGGTGGTTATAGGGTAAAGATTATATTGAGAGAGAGTGAGTGGGAGAGAATGAGGTTATTAAGCGTACAATTCTTGTTTTTATTAACAATTACCTATTAACTAGCTGAAAGCAATCATGTAATGTAGGAAAACTCGCCTTTAACGGTGCAGTGGTAGCAGAATATGGTCAAGGCATTATTAAGTGGTTTATAATACTCATTTAGAGCAATACATAAGTAATATGTTTTTAAGAAGCAGCTTGATAGAGATGGATGTGTGTACCTACGTATAATGTGTTGACCTTGACTTTGTTTTGGTTAGGGTTAGAGGGTTAGAGAGTGATGGGCAAAATTTTCCATCCGAGAGGAAACTGGAGTACCCAAAAGAAACCCAAGCAGACATGGGGAGAACATGCACAGAAAGTGGTAACCACTTTTATTTTTGTTCATACCAATGAACACTCAGGTTTAAAGACAATCATCTGCAGATTTAATGAGTGGAACAAGAGGACCCATCTCTATTATTTTGCAAGACTCACAAGTGTTTTTCTCAAATGACATCTAAGGCATAAGATTTGACAATGATGCCACTCTTACTAGTATTCTAATCAAGGCATTGGTCTTTTAAAGCCATTTACGTAATTGCCCGAAACAGCACCTCAGCATAACAATCTTTGTTTACAAGAGGGCGGTATTTATTGAAATACCTAGGGAGGATTATAGAAATTGTTTTCTCGATGCTAAGTAACTTTTCCCTGTCCTGCCACTATCAAATTGAATCAAAACAATTAGAGCCTTGACTCTGCTCCATCACATCATATAAAGTATGCAGCCACAGGCCTTTCTCAGTTTCAATTAAAAAAGCTGTGTCATCATAAAAAAAAATATTGGTTAAGAAAGAAAAAAGATGAGTGGCCCCAGGAGCTAGTTTTTGGAGAAAAAAAAAACACACTGAGATACATAATGTGCACACCTAGCTAGTGCATCCCTGGCTCATCGGGGACTTGGAGGAGGTTGCAGAGGACGGAGCAGTGAGAAAACTTTGAAATGTCCTGAAGATCTTTGATGAAGCTGTGTGAACTGGTGTGTCCAGTGCATCACTGCTTCCTGAATGTCAATGTCCATGCTTGGGTACCCCTGATTAGATTGTTTACAGCTGTAGCCTACAATACGCAGCAGGAGCACGTGCATGCTGCCACTTCGACAGCGCTGGCTGAAGAACGAGCGGTGTCCACACTAGTGTCGTTTGAGCGTGTGTACTTAATATCAGCTGGTTGCCCAGGAATGTTTATGTGCCTACCTGCATTGTCGCATTTACTCATTTGGATGAAGAGTTTCTTGAACAGAAGCTTCCTACAGTACAAGCTGTTGTGCAGATAGTGGTCCAGAGACCAGCCATAAATCCTCAGCAGTAATTCTGCTTCTTTTAATTGATAGTAAAACCGTTCTTTTAAATATTTACACATCATTAGGGGGCACTTTGATAAATACTCTGACACGGCTAAATATATCTGGAACCATGATTCCAAAAATGCCACAGACCCTCATTTGATGACTAACTGTTCCAAGGATTATTTCAAGTATGGAGTGTAAAGTATTTCATATTTTGTCTGTCTGGTATATTCAAACGTAGTACTAACACCTGATCACCTGTTACCAGTGAACCTGTTTACCACAGCTGGAGTTAGCTTGACAGAAACGATCCCATTTTGGTTCTATTTGTGTTTTAGGCAGCAAATGAGCTCTTTTGGAAATAGGGCTGTATATCATCAAAGCATGGTGTTATAACAAGTGTGTGCTTTCTGTACCAACACCTAAGGAATATTTTATTGTACTAAATCAAAAGGAACAAATCTCAATTTAATGAAATATTCAATCAACCCTAAAAACTGCTAAAATGCCAGCTTAATATGTCACAGAGAAGACAATGGCAATGAAGCATTCTGAGCTGCTGCTCAGCAAATAGAGTGTTTTGCTTATGCTTCATGCATCAGAAAAGACATTTAACGCACAGGAGCCATAAATAGGACCTTTACCTTAAAGCCGTCACCGGGTTCATAAACGCTATATAGAGTGTTGGAGCTTTGACATGCTAAAGATGCACAGCGTGACCTTTGATGTGTTTTGTGTATTTGTGCACATTTATGAGGGTTGCTTGAACAACTGCGGATGAAATAGTGATATTTTCAGGCCTGGGGTGGGACGGCTCGGACACTAGAAAGCATAAGTCAGGTATTCTGGGAGAGCTGCTACTGAGGTCATCAAATATGATACACTCGCTTAAGGCGACTGCACCCACTCTTTCAAGTGAAGATGGAGAGGAGACAACATATTGCGTCTGTCTTCCAGGCTGGCAATATCTGACAGCCTTCCCTTAGCAGTCTCCTTTTTCTCTTACACCCTCGTACACAAGAATATAAATATACAATGGAAACTGTTGCGATCCCACACAGACGCAAACATCAATGCACGCACTCACTCTGTCAGTCTGTTTCAGAAGTGAAATTATTCCATCTCTCAGGGGTCCTGTTAAGCTCTTACAAAGCCTCAGTGCGTACAGCAGGTAGATTGATTGTGACTTATTAACTGTGAGTGAGCCTAACAGAGTGCATTAAAACAAAAGGAAATGTGATATCCCCACCCATCAAGTGCTTGTTAGGGCTTTAATCAAAGCCCTTCCAAATCTGCATACCGAGTCCTGGTAATGAATTCCAAATGGCGTCTTTAAAAACAAGGCGAGACCACACCGCAGAGCCTCGTTACACAAGAGGACCCAGAAGATATTTTACGAAGCTCTTGCTGTGAACAGTGAAGAAAGAAATCGTTCTCGACTATTATGGCTCTGGCTTTAATTGTCACCTTAACCATATTTCTCAAAGGGACACGAGAAGAATCGCTCAGTCTCTCAACATCCGTCCTAAACGGGTCCAATGGCTATCATTATCACAAACAAAAATACCTGCAACTAATTCACAGTCAATAGGGAAAACAGCACCTGCCCTCATTTAACCGGACTTTGTGCGGCTTTTCACCCTCAAATAGCAGCTTTCCGACCGGCGCCGGGCTGCAGAATTGGTGGCAGCGCTTCGGTTTTAGCTGCGTGAATATGAGCGAAAAGTGTAAATCACAGCCATCAAATAATCTGTCCTATTCAGGCGCCGAGGCATGGGGTGGGAGATGACCGTTCCACATGTTGGCCCCAGTGGGAAGCCGAGTGTCAGAAAGACAAAGGAGACAATGAACGGGGCAGGCCATTTCCAAAACCCTGCAGACGCAAATTTAACCTGGGGCAGCACATTCAACGCTGTAATATTTTCATCTCGGCTGAGCTTCTCCAATTCATTACACTTAGAATTAAAGCTCTGCATTTAGAGTGCTTGCTTTGGTATCGAGATCGGTAATCCCCTATTCACGGGTTCATTATCCAACCAATCGGTGGTGTTTGGCTGATTGCTATGGTACGTTTCATTTTGCAGGTATGTGCTCGAAGGTAGACATGAGAAAACGGTTCCTGGTGAGGTCTGTGGATGAGCAGCTGGGACACCGTCTCAGGAAAGGTATGTTGCTGTTGAATTTTTTAAATGTAATTTTTCAGTCTTGTGAGCACTACAAATAAAATCCCATTTACCTTTGTTGTAGGCAGCGCAGGCAGAAAAACTCTGGAGATGGATAATTCAAGATATAGGCACCCATAACCAAAAGTATCTGCACCACTGGGTACAATCAGCTGCACAGAAGAAACTATGTTTTTTGTGATATGGCTGCTTGGATTCTGCAGTTTGGTTGACTTTAATAATACCTACACAGCCCATAATACAAGACTTGCATATTGCAATTACAGCAAGTTTAATTTCCAGCTACATTGGGTGCGGTGTAAATACGGAGGCACTTTGTGTCAGTTTCAAATGTTCTAGCTCAATAGTTCAGTTTCGATACACCTGATTATGCAGACATCTTTGATTAGCATTTTAGCTATAGAGGAGCTGAGGTTCTGGAAGTTAAAGAGTAGATCAGGAAGGCAGATAATTTCTTGAGCAAACACAAGAAAGGGGGAAAAATAACAAGAACAAGCACAGCCATTCACAACAAAGTTAATCAGCCTTGCCTGAAAACAACTGAAGCTTCAGTGGATGTCTAATTGAATTAAACCAAAACAGAGGATGTGTTTTGTGTGCTCTTGTTGTGATGGCTTGACCTCTAATGGCAGCCCTTTTTTAATTTCCTCAGATCAGCAATCAGACTAAGACTAATGACTGTTGGCACATCTGACACATGGTGGCCAGACAGTTTTCTAGAGAGTGACTTATAAGTTAAAACTGGAGGAGAATTGGTCAAGGTCAATTCAGAGAGGCGAGGCAGCTCCAGCAGCGTAAAACTCACACAAATCACAGACTGTCTGGCTTGGCGCGCTCTCCTCCAGGGGACTTTTAACCCACTCCTACGATGACCTTTCCAGGCAAGTGCCATCACTTCAGAGGTTTATGTGGCAATGTACCTGCCAGGACAGCTGATGACACATTTCAAACAGGACGTGCAAGCACCTTGGCGCTGTTGAGGAGAGTCACAAGTAGAGAAGAGGGACAACGGCTTACAGCTCCCTTAGGCTGATGCTAATCTGCTACACAGGCCATCTCCACTGTAACCCTGCACTCTGATCCAGGCCCACAAATCAACAGAAATCATCTGTAGGACTCCCAAAATGGACAACGTTAGCTATTCCATACCCATACTTAACACACCAGACATTTGTGGTGAGGGTAATCTAATGCATTTATTGGAAGTTGGAGTTGCAAAAATGCATGAAAAACCTCACCATGACAGGCAAAATGCTGCTTCAGTGGAATAAGGTAGACCCCCTCCTGAGCCAATCAGAGACAAATACATCTTTTGTTTTGAGTGCGAATTATAGTGCGCCATCGGGCCAATCATGAAATCTTTTTTGTAAATGCGGTGGCGAGATGCACAATGTCGCCATGTTGCGTGAAATTAACTGAGCAAATGGACGGAGGGCCGAGCCGTGGTCCTGTCATCATGGGGTCATAACTGGTGCTGCTGATTACTCTCGTCAACTACCCAGTCTCCCATCCCACTGTTTTTACAAACGCATTACCGTCAGACGGCCCGGGCTCACACGACCTCCGCAGAAAAATTCCTCTGTATTTACTCTGAGTGCTTCAGGATCAATTAAGTGTGTGTGTGTGTGTGTGTGTGTGTGTATGTGTGTGTGGGGGGGGCCTGCCTGGGTGTGTGTGTGTGTTTGTAGGTCAGCGTTCTAAGCACTGCCTATCATCTGAGAGGCTGTGAGCCATCAATGACTAATGTGTCAGTCTGTCACAGTCAAGGACCTACCATATGGCGCCAGTGCCCCCCCTTACACACACACACACACACACACACATACACACACACACACACACACACACTCCCCCCATCTAAACTAATGGATAGGCTGTGAGAAACTGCACAGCTAACTAGCATACCCCTTCTAAGCATCTGTAGTAGGAATTAAAATGTCACACAGTTTTCCTAATCAATCGTTCACCTTCTTAGCAATTAATAATTGACAACCTACACAATACAAAATGCATATTTACACTTGGTATAAGTTTAGTAAATTGGCTTTAAAGACTTGGAAACTGATATGATTTACTGACAGGATCCCAGTGATTGATCAAAAGTCTTTAAGGTGATTAGGACCTATTAACACAGCGTGTCTGCGGTCTGTGGATGATCCAATGAGCTCATAGATGCGCTGCACCAATTAGAGACGGCTCGGGCAGTTGGGAGGGGGATGTGTGTGTGGGGGGGGGGTGGGCAGAAGCAGAGCAGTGCTGCGGCCACCTTTCCCAGGAAGCCCTCCAATTACCACCCAGCAGGTGCAGCGTCTGGAGAACACATGACGCACCCGAGGAGGCTCCGAGATCTGAGGCACTCTATCTGTCTTTCTGGCAGGCCTGAGCCTCTGCCCCTCCCCACTGGGCCTTTGCGACTTTTAATTAAATATTTTTTTTCTCCCCCCTCATCACCCCTTTTTATCTTCCTTCCTCAATTTGTTTCCCCTAAATTGAAAGTAAATCCTAAGATATCCAGCGAGCGGGGTGGAGGCTGAGGGGGCGGTTCGTGCGGCGTGCGGCCTCCCTCCTCGCCGTCTTCTCGGGGGTGAGGCGGCCGACGCGACCTAACCCCGCCGCCACACGCCGGCCGTCGCGCCGGCCCCGCCCGCCTTCCTGCTGATGAGACGGCGGCCATGACAGTCCATCCCCGGGAGGAGCCGCCGCGGTGCTCCTTTGGTTTTTTTTTTGTTTGTCTTTCCACCCACTTACAGTATATCTCCGCAAAGTCACTTTCAAAGTTTGTGTTTCATAACAAGGGGACCCGTCTCGGGTCATGCTGAATAATGTATAGCAGTAATATACAGTAGCTATCGCCCTCGTCTACGTCAGGAGATGGAGCACAGAGATAAAACTGTCTGCTTAATAACGTTACGTGCTGCGGCAGAGATCTAATGCCTGTTTTCTGATCAACACTTCGCAATATGCATTTTGGCATGAGGAAAAAAGTAATTTCAGCTCTCTTTTTTTTCTTTCGCTTTTTACAGTTTATGAGAGCTCTGATTCTGAATGATCACTCCCACTCTTTGAACACATATCCAAGCACTGTCTTTTGTGGTTTTTAGTGAAAGGCTTCGCTTTTTTTGTAATGATAGCTGCTTAAATGAAGAATTGAAAAAATGATCACAAGTCAATATTGTGTCAAAGGAAACTATCTTACTGCCTCTTCACTCCTCACTGCCTTTATATCGAATGAATAATTGTGTCACATCCACAAATTTTGGAAGGGTTAAAAAAAATCATATGAACATGTTGCATGTTGTTCTATACACTGTTCTGAGTGACCATAAAACAAAAAATGTTATCAGGTTATATATATATATTATATTATGAATGAGAAATGGAAATTGTATTGCTCTGTATTTCTGTTGTGTGGTACTTCAGGTCCAAGCGTCACTTTTCGTGACCAATACGAGGAAACGAGAAGGACATTTCTTAACTAATGCCTGTGCGTTATGTGGCTGGAACCTGCTCCAATTCAAACCCAATTTTCAATACCAAACCCCACTGCTGGGCCTGTCATTAGAGGTAATTTGAATATGATTTCCCCCCCCTGTGCCTTCTCCGCACCTTGGAGAAGATTAACAGCGACATTGGATGCCATGTCCAATGTACTCACCGGGGCTCCCCTTCACCAATAGAACCTGCGACTCATGAAGCTGTTCCACTGACAGAGCCTTGGCCCCATCCGAACCTTGCAGACGCATGTGTGTCAGCCATGCAAAATGGAGAACAGATGTGGTATATGGGCAGAGTAATATAGTCTTAGGCTGCCTGCACTGCACCTGATGATATGGAGCCAATAGGGGCATTTGTCAAATGCAATCAGGTGTGATGGAGGGAAGAGATAGAGTGGGGGGATAGAGCTGGGGGAGGGGGGGAGAGGAGGAGGGCTAAACAGCTTGAGCCCTGCCAAACTCTCTTTGGAGCATCAGCTGTGAGGGACAAAGACTGAAACATGTGGCCCCGCCCCTCGGTGCGGACAGCTCTGTTGTGAGAGGAGAATACCACTTGCAATGAACCTAAATCACACAGGAGACAATGTACAAATCACAACGCTCTACCTCTCTGGAGGGACTGTTGAAGCGCCGATGCACATGGAGACGCCCGGCTCCAAAAAGGTGCACCTCAAATGCACAAATTTTCTAAAATGCCACAAGGTGAGATTTTAATCAAAGGTAAGAGACACTCAGCTCTTCATTTCTGTGTGAACTATGGAGCCGTCTCTATTCTGCTGCTCTTTTCTAAGCCTATAAAAAGGTCCACAAGGTCAGAATAAAGGCCAGTCCAGTCCCCTGAGAAGGGCACTTGAATGGAAAGTCTGAATCTGATTTACAGTTTGGCCACATGTGCAAGCTGCCAATGAGCGGGCAAGCAGCCAGATAGAGCGGGAGAGTCGAGGAGATTATCTGTGAGGCTGCAGGTAACGATGAATGCCGCCTCTATCGCTATCTAACGCTGCTTTTTTATATATACATAAGAGAGTGAGACAATCATATTAACAGCATTGATAGAAGGCTATGAGGTCTGTGAGGAGATCACAGCTGCCTCATGTGACCTTGTATTACAGGCTTTGTTTGACTTTCGCAACGGATTCATCTGGAATTCACTGGAAGTTTGATCCGTGTGTTTTACTCCTAGAACTGTGCTCACGCTGACAAGTTTACCTCCTTTGTGTTAATGGAGGATTGCATCTCTTTTGCATGTGTTTTATCCTCAAAGCAGATGGCAATGTGGCAATTTAGTTAAATGATTCCTAATTAAAAGAGGAGCACCACTGGTGGAAAATTTGCACTAAACTCTTTTCTCTTTTTTTTTTCCTATTTTCACTTCACGAAAGCAAAACATTAAACCAATAAACGGGCATAATTCTGATATATGTGCCATTTCACTAATTCAAATCTGCCGCACCGTGGGATGGGACTCATGCTGTGTAAACACCGCTCACTCTCTAAAACACATTAACGGCCATGATGTGTTCATGTGCGTTCTACTTTTAGAGCACTTATTGCCAACAAGAAGAAAGACAATGGGCGAAGGTAAAGGCAGAAAGGTTAGCGGCACAAGGATGGAAATAGACCATAGACATGTGCCCCTGGACAGCCGCTGAACCTGTAGATCTGAACCTGTAGATTCAGACTTAAAAACAAGCTTTGGGCACCCAGATTCTTCTATATATGGGCTGATATTAGTTTATTACATCGAGATTGTGCTACAGAAATATATATGTGTGATGTAAGTCGGTGATAGTGTCTCCAGGGATAATGACAAATAATATTGTTAGTATCAGCTGGTAACGCTGTGCTATGCTCGTGGAGAAATATTTATGCAGGTATATTTAAGCAAAGTGCATCTGGAGATAAGACTCAATAATGTGGGAGCAGGAAAACAACACAATGCGCTGTTCAGTGTGGATGCAGATGGGCATCTCTCTCTCTCTCTCTCTCTCTCTGTCTCTCTCTCTCTCACTGTAGCATGTTCAGGCATGTCCGCTCAAACACGGGCAGTTGAGGTGTGTGCAAACACTCCCTGGAATCACCTGCACAAGCACACAGCTGTAGCTTGGTCGGCTGGACAAAGACAAGCAAGGCACACTGCCATGTTTGGACTGTATATCAGGACCGGCGCTTCACCATAAATGACTGGTACGCTGCTGCTGCTGCTGCTGGAACTGAAAGGAGCACACTCCCCTGCTTTAAATGGGCAAATTATAGCCGTGAAGAAATTGGATAAGTGCACTGTATATCCATTTTAAAGCGCAGGGTTTTGTGAAACTGACGGCTCGCCTTGAATCCCTTCCTTTAATTGAATTTTGCCCCATATTGTACTTGGAGATGGACATGGCTAAAAGCTGGCCTTCTGAAGCGCCACGTTTGCTCAGTGATTTCCAGCTGCAGCAGGTGGGCTTAGCTTTGTTTTCCTGGGATAAACGAGTGAAAACAGTGTGTGTCGTTTTGGATTTGTTTGTTCAGCGATGCTGACTGCGTGCTCCGTGGGCCTATTAAGACGCACTATGGCTTCGGCGTGTCACTTCCATTCACTTGCCATTTCCACTTTAAACGAGGCTTGCAGCCAGAGCAGGTATGGCACAAGCAGCTGGTCAAAATGACAATTACTGCGAGGAGCCAAGGCACAACCAATTCAGATGCGTGCACACACAAAAGAGCCCTTTGTATCCACCCTTGTATCAACATCCCATATATATGTGTATGTGTATATATATATATGTATGTATGTATATACATATGTGTGTATATATAGATAGATAGATAGATAGATAGATAGATAGATAGATAGATAGATAGATAGATAGATAGATAGATAGATAGATAGATAGATAGATAGATAGATAGATAGATAGATAGATAGATAGATAGATAGATAGATAGATAGATAGATAGATAGATAGATAGATAGATAGATAGATAGATAATTAGTTAGAACTTTGTATTTCGTGTTTTATGTCTGTTGCATTTATGCTTTAGTGCACAGTCACTGAGGGCGGCTGTGATTATGCATCATATGAGCACTCCCTATTTCCACTTAGTCTTACTCATTTCATTGGAAGTAACTTTTTACACATACTTATCCACTCATCCACACGGTGAGTTGGCAGCTGGAAGACTTGCAACCAGATGATTCAATGCAATCAACTCGTCACTTGAGCATGATACCGCCTGTCTTACTCCGTGTTTACCTCCTATCAAACTCGAATCAAATCAGATTCAGAGCTGATTCAAATGCAATTCTGGCTTTTTCTCTCGACATGGCGCCAGCAGCTAACACAACCCCCCCCTCCCTTTCACTTTGACACAGTTCTGCTCGCTCAGGTTTTAAAGATGTGCTTCCAAGTTAAACAGATACCCACAAAGATTTCTGAGGGCATGTGATCGTCCTGCGTGCCACTGCAAAGCAACTGCGGGGGGAATTAAAAGGAGAGGAAAACCACAGACGAGCCGGCGAAAATGTTAAGTGACACTAATGTGGTCAAGTCGATTCAGTGAATTTATGAAATACGATTTCTGCTGGAACAATACTCACACCAGTTGGTCTGGTTGTCAGCGAGAGGGGACATTAACATAGCCCTGTCTGTCATTAACACATCTGATACAGCTGGCTTCACCTGAGCCACTAGAGGGAGAAATAAGCTGAGACTTAGCCAGCAGAGGAGACATGTTGGCAGTATATGGCAGTATATACTGTATATGTGTGTGTGTGTGTGTGTGTGTGTGTCTGAAAGGTACATTTTTCAAATCAGAATTGAAATGAATATCCAGTCTTGTGCGGGCAGCGACTTTTCAGTTGACATAATTTTATATTAGAGGGTAATTCATCTTTAAAAGGGATGACTGCGCCTTGGTGGCTTTTACAATGTGTGTTCAGCTGGAAGAGACGGATGCTGCGCTGGCAGTGGGCTTATCACAAACAAGTTGAGGCAACCCTCCAGGAGGCGAGACAGAGAGGAGGATAAAATCCATGCTTCTGCTCAACTAACCATCAAACCTAATTACCTGTGGATAGGACTTATGGGCCACATGTTGGGTTCAAAGTTTCCCCGATCAGGAAGTGACCTGGGAGGGAGCTTTAGTGTGTGTGTGTGTGTGTGTGTGTGTGTGTGTGTGTGTGTGTGTGTGTGTGTGTGTGTGTGCGTGTGTGTGAGCCTGGTCAATGTGTCCGTGACAAAAAGATTAGGACTGGGAGACGAGACTTGGTGCCAGATCTTGGCTCCTTGCCATTAGTTCAATCAAGCAGATATATTTAGCTTTTAGACAATTCGACCAGAACCCTGAGATACCACTCGAGAAAATAAGCCAAAGATTATTCATGGCATGGCAGCTGCGATAGGGATCTGTTGTCACTCCGAAGCATCGTATGCGTGTCCACTCTTGCGCCACGTCTCTCCTTCCTGAGGGGTAAACGCGGTGTTTAGAGAACACACACACACACACATACGCATAAACCGGCGGCAAAGGCCCAGAGATAGCAGTAAATCAAAGGCGGAGGTCAGCGGAGCAAGGGAAAACATAATGACTGCCATGTAGACGCAGATGTATAAATTAGCCTACACAAACATAAAACACCGCGACGAGATGAGTCTAATCCCCGGCGTAGCCTCGCCCCATGACCCGAAGTAAGTGCTTCCTGTTTTAACAACCAGAAAGAAAGAACAAAAAAATGTCTCCAGCAATTACCCATCACCTTCCTTCCCTCCGGAGCCGCTGACGTGACGCTACAATTATCTCATCTTTGCGTCTCGCTACGTGCGATTTCAGATTTCAGCGGTTATTATCTGGATGATGCATTGTGCGTCCGCGCCTATGGACAAAATGGAAAGGCCAATTCGGCACGTTAAAATAGAACATTTATATTCTGATCTACCTTTACCCTTAGCTATCTTGGCCTTCATCATCGTCTGCGAGGGGGTTATTTACATAAAGAACGGCTTCGCGGCTCCGCCATCTACCATTGATTAGCGCTGATTTACTGATACACGGTGTGACAGAAATACCAATCCGGCCCTCTCCGGGTTCACACGTTCATAGCTCTTGAGAGGCTTTAATATGTTTGGTGGGATTAAACAGAAATAGCGTTATTACTGCCATTATTGTTCTGTGGTTATTCCTCCTTTTTTTTTTAAACCTCCTACTTCGTTTCTGCCAGTTTACCTGTTTGAGAGCCAGGGACACGCCGGGGTACGGATTCAGTTATCTGACAAAATGAAAGCCTACAACGTTAGCAGTGGTGCTGATTGTGTTAGGAGATGATCACAGATTATTTCTCCTCAAATGTAGACGACAAGTAACATAAATCTTGTCATTACGCTGTCAAATGCATTTGTTCCTTTTAGAGGCGCCCCTGTAAGTTGCTGACTGTCAAACAGTTGCCTGGAGTAAAAAATGAGCTTTTGTTAATATCAGATGGTGACATATGCTCCCTTCAATCACCACAAAAAGGCTTTAGAAAGAAACTACAAAGGAAATATTACTTTAAGTATCTCCATGCCGATTCAGAACTGGCTGGTGGCGCTAAGTAAATCCAAAGACTGCACATTGTTTGTGATGTCAATATTATTTCAAATGACAAACTGCCAGTGAATAACAAATGAAAGTCTATTTCGATTCCCTCGAATATGTATGAACTCTGAGGCTGCTTAATCTCTGGTTGCTGTGTTTAAGATTGGAGTCCATGTGACACATCGTCCCTCGTAATTACGTAGCCGGCTACCCCTTTTCCAGCTTTCCCAATCTGCCATGTGGAGGTCCATGCAATGAGTCTGGGGGACTTGGGGACAGTGGTCCATGAACAAGAACACAGTTTCTGCAATTGCCAATATTTGCATCATGGTTGTTGTCTCCAGGACATTTAAGTCCAAAATAAAAATGAGAAGGAGAGAGACAAAAAAACAAAAAAAAAACACAAGACAGAAACAAATCAGCATGCAATATGATTGAGGCACAGAGCACAAATATAAGCTTGAAATAGGTTTCTAAATAGCACTGGGTAACGTCTGAGTCAACCTCCAGTGTCTCGACACAAGCCAGTGCTTTGATTAGCTCTATTAACTAAACACACATGCAAATAGGTGGATAAGTGGACTCATTTAAAACTCTAACCAATAATGTCAGTAGTTAATTTACATCGGAGTAATTGTTCTTTGCAATGCAATGTAAACAGTGCGCACTGTGTCATTTCTGCACTTTCCCTCCCATTCTGCGAAGAAGACGAGGATGGAGGCATGTATGCATGGGTTTGAGGCACTCGGGTCTCTCATGCTCTGAATTCTGCCTAAACAATAGTTGTGTTTCCATACCCACTAAAAATAAAAAAACCTCAGTAACGGACTACTGTATGTCATCCTCTTTCCAATCACTACAGCAAATTCCTTGTGGCTGTAGAATGAACTAACCACCTGGCGATAAATATGATTCTGACGTATTAATGCATCGCAGTTAAGAGCAGCTCGCTGTGAATGTTATTTCATAGTTTTTCCTTCAAATCCTTGACCTGACTTTAGGCATTGCGTTGATCTGCCACTTTGGTCAAAACTAAAACGTCTTAATAACTGTGGGATGGCATGCAATTAAATTTTGCACCAAAGTTTAATGGCACTAAAGTATAAATTAAAATAAGTGAAATGAGCCCTGACTTTTCCCTTTGGATTTTGACATTTCCAGGGGCTGGATTTTAATGTCTTTACAACCAACAAATTTGTCTCAGGCGGCTCCAAGATGAAAAGAGTGAGCGTGATAAGTTGATTTTTTTGCGATTCCTGTTTCCTCCACGAGCAGCATGTTAGCAGTGTTAGCATGTCAGCGCGCTGACATTAGCGTTTGGCTCAAAGCGCTGTGGTGCCAAGGCAAAGCCACATAGGGCTGCTCGCGTGGCTGTCGACTCTTCCTCTCATCCTGACGAGACACAATAAAAGCTGTCAAAATGAGCACATTTCTGAGATGAAATCGGGAGATAAGAAGCAACAAAAAAAGGAAAAACACACTTCCAAGTTTTCCCACAAAAAGCTGCCTGAGACACTAGAACAGGTCTGAAACAAAAGTGGAGCCAGTGCATTCACATCTTTTGCTGAAACCACATTTTTCATTGCAATTACCACGTTTTGTTTGGCCTACTTACTCCGGCCCAGCAAAATATCACCGCATGTAATGAGTCTGTCACTACCAATGTTGGATTTTACACCTCTGTCAAAATGAAACCTAACAACTATGTCACTTAAGACAGTGGATGACTCCCGCCCTTAAATCTGGACAGTAAAACACTTTGAACAGACCTGAGGACGTTCAGACACATGCAGACACAGAGTGCTGAGCGCTAACTCTTTCGAGCGAGCGAAACCTTTGAGACTTCACCAGCCCTTCACATCAAACGCCAGCACATTCTGTACATTTCCATGTAGGAACATGCACCTAGTGATTTCAGGCGAGCGATGTGTGGGAGGTGGCTGCAGAACCTGGTCACACGGCGCCATAGGTGACTGACGAATACTGGGAAAATGGCTACTCAAATCACTTCTCAACCACTCGACACATGATTCCTATTGTGAGAAAAGACAGACCGTCACAGCAATCACTGATTGGACGGTGCCTTTTTCTTACTTTCACTTACCATAACTGGTTATTTATCAATCCTTTTTTATTTCAAAAAGGGAAAGTGAAACCGGGATTGAAGACCATTGTCTTTTGTTTGGCTCACAGCTTCACTTTAGCCTCTCGCATTCGTCCCATCGTGTTGCTGACAAATGCGTCCAGGGGGCCTCGCAGATGCCTTTCGCCAGCGTCTCCAGATCCATAAATCTGCGTGTATCAGCTCAGATGTACGGTGAGCCGTGTGCACCGTCATCAGCTGAGCTGTGCTGTGTCACCTGCCTGTTTGCCAGGTGGTGCTGAGTCATGGTTCACGCTCGCTGGTCTGCAGGAGCTCTGTGTCGAGCGCTGACAACACCCGACCAGGATGGAAAGGATTGTTTGGACCTGAAAAGCAGGTTTTTTTTTGGGGGGGGGGGCTGCATCCTCTTTAGAAGCCTATCACCTGAGAGGTGAATTTTGACACCATCGTTTTGTTTCTCATTTGGCTCCGACACAAGGTCTGTCACTCAGGCGCCGGCGGCGCCGGCTCGTGCGGACCCTAAAACCAAATTCGCCTGTCTGGACCACTCTTGAAACCTGCATGCCAGCCACGGCGAGGAAATGCATTCCCTTCATCCCTCCCCTGGTAAACAGGAGCCTATTGTGCAGATTTAGAGCTCAAGTGCGCTAATGGAGTGGACGCCTGTTGCGCACCTGTGCTTGAGCATGTGCACGCATGTGTGCGCGGATACAAGTGGTGTGATGGAAAGTCCCGGCGAGAAAACTGTCCCGATGTACCAAGCAGACAACAAGATAATAAACATGGATGTGAATGACGCAGGCTGTAGAAAAGAGGAAAACGTGCTGAAGAAAACGTGCTCGAAATGTTCCCCAAACATTGCTCAGCAGTAAGCAACACGCAGTGTTTACGTGACTTAACGTGTTGATGGGAAAATTCCACGGGGTGCCTTTAATTTCACAATATTGGATTTATTTAGAATTATCTCGATAATCTGAGCGCATTTCCAGCCAGAAGCAGGCCGACCCATTTCAGCACAACATGCTTAAAATGCTGTTTTTCCTCAGAGAGTTCCCTTGGACCCGCATGCATTAATGTCGTGCCAGCCTCCCGCCCTCCAAACTCTTTCACCCGTGCCAATCTTTAGAACATACATGCAGCGTTTATCAATACATATTTCCCTTTCCATCTGGGAAATAAACCTGTCTTTGAATCTGGATTCCTGCGGACGTTTTCCTCCCACACGGGATTCCCTGAGGGCTAAATTGCAGTTTGCGAGGCTGTGGTGGAGGCGTGGAGGTGGAGGCGTCCACCTCCACACCAGTCTGATGGTGAGACTGCCGCAAATTACTCATGACACTTCCTCTGATGACATTTTTCAACCTCTTCCCTGTTGAATGGCATCTCCACCCCCATCCTCTACACCCAGCGGCACCACCACCACCACCACCACCAGCGGCACCACCATCCGAGCCCAACAACACACACACACACACACACATTAATTCCTCCCCTCTATTCGTGTCACAATAGCACAGCAGAGATTGCTGCCTCCTGCCTTCACCTGATTGACCCTTTGAGCAGGTGCTGGATCTGATCCAATCAAAGTCAATCTTCTTTAAACATTTCATTCTTTAAGCAGAACAGGGGCTCAAAATTCCATCATTCAATGACCCGATCAGTCGCCGATAACACAATCAAGCCAATCCCGGCTTATCCCGGGGGAGCCATTTCAGGAGGGACAGCTGGGAGATGAGACTACAGACCTACAGAAAGGTGTCAATCTCCCCTGATCCACAGCTCTCTTTGTGAGCCACCTATACCACACAGCATCTTGTGGCTGGAGGAGACAGTCTGATACGCATTTCTGAGGATCAGCAATAGTCAAAAATCTATTTAATCTTTCGTTAGAGGTCTGATCCCTTAAGTGAAAATTCAGTGACCCCGAGAAAATACACTTGCATTAACACCCACCCACACACACACAGACACACACACACACACGTACAATTGTTGTCCACTCTCTCACACAAAGACAGACATGCATGCCGGCGAAAAAAAAAAACCCCAAAAAAATAACGTGAACCACACAGCTCAATTCTTCAGCGGCCATTTAAAAGCTACTCTATTGGAAATGTTGCTGGGCCACTGGGCAAATAAAGGTCAAGGGGGATATGAATAGTTTGTCTAACTGGCCCTTTCCCCCTGTGTGTCCCCGCAGCGCCGCGGCCGTCTCCACATTCATAGCCAATTCATTTATATTGCTCTGCCCTTCTCGCTGCTAGTCTCAGTCACTAACTACAAGTGACTGCAATGAGATTGAAGCCTCTGGCTAAATCTCCACTGCAAGGCACATGCTCCATCATTGCCGCTCTGATCACTCCTTATAATCACTGGAACCAGACTATATCCTCAACTGATTGGGCGAGTCGCGGCGGAGAGGAAACAATCACAGAATGTCAGCGGATGATGGACACCGCGACGCGGGAGCAGCACTGGTCACTGGGAGCTCCCATGTAAATGGCATGCAAATGTGCACCTGCACTAGCCGAGCGAGTGGAATGAAGGACTGTGGCCTTTTGATTAGGTTCTCTCCGCTCATAGAAAGTGTATTTCTCCCGCATTAATCACCCATGTTTGCTATTTGAGCCCATGAAGCACGGGAGCGTTTGATGTGCGCCTCCACAGTCCAGTCCCCCACCCCGGCCCGAATCGGCGTCCGCACCGATAGGGGGCTTTTAATTACGTCGTCATCCGAAGTAAAAATGTAATTCTGGAATCAGGGAGATAACGCGATGGGGACGATATCCGCGCCACATCGGACGATTCGCGGCGATTCGGGCGCACCTCGCGAGGGCGGTCTCTTAAGGCGACTGAGTTTATAATGAAGCGCTGCGACGCTTCCCCTCCTGGTCATTATGCTTGTTTTGTATATATAATAGAATAGCTGCAGACCTCCGACGTTGTTAGGGACGTAGGTATTTGGGCTAGTATGCAAAATGAATTCGTACAGTCTTCACAGACCATCGCGCACTGTTATTTTTCCTGCCATTTACAAAATCTAAGGGCACACAAAATGTCAGCCGTGGTATTAGATTACCAGAGCCCCGGAAAGAATTTCATGCACTAAGCGAGGAATCTTTTTTGTGACGCTCTTATAATTTCCTCTCATCTGCTTCCTCTCAGCGGAAGTATGAGAGAAGATATGCAGACGTTTGTCTGGCCAGAGTCGACACATAACAGCAAGCTGCTGCTCCGGGCCGCTTCCCTCTGCATGCTGTGACAACGCTCTTTCCATTGTCCTCCAACAGGTGTCATTACTCATTCTTTTTTTTCTCCCTCACTTTGAGGCCATTGTTTCGTCGCAGGAATGGAGGCTGCGCCTTGCTTGCGTAACTCGGTGGTGACCCACGTCTACCTTTATCCCTCCTGAGCCCGGTGGCAGTGAACTGGTTAAGCCCCTCCTCCGCCCCCCCCCCCCCTCCTCCTCCTCCTCCCATTCAGCTCCACCTCCAGGATCTGGCTCTAGACCAGTGGAGCATGAGAACCAGGACAGCCTGGACATAAAGGGACGATTGTGGCAGCCCAGTGACATGGAAGCAAGTAGCTCTGATTAAACTAAAAGTCAGCTTCAGGCTCGCAGAGTGAAGTGGAGGAGTGCGGGAACTGAGTCAGCGAGCAGGAGTTGTTTCGGCTCGGCCAAATAAGGGCACTATGAGACGCACTCCAAGCCGATTACAATAAACCAATGAGGAAGCATTAGCCACCCTGGCTAATTATGCCTTTAAACAGTGGGGAGAGCTCTTTTCATGCCTGGGCAGGGCTCTGCCGGCCGTCACGTTCAGATTTATAATGTGTCATCACACCATCTCCCGTCTTTAATCAAGTGCTTTTCTCAGTGGAACGGTCCGGGGTGGCGGGGGGTTTTGTTAACAGGTGTTAGATTTATTGGAAAATAAAAGGGCATCGTATGCCCAGCATTTGACAAAACAAAAAAAACCCTTTCATTACATGAAACGCACAGGTGTGGCCTGTTGAAAATTAAGCATTTTATTTTACCTTACTCAAACTTATAAGGCACCTTCACACAGTGCAGAAGTTTCTAAGAGCACATCTGCTGTTCCTTAGCCTCCCCTGACCTTTGACCTCAGAGCAAAGCACAGCCTTGGAAATGATAAAAACGGCACAAATAATATCAGGACATCTTTTCAGTGCTGACGCCAATGTAACCAGATATTTGGGGGTGTGTTTGTTATGTAAGCACCACACATACACACATGCACACACACACAGGGACAAATGAAGGAGGATAAATGATCACACCTACTACAAAATGATAAAATCATAACGAGTACATCGTCAAACAAAGGTGGCTATAAAACGTCAGCTGGACGGGCCTACGGATGGGGAGGAAGGATTCCTGCACAAGTCTCAGTGCTAACATTGTCTTTGCTTTCGAGGTGTAGGTCCGCACAGCAGCACAAACAGCACACCGCTTCATTTGACTTTATTGCGAGGCAGAAACAGCAGCAGCCTCCAGTTAAGAGTCCTTGAATATAAAGGGAGGGCCAGCAGGGTTTATAAGATTGTCTCATCTGGCTTGCAGGACTAAGGTGCAGTGTGCTGCCAGAGGAAGAGAGAGAGAGAGAGAGAGAGAGAGAGAGAGAGGAGAGAGAGAGAGAGGGAGGGAGAGAGAGAAAGAGAGAGAGAAAGAGAAAGAGAGAGAGAAAAGGAAAGCGCAGGGGCAGGATGTGGCTACTATTAGGCAGGTAATGGGATCCATCTGAGATGCATTAGAATCAGCCAAACAGAACCACACTTCAGTCCTGTTCAAACGACTGTCACAATCACATCAAATGCACACCTTTAGCTCGCACTGTAGGCGACACACACAAAAAAAAAGAAGAAGAAGAAGAGAGAGGGGAGGAAAAAAGGGAGCCGTGGCTGTGGAGGAGCTCGTCTGAAGTTGTGCCAAGCTCGGGCATGTGCTCTTTCCTAATGGTGACGGCTGGGAGAGTGGCATTGAGACTGATGTGCATGAGAGCTGTCAGCCTCTCCCCATAACAAATGCCACCTCTCCCCCTGACAGAATGGAGACAGAAGTGAGGGGCTGAGGCGGGGGGTGGGGGGGGGCGGAGGGGAGGGAGGTAGGGAGGCGAGGTGTGGAGGTTACAGACAGAACCTGTGACCCAATTGTGGCCACACCAGCTGTTTCCCCTCCGCCGCCTCCCCACCACCACCATCTCTGTAGACCACATCCTGCTAATTGGCCTTCGCTGCCTGGCGCGCACACGCACACGCACACACGCACACACACACGCGCACACGCACACACAGAGGGGCGCGTGCACACAAATGCACCGCTCTCTAAATAATTTCAGCGGAATGGCTCATTCCCAGCGAGAGCAGAAACACTGGCCCGGCGCCTTGAGCCGCAGTTGCGCGATGATTGATAAGTCCTTCAAAGACGCACTTCGTGGGAATAGGAAGGACGCGGCGCCCTGTGACCGCGCACGCCGCCGGCCCGGCGGACGGAAGGGGGGAAGCCGCCGCCGCCTGACAGACTGACACGCGCGCCGCCACCGAAGATTCTACGGAGGGGAAGCTGAATTAATTGGCTTTCCCTTTCTGCGGATAAGTCCTCAGAGGTGTGTGTATGTGGCGATAATGGTAGGTTGCAGTGACAGGCAGGTTATTTAATAAATCCAGGGATGTGTAAGGCGGGAAGGGAGAACACACACAAAACAGAGGGAGACAGAGAATGATACCTCCGCTCACTCGGTATCTTGTCTGACATGGCGCACAATATCTACTCTGATTTCTTTTTAGCTGGAGACCCGCTCACACACACACGCACGCACGCGCACACGCACACGCACGCACCCCTAATCATGCACCCACATAAATACACTTAATCGCTGACACACTCACGCATGGCGAGAGCAGCGCTGCAGACACATCCAAGCATGCACAAGTAGGCTATAAAGGCACACACATAGAAACATGCACAAGATCTCGCTCAATCAGCGTGATTTGTTTGTTTCCTCCTAAGCATTTGAGGATTCCTCGAGGAGGAGAGAAAAAAAAATAAAAGAACTTGGTATAATCAAGTCAATTATGTCATTCAATCAAGTCGAAAATCATTTCGAGCCCTTTCTCAGATCCATTGATTGCAAAGTCGTGCCGGATATTTTGGCGTGCCGCGCACTATTGTGCAAATAAGGCCGTGTCTGTGTGGAGGGGCCGAGCGGGGCCGCGGCCCGGCTCTCCCATGCCAATTCCACCGACCGGCAGCAAAACAAAGTCCTTCACCTTGCTCGAGCTCAGTCAAAGGAAATAAGATGGGGCTTTACAGGGGCGGGCCGCTTGCATATTGTCTCGGGGAAAAAAAAATAAGAAATAACAGTTTCTATTAATCTGTAACAGCTCTTTTGTCTCCTTCAGGACACGGTGCATTATGTGCCCGTGGAAAATCCATCCTCGGTGAAATTGTTTAAACTCAAGGTCAAGTGCTGACGTTACCGGCACTGTATCAGCTGAAGGTGACCTTGACCGATGTGGAATATGACATGAGGGAAATGGATCTCCACTCAGTGTGAGGAAATTATCTGTGAAATGCTGCCACTGTATCAAAGCCTGTTTGTGTGAGCACATGCCCGGGCGCGTGAGCACACACACTCCAGCCTGCGTGCGTGCGCGTGTGCGTGTGTGCACTGTGTGTGTGTGTGTGCGGGCTGCATGTCCTTGTATGATGGGGTGTGCACATCTACGCCTCGCTCAGCTGGGGGTATTGGTCACGAGAGCACCTTGCAGAAACTGCTGCAGCAGACAGGAACAAACAGCTGAATATGAGCCTGTGCTGAATGAACTGGCTGTGTTTTTCTCCGCCGGCTGCCATGCTGCTGCCACAGTATCAAACCTATAACTTCCATTCCCTCACTTCCATTTGTTTCCTCTGTCACTCTGCCACAGATAAGAGAACAGCACCGCCGTTTGTTTTTTCGTGTGTGTGTGAGTGTGTGTGTGTGTTTTCTCTCTCTCTCTCTCTCTCTCTCTCTGTCTCTCCTGCAGCCGGGTTGGGCCGGCCATGGCAGCTGCTTGTTTGCTCTGTAAGCAGAATGCATGGTGTTGACCGGCCATGTTGTGAGAAGCTGCTGCCCCATACCTTTGGATGTTTGCTCGTCACAATAGAGATTTATTTGCCTCACTGTCAGGGCTGAAGCCAAACCTGCGCCCCCACCCCCCCCCCACCGGCTTTCCCAGTCAGGAGAGGGTGGTGGTGGTGGTGGGGGGGTGCTGTGCGGCGATTGTGTGGAATCGATTGATCGAATTATCGCCTTTCAAGCTTCGTGTGATGCAGATGACTGCAGCTTTTATGTCGCTGTTGACACCACAGTGCGGGGTAATAACAAAGAGGAGCTCTTACCTTGCCAAACTGTTCAAAATACTGCTTCACATCCTCCACTACTGTATTGGCTGACAAGCCACCCACAAATATTTTCTTTGTTCTTGTGACCATCTGGAAAGAAAAAGGGCGAGAGGAGAGCATTAGTGATGAGGCTTCAAATGAATTGCACGACACCTTTAATGAGGCTTCAAACACACTGAGTGAGCAGCACCTGTGATGGGGAGGAGATGAAGGAGCGAGGACACATTTGTCGCTAAACAGGACTAAACAGATCCACGCGATTAAGTTTCAAAAAGTGCCTCACTTTGACTTTTAGTATTATAGCAAGGTCACGGGCGCTGACGGCTTTGGCAGGGAGAAAGCGCTCTTGGCTGTGAACGGGCGATCTGGGAATTTCCCTCACAATGACATTTCAAATTGAATCTCTAAGCAAAACAGAGCGTCGCCCAAATTAAAGATCGGCTTTTTTTTTTTTTACGTCCACAAAAGTTTCTGTTTGTCTCTTAAGAGGAGACAACAGGAGTAATTTATGGACTTTCAAAAAACAATTAATGAATGCTGGAAGATGGAATCAGAGTGCATTAAAGCCTCATTTAGCTTCAAACAGCAAGAATATTAAGGATTATTACCCACAGCGTCAAAAAAGGGCACGAACATCTGCTGCAGAGAGCACGCGCTAAATATAGGCGGACGATTTCTCAGGGAAATACAGTAACGATTCAACATCGGTGTCAGAGCCAGATCTGCCGGGGACTATTTCTGTTTTTTTCGCACGATTAAAAGCCACGAACCGGAGTTACGCCGCAACATTTCACCACGGGCCGAATTTTAACCTTCAACAGCATCTGCTCGCCGTGGACGGACGGCTCCATTCTTGTGCAGCCGGTTCATCTCTTTTTTTTTGGGTCACGTTAAACAGGAGTATAATCCCCGGGCTCAGGCACTTGATGTCTCGATGACACCTATTGTGTTATTACGGGTTGCAGCTTTGGCCTGATGACACAGTGGAAGGCCAGCTTCACCTCTTATCTCAGGTGATAGATATAGAGAGGTGATTGCGCCACAAATGATTTCGTATTTTCCAGGCTGAGGCCTATATTGATACAGTTGGAGGCCGGCCCGCCGGTCTCCGTCTAGTACCGGGGAACAATAAGAGGGTATACACAGTTTATATGAGGCCGACTTGTTTTCTAAGAAGAAAAACACGAGTTACTTCCAGTCCCTGTGATTCCCAGAAACACATTTCCCCCTATATTATCCCTACTGTGCCCTGTAAAGCCCCATGCCCATGCCACAGACTGTGAAGTCACTGATATGATGTGGGATATAATGATTTCTCACGCACCTCCTCTGTAATCTCACTGGCAAATAGCGAAAAAAAAAAAAAGGGAAAAAAAAAGAAAGAAAGAAACTGAGCCGAGGAGGCAGCGGGGAAAGTCAAAGCCCTGATCTCCCTCAGCTTGCCAGAATCAAACAAAAATAAATGATGGGGGCAGGATAAACATACTCGAGAGACGCACGGCAAACTATCAAGAAGGCTGAAAAGAGTCTACCTTGATCAAAATGCTGACCAAAACACTTTCGATTTATGAAAGAGGCTTAACGCTGGGAAAAAAGCAGCCGCGCTCAGCCCGAGCTGAGGTAACCATCTGTCAAGTGCTTTCCAGGTGCACAGTCTCACAGGCACATAGCCTGCACATATGCACGCTGCCTCCCACACATGAGCCCTCTCTTATTACACTCTCTTATTTTGCCTCTGTAATTCTTCATGTTTTTGCTCGTCATATTATATTGTTTTACCGTAAAATTCAATCAGGACATCTTTTGTAAAACACAGGGAAAAGGAAAAAAAAAAAAAAGCTTTCATGAACAAACAAAAAAAAGTCGCAATACATTTCAGTGGTTTACATTTATTCTTCAGTGTAAGTTCAATTTGAAAGCACAAAAAAATAAAAAAAAAGTACTCCAGGCCTGGAGATGCAGGCGAATGCAACACGAATGCTTAATCAGTCGAGGGGAGTGCGACAAAAGTTTGTGAGCGTGTGGACGTATAATCAGCGGACGGGAGCGGCATGCAACCCGTCTTCAACGTGCAAAGGGCCAAAAAGGCTCAGATATGCAAACACGGCGTGTGTAGTAATTGGCAAGAGGCTCGACCATCTCAGACAATCAATGGAGGTGCAAATGTCAGCGCAAACAATATACAAAAGCGCCACGGAGAAGCACTGAGTGGGAATGATCGAGGGGTGTTAAATATACATGTCAGGCTCACGTCTGACAAACACTTTTTGGCACGCTGACGGGCGCTGCTTCGGGCTCGGCACTCTGGACCAGAGTGAAACATTTACGATGGGGGGGAAAAAGTACAGCTGATAGAGCTGCCCTATCCTCTTTTAGTAAGATCTCTTGAAGAGGCACAGGCATGATATGGGTGATGGCTGATCATGTTGAAATTATGGATTTAATCCCATCTGCTTCTTGGTTCGTCAGGAAATCTTTAAAAAAATTACCCTCGGATGATGTTCAGACTCAACTGGAACATGACAGGAGGGCTGATCGACGAGCCAATCAGTGATGAGCAGCCTGACGCGATATCGCGTACATGGATTATCAGTTCATTATAATGCCCATCTTTGCCTCTACTGGTGGACATGGAGACGTCCAGTGTCCGGCTTAAGGCTCCACGCTGGCTGCGGCCCAGCAGCTGCATCAACCTCTACCCCCCCCCTCCCTCCCTCCTCCTCCCTCCTCCCAACATCATGCCTCAGGCCTCGGAGGTTATCAGCCTTGGATGCTGCCGCCGGCAACCCCAAGCCAGACAGCTGCTGATAAACTGGCTGTGCGAGTATTTATCAACATCACTCACTTTTATCATTGCCAATCTAGGTAAAAAAAAAAAATAAAGAAATGAAGAAATAAATAAACAAGTCAATGTTCATCTCTGCTGCTCGGCCTCTCTACATCAGCTGTTTGGCCGCGCTCCCCCTCCTGGGCCGGCCGTTTCCCCAGTCATTTTCCGGCCTTGTTCCATCAGGCTGCAGCCAGTCAACTTCTCAGCCTCGTCTTTGAGACTCTGACACGTCTGCCCACTAGTCTTGCTACAACACAATTACTTTCTCGATTTTTCTCTCCATGGTGACAACAGACATTATGCCTCCTAGCATTAAGCTGTGGGTGTGTGTATGTGTGTGGGTGTGTGTGTGTGTGTGTGTGTGGGGCCATCGTTGTACCATTTGGTGCTCCAACTGTTTGAGTCGCACTAAGGTTAATCACGATCTTCCAATTTTTTTTTTTTTCCAGATGCATTTTAACTAATGCAAATAATGTAGCAGGTGTTTCTATTACCTGTCCATCATCTCCAGTGTACCTGGGGGTAAAGGCAGCTAACTTAGTGACATTTTAGAGTCTACAGTCGACCTAAACATGCATGTTCTAGTGCTGAGGTGGTAAACTACAGTATCCCGGGAAACCCATGACATGACAGGGATTCGAACCGGTGGCTTTCTTGCTGTGAGTGATGGCGTTAACCCCGCATGCACCTCATAGCCTAACAGGTGCTTCCTCACAACTTAGAGAAATGCAGTTTTTTTCTCTCTAACGTAGCACAATAACGCCAAAGTGACTGCATCAAACGACTTTGGGATTGCGTTTAATTTGACACAGTTTACGTTCTTGCAGAATGAGTCTTCCTTTTTAACCAAACCACACACCCACACACACACACACACACACACACACACACACACAGACGAAGGAATAACCACTTGGGAACTGAAAATTACCTTTGCCGCATTTACAGCAGCATTCGCTCTGATCGCCGGCACTGGCTGCTTTAGTATTTTAAAAGTCTTCTTTCAACAACACTTCAATTCGAGCTGACAGATTTAAAAATGGACCACTCCTCAACCCAGTTTTTCCCTTTAACCCAATTTTTCAAACATTCGGTTATTTTTGCACATCCCTAAGAGACAGTAAGGAGAGTTATGAGCGCGCCTGGCTCGGCCCGTGTGTGTGTGTGTGTGTGTGTGTGCGTGCGTACACACTGAAACGTGCTTCTAATTTCTTGAGTGCGCGGGGCTGCGCATGCAAGGGGCTGCAACAATTACCGCCCCAGTGCATTACCATGGTAATTGGAGGCACGCTGCAGACATATAGAGAGAGGCAGGGAGAATGTAAAAAGCCTCTGGTGCACACTCACCGACACCTGTTAGCAGCTCGAACAATGACGGAACAAAATGACAAGCCGGTGTCCCTCCGGAAATAGCCTGACCTCTCCTCTGGGGTCACGGCGGAGACGCCGCAAAAGGAGCCCGATGCCGCCGCGACAGCACTGCAGCTTACAACTGTTTCTATATTAGTCGTTAGCCATCGGTAACGGTAATAAACCGCTCCGGTTTTAACAAGAGCCCGACTCGAACCCGCAACGCGTTCTGCGGCAGCGCCAGGACGTCCACGTGTCCAATTTCCAACGTTCGATGTGCCTCAAAGTCCAAATCGCCGCAATCTGTGTTATGCAGTCCATATTGTACGTAGGTGTTAAAAAAAAAACTGTGCAAAAAGCATCAGTTATTGTCAGTGTGCGTGAGAGAGGACGACCATTTCAGGGCACGTAAACACTATCCAGAGTCCTTAAAACAGGCCGCTTTGTCCATACACCTCAGCAACAATTGCCAGCATGCACACACATACACACACACACACTCCCATACACACTCACGCACACACTCTCTGGGCAAGTACCGACATCACTGTGAGCAGCCAGGAAGAATGCGGACGGCAGCGTAGTGGGAGCACAAGCCTGACACCTGCTAAATCCCTGAGCTGTTCAAATTATTCATATCCATCACAAAAAAAAGTCCTACGAGCATAATGCATTAGAAAAAAAGAAAGAAAGAAAAAAAAAAAAAAGGGCCTGTCGCTCTTTTCATCGCTCCGACAAAAAGTGAGATTTACTGGCTCTGTTCTCGCATCCTGCGGCGCTCCGCGGTCAGGCAAAGAGGAGAGGGAGAAAAAACCTGAAGCACGCGGGTCTGAGTGGGACGCCACGGTGCGGCAGGACGGCAGCGGCCACGTCGCAGCCTCATTAAGATGTTTAGTTTGAAGCGCGAGCCTAATGCTGGGCTTTTATGCTGAATATTCATCGCTTTGCCTTTGATGGAGTGTCTCGGAGTGGAACTCCGGACACAAGTGAGTGAGCGCGGCCGGTGCCAAGTCAACAAAATTCTGACCTTGGCGGTGAGAGAAAAGCGGGGTCGCGGCGATGTTCACCCCCTTCCATTTGTAAAACCTGCGGCGTTCGGGCGGCTTTACACGTGACTGTTTTCAGGAAGAGCTGAGAGGTGGTCGAGTACGGCTGAATGGAGTACTATTCCTTGTTCTCTGGTGCTAACATAGAAGCTATGGATCACTGGCTTAATCTGTTTTGCAACTGCTTTTCCGTCCTTTATTTTATTGTTAGATGTGGGACTGTTACAATCAATTCATGCACAGATCTGGCGCCCTTCCATGCTTTTCTGGCCACCACACGTAAGCTTTAAGCTGACTGGCTGTCTTGCCCATGTGGTTTATGTAGCACACTCTCCCGCTTTTTAGCCGACATTTCAGATGTTTTTGGCCCTGACGTACTGTACGTCTTACAGGCAAAGGACTGTCAAGGTAAAAACATTTTTCTTTTTTCTTTTTTTTTAACTCAAGGTCCCCTTTGATAGACAGAGACTAAAGCAAAAATAAAAAATGCAAACACATAAACATTTTTGGCTACGTACGCCTCACTGGCTCACAAAGGAAACAGAGCAAACTTGGGATATATCTTTTTAGGCGATGCCAGGCTGCTAATTATCAAAGTCACTCAAGAGCAGGCTGTTTCACTTTGATGACTCTGATCTATTGTCTGATTTGCATGCATGTTTGTGTGAATCTGTGTGTGTGTGTGTGTGTGTGTAGGTGGAGACCGTGTTCCCTCTTTTCCTCACAAGTGTAAACAATGCAACTCATTGCAAATCCTTAATGATATTGTGCTGCGGCTTTAAGCATATGCTATTAAAGCACAGCCTGCACCGAGTGCTGGGGAAGTTGAGGAAGATAAGCCACTAGCTAATATTGTGGCACGCGATATTGCTATTATTGTTATTGTTATTATTTGCGGACATTTTAGTACTTCTACCTGTGGCAGCAAACACGATTCGGAGGCTCTGTGTGTCGCACCTACAAAAAGCCATTAGCGTCTTGTACATGCATGCACGCAGAGCCGCGCGCTGCAGAGACAAAGTGTGAATGTTATTAACTTCACAGGAAGGACGGGAGAGGAAATGAATATAGTGTGAAACAAAAGGGGAAAAAAAACAGGAGCGAGGCAAGTATGAAAAAAAAATGGGTAACATGTTTATGCAAATGTTGGGATTTTACAAAGGCGCCCAGGCCCTGACGCTCTATGTACACAACAGTCTGGAAATTCACGCCGGAAAGAGAGACATTTGATGGTCTCGCTCATCAAAGTGTCCGCTCCTAGATTACATATCAAGCTCCTCCAAGCGATCGCTCTCAAGCACCATACTTCGACGGACTCCTCCCACAAAACAGACGTCCTTAAAATGAACAAAATCCCCAAAATGTTCATCTAGCAAACGAGCTGCGGCTTGCGCTGCTTATTTTAACATTAAGTGGGATATTTACTCAGCCTGTTGCAAATTGCTGTCAGGGGACCGAAACGTAGCATCTCCTTAATTTTTAAATTTAGCGGAGTATTTACGAAGACTGCACATGTCAGTGAGCCGAGCCTGGGTTCGTCTGATTTGCATAAAGCGCAGCAAAGCGTGATCTGACGCCGGACTGTTTTGACACGTGCTGTGCGTCTCTGGGAGGCAGCGGAGCACTAAGCGAAAGGTTTCTGTGGCCAAACTGGGAACATATGGGTTCAGGGGTAAAAACACTGCAAGTACGTTAGGGGGACAGATTAGTGTCAGGAAATAGCAAACAGGCTCAGGTATGGAAATAAAACCGGAATAGCAACCTTATGGAGGTGAGTGATTTCCTATTTCTGTCCACGTCCAGCCTGTATGTTTCTGTTTTCTTGTCATTGAGATGTTGATCCCCAACAAAGGATTTAATAAGAACAACAATACTCCGTGGTCGCTGCTTCCCTTGCGTGGCATCAGGTATTCAAGCGGGGGCCCACAGAGGGAAACAGACAGGTAGAGCTGTGTGAGAAATGACAGGCCGTGTGGCGTTGCTGTTCGTCGTGCCGTGATGAATGAGGGCAGCTGCCGTAAAGTAACTTCACCAGGCAGCTTTTAATTTTCATTTCTCTTTCTCTGCCTGCCAATATGTCTCACTCCTCTGGCTCGCCCTGGCTTTAGGCCTCACCCCTCCCCCTCCCATGTTACACCTGCTCTTCCCGGACGTAGCATTTTAGACTTGGTCCCCCCTCCCCGATCCTGGTCAGTCTGTTTGTATGGATTTCTGTTCTGTCCTCCCATGAATTGCGCCTCGGAACAGACGCACCTTAAAATGCATATTGCATGAGACCAAACACGAGAAATTTTCAGCGGTGCCTGTGCAAATCCGCGATAGTGTCCTTTGGTAAATAAGGACACAATGTGACTGTTTAGCGACTATGAAAGGCTGCAAATCCTTAGCAAATATCAGCCTCTATTAGTATTCAGTAAAATCAAGGACCACGTTGAATTGCAAAGTTCATAAATCAACAAACGCCGAATGCAAAGTTGCGACGAAAAAAGCTTGGCTCCGGAGACCTTTGATCAATGAGGTCGCGTCTAAAAGTTGAGACGGATTAATTGATGTTGTTGCATCCATTTCCACACTCTTTATATCGCCTCAGTTTCACAATAAAGACCTAAATAACGCTTGAAAACTCACAGTCGTCCGTCTCTTGGCGGTTTTACTGCCATACTGTACATATTTCTATTTTACATAATACTGCATATATTTTTTAAAAAAGCATATAAATGAGAGTAAAACTTCAGTCAAGCTCACACCCCCCCACTCCTCTTACCTCAGTTCTGTCTTTCTACTCTCATCAGAGCTCCCAAACATTTTGATATTCCCGATCAACTCCCTGCTCCTTACTGCAAGCGTCTAGTTAGCGGGTCTCCCAGTCAACCCCCCCCCCCCCCCGCACACTCCACATGCACGTCAGTCTCCGATGGCGGTTCTCAGGCAGGTCGCTGGGATCACACATCCAGCTATGATTACAAGGTGTAAGCCTTCATCATGGCCCCCACCTCTCACACATACAGGCTCACAAACAGCTGTAAACACAGAGCGGCAAGCAGGGAGGGGGGGGTGGTGTTGGGCAGACAGGGGATTTCGATGTCATTCCTGATACCTAAAAATAATGGGACAGATAAGGAAGAAAAAAACAAAAAAACGGCATCGCTACTTTGTTGTATAAGCCACAATTGTTATCGTTCTAGCGAGGGGATATAATTACTGGCATTCAGATCCCGTCTGTGGCCTCGTTCATAAGCAACCAGAAAGCACCAGAGAGCATCTGTCAATGCAATGTAGTATGATCAAAGGCCTAGACGTTGTGCAGGCACACTCGTGCGTGCCCGCGTGCGCACACACACACACGCGCGGTACAGGGAAAACATGGCCAGTCCAGGTAAACACTGCCTCGGCTCATTTGCATCAGTAGAGCTGACTCACAAAGAGAGAACACAGCCAATAAACAACAAACAACAGCACAATCACTTTTACTTTGGAGGGTGTTCTGCTCTGGAGAGAAAACAGAGGGAGAGCTCCAGGTAGTGGAGCGGGATTAGGTCGTCAGAGGGAGAAAGGGGGACGGCCGGCTGATTAGCAGCGGCAGCAGCGGCCTCTCTGTCCGGCTGCAAGGGTGAGGGCCACGTCCCGGTCCACTTCCACGCGCCCGCACGGCCTTTCAGAAAGTGGCCCAATCTCAGCTCTAGGGTGCATAAATAGATCTGTAATTGCTTATTACAATACAATTAGGGCAAAGGAGATGAGAGAAGGAAAGATGCTTAGTGCAAATGTGGAGTGACAGGCCCAAGCACCCAGACCCGGGATTACAGTAGCCGCTTGCACACAGACAGAAAATGAGCTAGTGAGAGAGTGAGACAAAGAGGGGGAGAGAGAGAGAGAGAGAGAGAGAGAGAGAGAGAGAGGCAGGAAGAGGGAGCTGGGGGTGGGGAAGGGCTGTCAAGCACAGGGCAGAAGCTAATGACAACTCTGGCTTCAACTTGCACAGACGTCTTTGAAGGCCGGCTCTGATCAGAGCTGTGATTGCCACCGCTGCAGGGCCACCACTTCTACATTAACCTACACTAACAGCTATTCAGTGAAAGTCACGGGGCCCTTTCCACGCGCCGACTCCTGGAGCCGGCCATCTGTGGAGCTGGCCCGGACGCAGGAGCGGGGGGCCACGCATGCCGGGGACACCGCGTGCATATGGCGCCGCTATAACAGTGACAGTCAGGCTGAACATGGGGCCGGTTAGAGCTGATTAGCTGCACTTCCCTCCTCAACCCACTACAGTTATGAAGATTGATAGAAGCAGCTTAGAGCTGATTATAGGGCCCTGGAGATGCATGGGCCCATACCCAAACAGCACATTCACACTGCATTTACAATGAGCACAGCATGCGATCGCTAGGCACAGGCCGCGCATTAGGCAAACGTTACAGCAATAAGAGGCAAATAAGAGAAATGGACAATGCCAGAAGTGCTCTTAAGAGCTTTTCGGAAATATGAATATTATGCTAATTAGATGCTTGCTTGTGGCTAAATCTGGGACATTGGAGCAAGCACGTTATGAACATTTAACAAATTTCAGAGCCAATATATTGTGAACATGACTGGATATCTAAAACTCACTTCAGGGTTATGAGGCACAGCATGCCTTCATGTGGCTGTGGAGATCTATTTAGCAAAGCAGAACACTAAAATTAACCTTGTTTCTGACATCAGCCAGTCAGGCTTTGAAAAACAAAACAAATAAGGCAAAAATGTTCTTTAATAAAACTGATCTGCCTCTCCGGCTCTCTCCCTCTTTTGCACAACTAAAGTATTTTAGCTTTTTGCATGGAACACAATCAAATACGCGACCAATGTGTCTTTTTAAGATTGCTTTTACATGAGCATCATAGTTTCATAGTTTCATGAAGCACAGTTTGTTTTTTTGCTTTCAACAAAGGCGAGTGATGCAACAAAGGTCCTGCAGCCGGCTTCACTCCTGTCAGCTGCTTCACTGTCTGCGGCAATGAAGAGCAAGTGAAGAGCTAGTGAAAGGCACAGATGTAAACACTATTGTATATAAACCAGTTTGAGCTCGGCACAGGTTCAAGGCAGAGGGAAATACCCTGCACCTTTTTCTTTTTTTAAAAGATCGAAGTCAGGGAAGCAAACCTGCCTAATCTCTCCTTTAATTACAATCACTTTCTTTTAAATCATAAATCCTTCCCGTCGCATGTGTGATTAAGTGAGCTGAACGTGGCACAAAGATGCAGGGCCTCCCTGAACTAATCCCGCTGACCTCTCTGAGCCTCTGCTGAGGGCTGGGCAGGGCCGGGGCAGGGGCTGACATCGTTTAACCCCCCCTCCCTCCTCCTCCTCAATCCAGCGTGGCACACTAGAGCACCCAGTCAGGACCCCGCAGTCACTTTCCCACAACTAGATTTGGGACTGGGCTGCGACGTGGACGCTGCGCTGCCTCTCTGCTGCCCTCTCCCTGTCTCTGCCCCTGCACCGGGACCACAGACCTCCAGTGGGGTCACCCAACCCCTACCGAGCATATCCAGGTGGACCTTAAAAATGAAAGCGAGACGGGAAAGGACGGCACAAACCCGGGGAACAGGTAAATGGGATGAGTCTAAAGCGGAGGCCCGGGCGGCCGGGGCCGCGGTCAGCGTGGATGACGTACGGCACGGGGCAAGGTCAGGCCAGGTGGACTTACACAGACAGCTTCAATGGGCCGCAAGAGGAAAGCCTTTGAGAAAATCCACTTACAGTATTTAGGTAAATATACCCTGGCCCGGTGTGTTGGAAAACTGTCAGCACCATCCAATGTTCTCATTCAGAAGAAGCGAATGCGCAAAGCTGCGAATCGACCGATTATCTTTCTTAAGCGCAAATCACCGAGAGAGGAGAGCGAACGGAAAAACCCCCCGCACATGAAACAGGCAGCGCAACACGGCCGCTCGTAAATAATCTTCCGATTGTCGCGGCTGTGTGAGTGGCAGTCTTTTCAATAAGTTGATGTTCTCTTGCATGACCCTTGACACTGATACCAAATGTTAATTTTTGTAACAAGACCCCTGTCTAAGCACTGACAGTGAGCACTAGAGGGGAAAACAAATGGGATTTTATCTTCCAATTACAATAATTGCTTTTTATGACAGGCCCTCCAAATATGCACCTTAGCCCCCCTCCCCAACCCATACCTCTCTCTCTCTCTCTCTCTCTCTCTCTCGCTCACAAACTCTCTCTCACACACATACGCTGTAGGGAAAACAATGCAGCTAATCATCCCGCAACCTTAATCTCTAGAAATGTGGTCATGTGAGTGACGTGATAAGAGAAGGAGGAGGAGATAAACCAGAGATGGTAAGGCCGCATTAAAAGCAGGAATACCCTTGTTTTTGCCAGCTCTAAAGCTCCACTTTCTCAAGCAACACACACACACACACGCACACACACATGCGCGCGTGCAGCAGCAGGTAATCTGCGCTCCCTCTGTTGTCCAACTCAATTTCCCTCTCTCATCCTCTCGCTGCCGTGAATCTGCATTTTAACAATGGTGCACTTTTTTTTCCTCCCTCCCCTTTGTTAAAGACGTGGTCAAAGAGACGCAGCGTGTGATTTATGGCAATACAGCTGTATTGCGCTGCAGATGAGATAATTGAGTTCTGCTGACTTTTTAGCTATGATGGTGCAGTTTCCTTAGAGGCGCGGACGGGACCATTGTGTGACGGTGAAAAACAACCTGCACGGGCAGAGTATTTACTCAGAGTCGAATCTTACTTTAACTATCAGACATAATGCATACACGTGTGTGCCTATATATTGTTTTTTTCCCAACATAACAGATTCTGATTTAGTCATAAACTTGAACGAGCTGTAGAACAACAAATGCGGCGCCGGGGTGAGTGTTGTCATCCTATTTGTTAACAGCTAGCCGAGGTCCTTCCTGTCCCCTGGGCTGATTAAGGCCCGTGTCCGGCGAAGGCCGGTGCAGTGCGGCAGCAACGTGCCCTGGCCCTTCCTGTCCCCGGCACAGCTCGGGAGGCAGCGTGGCTGCTCGCCGCGCACCGAGCAAGTCATCAGGAAGATAAGAGGGCGAACAATGACACCGGGAGGACACATTAATGAGGTGGAACACACAGCTCGACAAAATCTTGACACTGTAAACTTTTCTCTCCACTATCGGCGGATTGTGTCAGGGCGGAGCTGTTTTCACCCTCGTTCCCTCTGAACCTGAGCGTGTTTGGGCTTCGGATCCGCTCGCTGGACAAAACAAGCCACTCGGACGTGTCACCTTGAGCTCTGGGATGAAAAAAATAAATAAAGAAGAAAAGAAGAAGAAAAAAAAAATCCACCAGAGACAAGACATTTCTCATTTTATCCATCACTTCAGAGACGAGAAGATTAATCGATTAATGGAGAAAATAAGTGTCGGATTAATCAATTATGAAAATAATCGTGGGTCGCAGCCATAATTAATTATGTAAGCATGTAAATGGTTTACACAGACTTTTACTCACACTGGCAGCGGCGGCACTGTTGTCTAAATATAAACGCAGCCACATATGACTAACTGAACGCAACCTTGTTAATCATTTATAAGTAAAACAAACTCCAGGCAACTGCCAAGATGATGGAAACACAATTCATTGTACTACAAAGTTAATTATGTGGATCATTGTGCTCCCAAAATAAACCGCGAGTGCGCATCATTATGCATGGCTACCAAGGTCATCAGGCATTCAGCGTCTTCAGAGACGCCGGTTCAGCTCCGCCGACAGCCGCATCTCGGGCGTTGTGCATTTACGCCTTTTAATGTTTCACCTCAAGGACGGGGATGCGTGTGTTCCCCCGACGGGGGGGGGGCAGTCAGGACTCTGCGCCCACTCTGTGTCAGAGTGCACTGAGCCGCTCCGGAGGAGGCCACACCGCCGCTTTCTGCTTCGCCTCCTGGTCAGTGTTTCACCACCATCCGCGGGCCCACCCAGGGCTGTTTGTTTGTATCCTCCGACAAGGTGATTTCATGACTTCACCTCGCCCGTTATGCGCATGCGAAGGTCTGGAAATTCCACTTCCTGGACGATTTCTATCCAAATGTTTACACGGCTCGTGTTTGATTTATCTTTGACACAGAGTCATGAAATCGGCAAACACATGTACGCGCGCGTGCTCTCGCCGCCCCCAGGCAAAGTAAAACAAACTGCCGTGATCCGGTATAATCTAATGAAAAAATTTACAGCATATTGCTTTATCTGCCCAGGCAGAGGACACCATGTATGGTCACGAACCATTTAAATACATTTCTGACTAATAATGGGATCCGATGCAAACAGACACACAGATACCAGTGCAAATGAATGTGTGTCGGGAGGGATCTGGGATGGACACAACTTCCCACTGAGCCTTTCATTTGAGCGTGCCCTCAATACGTGCACTTCAAAGAGTTTGACAATTGTCCATAAATGACAGCCGTAATGAATAACCAGCAAAAAGATGTGAGAAAAACCAAAGGAATAAGACAAGAAACACAGATAATGACGCCATTACTGTCATCACAAATAACCATTATACCACTTAGAGAGAACTTTTATCCAACTAAACTTTCTAACACAGGCGCCCATTCATTTTCCAGCTAAAAGGCACATGCCCTTAATTTACAGCCTGGTCATCTTTAAGCAACTGCATCTTAGCGTGGCGCTGTCAGTGCATTTGTGTCGGTGTTTTTTAGCCCGCCCAGACAATGGTCGTGGTCCACTTAATTGATGTAATTAATGTTCATCATGGTGAGTGTTTGCAGAGCGACTTCTAAACCCTGAGCCTCTCAGCTCCTCTAAGGAGCAGAATTGGGCGAGCATGAAGCACTCGAGTTTTTTGTCATGCTTCACAGGAACCTAGAAATGAGTGGAATAATTCTCAGCTCTTAAGCATGCTCAGAGGAGCTCAGCAGCGGGGCTCGACTAAGTCATTCTCCATGGCGGCGGATAGCTCCCAGGCAATCCTGACCAGCCGGCGTCCAGTTACCTGGACACACATCCGCACGGCCCACAATGCACACACATTTAGCGGCAGGTCATGCATGGCGGGGCCAGCACAATGATCCCGACTAGATGTCATGTAAAAGGCGACTGTTTACACTCGGCCTCGCCGTGGCTGTCTGTGTGTGTGAGAGCACGCCGCTATGCTTTGTGTTGTCCTTGATGCACCTAGGCAGAGCTGTCTGGAGGTGATTGGAGTAAAGCGGAGGGGAAGGGAGATATAGAGGAAGTCGCAGAGAGCAGGAGCGGAGGGGAGTAAAAATCTTACTCTGTGCGGTGGAGGATATTTTGTTCTCTCATCTCTGAAATTATATAAACTGCTTGTGGCTAGCAGAGGCCTCAGCTGCGGTGAAAATAGGGCCCAACTGCCTCGCTCCCTAACAATCTACTCCACATCTCCAAATCTTCCATCTCTGCCCCTGAGCAGTGGCAGAAACAAACAAAATCCTCCTCCTCTCCACTCTCACTACTCTGTCTGTATTTCATTTCCTCTGAGGAAGAGGGCTCTCTTAAAATATTCAGCCACTTTAAAGTGGCATGTCACACTGACCAGGCTATTTTCTTTGATGAGCTCTAGTCCTAATCCTTCAATGATACATCTTCCTCCAACTCCATCACTCCACTGAGGTACCCTACAGAATAGTTATTGGTTAAGAAAAAAATCTGAGGGGGCAAAAAAAAAAAAAAAAAAAAAAAAAAAGGGAATTGCTAGGTTTCCAAGCAGCTCTCACACATCAGGCGTATAAATGCAGCTGTGTGACACTATGGTCAAATGGATTTCTGCTCACAGTCCACACACACACACACACACACACACCCTTAACGTGCTGCTGGGCCACAATCTCAGCCGCCGGCCCTGGCTCGGCCCACCTGCCCCACCCACAGTGTAATTCACTCTCCGGCTGCAGCCGGGTAGTAGGCCTGACCCCCGCGGCTCCGGCCGTCACTTACTGCTGACCTCCAGCGAGGTGCCAATGAAACATGTCCATTGAGTGGTGAGCCGAACAAACTGCCTCACCTGGCTCCCGCTGACAGTGGCGCGCTTTAAAGAGCGCTGACGGATCAGCACGGGTCCGTGGCCACGCCGGTCGGGGCCACCTTGCCTCCGGCCAGAGAAACATGCCGCAGCGGGGGCCGCTGCTGCCTGGACGAGGGGGGTTAATTGTGAGACTTGTGAGATGTTAAACTCGGCCAAAACACTGATTTACTGAGGGATTCTAAGGCCGTGAAGGAAGAAAAGCGGCTGGTAATGGTGAAAGTATGGTGACTGGAAGAAGGTTCCAGGTCTGACTCTTCCTGACTGGAAGTTCTGCAAGACAGCGAAGAGTGAAGAACTCTCCATTTTCTTACGGCGTCATAGAGCCTCCAATGACCGAAACAAGCATGTTTTCTGGGAGGTTTCACAGGAGGAACTCCAAACACAAAGGTCCCAAATTCCCAAATCAGAGCTCTCGCTCCCTTGCAAGACTTGTATGTGGCTTTAGATGACGCCTTATCTTAATCGAATAAATTACCATGTTTAATAAAACATTTCAGAAAATACGAAACGTATTTTTTGCTCAACACTCCAAACTTTCGCCGGTTCAATGGGCCTGGGGCCCATCTATTGGTTCTGGCAAGCACATTAGCTAACAACTGTCCCCTTACACAGCGAGCAGACACAGAGCGACACTGACAGCCCTTTGGCCTCATTTTTCTGGCCATCTGAATTACGTCCAACATTCCCTGGCGTTTAAGTCACAGTATGGCTCTCCCTGGCTTGCTAAAGGTTTGATTTTCTCCACTAGTCACTCTTTCTCGAGCTCTACGCCCTTTGCACACTGGGCCCGTGCCATGCAGTGGGAGCGGCTGACCGTGCTCCTGCAGTGGCTGGCAGAGCTCGTGGTGTTGTAACCAAAGCTAAGAGACAGGTGAGGAGTTCATAAACGGCTCCACGGGATCGTCAGCATTCCCAGGCCTTTCCCACAACCAGGGTATAGTGCAGGAATATGGCAGAACTGGAGTCTGAATGGATGCTGTAGGTGTGTGGTGCGTGTGTGTGCATGTGTGTGCGTGCGTGTGTGTGTGTGATAAATGTGTTCAGGAAAAGGTCATCAGCCAAGCTCTTAAAAAGACGTGAATTATACTGCTTCTCCACGTGTGAATAAAAAAAAATATGGACTGACATTTGTAAGTGAAAAAAAAGCATACTATGTTAAGATTATTTCAACCATCTATTCAAGCATCAACACACTTAGAAGTGAGATGAGAAAAAGAAAATGCATACAAAAAAGTATAGAAATGCATTTCCCCGAGTCACCTGTTAAATATAGCTTTTAATTTTAGAAAAATGGCAGGATACAGCGGCTTGTAGCTGTTGCAAGAACAAGACAGACTCCTCAGAGTGTTTCAGTCATTAAAATTATAGCAGCTACAGTGCATTTTTTTTTTCCACAGAGCTGAGATCCAGTAATATTTAAACAAGTGAGAATAAAGCCCCAATTTTACAGGGTCATAAAAGCATATTAGAGCTTTTGCACGCCGTCTCTCTGATCTTTCAGTCTTCCTACTTTTACTTCTGCGATTCAGTGAGAAAAATTGGCCTTTTTGTCCGGCAAATATTTTGACCTTTATAAAATGGAGCCAGTGCAACTGCGGTACCTCCAAAGATTCCACTATTCTTATTTCTGAATACACAGTTTCTTTGTCCCCCCCCCCCCCCTCCAGCAGCAGCAGCAGCACCAACCCCCACCCCCTCTCTCTCGCTGGCTGCCTGCGCTCCCTCAGCTGTGCCATGCGATGTCATTTACATAAACGCACGTGATCTGAGCAGAACGCGGCGAGTGGAGGATCCGGGCAGACTAATAACGGTCCGTTCTGCATCTGACAGCCTGCTCTCCGTCAGGCCCGACCTCTGGCTACGGCCCCGACGCCTGACAAGCCCCGTACCCGGGCAAACGGCAACGTTAACAATCGCGAGCGTGAGAAGTAGGAGGCGGGGGGCGGGGGGTGGGGGGCGCGTCCGATTAGAGTCCATCGCACGAGTCTCGCGCGCACTGCGGGAGATTTGGCCCCAGGCCACGTTCCAGATTTGGGGGAGTTCCAGGTGTATCCAGTTTATCAATCCTGCTCCGTGAGTCAGGGCCCTGCTCTTCCCTCGCAGCCAGAAAAACAAATTCGAGTCCGTCCACAGTTAACGGATACCCGGCGCGAGCGGCGCTGCTCCCCGAGCTAAAAATGGAAACTGGCTGGTAAATTGTAATATGTTGGCTGTCCGGCAGGCACAGACAGCGGACAGGACGTTTCACATTCACTGCTCACAACAACGTCTGGGTTTCTCCCCCTTTTTTTTTTAGACCCCAACAGAAACCTACAATCACGGATCATCATCATCGATTACTCTTGGATTAGGAACACGTCGACCTCCGGCGTTCTGTGCCTGGCTGCTGGGAATATAGACATACGAATATAGACATACGAAGGGCCGGGTTATAAAGAAAACACTGGTTATCATACGTCTCTTTCACCACTTCAACCTGGCTCATTTATAGCATTTCATTTCCAAGGAGGTCTGGTTAATGAATTTAATTTCCTTGTGCATAAGAAATGTGATAATAAATGTGAAATTCATTACAGAGTATTACATTTCTGTCAGGTAACTCTGGCAGTAGATGTATGCCGCTGTTAACCCATTCATGTTAGAACATTTCTATTCCGCTGTGCAGTTATAATAGAATAATAACAATATGGTGGGTCCAAACAAACTTGTGTTTCTACTCCTCCAGTCTGAGCACAGTGTTTGGATGTTTTGCTCTCTGTGCAGACACCTGCTCATGAACCTGACCATATTAATCACCCGTACCTCCCGCACATAGACGCTAATGTAGAATACTTCCATTGACGAAGGCGCCCACCTCTGGGGTGATTTCTCCACACGCTTTCATAGTAGTGTGCTGATCAACAAGTGGTAGCAAGAGGGCACAAACTTACGGCAACAGACCAGTGAGGCCGAAGAGGCAGAAGACTGTAAGCTCGGGAACAATGGTCCCATTTAAAATACTAAAAACACACAAAATGGATTCATTTGGCGTTTTTGATGAGTGAGACCGGATTCACACACAACTTTTGTTGTGTGTACAAGAAAACTCCATGGGAGACTTTTAATCCACTCTTGTTGTCGAGGGCTCTGGGAGCACATGCATTGTGCCTTGTACAGTAATCAGACTTTTCACATCCCGTGACACACAGACGACAACTCCGGGCTCGTGTAAATGCGGGCCAATTAAGTCTGGCTATAGATTCTCCGCCACGCACCATTTGTCGTTCTTAAATTCAATCCCGGGTAGTAGAGCCGAGGCCGGCGGTAATTGTCGATTGATTTGCCCTGAGCTAACGTCAGCCTCTGGCTTCATTTTATGTATATGAGAGGAGGTCAAAATATCACAGCGTTTACTCCGGCGCCAGGGCTACAAGGCTTTTGCCCCGGGCTCTAATACGTGTAATGTGAAAATGGCCTGAACCTAATGCAATGTGGTGAGTCAATCATGTCAACAGCATGTCTCCGAGCTGTAACGTACACGCATTGCTCAAACCTATTTCACATGTGATTCAGCTTAAGCTGCTGCCATTTCTATTTCTCCACAGTGTAAGGTCTAGAGATTGGTACGTAATAATTAGAGGAGATTTGAGAGCTTTGTAAATTTGAGGTAGCATATGCAAAAGATCTGGGATGCTTCCAACACCCCCCACCCCCCCCCCCCCACCCCACCCCCTTGCCGCACGGGCATGTGCCAGCTCATCATGCACTAATACAACACATCATGTCTGCGTATGGTACAAACGCACACATACAAACAGTCCCACACAACAGCCATTTCTTGTCTGTCTGCGCAGTAGCCAACCGTAGGCAGCACAGAGCTGCAGAAAACAGGCTTAGACACACAGTTCTACATGAAAACCCTTCTTTTCCATGAGCTGATCCTTCTTTGTTCTGCATAAATGCCAATTACATAATTCTCTCTGGCATGCAAATCAGATTAGATGAGGCCATGGCAGATCACCTATACCGCTCCGTCTAGTACTGCTTCCAAATCCACAAGAATAGAACATAACGGGACACCATATTTATATGTGTTTAACAACGTAATCAGCTTTTAATTTAAGATGCAACAGACTAAATACGATGTTAGTACAGCGAGCGATTTCATCTAAGTGATCACGGCGCCACGTCTTGCACCTGGCGCTCTTTTTAATGCAGCCGGGACCTATTTTATATACACGTGCTGGTATTTGATTAAGGAAAACACAATTTGAAATTCTGATAGTGAAACATCAAGGGTATTATCAAATGCTAGAGATGTCCAGGAGTATACATGACACACTACATCAGGGGGATATTTGTATGCTGAGAATAGCCACTGACATTCAGCTGGCGGGCACTGATACTCAGAATCACGCTGGGAAAGGGAACCAATGGAAATTAGCAAATCGAAGGAAAGTGACACTTTGCTGTTGGCGGCGGGAAGTCGCCAGTAAAATGTTGCAGGGCGCTGGCAATAAAGGCACAAGAGGGCTCGCACCACTCTCTTCTATGTGCGCGTGCGAGCCGGGGGCACGCGCGCGTGTGCACTTCCCGTGTGTGCGTGCGCAGGGTGCAGGGTTTTTGTCTGTGTTTGTTTCAGCCCAGGGAACTGAAGAGCAGAACAAACCAGAAGTTGCCTGACAGCACAAGACCCTACCCAATGTGAACTTTGAGGATGCGGGGACAGCTGGTGGAGGAGAGAGAGAGAGGGAGAGGGAGAGAGAGAGAGAGAAAGAGAGCGAGGGGAGAGAGGAGGGAGGGAGGGAGGAAGGGAGCAGAGGAAAAAGGGATGTTGTCGCTGCAATGCATTACTCATGATTTTGGGAAAAAGCTCGTGTCAGAAATCTCCGCTATAGGACGCAGACACAAACTGCATTTATTCATTGAGAGGTACACATACTGTATGCACGTCTGTCTATGACAGAGAGCGGACGTAGAGGAAGACTAAGAGGGCACCTACTCACCACAGATGTGTGTGTGTGTGTGTGTGTGTGTGTGTGTGTGTGTGATGCACAGGCACGATGCTAAAAAGAAGCACCAGAGAACACATCAAGCGATGACACAAAATAATGTCACTTGACAGGCCGCTCACCACAATCCTCTGAAAATATATGTTGATGCGTTCCCTTTTTTTTTTTTTTTCTTACATATGGCAGCACACAGGCACATCTCACTGACTCGGAGTATCCAAGCGTGCATGCTCTGAGAGCACAGGCCGGCCCGGGAAAAGCACGTACGTTACAGTTTGCATTAAGAGACGCAATCCCAGTTCCCTCCTCCCTCCAGGCTCTCTTTTGTTAATGGTATTATGAAGCGCACAAGACTGGTGACATTAACTTGATATTCAGTCCCCATCTTAGCACATAAGAATACTAGAAATATGTGCAGTGAAAAGAAATGGCCCTGGATACTTCCCAGAATTTTCTTTCTTTATGTTCTTATACATCATAATCTGTGTCATTTTATTCTATTTAAACTGCCAAATGCCATTTGTATTGGAAGGCTATTTCCTTTACACAATGAGACTTTTGCATGAGGGAAATGTGAACATCCTTAAGTATCCTACACTGGCCCTCAGCTGAAAAATGTACCCCATCACTGTTAGTGTTGGTAAAATGGGCCCTGGCTATACGGTGGCAATTCTAGCCGCTTGTGAGCACATCTGGATCGTGCTCATAAGGTAAAGATCCTCAAAGCAATAGCCGGAGGACATATAAAACCACACACACACACACACACAGAGCCACGGGAACACACTGCACAATAATAGGTTTGATGCTCCTGTCCCTTCTGTGCTAAGCTATCAAGCAGAGCATTGTGTCCCCGCTGTAGGTTTGGCCTCCGGGTCCCGGGGACAGATATAGACAGATACAGATCTATAACCTGCAGTATCAGGGCCTAATTGATGCAGGTCTAGCATGCGGGGAAAATCGACATGACAGGCATCAGCCACGTGTGACAAGCTTTATCGGTTCGTCTGGATCTTCTGGCCAGGAGGAGTCGGCGTGACGTCAGCGTGCCGGCGTCCTCGTCTGCGCCACTCGGGCCGCTTCCTTTGTTTAATAGCGTATGAAGCGGCGGCGGATGTATTTCGTCCAGGGGAAAGCTGGCTGGTGGGGGAGAGGCGGGGCTTGTCAAAATGACAGTAGAGATTGTGGTAGCAAAATCCAGCTCGAAACAGCAGAGCCCCAGCAGTGCGAATTGGAAACGCCAGCTAGGAATACCCCAAACAGATCAGCGATGAAACGTGTTAACATTTTTGCGAGAAAACATCTGAAACACAGATGTCTAGCGGATGTTTCCCACAACACTTCCTCCTCCTCTGACACACTGAGCTGTCTCTCCCCTATTCATATGCTAATGCTCAATCAGGCCGTCCAATCCAAAGGCATTTCCGACCGCGTTTTTTTTTTTTTTCCCTTTCCCAAGCAATCAATTTACCTTGGAGAGAGATAAAAGCTTAAAGAGTCACATAAGAGGCGAGCTGGAGCAAATGGTGATATGAACTGAAAAAAAGAAGGGGAAGAAAAAAAAAAAGCTACCAGGATGGAAAAGAGGCAGTTGGGGAATAGCTGGATAATGTAGGTATAAACACACAAGTCTGTGCCTAGGAAGGCTCGACTGAAGCTCATTCTCATCTAAGCTGAGTTTCCCCCACTGCAGGAGGGACTTCCAACACCTTCAGCTGCAATATAAATGTTAATAGAGTTCAGGGAAAGAAAACGAGGCGTAAACAAACAAATGTGGTATTCCATGCTTTGGGGCAGCAGGAGGGCCCTGCCATTGAGCAGTACATCTGCGCGTGTTTGTATCTGTGACCGCGTGTGTGTGTGTGTTTGCGTATGCATGTGCCACGGGAATGAGGAGAGGAGAGGGAATAAAGATGGGGCTTCTCATATACTCGGGATGAGCCGGGCTGTAGTGGACCTCCAGCGGCGGAGGCCCCCCGAAAGCCTCCCTAAAAACTCCGGCGAGACTTCGCCATGAGACAACCAGATCATTTTCTGCTGCCTCGAAGAAAAAAAAAAAAAAGAAAAAAAGAGGCAGCTTTGAGGTTGAGAGCTGCTCCAAATGGAAATCCAGCGCCACAGCCGCCACCTGGAACCGCAGACAGCCAGCATCCAGAAGCAGGACCAAAGCCGGCCTGCTTTCCAACTGCACGTCGGAGACAAAGAACCATCGGGGACGGAGCCGGCGTGGGAGCATCGCAGAAAGTTTGCGAGCCCGGGCACTCGTTTACAGTGCACCAAAGCAGGGCCGTGAGAGAGACGAGGGAGAGATGAAGGGTAGGTGGGTGGTAAACACTCACATCCTCATTCTAAGCACACAGGCAGCCACAACTCTCCGTCCTGACTTGTTCAAAGGGTTGGCAACCTTCAGACCAATTAGACTTCACAGGGCAGCCTGCACAGCACCCAGCTTTCATATAAACGGCTCTCCATGAATTTTTAATCAGCTATAATTTAAGGATTTAAATAAAGATCAAATTCTTCCGGCTGCACCGCGAAGAGGTGTCTGCCTCGGCGTGTGTGCGTGCGTGTGTGCGCCCGTCTGTATGTGTGTGTGTGTGTGTGTGTGTGTGTGTCTGCATTTTTATGCAATCAAATGGAAGTGAGTTTGCATGAATGTGTTCATCTTCCTAAGCAACCCCCCCCACCACACACACACACACACCCTCCATCCTTAATGTTTCCTCCTCTTTCTCTGCCACCTCCCTCTCCTGCCCCCCTCCACCCACCCCCCACCCACCCCCCCCCACATCCCACCTGCCAGTGTTATGAGCAGAAGCCCGGCAGGTTGTCTAACCCGGAGCAGAAAATTTCCTGACTGACTGGTTGACTGGTTGACTGGTTGGCTGGCTGAGTGGCAGCATGTGAAGAGCAGGAGACAGATCTGCAGGGAATCACTGACAGATGTAATTAATGAGGTCATACTTGGAGTTGGCAGTCCCCTTCATATCCAATTGCTGCCGATCACAACTGAACACACCTGCAGCTCGAACAGCGTGGAAGGGGGGGTGTGGGGGGGCTGAAAAAAGACAATACCCCTCGACGGCGTGAAGGGAGACTCATTTTTAGTACACGCTGTCCCTACTGCATCTCAGATAAGACTTTACATGGCACAAATCCCCAAACGCTATCTAAACTGCAGCGACACAGGCTAGAACGCATGAGCGGCTCAAATTAAGTTGCTACCATGTTGTTCCTTGGCAGATACTTTCCTTTAAATGGAAAGATTTGAGAGGACAAAGACTATTTTCACCACTTGTGACTTAGAAACGCCACCGCCTTACATCTTTCCATTGTAGCTGCGTATATTTTTTTCCTTTTTTCTTTTAATTGCGTAATGCTCAGAGGTGCTAAAATTGGACAGTCTGGCGTTGCAATCTCTCCTGTGGTACAATAATGTAATATGCTGCCCATTATTATTATTTTTATTAGGAATAGGCTGCGTTTTGAATCAAATTTCCTATTGTTGTCTCTCTTTTGGAAGTTGAAATGCGTTTTATGTGGGTCCCTGCACATCCTTGGCTCCTCAGTATAAAAGAAATCCCCCAAAACACAAATAAAACGCACAAAAATAAAACGCCCGCCTCCTGGAAAAAAAAAAAAAGTAACTTTGGCAAAGAATCACCTCCAATACCAACTGAAAACACATTTCAAGAAAGTGAGAATTGAAATAAAGTGAATTTTGCATGTGGTAACAAAACATGTCTCAAACCTTGTAGAAAAATAACATCACAGATGGTTGGTGACATGAACATAAAGGGAACTATGCTGAATGTCAGTGACTCTTCCTCTGCTTCCACATGGACCATATACTGTAACACGGTAGCATCTCCTGGCCTGGTTTTCTAACTTGGCGGTGGAGAGTGTTTATTACCTGTAAACAAGCGGGGAAACAGACCTCGTCATGTTTCACTGGGGCTCTCTCACTCATCACTAAGATGTGAAAATATGTATTCAGGTCAAAGATTTCAGGACTCCCCTGGAGACCATGTCTGTCTTCAGCCTTCCTTAGCGCAAACATGCAAACAAACACATGTACTAAAGGGCACAAGCAGAAAGTGCACACTCGAAGGGGGGGGGGGGCAGAGAAACAGGTGCACGCACTGTACAGTGGGCGACACGCAGGTATGGGTTTGCGTGTGCGTTAGCGTGCTGCCTTGCATTTCTTCCCTCCCCGTGCACACGAGGCTGACCGGCCATTACAGCTTCAATGGAGCACTCACTAACCCTGAAAACAAAGGAGAGCCTTGGCAGTGCTCTTGTTATCCATCACCTCTTCAGTCTTGCATAAATAACTCTTAATAAATAGCATCATCGTGTCAGAGAGCTTTCAGCTGCGTGGCCTCCCCTGCAGCTCCAGCCTATTTTTTTTTTTCACCACTCTGCACTTTTATCCTCGCCCGTTTTGCATTTTCGCCTCACTTTGCATCGAAGGATGCGCCGTGTTTTGAATCCGCAGTTCTGGTGACTCTTCAAGGATGCGAGATCCCTGCTCGGGTTTAGGGACGAGGGACTCATCCCTCCAGAAAGAAAAGAAAAAGGCAAGTGTCTGTGGCGAATTAAAACGCGTTTTGACTGGCCATCTCTGCTCTACAGCAAAGTGTTGCCAACCTGATTAGAAGGCCCTATTTTAGGATGGTGACACCCTCATCTACAAGGCATAGTCAATCACCGAATGGTTCGAGGAGGATGAAAATAACCCCACATATAATGACCATCTCAGTCTCAGTCACCTGCAGATTTTTGGGGCCGTGTGGCACTAAATTTATGTCACATGTGCTCCAAAAAATTCCGTCAGTGATGAATGAAATTACCACAGCAGCTGTGCAACACAGCTTTAATATACACGTGTGTGGCTCTGGAACAATGCTGAAACCGGTCTGGGCAGAAAATCCTGTTTTAAATTGAAAAGATTCTCATGCGTCTGAAGCCAAAATAGTAAATGAATCGATGGACACAATATCAGACCTCACTAGGCTACATGGCGGCCCAGGACTCCATTGTGCTCTGAAAATTCATGGCCCTGGCCTCATACACGCCATTTATAGAACACCAGTATTCACATTGAGTGGGGAATGGCTACCATACTGGTCACCCAATCTCAACCAAGTGGATGAGATCGTTGCTAATACCAGGCATCTATGAAAAAGGATACTTTCTCTGTGCATTGTGGACATAGCTAATTTTTAGATCAGTTCTGTTTTGACAGCCTGTAAACTGTAAGTCGACTGGACTTACATTTGCTTAAAACAAGGGCAGATTAATGTGTGAAATTAAACACTAACAAATCAAAGTAAGGCTGAGAGAAGATTCCGGGCTGGGAAAGGGCTTTTTCTTGGCTACCTGGACAAGGAGCGGTAGCTCTTGTTCTGTTGCTGGTGCAGAGAGGCTGCAGCAGAGATTCGAGGAGACGACCCTTAAATAATGAGTCCTGTTGGTAAGTGATGTCTGCCTCCAGACGCTGGCTGTGGCCAATGACTTGCATCCGGTGCACTGAGTTCAAGAACAAACTAACTTCTGGGATCATAGTATTCATCCGATTTAGCTGTCCACATTTGTTTGTATAAATGACTAATATTATTATGAAGCTTAACATAACGACATTGATGTATTTGACCGTATGGGGCAAAGAAAATATCTGACCACCTGAACAAGAGGAGAGATTTTTAGAGAAGTTATCCATAATATAGACTATCATTCAGTTGATTAGGTGAAAATATCATAATTACCCCTTTATATCATATCCCTAGTCATATAGTGATCTGATTTTATATTTACCAAAAATACACAAGAAAATGCATTCCTTCTCCCAAAATCAGGTCATATTAATTTCCTTAAAAAGAATAAAGTATCAAATGTTACAACAACCAATTTGGATCAATTATTTCATTATACTTAATCTGCATCATCCAGCATCATGACTACTACTTCCTGCTGCCTCATGTCAAGAAAGGAACAGAGGGAACAAAAGAAAATGAGCTCCTGCTTCAACACAAGTGGTAATGTTGATTGCATCAGTGTATCAAAAGGCCTCAGGTGTTGCAGCTCGTTTCGGCCCTTTTGGTGCGTGGCGGAGTGCAGCAGTCCGAGCAAACTGGCAGCGCTGCAAAAAAAGCACTACAGTGAAGTCATTAACCAACACTATTTGAGCATAATAACTGATAATTGTGGGAAAACTAACCGGCATTATACTCTGAAAGCACTAAGGATGAGAGCAAAGTATGTAGGTCGACCCCATTCAATATCGCTTATTTTGTCTCCTCTCCTTCCAGTATATTTCCCTCTCGCTGTCTTTTTGATGATGAAACACTCACCAGGCACAGTAACACATTTCAAGCGTTATCATTGTTTTAACAAAGCTTTGGCCTGGCATTCATGTTTCCTGCTATTTTTTTCCACGTTCCTTTTTCACACTCCACCTCAAAGAGCAGTGTCATGTTTTATCTGACCATCTCACACAGAGCCTAGAGAGCCTATCTCTTTTATCTGACCACCTCTATCTACCTCTCTTTTTCTCTGTCTTTTTTGCAACAAAACACACACCCAGCCACACACACACACACACAAAGGTATACACACAGTCGTACCAGGGGGTAGGATTCTACAGAAAAAAAAAAAAAACAAAGACAGAAAGCCTTATTTCTCCCCAATAGCCAAAGGAGAGCTTGCTGTGTCTTTTAGAGGAAATAAGGTTATTAATAAGGTTATGGTGCCCTTCTAGGAAAAGGTTGCCTTGAGATGTCATGGCAACAGCCTTCAGGAAAAAAAAAGAAAAAAAAGACGAAATCAATCAGCACTTAGGGTAGATGAGATCGAATGACAACAGAGAGGACTAGACAAAGAGTTTAAATAATGACATGTGGCTGAAATGGTTGAGACAACCTCAGCTTCACCTGCAAAAGCACTTGACACCCCCCCCAGGCTTTCCCTTTTTCCTCTTCTACCCTTATATAGAGCTATTCCTTTCACTGAGAAACACACTGGTTAAGCCCACTTGACTATAGCCGAGTTATTTATAGACAGAGAGGTTCCACAACACACAACCATTGTCCAAAGTTGGAAGAAGAGGGGTGATAACTGTTCATTTAAAACCCAGGGTGGCAGCTCTCTGGACCACAGCAAACTGGACGCAGTTGGGGCCAGAGTCCTCTCGCTCACGAGACCCCTTAATGTTGCAAAATACACAATGAGGACTATATTAAGTGCTAAACAATAGGGTTCCTATAGTACAATGAATCCCACAGGGTCTACTGGAGTTAGAGGCAGTTAAGGATTCTGTCCATTGGTCTGATGAATGATGTGGTACCCGGAGTACTCCAGCAATGATAGCTTATAGCTCCATTAGCCTGTAACTACAGAGAGAGGGTCAGAGAAAACGGTGAACTCCCTGGCAACATACAGAGCATGGGCTGGCTGCAGTGGCCAGGAAGAATCATTAATCTAAGATGATGAGTCTTGGTAGGTGTAATTAGGCCTCCTGACACAGGGAGCCTCACAAGAGTTGTGTCGAAGACCTTTATGGCAAAGGGAAAAAAAAGAATCTCCCCCGATGTGCTAGCACTGGTTAGCTGTGCAACACAATACAGCACTGAAGCACTTGTTTACAAGCATGCCTCTATATTTTCCTTAGGTGCTGCACTGGGTCCGTGGGAGTTAATCATTCATAGGTAGCGGGTGGCTTTAAGACACAAATGCAACTCTTGCTGGCACCAGCGCTACCAGCATCACCCACACTTTCTATATATAACTCTTTTTCCATGGCTAGGCCATTTGTGGAGCAGAGTTCACAAGAACACTTGCCAGAGGAGATTTCTACTTTAACATTGTTAGTTAGACCTAAGGAAAGATTATAGTCGACACCCTCTTTCATAAAAATAATTCTTTTATCAACCCTTTTGAAGCCGCATGACCAAATCTGTCATAGAGACGAGGAGGAGGCTTTACAATGCCTCTCTGCTAATCCACATTGTGGATCCATGTGCAGTCTCAGGGGAAAGGATTTCAGCCATAAATACAAGGAGAGGACATATATTGTCTTCATCAATTAAATGTACATAAAATGATATTTGACCACCAGGAGGCAAAAGACGGCACCTCTGAATTATTACAGCCACTCAGGCTCATGAGCTGAATAGTAAACAATTCCCCATTTAAACATCCAGCAAAAGAGCTCAGCAACACAATCATCCCACTGGAATCTGCTTTCTAGCCATCTGACAAATGTATCTCGCAGCCTGCGAGCAGGGAGATAGCCCACTGTTTGTTTTTTTAGTGTAGACTTCATGCTACAGCACTCCAGATATGAAAAGAAACAATGTCTTAACTTAAGACCAAACTGAGGAGAGTGCATGCCGTAGTAGATGGGGATGGGGTGCCTATTTTCCTCCATTACTCTGGGCATGCGAAGGGGTAATTATTTATAATGACATAACTCTGACTATTTGGTTCACAGTGTTTTGCCCTTGAGGTCAGAAATCCATAAAAATAATAATAAACAAATAACTTTCAGGGTGGAATTCAAATTCACATTCTGCATGCAGGAGTGAAGTCAAAGCATCAATCTCGCAGCCCAGATTTAAGAGGCAATATTATGGTTTTTGTTTTTTTTGTTTTTTTTTGTGTGCCGCATCCTCTTGTTGTAAAAGGTGGTCCGCAAAGTTGCCCATGCCAAAGGGGTTTATTCTCTCCTACTGAAACCTGCTTGAACTGCCATTTTATGTTGATTTGCTTTTATTGTGCAGGTCAGCCTGCTGAACTAAGTGATCAATTTCTGTGCTTTGTACTCCTGTGCGTCTGAGCGTCTGCCAGATGTTCTCTGAAGGTAACATTACGACGTGTGAAAAAGAAAAGGACGCCCAACGGCCCGCGTGAAGCTGGGGGGTTAGTGGCTCAGGGGCCAGCGAGACCGGAGCCGTCGGGGATGCAGTTCCTGCTCCAACATGTTGGCTGGTGACGCCGTTGGTTTACAACTGTTTATTGTGGTGATCTTCACAGTGGAAGTACAGCCGGTTCCAGCTCAGGCCTGTGGGAGCACACCAATCAGCTCCTCACTCTGAGCCCTTTTTCAATGGGAGGGGTTCTTAAAGGGACAGTAGCACCCATCCAGCGTTTCAGAGACAGGGTGAACGCATGAGAGCAAAAGAACAAGTTTTTTTTTGGACATAGAAGCGAATGCAAATATTCTGGCAGACCCGATATAAAAACTATGGGGCTGAAAATGAGCACCTCTTTAAAGCGAGCAGCTGTTTGCTGCGATGCACAGCCATTTAGATGGCACTTAATGCTTTCGCACATTTCCCTCCGAGTTGTTATGCAGTGATTATTGTCAGTGTTTATTAACTGAAATACAAACAACTCCCGTAACAGACAGAACATGCTGTACCCAACAAATGCGAGAGAAACGTGTGCAACATCACAGCCTCACAGCGATAAGTTGCGTTTAAAAGTAAACTTCCCGGAGCTAAGCACTTGACACGTCCCGGCGTAGCCAGGAACTGAGCGCCCTCCGCATTTGCGTGTTGATGACGGAGTTTGACCGTGTCTCCATAAAATAAAATGCATGTATCAGCGCGCTCCCTCTTTGGCACGAAGTACTGATCATCCTGAGAGCATCGATAAATACCGGACCTTGCCGGTGACACTTGTGCGAGTGCCGCTCTCTCAGCGCTCTTAATAAGCACGGCCGGCCGTGCCCTGGGCAGCACAACCAGCCACAGCCGAGTGCACCAGCCGGGGACCCATTCCTTAAAGAACAATTAACAGGGCCATTTAAAAAAATCACCCAGCCCACACACTCAATTAACACAACCCACTTTTGCACTTTCCCCTCTATTGTATCCTGGAATAGCCCGGTTGAATTGGCACCATTAAGCTGTGCCGGCGATGACTGCGTCACGGTAGACCCTTGTGCTATTCCCACAGCCGCACATCTGATGATGTGTGGCTTTAAAGGAAATATTCAACAGCTTCGGGGATCGCCCATCAAACGTGTGTGTGTGTGTGTGTGTGTGTGTGTGTTTTATTTAACGTGACGTAATTACTGCCTGCTTTTTTTTTTTTGTCCCAGCGCGAGACAGTCTAAACACATTTGTTTTTACAAATGAAGCTGGGCGAAGCAGAGAGACTGAAGCTGAGAGATAAGACAGCGCTTCTTGTGTAAATATGTATCTGAGGAGCAAGAGAACAGTCTGGTTTTTAGGGTTGCTTCCATTGCCCTTGATGCTGTGCAACTTGAAAGCTTTGAATCAATATTTATGGCCATCAAAAAATCATCTTGGAGTCCTGTGATGACAAAAATAAATAAATAATCAAACGCCGGCCGTCAAGTACTGTATATCGTTAAACACGGTGTCAAAATTGAACGGCAATCGGTTCAGTGTACAATGAATCTACTACAAAAATGCTTCCCCAGTAGTCTGTAAAATGCAAACACAATGTCCTAAAAATAACCCTTATCTTGCAGCAGTCATTATCATTGGGAACACTTCAGAAAACAGCAGCCCCAGTGGTGTGTAAATAAACAGTGAAAAGCGGAGGAAGAGGAAAAAGATAACATACAGCAGGAATTCTATCAAGAGGCAGGGTGGGATGACTCATGAAAATAAGTGACTTTGAGTTTATGTGGGGAAGGACAATAAGGAGCTTTGACGCTCTGAGATTACAGAGAGGTGGCTGATGGAGCAAACGAGGGAGGCTGGGTGTTACGGCGCCGATGTAGCACGTACTGTTCAGCGGCTCCGGTACTCACTCTTCTGGAAATACATGTAGGGCACGGCTTCATCAACCCCCTGGAGGGATGCAGCCATTACATTAACACAGCTCACCTAGCGGGCAGAGGGACAGGCCGGTGTCTTTGTTGCAGCGCAAGTTCATCCTTGTCCCAAGCCAATACCCTCCATTCATTGGCCATTTGTCATCATCAAATGACCGGACTAACGGTGACTCCTCCTTGGGTTATATCAGCAGATAAAATGAAGTAACTGTTATTGCCGTAACATTTTTTAAAAGTGCGGGATGTAATTAAGCTTACTTCAAAGGACACACACTCGATTCTCAAACTGTCTCATTAACAGCTCTTATTAACTTATATGGGCGCTCAAAAGAACACTGGGAAGAGCTAAGAGGGGTTTTGTAATTGATGTATAAAAACATCTTTTCACACCAAAAGAGCCGGTTTGCAGCCTAGTATGCATGACTGCATGTTTGAATATTGGAACCTCAGAGAAAATACGCGGCTGCACAACGGCTCTAAGCCCCTGTGACAGGGAATGTGTCGGCACAGAATTCTTGATATGTACCTCGGGTTTGGGGTCACAATTCGGTTATTATGTTTGCTGTACATTGGGGAGGAAAACGTAGGAAAGAATGTTGGATGAAGGGCAAATAATGACAAAAACGACACAGGAAGACCACAAGAACCACAACGCAAGACTGCGGATGTTTACAGAGCACCTTATCAGTTTCAGAACCTTCACACCCATGTGAAAGACTGAAGAGTTTATTGGAAACTACGCCCCACCAATCTGACCTGCAATATGCACCATGCCTTCTTAGTGCATGACTTGTCATTACTTATGCACAGAAGTTTGTGCCACTGCCTCACATTAAGAGGGTCAATGGTTCAGAGTTAGCATGTTCTCCCTATACGCATGCGTGGGCTTTCCCCAGCTACTCCAGTTTTCCCCCACAGTTGAAGCATATGCATTGAGGCGAAACATGCAAGACAGAAAGAGTGGATGGGCCTTGCAATGGACTGGTGACCTGTCCAGAGTCTTCACCCTATGTGCTCTTTACATAGATCCTGTTGCCACTCCATTATTTACATATTTTCTCAAAGTTTTCTATTTGAGAATGATTTCATGAGCAGGAATTTATTTAGAATTGTAGTCTGTACTTTTTAGGCAGTTTTGTTTATCTATTTTTTAAGCCTTAGCTGAGCTTGGGCACCACAATATACACAGTCAAACCACATTAAATATGAGTTATGAAAGCTTAGAGAGTGAACAAGAGTAATGTTCACTGGTGTACAAGAGGATGAGAAGAATCCCAGATGATTCCCCTTCATAGCATGAAGGCAATGAGGTTTTTAATCCATCTGTATTCTACTTCTATGTTTTGTCATTTTACTGCTAAGGAGCTAACATGATGTGATGTGCTTAATACTATGTCCTATAAGTTTGAGCCACTTGTGTCGGACCATGCTTCAGACACAGTCACAAACCCTCATATACCTGGTGGATACTGATTATCTATAGGCTTTCCCCTTCACCTTTGGTTATCTGTGAAGTGTAAAATTGTATGTGCATGCTTAATTAGTCCGTCCATTCATCTTGTAAGTGGTTGTCCCTTTAAAGAGGAAGCAGTAAATCCTTTCATTTATTTATCCTCAGCGACAGGGGCAGGGCATGGCCAGAGATGGATGTCTGGAAACAGTACACAAGCTCTGTCCTTCCTTCCCTCCTTTGTTCACCTCTCTCAACCCATTTCAAAATGCTGGGTGTACTGATGTTGCTCAGCTTTGATGCCACGAACCTGCAAAGTTTAGATGGCTATGGCTGGTTCTAGGGAGAAATATTACGGCTGCGTGAGGCAGCGAAGGTCTGAGACAACTGCCCTTTATCTGGACCAGACATCCCAGCTGGGCCGTGGACATGCACGTAAAACCATCATACCATCCATGCCATCGCTCAGTCCCTTTGATGCTTTTTATAGCGCTGCCGGATTGGTTATTTTTCACCGCTTGTACAGTATGTAGCAAGTAAGTGGCTCATCAGCCTGTGTGTGCCTCGCATACAAACGCCATTCTCCACCCACAATCATTAGTGTCCCGACAGCACCAGAATCCACAACTGCATAAACTTCCTTTCACGGTCGATAAATGTGCAATCAAAGAGATCATATTTTCAGAGTAATCTGTAACACATTCTACCAAACACTCATTAGACCTGGTCCTGCTACATGATAGGGAAATTTCAGTTCACCGCTGTCAATAGCAAAAGATTTGCGGACAGATTATATGTTTGCAGAACAAGAAATCTGCATCAACCTTTTTTATATCCCTCCCACCATCAGGAAAGAAAGCCATGCATATACATGATTGAAAATGATTGCCGCTCTCTTTTTTTTTCTTTAACCCCAATCAACGGTGAAGTGCTATGGCAACATAGCAGGCCATTTGGACTATGTTTAACATCGAGAAATTACCCTAAGACGCAAATATTTTCAACGTTCGGCGACCTCTGAACAAGCCTGTCTCGGATGACGGCGAACACCTACGCACAGGTGCACACGCGACACACATGAAGAGATGTTTGGAGAGGGAGAAGAAAAGAAGAAAGGAAGGAAGGAAGAAAGGAAGGAAGAAAGAGGGAGCCCAGCGTGAGGGTTTGACTGTCCTGTTAGCCTCAGTGTGAGGGCTGCACAGGCAGGGTCAGCAGTGAGTGCTCATGAGAAGGGCAGAAAGGGAACTCTAGACCACGGGTTCAAATAACAAACTCACACCGCAGGTGGTGTTCAGCTGCAGTGCACCCCGAGGCTCTCTAAAGCGTGCATTAGGGCATCTGTCATGTAAATGAATCAACTAACGACATGAAAAGAGACTCGAGTGCAGAGAAGACGCAGATTGAGATGGCCCAGGTTCAGAGCAGCCCTATAAAAGCTGCGAGTTTAAACCCAGGGCCCAGGGTTGCAACATCAAACGACGCGGCTCCATAAAGATGTACAATTTTCAAGTCTTAGGTCACAAAATTATTATTGCTTAGCTGATGCTGTCTGCGTCAATATAAAATAAGTCCCAAGCAGTGAAGCAAGAAAGCGGGCCATAAAGTCCGTTCTCTGTGGTATTGCTGGGTATCATATCATCATCTGACATCACTTTGGCGCTGAGATTTTACCTCGCTGAACAGGGGGGAAAAAAGAGGCGAGTCTGGGGAGCTCCACAAATCAAACTTGATAAATATGGTCCTGTGATAATTCTGCTGATGACACCGAGCGAGGGGAGAGGCGCTGCAAGAGCCGGTCCCTCGCCGGCAAACATGACAAGCCCTCAGTTTGAAACTTCCACTAAAAAAAAGGAGGGGGCCCTTTCACAAACACAAGACCACGACTGAGTAAATAGAATTGGACTCAGTGTTTCACGTTTAGCATGGCTAATGGGAGGAGAAGGTACTAGGACTCCTAAGCAAGTGAAAGGCAATTTTATTACCCCTTTAGGGGAATTCTGCCCACCGTGCGTGATAAAAAACGGACACTGCAGATAATACAATAAAAAAGCAATTTATACTCACCCTTACTCACACTCAAATGTCACCGAAACACTCATTATCGTATGCCCCGCACACATATTTTGACATGCTTGGAGACAATATATGCGCTCTTTTGTGTCTAATACATTAGAGTTTCAAATGTATTTAAAATTATTCAAAAGAGTGTTTGAAAGCGCAATATATTAAATGTAAAAGGTCTTAATACATTTTACATATTGCAGAAACGAGCTAATATTAAACATGAACACACAAAAGAATTTAAAGGGACATGGAAATGTCGGCGTCTGACAAAATTACAGCTGGGACCCGAATCCGAGACGGAGCCGAATTATTGGCCGTTTACCTAACCGTGGTTTATAAAGCCGAACTGCTCAGGATGCACAACCTGGTACCAGAGGCAACGGGCGATAGGCTACGATCTGAGCTGTCAGGCTGCGGAGAAGTTCGCGTGGGTGAGAATTTTTATGTCAAATCTAAATGATAAAAAGCAGATTGAAAATCAGTAGAGTGAGCCTTTAAGTACTGTTGGAGCCTTCATTTATTTTCACGTTCTCCTTCCAAATTAGGCTGTTGAACAGGCTTGGGACCAGGAAAATCAATATGGTGTTATATTACAATATCTCAACATTTCCTCTTGCCTAATGCTATCGATGCACTCGGACCAGGTATCAATATTTTTTTATCAAACTAAGAGTGCTGTAAATGGATTTTCGCACGTTGAGCCTGCCTCTGTTTTGGCTCGCAGCATCGCTTCCCCCTGCCTCTTCTTTGTGCTGCTCATCAGATTGATGATGGAAAGGTGAAATGAAGCTTGCAGCTATGAGGGGGGGGAAAAAAAGCTGTGAAAATGGCAGACACTAGGGGGATGAGGGGAATCAAGACACTACAGGGAATCGATAGCAAATGTATACGCGAGACTCCGTCTCCAACACATTTGCTCTGTAGGTGCTGTATGCACAGATTCAGAAACTGCGAAAACAGCCCGGCTCTAGAAGTCTTCAACCAAACAAAACTTTAAGCCAGGATTTTAGGCCTTGTGCCACACTGATTAAAATTTGAGATCAGACTTTCAGGATTTGCTGGCTCAGCAGATGTGAGGGTTAATGCCAAAAGTTGGCATTTCTTATCATGTCGGGGCTTTTCTTTATTTATTTACTTTTTTTTTTCCACCAGAGCAGTCAAGGTTTCCAAGGCTGGGAATCTCATTTTTGACCATTATCTATAGCTCATCTCCAGTGTGTGTACAATGGAGAAAAAGAAAAAAGAAAAAAGAAAAAGAGGTGCTAAGCTCTGTCATGTGGCGTGAAAGGCTTTTCATTTTCAAAGTCTATTAAATCTAATAAACCAAGAAATAAATAATAAATAAATAAAATTGCAATTTCCTGGAGAAACAGCTGTGGATATATATTAAAAGAAACCTGATATCATCTTGACAGGCAAATTTCCTCTCCAATAAGTCAACCATATTCAAAATGAGGCATCTCCATACAAAAATAAGTTGCAAAATTATTAAAGATCTGAAATCCCAAGTCAGCCGTTTCCTTGAAATGCGCATCAGCTCGGCGGCGTGCAGCTCTCATGCCGTGCCTCTCTGGGCCGCATTAAGATTCATAAGCATTGAAAAACCCATCACGGCGGTTTGTTTAGCCACTGTCTCCAAACACATTTGGTCTCGTGTCTGCTCCTTCACCACAGGTAGGTTTTATGAGTACTGACTATCAACACAGTTAAAAAAAAAAAAGAGAGAGAGGTAAACATTAGCCCCATTATCTCATACTGGTGGAACAATCTGGGAGTTTGACCTGTGTGATTACGGCAGTTAACGCGTGCGTATATTCTCCAGCAATCAGATGCTGCTCGGTGCATGTGATAACTATATGTAAATTGTGTGAGGGGCCCCGGGTTGCCCTGCACACTGCTCGCCTGTGCCACTTAGCGGAGCCACTCCAAGTGAGCTAATAATTTTGCTCCTGTTTATATTCAAACAATGTGAAGAGCCGCAGCCAGACAGACTGGCTCGGTAAACAAAGACAACAGCACATTTTCTCATTACCAGGGCGCGTGAGGGAGGCCAAGGCACAGAAATTAGCCGGCGAAAAACTGCAAGGAAAGCAAACCTACCAGGTCATCGGTGGTGTTTGGCACCCGCAGATTTTTTAATTTCAATATTACCGTACAAACAACGAGGGAGAGGAGTGGATTATACGATAAACACGCTCTCTCCTTCCTCCGCAGCTAGTCATCCGCGGCGGTGTGTGTGACAGACCGGCTTACCTTTCGGGATCATTCTCGACTGTATTTTCAGGAAAAAACATAAGTGCTGCTATGAGAATAAATCCATAGTCTATTGTTTGCCGGTTGTTAGAGGCGAGGCTACACACACGCACGCACGCACGCATCTACAGACAAGGTATGAGAAGCAAGGTCTTTGGGAGGAAATGCTGCAATCCTCGAGCTGACACCTGCTTATCCTCACATCCCCCCAGGGAAAGGGTAACCCACAAACCTTTACACCCTAGATGCTGTCAATACACTATTCAAAACCACAGTTTCAATATCTGTTCCCCTCTCTGCACGCATACACACACACGCACACACGCACACACACACACACACACACACATACACACGCAGTTTCCTCTCTCCAGCTGTCTGCTGTTGCAATAACCTGGTGAAATTTGGCCACACCTTCGAACAAACACTCACCGTGTTAGTTTTCATGTATAACATTTAACAGTACATGACTAACATACTGCCTGACTTTATGGTGGTGGTGGTAGAGTGGGGGGGGCCACCCACCATTCCTCACCAGTCTGTTTTCACTTAGTGCTGTGGCTGAGGTGCTGCCGGGCGTCCCAGCATAGCAGTGTTGTATATACAGTAAGACTATACCTGCCCGGGGTTAAGTGCTGAGCTCTGCTCTGGCAGGATGGGAATAATACACGCTCAGAGCCAGCAACAGGATTCCACTGTTCAGCCCGCGCTGTTCCAGTATCGCCCCCCCACCCCACCCCACCCCACCCCGACAGACGCAGATATGGCTCCACTTCCACCATGATGTGATGTTTTGTTTTTTGTCCCTTTTTTCTGTACAACTGAGCTGAGTGAAAAGAGAATGAAGCAGCTTTCAAAGAATAATTGCTGAAACTATTAATACAGAATAGGAGCATCTGGTGTTTTTTTTGTTGTTTTGTTTTGTTTTTCTGGTTTCGTTTTCAAGCCGCCTCATATGTTTCAGATTATGAACGTCAGAAGAATAACTATTGCTCAGAGGATCTGCTTAGAATTACCAGCGACCCGACAGATGACAGGAGCCATAATGGCGAGTTAAAACGCAGCCGGCGACGAATCCTTGTTGTGCGGCGACGCGCTCGCTGTGAACAATGCCACGCAATTTTCCAAATCCCGGCTCCCATTTTGTCAATGTGCCATTACCAGTTCTCCTTTCAACACGTGTCAAAGTGTTTGAGAGGAGCCAGTTTAAAGTCATATCAGATCTTCTTAGATAAGCCGAGCTGACATTTATCCCCATCACACATCACACTATAAACTACAGCTGAGTGAGAGTGCGGTGTGCAGAGCACAGTGCTATTACACAGGCAGACACCCACCGCATCATTTATCCTGACCATAAATCAGCCCCCTGCTCTACTGCACTACCTGCTCCTCTTGTCCCAGCAGATCTCACTGACGTATCATTATATCTCATATACCTCCTCTAAAATAACCTCTACTGAGCCTGAGAGCTGGGGATGTGTGAAAAGGAGAACCTGTACCCTCTCGGCGTCTGCCTGCTCCGACGAGGCTTTGCATTAGAGCATCAATTAGGCCCGGTGATGTGCGCTTGTTGTTTCACTGCCTACTATTTTGTCTCTGTCTTCTGGTTTGGGATGAGTAATGTTTGGGCCGGCGTAACGCACCTTCTCTTCGGAGTACGTCCAATCTGGCGTCTTGTGATGTATCACTGCAGGTGAGAGCGTCTACGAAATGAGGACGTTCTGTAATAATGAGGATAATTGAAGGGCCGAGCTGACGCCGGGTGCTACATCAAGCTCGCCGTTCGCTGCCTAGCGTGCGTCGTGGGGCTCATCCCCAAATCCAAATTCCACAGCAACTCATGTAAATATACATAAAGCTGGACCCCATCCACTCGGAGCTTGGACGCATTGAGTACATCTCATCTGCACACATCAAGGGCAGGACCGGGAAAAAAAAAAAAAGAAAGCATCCCGTGCCTTCCCTGGATCTTATATTAATGAGTTTCCTGACAGTTTCTAGATTATCTCAGGAGTTAATCAGGAGGGGCTTTAACTCAAGATGAACAAATTTGAATATATGCTATATATTTCCCTTACGCAACGCTTTGGATAATCTGAGGCTTTTAACCACAAACTCATGATAACAAATGAAACTCAATATGTGTTTGCTTTAGTGCTTTGAACACTACTTTAGGTCACCTTGTAGTATGCCACTGTGTTTGACAGAATTATCCTATGCTCTAAACATCCATCCATTATTTTAGCCACTTCTACATTCATGGCATATTTTATATACCTATTCCATTTATTTTCAAGCCTTCCCACAGTTTGTCACAGTCCATTGTACTTGTACAATCGCATCTGACAAATTTCTGACAAACCATTTTTATATGTTATATCTTACATTAGGGCACACTTACATGACATTTCATAATGATATGTTGTTGTTATTAGTCGTACCTTTCCCTCCAACTGAGACTTCAGACCCTGGTACATTGTAATTATGAGTGACATGATTTCTCTGAGATTTGTGACATTCCTCTTTGTTTTCCTTCCCTGCGTCAGACAGGAACCGCAGAGGGGAACTAGGCCCGCTAGCCAGGCACAGACGAGCGAGACTACGAGTTTCGTTTTGACTTTGAGTTTTTATGACCGGGGAGCTGGAAAGCAAGGACAACAGGGCATCATTAAAATGTACAAAAATGAGCGAAGGCTCTCCGCGCTGAACGGAGATGACAGTAAGGAACGGCGGCTGCAAGGGTTAACATCTGCGAGGATTAGAGATGCTGCTCATCAGGCAGGCAGGGGGCCTGAGTAATGCCTGGGTCCCCCATCAGTGGGGGCTGAATCAAGGCTCTGTGGAGAAAGGCAGCAAAGCAGCGCAGCACCACTCAGGCCTGTCTAGAGCAGACTAGCTGTGTACCCCTTCACTTAGCCAGCACTCAACTTCTGATTCAAGTGACGAGCCAGAGAGAGAGAGGGAGGGAGGGAGGGAGGGAGAGAGAGAGAGAGGGAGAGGGAGAGGGAGGGAGAGAGAGAGAGGGAGGGAGGGAGGGAGGGAGAGAGACAGACAGAGAGAGATGAAGCAGTGGAGAAGGTAAGAGGCTGTCATCAGCACTCGAGTGAAAGAGAGAGAAAACAGCCATTTTTAGTGGAGGTGAGGAAAAAAAAAAAAAAAACAAGGACCAATTTATCCTCCAAACTGTGAAAGCTAAAATGAAGAAAATATAGGGCTAACACCTACAAATATGAGAACAAGTTTAAGAAAACTTGCGGCTTTAAACTTAAACTCCGGCATAGAGAGAGCACTTTCATTTCTCCTCAACTGGCGCCTTTGAATGCGCTTGTCTCCCCTTGACTGCCCATGCCTCCCCCATTATTTCTTCCCTCTCCCTCCCCGCTCGCTCGCCGCCTCTTCCTGTCTCCACTTTGAAGAGCAGCGGTGTGTTTGTTTGAGAGGCTCTTGCATCACACCTGTTTGTTTAAGCTGCAAATGACGCTGGAGACAAAGCGCGCCTGTCTCTGTAGACTGCCCAGATATAGGCTGCGGTTGCCAACAACACAGGGCTCCCTCTACCTCTCGGCCTTTTCTTCCAGCCTCGCTGCTTTCCTCGCGCGCGCGCTCGCCCTAGCAGGGGAAATGCAGAGCACTGAGCCTCGGTAATAATTCCTACAAGCAAAGCAGAGCACTAAATACTCCCAGAGCACCTCAGCTTAGTCCCACGGATAAAAAACACTAAGTGCAGATGCACTCTGGCTTGCTTAACTTCGACTTATCACCCCAATAATACCAGCGGCTTGTCATGAGCAATAGCAGACCGGTGAGGAGGAAAGAGGGGGGGAAAAAAAAAGAAAAAAAACAAAGCAATCAAGTCTCAGCAGTGTATTATCATCTATAAATAAAGTATAGGCTAAAAGCCAACAAAATCTGAATCACGGCTCGGGAGCAATAACGCGCTGTGAAAAAGAGCCATTTAAGATCACCTGGCCTCCAGTCGGAGGCAGCGTTTTCAGATCCATACTGTACCTACAAACACGATAATGTGATAAGCAACTGAGATGTGGAATTTATTTACCAGCGCATTATCAAAGAAAAATACCTAGCACTTCTGATTTTACACTCACAATAGGTTACGGATCAAAGGCCCGCTATCAGCAGTCAACATTATTCTCTGGAATAGACCTGAGAGGAATCACTCCGTTAACCTCCGCTGCGCATGTAATTTTTCCTTTCCAGACGCATCACACATAAGCAAAAAATTCAGAGCCGCCAACGCCAGCCGACGCTCCACACACACACACACACACACACACACACACACACACACACGCATAATCAAAGCCGCGGACCATGAACACACAAAAGGGCAAAGACTGCTCTTCTGTTTGCCCTGTGGAACGGCCTGGCAAAAGCAGAGGTCAGGTGTTAAAGCGGCACTCCTCCAGCTCGTCAGAGGGCAGGGAAAGCTCACGCCGCCACCTCATGACTTTCATAAATCGCCGGTGTCAATCAACGGCAAAAGGGTATGCCTTTAATAACAGCCATCCAAGACGGGTTTTTAGCAAAATGAGAGGTGAATGTGTTTGTTTTTACTGTCCCTACATCAATCATGTTCCTTCAAACCATGTTATCTGCTCTGTTTTGTCCTTGTGGTTCTTGCCCCCTTTCAACCTGCAGTAGAGTTCCCTGGTTTGAGATCCTCTGGGTTAAGGGCATAAATAGACTGTCAAGGTTAATATCCCTGCTTGTTTTGGCCCCTAAAATGGAGTGAACAAGCCTCTTTATTGACAGACCTTAAAGCTAAAGCGGTGTCAGGCAGCTATTTCCTAAGACAGAAAAGTCCAGGGTGACTCTGCAAAGGATGTGTGGCACCTGAAGCTGACACCGAGCACAGTTTTACTGCGAATGTTTGCCTTTACCTGTTGAAAATCAGGTATTACGATATATAATATTTGATAAAAAAGCTGGCTCAAGTTTGGAAGGAAAAACCACAAAGTGTCACGTTGCTCTCGCTCTTTTTTTGGTTTGTTTCCTTTTCTGTCGGTCTGTCTTTCGGCTGCTGTGCGTGCCCCTTAGCTTTGTGTCTACCTGACAAGAGTGGAATTGAAGTCAGATGTGTAACCCCGGGGGCCTCTCTTTCCTCAGTGCTTGGGTGAAATTTCCTCCAAATATTTTGTCATTTGCCTCCACTGATGGACAAATGCACAGTGAACTCCAAGAGGCTCTCTTGTACTTATTAAGTGCAGGGGTGACCTACACTTTGAAGCAGTAAATACCAGTCTTTGGTTTAACAGCTAAAGCCCACATTCAGATTTTCAGAAAGTGTCAGAAGCATGCATGCTCGTTTTTTAAAGGGTGTGGTGGCTGACGGCAAATAGCATATTTGCTCAGTTCACATTAATATTCAGTTACAACATTTGCTCTTATACCAGACGGCAAGTGTAAATAAACCATTTGCAGCTTAAACATTTTGAACATGCAACTGTTCCCTAGCCGCGTGACATTTAGTGACTAGACAGGTCAATACATTAAAACAGCACATTAGATCCATCTCTGTGCTGGGAAAAACAATAATAAAAGGCACGAGTAACTGAAGTTTAATACGGCACAAAAAACGCTGGAGTCCATTTTTATTAAGCTGGGTATTTGGGTTTTAATAACTACTTCTAGTAAAGGAAACTCATTACATTGAAAGCAGATTATACTTGCCACCGCACAAACATGAGCCTGCTCTCTACCGTCCCTGTCACCGCTGCCACATGTGCCTTGGTAAATCAGTCAAGAACCTCTGCCGGGAGCCTCCAGCTCCCCCCCGGTCCTCCTGGCTTCCAGATGTGAGTCAGTCCTTGCAGACGTGAGCTTCCATGACCGAAGCCTGACGTTACGTAAGCGGAGCACAGCGACCTGCCTTCCTCAGACGGGCTCTGTTTGAATGACACAGTCTTATCAACGCAGACAAACACTGATACGTTCTCCGTGTGGCCACAGAGTAGAGAGTGGTTAGGAGATCTCGAGTTCAACCCCCGGTCAGACCCAGGGCCTCTCTGTGTGGGGCTTGCACATTCTCCCTGGGTCTGTGTGGGTTTTCTCCAGGCACTGGTTTCCTCACTCCTTACAATCCTACACTGGCCTATATACGTACAGACCTACACCTTCACCCTTCACCCTACACACAGGCTGGAGATAGATTCCAGGAGACCTCCAGGAGTGGGTATGAGGATGACTCCATGAACGTTCTCCATGTCTTCCAACACCACTGTACGTGCGTTTGGGCAGTGTGGACTGACTTTGACTGCACCCATCTTGTTATCACTTCAGATGGAGAGACAGGTAGACAGCCACGTGCCCTCCTCCCCCCCCGCCCCCCAGAACTCCCTCTTCCCAGTAACTGCAGTAACTTTGCCCCCCTCTTCTCCTCGTATCACAAGAATCCCTCTCCATCTGTGAGCCCGAGGGACAGGATACCTGCAACCGAAAGCCTGTAACATGGCAACCGAGTCAAAGGCCTCCATGCCTATTGCACGGCGGGGCGCTGGCATTTACCAGCTCCCCGTCCGACCCCCTCTTTCCATCCGCTCCCCATTTCATCCCGCAGCCCCCTGGCCCCACCCAGGAGCCTAAAAGAAACCCACTGTCCTTGCTTTCTCAGCTGCCTCCCTCTTCCCGAGCTGGGAAAACAATATTCCACAAAAGAGAGCGAGCGAACTTCCCGTCCTTTTGTCTGTTGTGCAGGCCAAAGGTGCTGTTTGTTGCACTCTACTGCGTGATTCCTGCTTCCACACACTTGGACCCTTTGTGATGGTGGGGGGAAAAAAAAAATTGAATAAAAATAACGACCTATTTGCTCGTTGTTATTACGGACTCCTCACAGGCAAACGTACCATCGGAAAATAAGACGTTGCCTCTCAGGGAGGTTTCTCACATTTAAGACAAAAAGAGGAAAAGTATATGATTGTGTAAAAGCCTACAGTTTAGATTTAGGCCTTGGGGGATGTTTCACTCTGTGTATTTCCATAAGGCCTTATTTTCACAAACAGTCACAGCAGACTGCATCGTGTCAGAGCCAGTCTTTGACCGGCTGCCTGTTGCTTCACAGTATGTGGGCAAGATTTCCTCCGAGGTTTTAAATGGGTCACATTCTGACTAAAGATGTTAGAAGTTATGCTCACACAAGTGGATAATCTTGACAACAACCCCGTTTTGAGAAAAGTTGGGAAGCTGTGTAAAATATACAATAAGAACACAGTAATAACTCACTAATCCTTTGAGATTCAAGTCAGTAGACAGTAGAAAGATCAACTTAATGCCCGTCTCATCTGCTCCATTGATTCTGGGAAAGTTATTCTCCTTCTGAGTTTAATTATGATTTTCTCTTGTCTTGTTTTTTATTTTGTTAGAAGAGTCAACCGTGTTCCATTCACCCTCAAAATGTTACTGTTGCCATAATCTAATACAGTGGCCAAGTACAATGACCTGAAATAACATCCAAGGCATTAAAACAGAGCTCAATGAAGTCAGTGTATCTACTACCAACACTAGGTTTATTCACCTTTTCCACGGTGGATAAATGCTGGTGTGAGCTGGCCCCAGAAATGAACAGCTCCCTTTCTCCGCTGCATTTTGCTGTCTCTTAGAATGACTGACAGCCACCACGATGTGCTGTTTTCAGCACATGACACGAGCAATGAGTGTGGCTAATCAAAAAGACGTTGTCAATCATGCAGAGCAAAGCAAAGGCACAAATGAATGGGGCAATCTTTGCCTTTAAAGGTTGTCTGGCAACAATACAGCATTCAATCTGCCTTGTTCCGCCGAGGCCTTCCTGACTGAGGCTCTATAATGCAGAAAAAATTACACAATTTTGTGTAATTTGAGATTTGGGGTTCATTTAAATTTTGGGATTATAATTAAAAGTAATTGATGCAATTATGCCATTTATCAGATGCAGCAGGTTTCATTCGGAGGCAGTTTGTTTTGTGCCATGTTTTGTGCACATGTGGGATTTTAAAAACTAGTTTGTCATTAAAAATACTGTCATTCATAACCGATGCCTTTCTGGGCTGTCATTTTAACAAACACTGAATATAAAAACTTAACACTTAATTGGAAGTCTGTTGACCAGCTGCATGGAGACAATGACGTCCGGCGACACAGATTTCAATTTATCAAGTGATCTGAGATCAGATGAACTGAGACTGTCGACTATGCAAGTGTGTCACTAAGGACATTTTCTGAATAATGGAATAAATGGAGTCTGTGTGTGAATTATAATGATTTTGTAAAGCTCATTAGGTCCCTTTAATGCTATATGAAGCTGCATTTGACACAAAGACTACTACATAATGGTGCAAACCCTCGCAATTACTCTGCCAAATCACCCCCCTCAACCCCCCTCCCACATAACAAAGCCCAATTTAACCCAGAGATTTAAAACCAAATTACCTCAAAATGAAAGATAATCATGATGATTCACTTTAAGGAAGCACGGCGATATTTTTACATTAAGATTTGTACAAGTCGACCACAAAACTTAAACGAATCCAGCCCGGCTATGTTTGTCTGTTCCACTTTATCCTTTTTTCCCATGCGAGCTGCATTGTGCAAGTCTGGGGGGACTTGGTACGGCACGTCAATATAAGTGAGCTGCATGATGATCAAGTATGAAAATACGCGGGTGTGATATACTATTATCTGTGTTTAATTAGTGCAACACAGGATGGCGAGAATGCAAATGGCAGACAACAACATCTTGATGCCATTAAAAAAAGAAAGACTGGCTGCACTAAAATCACGCATCCAGCCCGAATTTACATATTCAATGCAATCAGCGATGCTGATGACGCATCCAGGCCTTAGCGCTGCTGGACCTGTTGCGGCATGCACTCCTCCGACGGGGAGACGCTGCTCTTACAGTCTCGCTCGGGGAGGTGCTAACCTCACCATCTCGCCGGGTTCTGGGTGACAGAGGGAGAGGGACTCGCCCGGAGTGACGGAGCCACTGGCGAGCTCATCGATCAAAGACCGGCAAAATGTCACACGCCACGCACGAGTCGGAGTTTCTTTATGGGCGGCCCGGCGTCGGCCGAAGTTACACCTCACGGGCGATTACCGTGGGAGAGAACCCCGTGGCCAGGGAAAAATACAGTCGTCATTCGCCTGTTTCACACGTACTTTTAATTATATCGCCTCGGTTGACATTTACATACGAGCCGAACTTGGGGTTACAAGTGGAATCATTTTACTGCTCGGTTTTGATTCATTTGACAGTTTCCTCACAGCTGTTTCCTGTGAAGAGCACATGCTCTGTTCATGTGTCGTAGAGTGGAATTATACATTAGCGCTATCGGGATTGCAGAATAAACACAAATGTAATAACTCAAGCAATTCTAAATGAGAAAAGGTCAAATAAAATCAGCTTCCTGGCAAATACACTTTCGCTCAAGAGAACTTATTCCCCCCGTCCTCATGTCGTAAACTCATGCAGAGTTTTCACTTAGACTGTGGATTACAGCTGCAACGATTAGTCAATCTATCAACAGACACTAACTAAAATACTTAAAAAATAAAGAGTATTGTTTCGACTTGCCTAATACTCGACTGAAAACCTTGGGTGCTCAATAGATGGTCAGAGGACATTTTTAAATGAAAAACATCAGCTTTGACTTTGGGAAATTGCGTTGGATATTCTTTACTATTCTCTGGCGCCTTAAGTGCTGAGTCCATAGCTAAACGGCGGGTTGAACAACGGCGGATGCAATCAGTAACTTGTACCACATATAGACAAAATCCGCCGTGGTTCAATCAGCACTCCGAGAGCACCTGTTTACGACTACAACGCCGCTCGTCACGTCTCGAGAATCTGACAGAAAAATGAGACCGGATTTATTTGCAGACAGTCAAACAAACAAACAAAAACAACTCTGAGGTTTTTTTTTTTTCCTTTAACATTCATCACCGTGTTTACACAATTAAAGGCTGCAAATCAATCAGCGCGCCGCGCTCCTTTTTCTTCCCTTGGAAGCCTGCTGTAAACTAAAAAGCACTTGATCCAGCTGCATAATGCAGGAGGATGCACAGAGGACCTTGTTTCGACTAAACTTTTGATTGTAGTTTGTTATTCTATGGCCCTGATATATTTTAATTCCCCAGCATCACACTTGAATGCGAGGTATAGAAATACAGCGCGGAGAACAGACGCTGCGGACTGAGCTGCTAATGAGCTAGGTTATGCTGTAATCAACTCTTAAGTCTTTCTGGCCCTTCCTGTGAAAGTCCTGGCCGGCCTTCCCTTCCCAGGGACTGACACTGTTTACCTAAAGACACGTGAAACGTTCCAGAATAGGGCAAATAATTGCATTGTGAGTCCAAATGGCAAACTAATTACTCTGTCCCCCTTTTGAAAACCAGTACGGTCCAAACGTGGCAGAGGGCCACCGCAGGATGCCACTTAACTGCACAGGGAGGAAACATTCCACCCTTCATTATCAACATAAACAAGAGGCGAAGACGGGCTATAGAGGACAGGATAAAGGAGAAGTATTACTGGCAACCGCAGATAAGAAAGTTATAAAAGCAGCGACAATGGGAGCGAGTGAGGCAGAGGAGCCGGTCTCCTGTCGGAGCCATTACCCTGGTCCTCGAGACACTGCACTGAGGATGGAGGGCATTGTTCAGCCAGTCCATCCATATGCGAAGGGACGGCACCTGTTTTACGTGTTTTGGGTGGTGGGGGGGGGTTTAAGTGCTTCCGCCGCACGCAAATAAATCAGCATTAGTATAAATTGAACATGAGTGGAAGACTAAATACACAATGTGGGGTCGGCGGTTGGATCCTTCCCCACCTCCTCCTCCTCGCGGCAGAGCAGTGATTTGTTCCCTGCCACCAGCGCATTCTTAATTGCTGGTCCCAAGCCCGGATAAATGGGAACGGCCGCGTCAGGAGTGGCGTCAAGCGTGAAAAAGCCGGAGCCAAATCAAGTATGATTTCCATGTCGGGCTGGGCGGGGCCCTGCTCGCCGGAGAGATGGAAGGAGACGATCCGCTGTGGCGACACCTAAAGGGAAGCTGATGAGAAGAAGATCGGGATGTGTATTTTTTTTTTTCTTTCATATGCATTTCTGCTATCAAACCGAAATCAAATGAATATGTGTGTTTGCTTAGAAGTAAAATATCATTTCCATTAGCATATTGGCCACATAGTAGACGGGAGACGAGCACTGGTGCCTCAAGCGAGGAGGGCCCAAGTTCGACTCCCTGTTGGACTTTCTGTGGGTTTCTCCAGGTGCCCCAGTTTCCTCCCACAGTCCAAAAACATCCATATTTAGCCCGAATGGAGTCTCTACATTGCTCCTAGGTCTGAGTCTGAGTGTGTGAGTTAATGTGTGTGTGTATGTGTGTGTGTGTGTGTGTGTGTGTGTGTGTGTGTGTGTGCGTGTGTGTGTGTGTGTGTGTGTGTGTGTGTGTGTGTGTGTGTGTGTGTATTGCGATGGACTGTATTCCCTACCTTGACCCTACGAAAGCTCCAGACACCGTGACGCTGTTACGACCCAAAGTGGGTGAGGTAATGGATGCATGGATACTGATAAAAGTAACTCATATATATCCCTGAGCTTCAGTTCCAGAACTCCAATCATCAGCAAAGCTGAAAACATTATTTCAGGGGAACGCTCTGAATATCCCGAGCTGTTTTAGAACATCCACGTCTTCGTTCAGGTGCTTTATTGCTTTTTCTTGCTAATGTGTTAGCCTGTGGCTAACACTCCTCTTCACAAATGTGAGATGAGTCTAGCTTGGGAAACCACTCCGGGGCAGATAATTTCTGCCAGTGTGCGCCATATTGTAATCAAACTATCGGCTCTAACAAAGAATTTGGGAAATAAGAGGAGCGTAATGAAGGCCGGACTCACTGACACGGCGTTTGCGGCTGCAATTTAAAAGGTAAAGATATTCCATTAGGATCTCAACAAGCCCCTAATTTTACGAAGCACAACCCCACTGAGCTGAATGATGTAATTTGAATATGCTGTCAGTATAAATGTGGCCTTCTGGGACGAGGACGTGGTCACTGACATTTAATTGGAGGACGGGGGGAGGAGGAAAGAAAAAGTTGCGGCGGCAACAGAGAGAGACAAAAGAGAGATGGGAATTTCTCTGATGGCCTCACGTTCTTCACAGAGATAAATAAAAGATGATAAACACGGATTAGAGGGGCCATTTTGTCTGCACTCCCCTCTCTCTCTAGTCCTGGTGTCTTTGAGAAATATGTCTCTAAATTTAGCACCAGATTTATCATGCCCAGGCAATCCATGGAAAAAGGGGGACTTGGGAATAGAGAGAGCAAAAGAAAGAGACAAGGTTGAAAGGTATCTAAAAGACAGGTGCAGCAGACAAAAAGATTGAGGGTAGTGGGGGCGGGGGGGAAGGGGGGCATTGTCTGTGAGATCCTGTCCATCACTTGCCACTTTTAGAATGAAAATACATCTCCCCCTAATATCCGCCACACACATACCGACTCACACACACACACTGGGGCAAGACACATGAGGAGAAAGAGATGTGAATTTCAATTAAGCAGGTAAGGAAATTAAACTAGTGTTACAGTTATAAAGTCAACCAAGCAGATAAAGACTCCAATACTGCAAAGAGGGTGGATAGATGAGACGGGGATGGACAGAGAGAAAAACCCAACCTCTCTCTCTCTGTCTACTCTTTCGCTCTTTCTCTCTCTCTCTCACACACACACACACACACCTGGACAAACACAGCTACGCCCAACAGAAAGCCAGACAGAATGAAGGTCAGAAGAAGTCGGCTGTAAAACTCCCCGGCTCTTCATTTCCTCTATTTCCACTTCCTGTCCACTGGAATCGGAGGCTCATTAAGTGGCGCGGCGAATGATCACCAATAATGTTAATGAATTCATCGCCACAGTTTACTTCTGAAACACTCACAGACGTCGGCTGTTTGCTGGCTATAATCGCCGGTGAAGCTCCTGTCCACTTTATGTAAATGAAACACTTCAGACAATGAGATTTGCCACGTTTCAAATCTCTCGACGTGCCGAATAATACCTCATATCGGCCGACTCAGCCGAAAAAAAACGCTTCAGAGCTCAGTCCCGCGTTAACCTCTTCCACGCACGCCCATCTCCAGAGGGTTCAGAGAGAGGAAGTGCCTCAGCACCGTGTTTGCCTCATTTGAAAACTGTGGCCAACACAAACCGGTTTATTGACTATCTGCCGCCATTCAAATTCTAACTATGGGTCAACTTTTAGTGGCAGAGAACTGCGTCCGATATAAAGTGTCTTTTACGGCCCTGGCCGCTCTTCCTCGGCGGCTTTTCATTGCCGTCCTCCATTTGCAGTGAAAGGGATCTTGTCATTCACCGGCCTGTTTCACAGGTGGGAGTGAAGTAGGCCTGCTCTCCTCCTCCTCCTCTGGTTCCTAATACGCTCTGCAAGATGAACATAGGATGCAAATCGCCGGGGAGGATGCGAGGAGCTCCACGGTAGTGCCGTGTGCAGCTGCCTGCTCGGGCTCAGGCAAGGACTTTCATTAGTGCGTGTGTGTGTGTGTGTGTGTGCAGTAACGTTGCATCAGCATAAATCACCCCAAGTCACGGCAACAGTTAGCACCTCATGTTTCAAAAAGCACCGTCTGACTGATGGTGGCCGCGTGTGGCGCGCACGCATGTTGGTACAAATTCAATAATTCATCCCATGGATGAAGTCCAAATGAATAATAAACACCTTGTCAATTGGGATCCAACCGAGGGTGGTGTTTATTCATTTACCAATATACATCTGCTCAATATTACATGGGAGATTAACTAGTTCCATACGAAGGATTTATCTGAGTGGAGAGTCATCATGCACCTGTATTCCCTAATGACGTATGTAAGGGCTTCCCCTCTTAGTCAATTAGTCAACTAAGTGCTTGTTGCAGCCTCATTCCACTGAGGTGTTTTTATTCCCTTATTTATTTATTATTATTTTCTTAAATTATATTTAGCACAAATCCATCGCTAAAGAGCCTCTCTGGGGTCAGCCGACGCAGAGGATGTTCATTTCACAGATTATTTAATTGTGTAAAATCAATCAGACAATTAATGCAAGAGACCATTATCAATTCATTCAGAGTCTGACCATATTTCATACGCCGCATATATGGATTAATATGTTGTTAAACGCGTGTATTCATTTGATAAAAGTTAATGAGGAAAGAAGGTGAAAATAATTTGGAGCAATATAAATGCAAAGTGAACAGAAGGTCAAAGTTGGACTAATTAAAAGTGCTATAAAATTGTCTCGTGCTATAAAATTGCTGTGTGTGGCTATCAATTAGAAATCACAAAATGGTCCTAGGCACTAGCAGCCAGGAAATGAATCTGTCAACACGTTTCATTATTGTATGATAACACGGGGTGGAGGGGGGATGAAGTCACAAAGTAACTGTTACAAGCCGGACTTGACCTGCTTCTGCATTACCTTGATTATTTCATATTCTGCTACTACTCCACTGTAGCGACCCCCCCCCCCCCACTCCCCACTCCCCACCTCCCCTCTCCCTCTCCTTCTTTGTGGCACTGGTTTTGCATTTTCCCCCAACAGAGTGTCACAAGGGGTCTTCTTTTAATGAATGGAGGTGAGAGCGCAGCCCGAGCTGCCTGCGCTGCAGCACACCTTTGGTAAATCTGCCACCAAACGATGCAGGTGCAGCCACGCCGCACCTGCAGGTCAGGCACGGGGGAAAAAAGAGAAGAAAAAAAGAGGAAAGGACGGTGGCGTAGCGGGGAATACATTTGCAGTCGATGTGGTCGGGGCCAGTGTCAATCACAGTCAATTAAATTAGATCTTCTCATTACCTTTAAGAGCAATGAGCTTCCCGCCGTGTGGCAAAGACAGTCTCGCCATAAATGAAAGCCCGAGCTGGCTGCCCTATAAAACCCAGCGAGTGGAGCAAAAAAAAAAAAAAAACGGCCACTCTCTGCGAGGCACGGGGCAGTAAGTGGCAAGAAATTGAAAATGTGCTGCCAAGACGTATGATTTCCAATTTAAAGTTGAATTAATTTCACTGCAAATATTGAAATCTCACAATTGGCACAATAAATCAAATGTGTGAACAGGCGAGGCTCGACAGTGACATTAACTGGGAATATTTCCGGATAATGGATAACGCGCAGTAATTACCTCGGTTACGTGTTGCCTTCAATTAAACAGGCGGCGCTGAAGTTCTGTGTACGACGGTAGTAAACAGTCGATTTTTATTAAACCGCGGCGGCTCGTGTTGATGATCGGCGGAGTGGGTGGGAAAAGGAGGAAAAAAAACAAGGTCGCCGGCTCCCAAAGATGCAGCAGCTGATGTGCGCAAATTATGGATTGTGATGTTTTTGTTATGTTGTTATTTGGCGTTTGGCGGCGATAATTAGCACTGGCCCGCGTTTAGCGCCAACGGCGGCCAGTATGAAGGGATGCTGTGAGTCTGTAAGCACGACTGTTGTTACGCTGGTCAAACACCAGCCAGGCCGCGTTCACGCAGCGGGGAAGTGCGGGACTCGGATCCGATCTTCCTCAGGCTGGACGCGTGCAGAGCAGGATGCGTCCTGAGTGGCGTACCTGTCCCGTGGTTTTTTTTGCCTGCCGTCTGAAGACATGCACGGGGGTCACATGTGAAAAGTGATGAGAGCAGCCAAACGGAAAAAAAAACAAAAGTCTGGGTAATCTGTGTAAAAAAACAACAGGAGCTGAGCATTAAGACCTGCCGTTTGAGCAGAGGCCTGTTGTGCACTTACCGCTGCCGATTTCTCCGCTGCAGCACAAAGTAGCTCTGCGCCGTTTAATGTTTAAAATAAAAAAAATGAAAAATAAATAAATAAATAAAACAGCCGCTAAAATGACTGCTTTTGTCACAAGGTCCATTTTGTTATTTGCAGCCGAGGCACTCAAATCTAACAAGTCTTGTTTGTGACTTGTGAGCTGGGAGCACAGAGCTCGGGAGCACTTGGAAACAACAATGCTCCGGAGACGGTTTCATTAAGCACAAACGCCGTTCATTCCGACTATTACGCCCGGCTATAAAGAAGAAGAAAAAATCAGCGTCTGGAAATTGTTCATCCGTACGCCGTAACACCTATAATTTAGTTACAGGTCGAAATGGTTCAGATAATCACATGTGGAATGATTGTTTTCCATAACCTGCCCCCCCCCCCTTCATTGGATGTGCGACCGCCATGCTCTGGCTCGGTAGATTTCGATGCGTCGCCCCGTCCCGTGGCTCACGTGCGTGCATACGTACCAGCATTTTCCGGCACCTTGCTCGTCCGCGTCACAGATATCACTCATTTAGCGCTGATGTATGTATTGTCCCGCCACCGCCACCGCCGCCGCCAAATTGCGTTTAGGTCTGAATTCGTTTTGTGTTGAACCGCATGCAGGATCTAATCTCCGGGGCACGCACGTAAACAGACAAATACAAATTACGGAAGAGCCTACATGCACACACAACACAAATTTATCCAGATGATAAAATATGATGTGGCTGACACTGCCTCCAATGAAAAATTATTGGCATGAGCCAACATGTCAGCAGTATAATCATGAATGATGTGCGGAAGAGAAAGGTCACAGCTGAGGACTGAGGCATTATGTGGAGGAACAGCTAAGCTCTTTAGCGCCCGGACTTAGATGTAATTCGGTATTGAGGAGCCGGCGGTTTTTGTCTTAGATTCAGACACTCTCATACCATTTGTTTAATCATAGAGTGTGACACGGCAACATATGCATCGGACAAAAATAAACATGTGATTTCAGCTCGGTGGAGGTGATGACAAAGAGTCACCGGTTCTGTTCCATCCGCATTCGGGCTGCTAAATCGTACGGAGACGTGGAGGCGAACGACAGACGACGCCAGGCGCGTGTACGGGCCGCCTCATCCTGGCTGTGCTCGGAACGAGCTCGGCCCTCAGACGCCACCCTGTTCTTGCTCTCACCAACAACACCACACGGGCCATTTGAGAGCGATTAAGCAGCGCCGGGGCAAAGTACATGCACAACAGTGCGGGGATCGCCTACGACTCCGACGGCTCGACAACTAGGCACGCCGCTTACGTTGAAACCCGTCAACCTCTCATTGGGTATTTCCAATCAGGACCCGTCCGTTGGGATGCAAAACATGAAATACCCCATCATTTTGGCATATTTTAATTAAGAGACAAACGGGGCGCCGTTCTGAATGCTTTCAGCTAATTACATAATATTTACACGTCAGGGTGACAACAGACACACCACGGTCACCTTCTGCTTAAGATATTTTGGGTTGCGACACAAAGGAGGCGCATCGCACGGCCGCCCAGAGTGACAAGTCGCATAATGGCGCGGGCCCTCAAATGTGTAATTACGACACAGAATATGTTTCCGTTTGCTGCTGGTTATTTTGGTCCGTCCAGTCATGTTTGGTTATTATTAGAGCGCGCTGCGCTGTTGACTGTGTGGGAGCCAGGACTGCAGCCAGCATTAGGCCAGCGCCGGGGACGGCAAAGCGTGACCGAGGGCCTTTAAAAAGTGACACCGAGTCGTCATATGAGCCGAGCGCGGAGCAGGCATATTCCTCATTGAGCTGGGCGAATGCGGCGCTGCTGCTACAGTACTTCAAAGAGCCATTATGGATACAGTGACATGCCGCAAACAAGCACTTGAACCGGAAAGAAGGGCCACGGAAGCGATTGGCCATCACTATTAATCACGCGACTGTCAATGGCACAACTAACAACCTGACAGGCTTGTCTAGCTAAAGAAATGTCAGTCTTAATCTGAGAGGCCGGCGCAAGAGAGGGGGGAGAGGAAAAAAAAAAAGAGGGGAGAAAGAAAACAGGGCAGCACACACAAAACTACAGAGCATGAACTGTCACACAACGTCAGAGTGAAAGGGAGCAATCTGGCCTGCGAGATTCCAATATCTTACTCCACAATGACACCTGGATCCAATCACGGCAGAACACTTCAGTAAGCCGGGAAAGCAATCCTCCAATCAGACAGGCACGCCCGACACAGAATGATCAGACCCGAGCTTCACTTTTACAATCACCGACAGGCCATAGACACTCTGTGCTTAAAGCTAAAAGCCAAGCAAGAGGCAGAAGAAGTCCATGTTTAATGAAATTAGCATCACGAGAAGACAGCCTATTTGGGTCCGTATCACCCACTAGGACGTTCATCCTGTGGATATTGATTATGATGTGGTGCGAAACCAGAGCACATGCACGTGATTGTTCCACTCACACAAACACACACACACTCGATCGTATTGGATGATTCCTCTTTGACCTTTGTGATTTACAAAAAAAATAAATAAATGCTCGCAGTGTATATATAGCTGTATGTGTCTGTAGGTAATAATTGCACACATCTTGACACACCTGAGCCTCCCTGGCTGCCCATGCAATACGTCACTGTCTGCAGCACAGATCCCACGCTGCCGTGCTTTCAGAGCCGACGCTCTAGGCCCGAGGTGGCCAGAGGTAATAAGAATTCAAAACTGGCAACGTCTCTGACAACACAATGGAACTCATCATCCCGATTAAGACGCACCTCAGAATCCCCCCCGCCCCCTTTTCTTTAATTGTTTGCCAGTGTTTCGTTCAAAAACGTATCTCGAAAAGGTCACCGTGGAAGAGTTGGAAAGCCGCTCCCTCAAGTGAAGATTTCCAAAGTGAAGTGGTCCTCCACGTCACGGACGTCTTGCTTGTTCAGAGTGGATGGGGTAGATGCTGAAGGAGATTGGGGGGCCAGCGGGTTTGGATCATGGGGAGGCTGAACAGGACTGGCTAATCCACCTGTCCCCATAATCACAAAGCACTAATACAGAGCGGTGGTGCAGCTGCCGAGGGCCCAAGGTCAGTCACTGTTGCTTTGTGCTGACCAAAGCCACTTAGGCCCGTCACTGACATTGTTCTGATTAAGGACCTCTCCAAAACCAAACACTAATATTTTAGCCGCGGCAGACCGTAGCAACTGCTGCTACGCACAAAAGGCCCTAAAAGACCGGGCGCCGATTCATTTTTTTTCACTATCAATGAAAGCAGAATCTTTTTTTCGTTGTTTTTCCAATCTTTCAAAATAAGAGCGATGCGGCGTCCGCTCTGGTGTGCCTCGGCCACACTGAACAAGCCCTCCTTTGTGCGTGCGTGCCTGTGTTGTGTATATCTCGGCGAGCACATGTGTGTGCGCGCAGGCTTTGATAAGAGGTCTTGAGAGGTATGGTGGAGGGCCGTGCCCTCCTCTCCTCTCCTCTCTATCCTGGCTAGCAGGCTGTCCTCATTACTGTCAGTCAGCATCAGGTTTAGCAGTGCCAGGCTCCTGCACAGCCCTCTGTCCTCTCTGCCCTGCCAGCACTAGCCTGCCTGACTGCTGCCATTGGTAAGCATTGTAAGAACCCCTCAATCCCCTAGAAAACCTAATTACTCTCCACCCGCAACCAAGGAGACCGGAGCCGGGAAAGAGGGAGGCCGAGGGAAGAAGAAGAAGAATCGCGCGGATGTACACCCCATTTATAAGCACTCCGGCAATTATTCAAACAAAAGAAATGTGTGTTCGTATTATATCTGCGGTGAAAAACATAATTGCACTTTGCCTTTACATTTACACGTCATTTATCTTTCCACTGAGGCATAAACATCGCGGGGAAGGCAGAGAGAAAGCCGGGCGAGAAACGTTTAAAAAGTGTGAAACACACACACCAGAAAAGACCATGCAGGAATCAAACTGAGCATTGCTTTGACTACCCTTTAACTGGGTCACTCAGTTGGTGATTGTGTCTGACCACCAAACAAACAGTCATTCATATGTCTGCGCTCTGGCCCCATTTTCATCTGGAGCAGTTCCACAGAGGCCGCTGAAAGCAAAGGAGCTGACGGGTCAGGGATTTAAACCCATCTCCAGCTTCGGCACAGTAGCCATTACCACAGGAGGGGGAGGAAAAAAAACACAACTCCCCGTGTCACCCTCAATCTAAAGGAGGCTTTATTTATGTTGCCTGCACACGTGGGGCTCCTCTCTTCCTTTCTTCCTTTCTTTTTCTGGGGGCGAGAAGGAGAGTGACAGCGAAGAATTCCCATCAACTCACTTGTCACTTCTCCGTCGTCTTCCGTCTGACTCTTGGTTTCGGAGAAACGTCAGCGCGTTTAGTGTCAGTTGTAGAGACCCCTCGTTTTTTTCTTCTTTTTTTTTAAGTGCGTTTATTCGGAGAAATACAGCAAATATCGTTTCAGCTGGGCGCCGGGATGAGACCTGCGCCATGCGCCTTGAAATGCGACGTCAGGTTGGGATAATAGCCTGCCCGCCGCAACGTCCCTCCTCTTCCTCCCACTGCGGGCGCTATCGGGGCGCCGCAAATGCCTCCAAACACGCCACATCTCATAAGAAGTAACCCCCCACACACACACACACACACACACACCCCCAAAGACATAATAAATATTTGTGAGGGCTCATTGTCGAAAACTGTAAAGCCGAACAAAGATATTGATAAAGCATTCTGTTCGACATTAAAGACTTTTGTCCTTGAATATTCTTTCAGACTCGGTGCAGCTGTGCAGATCTGAGCTGGAACGGGGGAAGCTGGTGCTTTTAATAAACTCGCAGGGACATTGAAAGGGGCTGGCAGCTACAGAGGTTTCATTTTCCCAGCAGTGAGCTGTGTCATTTAAAATAAGGATCATTTTGAGGAGGGGAATATCATAATGCTAAATCTAGATCAAATAACTGAGCAAGGTGTAAGACTGGATTTACAAGGCCTTGTAATCCTAAAAGGCGGGGGGGTGGGGGGGGGGCAGCGCGGGAAAGACGGAGACGGAGTGGGAGATAAAGTAAAGGAGAAGTTTGTTTTCAATCCGCGTGGAAAGCCGCACACCTGTGCCTCTTTAATACAGCCGCTCGTGCATGTGTGTCTATGTGACCTGGCAGCAAAGCACATGGGGGGAGGCATTGTGTATTTACCCGCTGCTGTATTATTATTAGACTTCATTAAAACTTAAGACCTGAAATCTCCAGAACCAGAATACACCTGAGAGTCTCCCTGCACATGCAGTCCCTGGGAGGGGGAGGAGGAGGAGGAAGAGGAGGGGAGGAGGAGGAGGCGGGTGCAGACATGGTGGTGGTGGTGGTGGTGGAGGGGTTACTGGTCAATTTGCCATTCACGGAGGTAGAGATAGCGGCGAGGAGGGGAGGGAGACAAAGTGACGTACAGAGACACGGAGTGAGACAAAGAGAGAGGGGCCGGGAGAGAGCGAGGGCTGCGGCTGCCAGAGATAGGACGACACTAACAGCAGGCCAGGAGCAGGGAAGCCACAGCCACAGCTGTCACAGGTTGGAGTACAAAATCCACCTGCTTTGATGCTATTTCCGACTGATAGCCACCCACCACCCCCCACCCCAAACCTCCTCCTCCTCCTCCTCCTTAACATTAACGCCGGCGCTTTAGAATCAGGGACGTTTACGGTCGGGGAGAACAGTCAACACAAAGGAAATAAAGCGCCGTAGCGCTGATGGAGTGCTCCCGCCGCGGCCCGGAGACGAGCCGTTCAGGTTGGCCTCCACGGCAAATCCCTTCACGGAGGGCGCGATGGGGAAGGGTTACGCCCATTGCTCTGTAAATGGCCGCCGCTCTCTCCTTTCATTTCCCATAACAAGCCATCACAACTCATCTCCCACTGAAGTGGCCGCAGTCCCACTGGCAATTAAAATCATGCTGGGACATGCCATCCTCGCGCGCAACTCCACTGTGGGAAACAAAAGCAGCGGCGGCCGCAGTAACGACGCCGGCAGTCGAGTGGTACATCTCGAGCAACGTCGGGAGCGCTGCTCTTTGATTTCTCTTCCCCGGGAACGTGAGCGCAGGCCTCGTTTACATCTTCCGCTGTGAACCTCGCTGGAAAATATCAAACGCGACGACAGCAGGAAACTGCATCATCTCATCTCTGTCCCCTCAGCCACGGCGCTGAAGAGAGATATGTGGGTTTTTAAAAAGAAAAGGAAGAAAAAGGAGGGAAAAGAAAGACAGGAAGAGTGGAAATCGCGAGGATCTCGACAGGCTCGAGATTCAAGTGGAAGAAATAAAGCGTGATCGTTCAAAATTAGGATAATTTGGTTGTAAAAACAAATGAGCTTTGTGCACAGCTTGATTCATTTTTAGCTTCAAGATGCAGATTTTGTCCATTATTTCTCGGTGAGGCTGTGCTGAGAGTTGGTTGTCTTAAGTGCAAACAGGAAAAAAAATCATAGCAGCGCCAAATAACTGTGTCAGCATACTGTACACAAACACATGCCAGAGCTGTATTAAGAAAGACTTATATTAGCCTGTCCCGCGAGTGGGTGGCGCTGGACTGCTTCCCTCACGGTCACTAGTGTCATATTCTACTTTGCATTGGCAACGTGACACAAACAAATGTTTTGGAATATTAAAAATACTGCGCTTCTGTGCGGCTGCCTTGACATGGGAGCCGTATCCCTGCGCACACACTCGCAGAGCTAGACTGAACATCCGAGGGCTACGACTAGTACTACGACTAGCTTTTGCAATCACGCTGACTCTGGAGGGTAATTAGGTAAGAACACAAAGTCTTTATGTGCTCAGAGTCAGTAGATTAACAGGAATTACCCTTAAATATGTAGCCGCTCATACCATGTGGGCCTGTCACCGTACCGCAGCAACAGACTCGCAGAACACTGGCTTGGTTTCTCTGGACAGGCATGCTTTAGAGATACACAATCTGTCCACATGTCAGACTCAGTGAGTGAATCACGTTACATCAACCGAAAGCCCCCAACACGACAAGGGCAACCTCGACCACATTTTCAATCTACTGCAAACTAATAAACCAAGCCCACTAAGATGTATCCCTCGCATTTGTGATCAAAATGAAAAGAGGCAGAATCATGTTTAGAGTCAAGTGTCTTTTTATTTTTTGGAATATCATCATATAATACTGTGGTGGAGTAGCTCTGAGACCCACCAGGAAAAGGTAACTGGTTTAAATCCCGGCCTTACAGAGGGTCCTTCTGTTTGGAGATTACATGTTCTCCATATGTCTGCATGGTTTTTCCCCAGGTACTCTGGTTTCCACCCTCAGTCCAAAAACAAGCATGCTTAGGTCGGCTGGAGACTGTGAATTGCCCCTAGGTGTGACTGGGAGAGTGAATGGTGTGTGTTGTGTGACTGGAGACCTGTCCAGGGTGCATTCCCTATGTGCTCTGGAGAATAAGGCACTTACTGCAATAAAACAAAGCTAAAAAAGAATCATATTTGGCTTTATACTGGTGTAAATTAACAGCAGTGCGTCTACAACTGCACAGCAAATACCACATATTTAAAGGGGAAGGCAGCAGTGTCTGCACTGGTGATGAGACAATGAGATGAGATGCATGAGGATGTGTCGGCCTCAGTCAGACCAATCACATCACATTTATTCAGCGGAACAAAATGTTGTAACCTCAGAGCAGAAAATCTTAATGGTTTGGTGCAGATGACATCCACTAACCAATTTCCTGGGGGCAACTGTGGTAATGTCATGACACTATGACAATAAAAAAATAAATAAATAGTGATGAATATATTTTGCTCATCATATCAAGTCAAGTAGAACTTTATTGGGGCCCAGAGGGGCGACTGGTTGGCAGCCGGTATTAGCGCACCCAGTCAGACATGCAAAAAAAGGACAAATTAAATACATAATGTGGTAAGAGGTAAGAATATAGAGTGCTGTTAACATTAAAGCAGAGAAATATTCAGGGGGTGTTGTTTGGCTGGTCCACCCGATGCCACCTGTCTGAGGGAATGAAAGAGAGGTTGTATCTCTTGGCTTTGGCTCACGGCTATTTGTCCGAGACCAAAGAGGTGGACACTGTGACACCGCTTCAGGATTGAGCATTGTGAATTCATTACAACACATCTCAATTATATTCATTTTGCCGCTAAAAGAACGGCGAGCGGCCTGCCGGGGGGGAAGCGAGTGCCTGAGCGTTTGTGCCGAAGCCCCGGCTCCGAGGCGACTTTCAGCCGCCTGTCTAACAAAGCCGCGGCTAACCGCCGCCCGGGCTGAATGGGCTAGGAGGAGACAAGGCATAAATGAATGTGCATAAAGCACTTCGCATCGCATCATCATTGTTTAATCCTTTCATTCTCATCTGTCAATCATCTGCAGATGGAACCTAATCCCTGAATATTTGTGGGCTAGTCTGCATTGATACCTTTGACATAACTTGTAAGCACGGCTTCTATTTTTAATCCAAAATGACCACTTTTAAGTCTCCAGATAAGCTTTGCACATGCAACACTATTCATTGGTACTGTGTGTGCGTGTGTGTGTGGGTGTGCGTGTGTGTGCGTGTGCTCACCTCTTTGCATTTCTTTAGCTTTTTTTTCTTTTGACTGACAGGTCCTGTGGTTACCTGCCATTTGTGCCCTTTAACAATATTCCGGTGCAGATGGTGAAAAAAAAAAACCACTGAATGCAAATACAAAGGGCAAATAAGGCACCTACACAGGGAGTGTAGCATAAACGCTTAAATACTAGAAACTATTACATAGGTAATGCTATTCCTGTTTTTGTTCCATATATGCCCTCTACATTGCCATGTATGTCATATTAGGCTGCCGGCACTAGTGTGCGCTATGCGTTTTAAATGAATACATTAGAACGGAGCCAAATGAACGTGTGGAGCCGAACTGCTTCAGTCTGTCTCTGAGCTCCTCTGTACACTGGAGCTGTTCATGTTTTGGGGCAGTGTCAGTTATGCCTGCTGATACAAGTTGTTTTTCCTGTGATCCTGTCATCCCGGTGCAAACACCTTCAGTTGTTTACAGTGAAATGTCCTCTGTGTTCACCTTCACTTCCTGTCTGTTTCCAGCGTTCCGCTACGTGCTGTACATACTGTATGGTTTTGGTTTTTTTTTTACCATACTGCAGCATTCAGCAGCGGGAGGTCACTGGCAGGGTTGCCCGCGAGGTCATTGTTCGCCGTGAGAAAATGAACGCTGATTGGTCTCGTCGCGATCGGCTCCCCGAAGCCCGTGCCACCGAGGCACCTGCCAAGGCGAGCTTCTTTAAACAAGAGCGAGGCCTATTCAACAGCTGCATAAGCAGCCAGGCAGGCAGACAGTGGAGGGGAAGGAGGGACAAAAGAAAGCAAATGCAAAACAGAGAGGACTTTCTAAACGGGAGCCTCAGAATGGGACTTCTTTTAAAGGTCTTAAATCAATTGAACAGAAAGTACAAACCCATGCAATGTTAATCTATCTGGCTTAATCCCATTGCTTTAAGATCCTTTATAATCCACATTCAATACAACCATTTTTCTTTTCTAACAAGCTTGCCCTATAGCCATTTTATAAATCATTGGTACAAGGCTTTTGCAGTGCCACAAATTCTGTTATGGTGCCATTATTTCACTGAGTTATGAAACATGCAAGGTAGAATGACAAATATGTTCAGACCAGTGGAATAGCTCAAAATATTGTATTTCCTGCCGTGAGTCATTGCTCTGGAAAAAGAAAAAAACACCGTAACACCGCTTTTTTTTTGGGTTTGTTTTTTTTAAAGATTAACAATAAACGCAACAGCAAAAGGAGGTTCTCGTTCACTTAAAAAACTGGAAGCATCATCAAACATCTGAGCTGTTTTATTGCGCCTTCGACTTTTATGAGCAAGGCTCAGAGCAGAAGAAGTTAAAGTGATATACTTGCTACGTAGGAAGTGTGGAGAAACACTGGTAGTTTCTCAGCCATATGCCGATATCCTTAAGTCACCATGTGCTCTTTCTTTGAAAGCCTGCGCTGCCAATTCTTCATTTGAAACCTGACCAACTCTTTAACAATGCCTCTCTCTGATCCAGTGGGAAGGAGAAAATCTATTATCGATTTCCACCTGGTTTAGGTGGAGAAAAGCCCTGATAGCAATGCTGAATAGTGCTACACTGTACTGTGCTGGAGCCTGCACATTAGAGCTGGGGGGATGGTGTGAGAGGGCATGTCAACAAAGCCCTTGACTACGCCACAGCACCATCTGCACACGCTGCAAATGTAATTGTCAATAGGACTGCTCGAGACCAGTAATCAAGAAAAGGAAAAGATAATGCGCATTATGAAGAGCTCATGAGACAGTTCCTGCGTGATTGGAGTTTGGCTTATTTCTTAAAATTGCCCATTCTTTCAATGCTAATTGTGACTCTTTCTACATGCATGCACCACAATTAAAGATATTTCTAAATCACTTGTGTCATTCAATACCATTCAACTCGGCATGCTACAGAAAACAACTCAATAGACTGATAATTCCGCCTCTAAATGGAATTCATCACTGTCAATGATAAGTCACCAATCATTTCTTGCAGATCCAGGCAGGGGTAAAAGTGGCCTATTCACTTCAAAATAAAACTCTCCCCATTCCGCATTAATGTGCACCTTCAAAAACAGGATCTCGATTCCACCCGCTTGTTCCCATCATTTCCTCTTTTCCACATCTGAATGAAACTTTCAGCCAATGGGCGACGCTCCCCGCCAAACACATCGGAGCCCGTCTCCCGTCAGTCACGACCCCCATCGAGCCGGCGCGCGCCTTACCAAAGCAAGACGCTCCGTTGCATTAAACAGACAACGCGCCTGGATTTCAGACCGTCGCAGGCGCACACACAAAAACCCCCTCTGCAGCGGCTGCGCCGTATGGCACGAATAAGGTCATTTCCAAACAGCTGACATTCAACAAAGACGGATATAAGCATAAACGCAGTGAAGTAGGTATGAAACAGTGAGGTGATACAAGACAACAGAGCCGCAACCATGCTGAAAATTTCCTTCAGACAAGGTGAGAACAATGGAGCCAGACGAGGTGTTTTCCTACAATAACAAACCCACAACCGCCGCCTCTCCGTATCTGCTGTGTGAGCACACAAAATTAGGTGAGCCAGTGACATGAGACATAATCATTTTCTTTGAGCAGGGTTAGTCACCAATTTATTCTTACCTTAGGCTGGGCGCGACGGGGAAAGGCAACCTTAGGATCAATCTGAGAATGAGAAAAGGATACTTGTTGTTAAAGGGAAGCGCTATAAACAAGTGCTGAATGCTTCCAAAGGGCTACAGCACAGACAACCACACAGCAGGCACTCACAGAGACACGCCGTGAAATCCTCTGCCGGTCAGAAACCAACACTGGTGGCTTCATAGCAGCAATGCATCAAACTTGTTCATTTCTGACACATGTAGATTTTTTCTCATCAACTGTGATGACAATTTAGCCAGGCCATTAAGAGTCACAAAAGCCGCGTAATCGGTCTGTGGCGATACATACCGTGTATTTGAGAGGCATTTTTAGAAGCTAAAGCTGAATCAAAAGGCGGTTCGAATTATCAAAATCACAAAGTGAGCCAAGGTGAACGGCCTAACAGATGCGATAATAAGAAGAGGAGAAAGATCCACTTAAATAACACACATGACTAGAATCAGACTTTGGTCAAACCGTTTTCCCGTCCATCTTCCATTAGTTTCTTTTTTCCCCCCTTACGAGAAGCTCGGCCATGGCTGTGGTTAGCTAAATATCCGATTTTCCATTTTCCCCGTGTGGACGTGTTTTTGTGAAAATGGGTAAAAGGTCCTGGTGGCACGATGCAAATAAGTCAACCAACAGTCGTTATTGTTGGCATGTGCAGTGTGTGGTCCCTGCCACCAGGGGCATCCCGATCAGATCCGACCAAGGCGTAGCTTAGTGGCGTAGCATGTGGTCAGGGGCGAGCCAACACGTGTGCTCTCAGACGACGGCGTACAGCAACCTTAGATTCAAATCTAAAGGTCAAATTTACACATCGTCACAAAGATATACAACCCAGGTCTGCTAATTATGTTTTAATGAAGAAACATGACACAGTCTCTATATGAATACATTGATAATTCAGTGTATTATTGAGCCTGTTGTGTCTCCACGCCGTCAGATCCTTATCTGGCCGAATGCTGTTCTGTTTTGTAAAACAGCCGATTGCTGAAATTTTCCTTTGGCCTCGTTACCTAGCGTGGTCGAACATGGCTTATTAACTTCAGTGATGTCGAGGTTTTTGCTCAATAACCGCTGTGATTACGAGTCCAGGGTGTAGGATTCAGAGGATTTTAACGGGCAAAACTGGGAAATAACATTCATACTTGTGTTTTCATTAGCGTTAATCACCTGGAAATAGGACCTGTTGTCTCTGCTACTTTATAAAGGGCTCTTTATATGCACAGAAGGAGCGTGCCTTCCCTGCCATTTTTCATCGCAGCCCATAAGGACAAACAGCAAACAGCGGCGGAGCAAACTGCGGCTCTAGACGGCATATTTCCCGTTCTTCGCTTCGGGTGTCAGAGTTGTCTCTGTGCGACCTAATAATTATCTTAAAAACACTATGAATTCATGTCTTGAGAGGCGCCAAATGGCAGCACACATCGAGCCGCTGCGAGGACCTGAAGAGGGGCCAGCAATCACTGACCTGGTTATTGCTAGCTTAGTTTCTGAAACTGATGTAGCTCAATGACATATTGAGCTGCATCAATATGAATATAGGACCTATAGGTATATAGGACATGGGACATACTGTAATGTAATGTAATGAAATCACATATGAACTGCAGCTCATTACCCGGTCGATTCATCTACAGACCAAAATAACAACAATGGCGCGAGCGGATGGGCGCCTGGTGCTGCCAATGGGTATATGCTGAAGATAAATAAATAAATACAAAATAAAAAATAGACACACAACTGTTTTAAATAATAAATAAACGAATACGTTTATGTGGCAAAGAATGAGTCATTGTTATATTTAGCTAGATGTCCCACCGGCTGTTTTCGTGGTGTGTTCGTGCTCTTGTGAGAATGTGCAACAGCTCTGGAAGCAAGATGCAAGTGAATCAGCTAACGGTAATGGCAGTGATGCTGATGAATGTTACTACATGTGAGAAATGTGCCAGATTACAGGCCGGGGCTGGCCAGCCGGACATGCTAAAGCAGACACAGGACCCCTTTAAATAATAAATAAATGAATAAGTTAATGTGAAGGCCAGTCTCATTCTGCTGCTGGTGGTGGCGGCCGAGGCTTGCTTTTATTTTAGGCAGGAATCGCTGATTGAATATGACAGGGAGAAAATGAGAGTCTGAGGCCGGTGACGCTTCCAGATATTGCCAAATAACCAGGAGGATGCGTCAGATCAGCCCGTTTCTCCATCTTGTTCTTGTTATCTCATTAACTTCATTTTCCTCGTTAATTCCACCGGTATGAAGGTGTGCGGTGGGGGGTCTCATCAACCTTGCACTTAGGATGAGGAGCGTCTCTCTCTCTCTCTCTCTCTCTCTCTCTCTCTCTCTCTCTCAAACACCCTTTTCTGCCTGCCTGGATGACACGAGCTGGTAAAGGAAGACAAAAAAAAAACATCCCAAAAAACCGTCCCAGGATATTATTATTATTAGCTTTCCGACATAATGTCACCCATTTGCGTTGGACGCGACACTCGCCTCATGTCGTGCCACGTTTGGCGGGCGGCGACATGTTTACGGTTGCAGCAGCTCTGCGCGCAGATGGACTTATTTAAGAGGAAGACATCCCGGGCCCGCTGCGAAAAACAATGCAAGGAAAATGAATCAAGGAGCACGAGGACAAAACGCGCCATCTGCACCGATCAATTAAGCCAATGAGAACAACTAGGTTTTTAATGTGTTCGAGGGGAGACCATGATGTGCAATGGCATTGTCATCTTTTCCGTCAGTCTCACTTATTGCCGTTATCGTTCTAAATCAGGTCAAAATGAGAAATGAATTCAATAACACCTGGCTATGGCAACCCCGCTTGTAATGAATTTCATTTAAAGATTTGTTTTAGCACTTAGCCCCAGGCATAACCAATTCAAACTCAATTATTTTGTGCGCCCTATTTGAGCAAAGACAACACATTACGCTTTGAATACCAAAGTCCCACACCCGGTAATGTATCTTACTTTTGAAGCCTATGCGAAACATATCAAGCCCCCCCATCTCATCCGCGCGGCGTAAACTAATTGTTTTTCTGTCCTGCTGAGAATTCCTATTCAGTCGCAGGCTCCCAGCGCCGGCGTGCACGGGAGAGCGTCTTCACGCCGCAGCCGAGCGGGAGGTCGTATGGCTTTCTGTCACGTTAAAATATCATCAGAAAGACACAATTATACGGCGAGAGTCGCGTTCAAAACGAGCCCGCCATGCTGTTGCGCCGGGGAACAAAGCAACCAAAGTAGGCGATGAGGACTTATGGACCAATCCTGCTGAGAAATGCTGTGGCAGCACCTTTTTAGGTCACAACTTGCCGTATGATGAATGACTCCTTTGAGGATTTCTAAATTATGGCGAGATGGGGCAATTGTTTCCCTTTGGTTGGCGCGTCGGCGTGCATGTGATTTGCACATGGGGGGGGGGGGGGGGGGCAGCCTTCATAGCTCATGCCGAGAGCGGCGTAAGAGGCGTCAGCGCTTGACCGGATGGCAGCGCCACTGAACCGGAGATCATGCAGTCTCGCTTTCACCTGATACTTCCTTCCTGAGACATTTTTGTTATGTAACACGCACACATACCATCAGTCAAGTGGACCTGGCTGGAGAGCACTGGTTTCAGTGATTCCACACACACACACGCCCACACACACACACACACACACACACACACACACACACACAGACGGTTGCACCCCTCGTATCACTCAAGTCCGTTTTCATCCATCAAAGCCTTAAGAGTGTCCACACTAATTCTAAGAAACGCCTACCAGTGATTTACCTTGCAAGTTTTGCTTTGGGGAGAGCGCCTTTCTCTGCGCCTTCCTCCCGCCCCACCTACATCCACCCCGGCGCGGCAAGTTTGGACGCACGCACGACGCTGCAGAGGCTTCGGAGCATGCGGACGGCTTTGACAGGCTCCTTCCAGCAGCCCGCTGCCCATCATGCAGCTGAAGGCAAACAGGGCTCGTGTGCAAAGCTCCAGCCCCGTGCAGCTGTGGCCGCACGGACGGCATCTAGTAGCATTACGGGTGCTCTCTATTATTTCCTCTAGGAACTTCCTCCATCATCGAAACATCACGAGCAGCGCATACGAAAAGCGAACGGCACATAAATATGAAGGAGGCGGATTTGGAGCTGAACGGACCGTCCGCTCTGAATATGGATGCGCAGCGCGCTTTGGACGTCACGTTCTATCCATCGCCAAACTAGCAGCGCCGTCGCACGTCGGGTTAGCGCCGGGAATCGAACTGTTGTTTATCGTTTTCGTAAAGGCGGGAGTTGGATGGTGAACTCCACTGACGGCACACAGAGATAGACTTGGCTTGAGTGCCGTGCGACGACACAGGAAACAAAGACGCGGCGATGGTCCCCGCCGCCGTCTGCGGAGCGCCACGTCATCATAATCCAGCCGTGGCAACGGTTCCTCTGGAAGACGTTTCGCCTCTAATCCAAGACTGCCTCCTCGGATCTGCCTGGCTGCTGGGGAAGCCCAGTCACACCCCACCCCGAGCCAGTCGGAACCGCAGAAGCCTCTTGGAACATCAAGTCCAGTCGCCAGAACTCTACAACTCCTTGGACGATTCCCACTGGTGTTGTCTGGCGTCCACACACACACACACGCGCACACACACGCAGAGGGATGGGACCGAAATATCAAATCGTGACTGAATGAATGGCTGCAACTCACACTACAATGGGGCGCAGCAAAGGTTTATCCATTCACAGATTGTCACGACTGACGGGGAGAGGAGTGGCAGATATTGTGATAACTATTGTTGGAAATCGTTTTCCTATTAGAAATTCAAACATGGAACTTTGTTTTTCATGTTGTGCACACCAAATAATGAGTCAAGTAGGCGAACAATCGACAGATAAATCGATTGTGGAAATAATCTGGAGCTGACACAAACGCATGATATGAAAGCTCCTGTCGAGGCTCTGTCAAAGCCTCGGTTTGTACTTTTATATGCTGGGTCGTGATTATAACCCGTGTCAGTTCTCTACAGTTGTCTGCAGGATGTATAGTGTTCTTTTCTCCACCTAAATGACGGTAAGCATCTAATGACACCCCTTATGTACAATGACTGGCAGCCTCAAATGCGGTGTCAGTTTCCCAGGGCTGCAATTACGGTATATGTGCCTTTTGCAATGTGGGTCAGATCTGAGATAAATTTGAAGCGTCTCACTAAGTTTACACAGTTGGCTAAGGATGCTCTGCTGCTGGAGTATCTAACACAGCTGTGGCTGCTCTCTATCAAGAGGTTTTGTCCCCCCCGCCCCCTCCCGACTCTAAAGCAGAGCTGCCTCCTCCTGTGGAGCATGTGCTAGCATGGGCCTAGAACGAGGCTGTTGTCAATTAATAATTTGGATACACCTTTGTTATGTGATGTAATGCGAGCTCGCGCAGAACAAAAGTGGATTTCCTCGGGACATCATACAACCTGATATGTCAACATAATAAATGGGAGCAGGCCGAGAGGAATCCCCCCAACGCCAGCCTCCCATCTTTTATCTGGCGTAGCCTTTTACTACGGGGTCTCTGAGGGCCGCTCCTGCATGCGACTGTGGGGGATCGGGGCAGGGAAACAGCATATATCTTAAGTTCACATCTCACAAAAGGATTTTATATATTAATGCCGCACCTGGGCAAACTCTCCTCCTCTCGCTTAAGATGTATCTGCGGTGATGTGGCGTTTAGGCTAAGAGGACGAGGCTTATCGAGGGCCGCGCGTCGTCTCCTAGACTTAAGCGCGTCGGCGGGGCCCGCAGGTGTGCGAGCGTGATACCGGGGCCCGACAAACACACAAATGTTTGGTATCTGCGCCGTCAATCTCCACCGATTTCCTCGGTGGAGCGGCGTCTCGAGGGGAGCTTCGTTATGCCCCCTCAAATCAATGATGAGAATTTCGCCAATGTCACGCTCCGCCGGCAAATTGGTCGTCTGTTTTTCTTTCTTTCAAAAAAAAGAGCGCGCCCCGTTATTAGGCAGAGTCGTCCCGACCCGTCCGGCATCGCCCGAGGCGCTGCGTGAGCGTCCTGACAGACATCTGACGCTCGCTACACGCCGACGAGAGGCGGATGCGGCGTGAGCTAACGACGCCTTCAGCCGTAATTAACTGCAGGAGACGAGAGCACCTGCTATACTGAAAACAGAAGCGAGTCAGAGTTCAGCTCGCTGATTTGACTTTACCTCCAAACCCTATCTGATGAATACGATTTAGAACAGCTGCTCATCCGCGCTTTTCCTCCTCCTCCTCCTCCTCCTCCTCCTCTTGACCCGTTTCCTGCCTCACCTAAAACATCAAAACTGCAACTGTGTGCTGACCCAGAGGCTGGAATTACCCCGGGGCCTCGCACAATATGTGTCTTTTTCCATATATCAAAAACACAAACCGGGGGAATTAGATTGAAATGATCCATGACAATGGACCCGTAATGACGCAGACATTAGGGTGAGCGATATCGCGTTGCAATCCGTGTAAATATGACTCTCTGTGAGATGTTACTTTCCAAAATTTGCGCCATCATCGCTTGACATGAAACGATAGGGATCCCAGCTGGAATCGCGCCGCCGCCTTGATAAACTGTTACTTCTCAAATGCAAAATCGCGCGCTGTGATCTCCCCCGTTCGGGGGCAGCCTCCCTTGAAATGTCCTCAGGAACAGATGCAGGGAGTTGCACGTTTCCAAACCGAAGAAAGCATCATGAAAAATGGTAAATATGTTCTGAATTACCGGCATGTGTGTTTTCAAGCCCCCGGCTGTGCTTCTCCATATGTCTCATTCAAATTCACCCGAGCCTGAGTGTTTCCATAACTGGACAAAAAGCACAGCGCAGAGTCAATAAATAAATAAATAAGAGAGCGAAGACGAGGCCTGTGATTCTGCGCCCAGTCTCACCAGCCCCGGCTTTCTGGACATTCTATAGCGTTGGACATTCTATAAATCACTACACCATTTCATCATTCCAATTAGACATCTTTTCCACGGGGTTTTGAAACTAATATAACTTATTAATAACAGTCATGGCTGTGCTATGTGTGTTAATTCAGCCTCGCCAATTTAACGCGTCCATTTCTATCTGTCAGACAGAAAAAACAAAATGAGATAAACAAACAAGGAAAAAACATGTAAATGAGGAATGATTTCCACTTTCCCAGAATGCACAATATGACTCAACTTGTTCAGCCACAGCACCTCCAGCCACTCACTCCTTTCAAGGTTAGCAGGGACAAAAACACAGCGGTGGGGGGAGATCAGGCCGAGCACTGCGAAAGCAGAGGGCTCGTATCAAAGCAACATCTGCAGACACATCGAGAAGCGTCCGCGTCCGCCGGACCGCTCCGCTCCCTCCATTACTGCTGAGCAACTTTATGAGAGATGTGATAGATGTAAACGCAATGCGATCCTGATGGCGTGAATGTTAAGATATACAACAGCGCAGCGGGAAGAGCCACATGACTAATAGTGAGGAAAACGACACAGACAGCTGCCTTGGGTTTGTAATCTTGCGCCGCACGCTGACGGATAAACAACAGAACATTAGCAGCTAGGATATATCAATTTCTGCACGCGCTGGAGTCTGCGGGGTCCTGGTATGTCAACTACACTGTCGTGTGCTCATCCGATTACAGCGTCCAGTGGAAAAAAAAAAGAAAAAGTCTTGTTTACGCCGGTGAAGCCATTAGTTATCGCCGTTATTACACTATGGGCATCGAGGACGCCGTCCCGGTCTGGGATTTTGAGGCGAAACACGTGGGAGCGGACGTGAGAACGCGCACCGTTGCTTTGTGTGAGTCAGACAGCGACGTGAAAGCAATTTGGCTTCTGAACTTTTTTTAATTTAGAGCGTCTAAAAATCAAAATCTGACATGATTATGCTAATTAAGAGCTATTTATTTGAGGCAGCCATGTGGCCTCGGGGTTTAAGACGCTGACCATGTAATCACAAAGACCCCTAATCGAGTCTGCAGTCATTTCCTGTCAGCTCTTTGAGGCATGCAGGCCAAACATATGGGGGGCGAAAGCCCCCAACATGAAAGAGATCTGGGAGGATATCCACTCCCAAAAACATATAGGTTTTGGGAGGGGAGGGGGTTTGTAGGGAAATCTCCTACCTGACAGGTAATGATAAATCTAATAAAAAAGGAGAGGTTGCACAACAAACCCCCCCCCCAGTAACTTCCCAGCGATGCAGGGACAGATGTGGAGCTGCAGGTTCAGAGAACTTCCCCGAGTCTGGGCACTAAGGCTACAATTCAGAGAAAATGATGATTGGATGTCAGACCTTAAAATGTCAGTGTTCAGTTCTCAGGCTGAAGGGCTGTCAAGTCCGAAGAGTCAGACATGAGTGTGCCAAATATCACCTATAGCAACAATAACTGTGAAATACTACATTTACTGATGCACATACATGTGGCTTCTGTATCTTTCAAAAGAAACAGGTATCTCAGGATTTTTTTTAATTGTTGCACACTGCTTAATATGCATCAGAGGAGCGAGAAAAACCTGTCCGTTAACTCGAGCATAATTCATGGGAAAATAGGCCAACAGAAGTCTAGGTTTTGAAAATAGCATTACATATGCAGCCACAGACAAAAGTTTGGGAACTTAACTGTGTGAAAAAAAAATATCGGAGACCTTTTTTTTTTTCTTACGGGTGAGACAGAGCCAGTAAGTCAGTTGCAATATAGAGGCAGCAGTGGTTTGAGACTGTGGTATGAGCAGGAGGTCATCAAGTTAAATCCAGTGAATATCTCAACAGACTAATTAAAAATGCACAAGGAATTTAACTCTTTCCTGCTGCCACCTCCCGCCAGTGGCTGCTCTGGCTCTCTCCTCGTACCCCTGGGCAAGGCAGCAAAGCCAGGGCCGGCCCACGCTCCCCGGGCTGCAGCTGCACAGGCCGTCTCTCAGGTGTTAGTATTTTTTTTTTTAGGAGCAGCGCTCCCTCACATGTATCCCACCCCGCTCCCCAACCCCCTCCCCCCCTCAACTCGACCTTTCCTGTAAATATATATTTATGCTGTCAAGCTGTCACAAAGTTGCTCATTCAAAATGTCAAGCTCCGAGTTATCAAACCGCTCTAGATTCTGCATCAAAGTACGTTTGTATCGTTGCCACTTCAAATAGCTCCTTAACCCGCTCCTATGTTCTCTCCCCCTCTGCAGATATTTTGCAAGTTCTGCAACAATCAAGTCGTGCTGATAATACTGCCAAGAACTCTGTCTTCTGTGTGTGCTTAGCAGCCTTATTCCCGGCACAAACGGCACGGCTAATAGAGGCCACACATGACATGTGCGGTACATCTGCACAGCGACATCAAAGCACGGCTCCAGATCAGCTGGGAGCGAGACACTGACCCACCTGAGACTTAAAACATAACAAGGAGCCTCTAATGGGGTGGGGAGACTATTTATATTACAGCTGTAGGATCCATTTGGACTGTGTGTTACCAATAATCTTGTGATGGTGTGCGTGTGTTTTTTATTTTCATTTTTTTGTAATGGCAAATAATTCCCTTTTACAACAGTAGAAATACTAAACCCCTAAGCCCATTTGGACAAGCAAAGCCTCCATCACTGGGCAGTTCTGAAGGGTAGCCAGAAAGCACCATAATCACAATAAAAACAATTATTAAATGAAAACGCTGGTGCAAAACTTTCCAGCCGAAGGAAGCGGAAGCAATATAAGAAAAGGTCCACTACCCAACAAACAATTCCCAGCTCTGTGCCAATGACGCTTGAACTCAAATATTGTAGCTCCAGCGAAACAACAGCTACTACACGTACATTACTTTACTTGCCACGTCCTATACACACTTAGAGATTACATACTGCCTCCTGAAGTATAATCTAATTGTCTCTCAAAACCCCTCCAAACATTCCTCCATCTGGAGCCGGGGGTAGCACAAACACACGGTATGGTTCCTCGACGTGCACGATTCCATTTCCAAAACTATGCTGGCATGTCTGGATATTACCGCCTGCCGAAGAGAAATCCCAGACAAATAGAATTTCAGCTGAACCCTGTCTAATCCATCACTACAGACATCTCCCAAAAATGACTAGCATCTTTAATTATTCATTTACTGACAAATTTCAAAACGGCATGTGGAATCCAGTATAGTTCAAAGTTTCCCATAAATGAGCGTGTGCGTGCACATCTGTGAATCCACCGGCTTCTCTGCTCACTCGATTTCTGACGAGAAGGGAGAGGTGCATCTGTGGTGGCATCGCCGAGCCACGCCAGTATCCTAAAATGATGAGCCCACGGCATACCAGTGTGAACGGCATTTTCCTAATGAACAAGTTGATGCATTCTGCTTTTTGTTTCATTTACTCGCAAACAGAGCTGTGTGTTTTTGACACCAGGCCAATGTTTTTTGTTTTTGTTTTTTTTGTTTTTTTAAGGGGCGCAGTGTTGTCTTAAACCTATTTTTCACGCTTGCAGTCACAGTATCGGTGCATGAAGGCGTGACACAATGCAATATCTGCTGGGTCAAACAATGGCGTGGCAGCGGGCCTGAGACAGCACGCCCTTCAGTGCAACATGAGATATGTGCAGGCTGCACATGTGGCCGCGCGGCTAAGAAGGGGGCGTGTCGGCCCCTTTCATCCACACAAGTGAGAGTGAACACATAATATTCACCCCGGAGTTGTGTTTTATTGCCGGGCTTAGCGTTGAAGGGCCCATCACACGTTTAGCCTATATACATGACCTTGATCTACACGGCCTGTTAACCTAAGAGGTGTTCCCCCACAGGGCCTCAGGCAGCACACGGTGTCACACACACACACACACACACACACACACACACAGAGTCAGGACAGGGCAAACACAAAACAAGAACACAAACACTCATATACAAGTGTAGATAAAATTAACTCACCGTCTTTGAGTCTAATTCATGGTGTTGTTGAGCTAAGACTTTATCTACACTGGCAGCATCTGTAAACGTAACAAACCCAAATCCTCTGCGGGGAAAAAAAAAATCAAAATAATAAAAAAAAAACACAAACAGAAATGAATCAAAGGAAAATGGACAAAAAGCCAACAACATCTATGTTAAATATTTTGTACATACAAAACCAAAACATACATTACAACAAAATACATTTGGTGCCTGGCAAATACAAAGTATAGGGTGGGGGGGAAACATTGGCACTTGCCCACGACCAAGCTGCATAATATTGCTATGACCTTATTACGGTGACAGTATTTCTCTGTGGATGTGCTTATAATCCACATTATGGACGTCCTGTGGCAGATTGGAAGCACTGACTGAGGACGATCGTTTCTCTCTCCTTTTTTTTTCCTCGCCGGGTTACAATAGGAGACGACAGTACACCAACATTGCGGTGCAGTCACAAAGTCAATGTCAAATTGCATTGGGCTGCAGCTTTACAGCAGCGAGCATTTAAGCTTATCTGGGCTCGCTGTGAAACCACACGCAGGCGCGCACACGCACACACACACAGGCAGGGAGCGAGAGAGAGAGAGCGAGAGGGAGAGAGAGAGAGCGAGAGCGAGAGAGAGACAGAAACACACACATAACACGCCGGATTAATCCTAAACACGGACAAAGTAAGCGATATCGCTGCATGCACCGGGAAGGGAAAAAGTAGAAAAGCCCTGTATTTACCTTGAGCGTTTTGTCGTGGGGTCTCTCATCACCATACATTCTCTTATTTCTCCGAATTTACTAAAATAGTCTCTAAGGCTGTCTGTGAATAGAGAGAATATGTCGGGTCATTGGACAGAAACATACGTGCGGGGCATTGCTGTTATTGTCATTGTATTTCAGATGGGGGGGGGGGGGGGCGGGTAAAAAAAACAGCCCGCGATGCGCATAGGGGTCGAATAGAGGACTTGAGATGGACGGAGATCAAAAATAACATCGTGCGCACACACTGGTGAGATATCCCATACAGTACACACTCCTGCACACAGTGCACATTCAGCCCCAGCCAGCCAGCGACGCCGAGCACTCAGTCAGTCACAGCCACAAAACAACACCAAATGCTCCCATACGCCGTAAAAGAGAATAACAGTCTCACCTGGTGAGGTTTGCCAGCTGAGGCCACCGATAAACATTTTACTGTAAGGGGAAAACACAACAGAAGTGAGTCCAGATGTCAGTTCGGCCATTTTGACGACTAACTACTTCTAAAAGCGACCTTAAAGGATAAAGGAAGACTGTGGAAACACATTCGCGCTCCGTAGTTACAATGTATCGACATCAAAGAAGGAGGAGGGGGGGGCAGGCCACTCTCGCTACAAAGCTGCGGTCTTTAAAACTGCGTCTGGGCTCGGTTTTAAGTGCGTACTGAGGGGGACGGATCCAGCACGGCAGTCGAAGTCCTCTCCAAGATGTTGTAACACGCGAAAAAAAAACATCGCACCTAAGGATTACATGTAGAAACATTCTTACCCCGGGTCATGTTGTGAATCATTTAGGCTTCCGGATGTGGCTTGACTCCCGTCTCCTTCCATATCTATTTCAAACTATAGGCTGGGACTACAGTCACAGTGACAGACACACACAGATACGGCAGGAGATATGCAAAGCCCCGCTATGAGAATATTACTGAGCCGGGAATGAAAGCGTCACACGTGGGATCAGCTCAGCCCCCTGCTCCCTCCTCCCGCCCTCCCTCTCTCGCTCAGCGTGCTCTACCTTGGCCCACAGGGGGCGGAGCCTGCCTCTGTCACCTAACCAATCCAATTGACGTCAATTCAGGCAATCTGCAAACCAATCCTCCGATTTGTCATTTAATTAAGCAATAAGCCACTAGAGGTGAAAGTAGCTTATTGCTCTTCTAAATCAGCGGACACTCGACTGTAAAAAAAAAAAGAAAGTTAGTCTTTATTATTATTCATGTGTCAGTGTAATTGAGTTAGGATGGTTTATTGATAAAGCAGGAGTTGACCCGATCAGAATCAAAACAGTATCGGTTTTATAAGAGTACCACAGGACCAGGTGACATGTAACATGCATAGAATGACCCAGATCAACAAAGGACATTGTCAAAATACCAGGATGTGTGCATACAATATAAAATATGTATGCTTTGAATATTACACACTTACACATTGTTTTATATTTGTTGAAATAAAAGGGATGAGATTTTCTATAATATTTTTTAATTAATAGATTAAGAAACAATAAATGACACCCATCCATTACCTACCCACCCACTTTGTATTCTATGGCATCTCGAGGCCTATCAAAGGTTACCTAGGGTGAAAGTAGAAAATACCCTCGCACCCTCGCAGTTAGATCTAGGGGCATCAGAGTTGACCTTAATCAACCTCAATACATGTTTTTGGACTGTGGGAGGATATAAGTCACCATCCAAAGAAATGGCCAAGACCAGGTCACTGGTCTTGGCCATTTGCTGTGAGTTGACAGTAGTGGCCACTGATTAACTGTGTGACCCATATATAAAAACAAATCAAGACATTACAAACAAGAATAAAATACACAGTTAACAATGTGAAATAGAGGAGGAGGCTCAGGCTGAGCTAAAAAAAAAAAACGAGATGATAATAGTAGAATCTTAAATCTGATTTAAAACCATGGATAGTCAGGCATGGGGTAGATATTCCAGAGCCTGAGCGCAGCCACAGAGAAGGGACGGTCATCTTTGGTTTTTAGGCGTGCTTGAGGAACTGAGCAGAGCTGTAGATAATGGCTTTCATATGGCTTATTTTCTTGTGTAAAAATAAACATTTGCAAAGCAGCAGGGCGTTTTATTTAAATAATATCAATGATTTGGTATCCTTCCGCTGTGTGATATAGTCCCACAACAAGGACTAGAAAGTGGGGCAGTCCCGCTTAGCATGTTACAATTTAATTGATCCCGTTTGTTATGGCTCACTAGTGTTATATCAAGAAATTAGCAACGTTTCACTTTGTTAAACCATGTGAGGCAAAGGGTCAAATGGATACTGTGGGGCTGATACCTTTTCATGTCATAATTGTCGAGGAAAATATTACTACTTCTATTACGACTACAATAGTAGTCCAATTTCTGATTTTATTGTTTATTGGTGACCTATTTTATTTACTAGCTAACAGTTAGCAAGTCAGTATCCCGGTTTGCCTAGCTAAACTCTGTGTTGTGTTTGTGAGTAAATGCATAGTGCCAGCAGGGGGCGGGAAAAGCAAAGGACAGGCAAACTATATTGAGCAGCTAATCTGCATGGAGACCGCACAGCAGACATGTTTGTGCCTAATCTGAAACCAAAACTTACGCTTGACCTACTTTAGTTCACATAACTTGCATACAGCGGATAACATATCTTTCATCTCACTTTGAGGCAATCTCCTATATACAATATTCATACAAACATAATCTGATATGCTTCTCCGCAGGACTGAAATTATGTAAGTAACACACTAACTTCAGTTCAGGCTACACTTTTTTAAAATAGCCACAGTTTTTTAAACTCTAACCAAGATGTTTTTTGCCAAGGTCAAACAAAACAAGCCTCTCTTTAAGGGTCTCAAACCTGACCTGAGAATAAGAACATAAGGCCAGGCAAAATGTTACACCGACATGATGGGCTGCTGGGTATACTGCACGCTTTGGCGTGATGCCGGTTTGGCTGGATAATAAGAGTAAGTCTCCCGAGCCATAAAATCTGTGTTCAAGCTGGTTCAAATCCAGCTGAAAAGGTCCCTGAGCAAGATACTGAATATCTGTAGTTGACCCCGGGGTGTGACCTTTAACTACTATATTCATTATGAAAGCCAACAAAGAATTTTCCTGTGGGGATCAATAAAATACGGTCTTTCATATATACGGTGCAGTAATTATAGATCTTTTCATGAAGATGACCTGTAATGAGCTGACAGCCCTGCCCTCTGCACAACGTATGTGGAGATAAGCTGACTCTGCCCTCTCATGACCCCAAAGAGGAAAGAGCGGGTTAAGGAATGAATAAACGAACATGCATGACATTTGCTGTGGGAAAATATTATTTTCATGTGCATTATCCTCGCAGTACGCTGTCAGCAGAACAGGGGAGGAAGAAATCACATACAAATGATTTTCAAATGTTAAATTACTGCTCACAGAACATGGACAATAAACTCTATAAATGCAGTTTTTACTCACCTCTGCATGATAATAGTCACAATGAGGAGTTCCTGCATGAAACGCAACGAGTGATATTATTTCATTATTCCCATTCAGTGGGGTTTTTGTTGAATGGGCCTCTCTGTGCTGCCTGTTCAGAGCACTTTCAGAGGGAATTTCTTATCTGGCCACGCAGTGTGTTTTTGAAACAATGACTTAGATAAAACCAAAATAACAACATTTTCTGACAGTTTAACAGCTAAAACTCATGTCATTAGTTAGGGGACACTCCACTTTGCAGCTGTCTGTCTGCAGCACAGCAATATAGCATGGGGGCATCAAAGGAAATGGAAATATGACATGTTGTGTGAAACACTATTATATAGTCTGTCGACTACATCCTATGGTTGTGTCCCATGCCATTTGGTGGTGCATTAAAGGCTGTTTCAGTGTTGATTTTTGTAAGATGTCAGTGTCCTGAAGTATATCTCAAAAACATGAATATATGAAATGGGTCTCAGGCAGTTGTGGGAAGGACAAGGAGTGAGGCAAGGTATAAATTGACGCGGAGTATGAGCTCTGAGGAAAAACAAGCTTTAAAGCCCATCACAAGGTGTGCAAAAAACACAGTGGATTTAACACATGAAGAGCTTCTTCTGTTTTATGCTCAAATAAAAACACTGGGGTCCCAGGTTTCACGGTGCAGTTGTGAATTATTCTGCTTTTTGAACATTGTTATCATGGCCTTTGTGTTCGCTGTTGTTATTCCATGAAGAGAGCAAGAGCAAAAGTGACAGAAAAGCAGCATTTGGTGTGACACTTTCCAATATCTGATCCAGGGTTGGGAACCGCATCTGAACCCAAAACAACCTGAAGCCAAAGCACAAACACCTTATCCCTCTTTTAAATCTCACATCATCACATTTCAGCGAAAAAATCTTTCATATCTTACAGACAGCAGCAGTGTGAGGTGTGGGCCTCCAGATCTTTTTTTACAGTGATTGAAGGAGAAACATGTATGGATTTTTAAATTGAGCGGTGTTCTCCTTTAATCTGAGCGGCCACTAGTGCCTGATGAAAGTGCCTAAAATGTTTATCCTTCTTTAAGCAACTGTAGGTGCTGTGACAGCTCTGCTTTTGGAGCAGCTGAGCCTGTGGGAAGAGGGGGATTGTATGTTACTACAGATTGTATATGAACACATCTCCTTTAAAGTGACACTGATCACACAGACAGGCCATGTGGCCTGGAAGCAATCTGTGAAGGTGACAACTGTTGAGGACCAGGATTAGATGACAAATGTCAGTGGAAAAGACTCGTTTTTTTTTGTCCCACACGCTCTGAACTCATTTGTGTTTTCGAGGGAAATATTTCTGAAATCATGCAGCGGCATCGGTGGAACTGTAGCGCGTATTCAGGGCTGAAAGGTGAAACCGCCTCTCAATAGAGGGGAACGTCGGCATGCAAAGAAGCTTGTAACGAACTGAGCCTTTGCATGAAAACTGGAGGATTTGGGGATTGAGAGAGAAGTAAAATTGATAATGTGTGAAAGAGCTGAGGGGAAAAAGAAAGTGAGAGAAGCAACATGCTCGCTGGCTGGTGTTATGAGATGCCGTCTGGAGGAGAAGCATCCTGTTTCCTCTCGCAGTAATCACTTTACAACCTCAGAATCTTCACTTGACCTCGCTAAAATTTGTTCGTGGATCATTTCAACCCATTCTCTCCACCCAGATTCTTCTATAATCTGCTCATGAAACACAATCCCTCAGATACCTGCAGCAATACTTAAATGCTGGTCATGACTGACATCTATCGTGGTAACATATTGTGGGAGGAAACTGAAGTCTACATTGATTCAACACTTGTACTGCTAATCTGCATAATTGCCATGTGCTTTAAGCATGCGCTGACATGCGAAAGAATCCAACACTGAAATAGAGCTCAGAGTAAACACCTTCTGTCACATCCATGAATTTATCATGAATGTTATTTCAATGCTCGCTTTTATCCTTTCGGATTTTGTAAATGATTTCATATCGATCGCAGTCGATTGAGCAATCTCCGTTTTCCTCAGCGGGAGGGGGGGGGTCTATTACAGCAAAACCCAGGATCCAGAGGAAAGCTATCGAGACAGCTGCACATGTGAACAAATTGTCTCCCTCTAGTGTTCTTGGCTCTCTGCTTCTCCTTTGCTGAGGCTAAAGCACCTCTCAGACTGCAGGGAGGGAGCCAAAGCGAAACATGCATAATTGACAGTCCTATTTCAGGAATTAGCCACCCACCTCACCGACGTCTACCTGCTCTTTCATCTTGCCTGGAATAAGTCACCATTTTGTAGAAGTCCATTTCAGTCATACGGGATTATTTAATTGCAATCTGATGAGATAAATAAATAAAAATGTCTGCTCCCAGCATTGATTGTTGTGTAAAGACCTCGTTGATTGATCACAATGTGTGAGGATTAGTGGCACCAGGCACAATTGTCACCACATAGAGGAACTGTTTGAAGCCAGATCAGTAGGAAGGATGTTCTGGTGATGAGTGATTTCTCTCTCCCCATTACGCCTTCTGTAACTACGCAGATGAGTTAATTAAGCTGTGCCAGAGGCTACACACTAGCATTCCAGGTAGATGGGCCACTGTGATCTTCAGACATCCTTATTATTAAAAAATTAAACTGTAATATTGACTTTTGAAATATCTAAAATGCATAAAGCTCTTCCGCGCCTTCAAATTACCCTTGCAAATTTAAAAAGAAAAAAAAAATGCAGTAATCCCCAGCGCCAAGTGCCCAAAAGCGCCTGGGGATACCACGCAGTAGCTTGTAGTACCCCAAAGGATCACAGATTCCTAAGAGTTTTAAAAAAATATTCAGACTATGCAAAGCAAATCCCAAAATACGGCACAAAGAGAACAGAGCCTCTGAATCTATATCTTTCTCTGTGACTGCATACATATTCGTAGCGATGGAGGCAATGGATCTACATCCTTGACCTCCGTATTAAAGGACCATTTGCATGTGGGGCTCTTCAGACCAATCAGGCTGCGACACCAGCAGATGATGACGACATCGTTTACCTGCTCCACTGGGCTGGGAGATAAGCTCGTGCCCCTGCTGCTCCCTGGAATGTTGTGGCTGCTGTTTGTACGACTCCGGAGAGGGCCGTGTGCTACAGATGATGACGGGTGGCATTAAAGCACCGTGTGGAGCCATCCTATCACCTGTACAGTCAGCAGCGGGGAGAACGATGTGCACGTTGGCCTTTTGCAGAGCTTTGTCAAGAGCGAAGCAGTGCTACAGCCCTCCCCCACTCGCACCGCCTGACAGTGAAGCAGCCCAGAAACAGCCAAGCATTATCAATCTCCTTTGGATTGGTTGAACTTTTTTAAATTTTTTATTTAACATTATTTTGTGTCTATGTGCTTGCAGCCCCTCCGAATCTCTCTTTCCTCCCTCTCTGTCAAAGCCCATTAAAGCCCGTTTTGTTGAAATCCTCCTCGGGACAGCTGTGCACCATGCTCCCTGGCTTATCATGCAAATTTTCAGCACACACTCAAGATTTCCTCTCTATGGCGGCGTTAAGACGCAGCCATTCATGCATGCACGCAGCTGCATTTGTTGTTGCTGCACGGACAACGGTCGCACAATTGAGTAACTCTGACCCCAGCTCTGGTACCTCTCTCTTAATTTGTGTGCATGCGCCATACGTCAGATATATTTTTAAGTCTACCACAGGCTAAGAATAGCACAATAAGCAGGCCTCTCCGGACACACCAGCTAAGTGCTGCTCTCTGTCTCTCCCCGGCTCACTCTTTGTTTTCTCCCACCCCATTCTCTCCCCTTTACTTAATTCTCCCCCTCCCTAACTGGCTGCCAGCATATATTCTCTCAGTTGCCAGCCACTTCCTATTCTGCAACCACTAACCTTAACACTGACCTTGCCTTGTCTGTGCCATTGAGACGCGAGCGAGAGATACCATATCCTCCACTTCCCCCCACTATGCTGCAGGGTAGAATTTTGCCTGTCTCATCAGTCTTCCGGTGGCCGGAGTACACCTTGTTATTTCTCCCAGATTCCTGCACGTTTCGCTTTTCAGCTCATCAGTGCCCAGACTGGAAAACATTGCTCTTGGCTCGAAGAGAGACCCAGCTTTGGCATATAGACCCAAGCTGTCAATGCAGATTAGCTTTATCAGATAAAGTTTATCTGCAAAAAAATTCTGCGTCCCCTGGTTGGGTTCTGGCCTAATTCTGGGTTACGATTGATATGATGACGCAGGCTCTGAGGACGACGAAATTGGCCTGCTCTGATTTTAGCCTGCCGCAGCGGCCCGTCCGTGGCATGACACTGCATCAGTGTGTATGAGCCGTGCTCAATCCTAATAGTCAGCCTTAATGGGGATTATATTAGGTATACATTAGGCCTGGAGGTTGCTGGCTATTGACAGTAATTGTCATGATTTCCCTGTCTCGTGTCAGCAAAATAAGTGCCCTTCATTCTTTGCACTCACTTTGTTTTGTTCTCTTATTTTGTCTTTGAGGATGCTGCTCCGTGAGAGGAATGTATAAATATCGAAAGTCCTCACATTAGGACACAAACAGCCACGAGCGTCTACTCATATTTTCTTGATGCAATTCATTTGGTGTTGTGAATTATCAATTTCTGCAACTGAAATATCAAAACACACTTTTTTATATTCAAAACGGTACTGAGGTTGTTTTCAAGAGGTCCTTGAGAGATAGTCTTAGCCAGGGTTGTTGTGCACCCTGGTAAGGAACAAAAATCTCTCTGGATGGTGTTTGAATGTCACATGAAGGGACCAACAGTCATTTCCATTCCACCACCACAAGAGGGCACTTTGAGGACATGTGATCACAGGGGGAGCTGATGTCATTTGTGTTTATGAGTCTTTGTCTACGTGTGCAGCCATGGAGGTGGTTCAAAGTGACAGGACCCCTTGTGTTCCTTATGGGAGTGGCCAGTCTAGAAATCACACCCAGGTCTGCCACCCACAGTCACCGTCTGGCCTCTCTGACTGAGGGAAGAGCTTGTAAGACACGCAGGCTGCTGCAGGAGGAACAACCACAGACTCCATTATTCCTGTGTACAGTCTCAGGAAGGAGGTTCAATTGTAGACCAACTTGAACCTCTTAGATTGGTGGTGAGCGAGAGTTGTACGCAGAGCTCTTCAAAAACAGAAGAAAATTGTCTTTTCCAACACACAAACACATACACACATAAAGATGAATGAAGCAAACACACACACACACACACACACACACACACACACACACACACACACACACACACACACACTCCCCCACCAACATTAAGGCTGTAATACACTCCATGCTCTTAGTGCCTTTTTATATAGCCTTCTCTGAACATGGGGGTGCAGCACATGAGGCTGAAGGGGAATTAAATGTACAAGGACACAAGAGGGCAGTGGGGTTGCCGGGTATAAAGGAGTACACCAGGGCTGAGTCTTATTGAGTGTGCCTGAAAGAAAGGAGGCAGCTCACTCAAAACAAGCCCGGGTGGAGAGATGAAGGCATGGCAGCAGTAAATGATGCTAGCCTTCTACACCTTGTCAGTTATTAGGAGAAGCCAGAAGAGATATCTGACATTACTTGTTGTTTGCAGAGAAAATAATTGGCAGGCAGGGCCGGCTCTCTGGTACCTACAGTCCTGCACTTGGAGGAGATGTTCCCTTTTAAGAACAATATAAACAAAAACTTACTTCCTAATAATTCCTCGCAAAAAGACGTCAATAAAACAAAAAGTGCTGCAGAATGAATCCCTAATCGGAAGATGTGTTTGCTTTCCCACGTCCCTTAAACCTGCTCTGCAGTGGAACACTGTCTGGCTGCTTGGCTAATAATATTTTGTATTGGCAGACATGTATTAATTTGGATGATTTGTTGGAATAAGCTCAACAGAATAATTATATAATGATGAACAAGTGATTAAATGGAGATCCAAGTTAAAGGAGAGATTGATACTTACGAGGGAGGGGGAGGCCCCCAAGTTCACTTTCTCTGAGCCTCGAACCGTGCTTAAAAATAAACAGCGTGCCAGCCACTAGTTTCGTTCTGTTTTGGTTCCTGCTTCTAAGCTATAAATACACACAATTTATTCAGCAGGTGTTTTCAGTACGTCGGCTGGTGTGCAGATAATATCATCGCTTAGTTTTGTTCACTCTGTCTGTCTTTTCTCTTCTCATTTTATTCAATACATCTTGCTCTTCCCTGAACTGTAGCACCATACTGTTTAATAGCCATCAATCATATAATCTATCTCAATATCCAGTGGGGAGGTTTATACTACTCCAGCATGGTTGGCATCATGTCAGATGTTTACTACTGACTATGTCCTCCTGAGCCACAGGGTGGCCTGGGCACCAGTCTCACACCTCCTTGTGCCACACAGTGACCGCAGGAAGCTCTGGTTCCTCTGTCATGTCAGACTTTAACACATCTCACAGGTCATGAAGATCACACAAAGAGCATGCACCAGCCTTTTCTCTGGTCCCCAACATACCTCTGCATACATGATCTGACTCTGCTGTTGTGTTATTTCCATCTCTCTGGTCATTATCTAACCCACTTATACCCTGCTGGAGGAGGGGTCTTCTGTGAGGCGACGGTGCTCACCACTTAACCACTTGACCAATTGTTTAATTTATTTAGTTCCGTATTTTTCACCGTATTTCAGACTGAGTCCTCTGTGACCAACAGATACAAAAGTATTTGTGATGGAGTATTTCTAGGTGTGATTAACCATGGACCGAGATCTGTCCATAATAAGTGCTATTGCGCTTTGTGCACCCTGCCTGTATAAATATAGTTAAAAAGACATCTATGACTGCTAATTACACAACCTCACCAGTCCCCATGAGGGCTGACACCTATGTCAAGGACTCAAGGGAGATGCTGTTGTTGATTACTAAACTTATGAAAAAGACAGTGTGGTTGACCTCCTGTGGTGTAAAAAAAAAAGCAAGCTGAGAGAAAATTCAAACAATCATCAAAGGGTGTAAATAACTCAGCTCATTTTATTTCACTTCACAGAAAGTGCTTCCTCTATTCTCCTGGAGTTTATCAAATGCAGCTTGCTGAGATGCTTTTCCTATTATTGTGGCACCCTTACAGGAACCATAGAGAAAGATATTTCTAAAATGTAAAAACCCGCTGGCTGGCACATCACTGTTATTTACGCGTAATGTAGTCAAAAGTGGGGTATCTGAAGGTTTCATACAAATAAGCGGAGAATGTCTGTGCTTTGATGCTCTGCGGCAATGTAGCAGTAGGTTAGCATTCCTGGAACGTTCAATCACCATGCAGATCATTTTCACGAGCGCCACTGAATCATGAAGGACACTTAAGTCTGAGATGTGATCAAAATACAGGAGCAGCACTCGGCACTCAGAGTTTGTTAAAGGTAGTGATGCAACATTGTCCATTTGTTTTCCCCTTTGCTCCACAGAGTCTCTGTTTCCTCCTTTTATATACACATGAGCAGCTCTATGCATGCAGCATACCCTGTGTCCTCTGCAGAGTGGCATGGTTGGTTAAATGAGACAAACAGCCCTGTGTCATAGACATCTTTCAAAAATAACTTTGGGCACCATATTTTTTTAAGAGCTTGTGATATAAAAAAAATACATGAGCATAGTCTGACTAGTCAAATCTTGTCGCTTTCTGGGGGAGAAGAGATGATATGCAATAATTTGCCGGTCATAATGTGCTCTAGGCAGCCCTGGAAAGGACAGACTGCAGTTGCAGGTGTACACTCGGTTACATTCAGTCCCACAGTAACCTGTAGGTATAGTGCCACCATGTGCTTAGCTGTATTCATTACAATGCTCTTGTTTCAAAGTCTGTGAATGTGCGTCGCAAGGAGGCTTGTAAAAAGTTATTAGAAAATGTAATGTTTTCTTTTTTTTTGAGCAGCCATCATAAAAGAAGCATCATATCATACTCAAGGTAAATGGAAGAGATGGAACTTTTCACGAAGCAGCTGTTTTGTAAATGGCCTTTTGCTGAGGAAGCTTGTAATGTACAAACACAACAGCACCCCATCAGTCAACAGGAAGTGCAGAGTATCTGTGGGTGCTGTAAACTGAAAAGGCAGACTCAGCACTGAGTGTTTTTCGTCGATCTTTCAGAGGACTTGTTGCAGGATGACAGACAGACACCCCAGGAAGTGCAGGAGAGGGAGCGGGGAGCAGGTGGCAGGAGCCGGCCCGTTACTGCTGACGCCGTCCGGCACAGCCTGGTTCTGCCTGCGCACGCTCCTGGTGCGAAGGGTGGTGGTCTTCTTGGTCCGGATGGAGGTGCTGTCTGTGGTGAAGAAGTGGTCTGTGGCCAGGGTTATGGAGGTGGTGCTGAGGGTGTCACCGAGTGAGGCATCGGTCTGGAGTGCGTTCTCTGAAAACTGATTGCTAGTCAGGCGGGTGCTTCTGGGTGGCGAGGTGAAGGGAGATGATCTACCACTCTCTGTGGGGCTGTGGGGGGTGCTCAGCAGACTGGACAGGTACCACCACCCAGTGACTCCCACGTGCGGGGGCACTGGGCTCAGTTCTTGGGCGCTCGCTGCCAAGGGCGGCAGGTTGTAGGAGGCGAAATGCCACCCTCCAGTCCTGCCCGGGCGCACCCCACCACAGACAGGCTGGGTGTGGCAGGGGCAGCCCAGGACCCGGGCGGGGGTGTGCTGAGTCCAGGAGAGCAGGTAGCTGGTTTCCTCCTGGAGGTGACACGCCCAGGGGTTGTTGCCCAGAGTGACGACCCTCAGAGACGCCAACTTGTCCAACACTCCAGCAGGCAAAGCCGTAAAGCGGTTTGCATGCAAATAGAAGTAAGTCAGTCTGTGGAGGCGGTCCAAAGAGCCAGGAAGAACCTTCACGAGCAGGTTGTGGGATAGGTCGGCAACCTCCAGGTGTGAGGGCAAGTTGGTCGGTAGCGTCCAGAAGTGATTGTGGCTCAGGTTGAGCGTGCACATATTGATCAGGGTGTTGTTGATGAAGATGGCGCGCTCCAGCTTGTTGCTGGACACGTCCAGAGTCCGCAGATTCCACTGGTACACCGTGTCATTCTTGTCCAGCAGCTGGAGACGGTTGGAGGCTGCGTACAGGTGCCAGAGGGAGCGGGGCAAACCAGCCGGGAGGTGGCTCAGCCGATTGTGGGACAGATCGAGGACGCGGAGATGGGTGTACGCGGTGAGCTGGCCGTCCAGGTTGTGGAAGCGGTTGTGGGACACGTTGAGGGAGAGTATGTTGTGCTGGAGGCCATTGGGCAACTGTCTGAGACCCCTCCAGGAACAGTCTACCTCCCTGTGGCTGCGGCTGCACGAGCAGACGGAGGGACACACGGCGGAGACGTGCAGCCCCGGCAGCAACGCCAGCAGGAGGAACAGCAGGACCTGGTGAGGGGGGAGCTCCAGCAGCACATGCCTGCTAAAAGAAAGACGGGGAGATGGGGGATGTTAGTGTTTGTCTTACGCAGCATCCTGCTGTGCTCTGCCAGGCTCGCAAGTGATGCCTGCAGTGTGCCCTAGGTAGTGAATGCAGGGAACCTTCTATCTGCAGAAGTACAGTGACTGCAGAGAGCTGCACTAAATAAAACTTGTTTCATCGTGTCTTAGAGCTCCACCCTCTGCTAGGATGTCTCGCTCTCTCGCTCTCCCTCTCTCTCTGTTCTGTTGATATGCACCAACGTATCTCTATGTTTGCTGCACATCACTAGATTGCTTGAAGGTACATACAGTCAAAGAACATGCCCCGAACCATGGAGGAAATGTTTATATGGATTGTGGAGCAGCAGAGGTGCTCTTTCTGTGTTCATATGCACCATCAGCAGAGGGTAGAAATGTATCCTTTTTTATTTCCTAGCACTGATAAATATTTGACTCGATCTGCAAAAGGATATTTCTAGTCTATTCAGGGATATCGTTCATCACAAAGGATGAGAAATCCCTGTAGTCATTTTCCCTGGCACCAGTTTGCGTCTTCAGTCATCAGTGGTTGTCAGAGCAGTCAGTCCCATGCTCTCAGAGGAGGAGAACTAGCTCAATAGATGGGTTTTATTAATGACTCCACAGAGAACTCATGCATCAGCTGGTCCGACGGGCAGGCAAAGACACAGCCAGGAGCTCTACACTGCAGTGTACTGTATATGTGTGCTAGGGTGTGGTGGAATGTGTGAGTAAAAAAAAAAAGAAAAGAGAGTCTTTGAATTTGTGCATAACTCACCTTCTCATCTTATCATTCCAGTCACTTTTCTCTGCTCCTTGCTGCTGTCCAGCCTCTCTCTTCCCTCTCCTCTCCTGCTTTCAAGCTCAGGACCAGCTGCTGCTCTGCTGAAGGTGATTTTATTTTTCTATGCCTCAATCCCCCCCTCCTAGAATCTGACCCTTGCTCACTTGTCCAGTGCAGGTGTTTAAAGTTATCCTCACTGCCTTGCAGTCTGCTCCTTTTTTGTCCTCTTTGCCTCTTATATGGATCTTTTTGGGTTAGCGCGATCAGGCACTGCAGGCTCTGGATTTACTCTGTGCAGTGGAAGTGAGGGAGGGGTGGGGTGTCGGTGAGTGTGTGTGGGGAGGGTAGGGATGGGGGTATTAGGAGGGGGGAAAGGAGAAATGGAGCGCATAATGGAGGGGTCCCTGCATACAAGGCTGCCACGGTGGAAACTCCTCAATCCCTTATCTGGCAGCTTTCAGGCTTTACTCCTGCATTTAAAGTGACAACTATTGTTGTGCTGAGATTAATTGACTGATTGTGGTCCTGATTGTACTCCAAATAAATTAGACTGTTATCGCTTATCGCTCAAATCAATATTAGCACTCTCCGAAGCATCCCATTACAAAGTAAGACTGCTGTAAGCGGTTGATGTTTTCTCTGTGTAAATTTGGACACTGCCACAAAAAACCCACAAGATTTATTGCAGAGGACATTTGTCTGCTGCAGCTTCCTTCCTGCCATCGGCAGCACAGGCATCTCTCCATCCTGCACTGCAGTGCCGTACTCCTGCCACACATCATAAACTCTGCACTACACAGGGCAGTGATGCATATGGTAGGTCTGCTTTAAGTTTAGGTAATTCAAGGAATTTGCATTGCAACACTGTAGATTCCCATTTTTTTCCAGCCAAAGCATCCGGGTGCTTGCTCTTGTCTTTCCGTTTGGAGCTCCTTTTTGCTCAGCTGTCACGGAAATGAAGCATCACTTTTGCGATGCATTTGCTCCTTTCTGTACTCCCTTGTATTGCCTGTCTGAGCTTCTGGTAGCTACCTGTACCGAGATTGAAACTCATGTGTTCTGTCATTGCTCCATACAATGAGCCTCAATGTCAAACCTCCCCTATACAGCAGGCTATGCTGTCAATTTGAGCTGTGTTAGCAGCAGAGAGAGAAAATAGTCATCCGAATCAGTCGTAACCAAGTTATCCGCTCTGAACGCCTGCTGCACAATACGAAAATAAGTTCCTGCCTGAGAAATATTTGACATCTGCTCTCACTGGGGGTGGCTGTATCCCCATCTCTGAAAGTTAGATATCACCCAGAGCTACCGCGGCACAGTGTGTTTCCGTCTCCCTGCTGTCAGCGCTGAGCTGCAGCTGAAGTGGCGGCTGCATTGAAAAGGGACAAACTATTCAGGCTGTTAATGAAAGCTTCACATCCATCATGACGTCACAAGCAAGTAGATGAACAAATATCTGCCCAGGACGGCGGAAACAACCGCATATTGGTTTTTTGAAAAGCTTTTTTGTGTGGGCCTGTCAGCTCTGGCTGAGGTGAAAGAGAGTGTTCTCTCAGAGCTGAGCGCCACTGCCTGGGAGAGGCACTTTCTCTGCTTGCTAATCAAGCAGACCTCTTTGTCTTTCTCTCTCTCTCTCTCTCTAACCTTTGCTCACACATGTTACACAGTCACAACTAAATACGAAATGGGGGTGTGATTGACAAAAAAAACCTGAGACTAAGTTTGTCATCTTTTATTTCCTCTTCATGTACACTTCAAATAGTTTGTCATAGCTTGACTTGCGCAAAAGCATATCACAATCATAAAACATTTTAATATTCAAAGCTCAAAAAAACAAAATACAGAAGCAAATCCATTTTAACCAAAATGTTTGGCATACACCATTTCAGCTTTTACAGTGAAGAAAAAAAAAAGAGTGAATGTATCATGAATGTACCATTTGGACCATTTTGGACATTAAAGCAGTTGCTCAGCAAAACCAAAACCAAACTCTCTCTCTCTCTCTCTTTCTCTATCTCTCACACACACACGCACACACACATAAGTCTACTTGGCATCTTTTGGTTCCTCTTTGCTCTCAGAGGTGGAGGCTTCTACAGCTTTGCTTTGCTGGGATTCGGCTGTGGTGACTTGCGGATTCGAGGAAGATGATTTTTCACTGGCTGAAGTTTCATTGCTGCTGCCGGCGTTTTCCTTCTTCTTCTCCCCTCCTTCTGCCTCCTTCTCCTCCTTCTCTTCCACTTTCTTCTCCTTCTCTTCCGCTTCCTTTTTCTTTTCTCCTGCCTCCTTCTCCCCTCCTGCCTCCTTCTTCTCCTCTCCTTCCTCCTTCTTCTCCTCCTTTCCCGTTTGTCCGTCCCGCTTTCCCTTCCCACCTTCTTCCTTACTGTCACCCACGTCTTCCTGTGTCTGACTGACGTCAGACATCAGCATGCTGCTCTCCTTGGGCTCGCCCTCTGCCTTGCTTTTGTTCTTCCTGGCTGTTCCCATCCAGTACTCAGAGTTGCTGATCAGGTCTCCGGTGCTGCTCAGCGCCTTGAGGTGTGAGCTCAGCTGGCACACCTTACATGCCAACACGAGCGTGGAAATCAGCAGAATAGTGCAAGCTATGATCAACCCGCCAGTCACCATTAACACTGGAGCACATTCCCTCCAGTAAAATGTAATGGGCGTGTCCTTAGGTATGGTGGGTTTGGGCGCAGGTGGAGGTGGAGGTGAAGTGCGTGGACTTTTGGTGGATGTGCTGAAGGTCGTAGGTGACTGAGTGCTGATGGAGTCGTTGGAGATGTTTAAACTGTTGGTGACATTGGACAGGTCACTGGTGCTTGTTGTCAAAGCAGAATGTTTAACACTCCAATTATAAGGAGCAGTAAATCCTTGTTCAGCTTGGACTCTGCCCGGGATGAAGCAAAAGAGGAAGAGGAGGCCGATCATGTTGGTAACTGAGAAGACATGGATTGAAAGAGACGGTTTGAGGTCAGATTAGTTATAGTATAAACTCAAACACAAATGCACAAAGCAGAATCAAATCAAAATTAAAGAAATATATGTTGGGGAGTGACGGCAGATCTCCATCCTGCAGCTCCTATACAAGTGGTTAACACAGGGTTAAAGCAGGGAATATGCCCTGGACATGTCTCCAGTCAATCAGACAACACACACCACTCACTCTCATAATTTCATGTCTCTAAACACGCATGTTTTTGTACCGTGGGGCAAACCAGACTAGCAGAGAAAACCAACATGCACACAGGGAGAACTCCATACAAAGAAGTTCCTAGTCTAATCGGGATACGAACCTGGGGACCTTTTTGCTGTGATTATGACCATAAATAAATAATAATATAATGCTGGATACTTTATACATCCTATTATTCTGTGGCATTATTCCTCACTTGGTGAAGCCCCCTTTCGGGGCAACTACAGCTGCTACGGTCTGGTGTCGTGCTCAGGGAGACCTCAACCTTGGTTTCCAACCTAAAATCCTATATTGCAATTTAAGATCCATAGCCAATTGGTCATGGTCAACTCAATTTGGTTCCGATAGGTATCTTGAAGATTAAGACAATCATATACAAGGTAGATTCGCTTAAGGTTATCTTCAGCAATAAATTACTGCATACAAGACTTCATCCATGTCTAATAATTCAGTATCTGCAGCAATGACATAAGTACCTCTGCCACTGTATACTTTTAACTAATCAAAATCTTTGAGAATGAAATTCGAGCTAATATATCAGAAGATGCATGACTGTCACATTTCCATTACTGTATATACTGTATATCATTCCCACGACTTTCATAAACAGAGTCAAATAGACAAAAGATAAAAGAATCACACATGATTTGCTCTGGACTAACCCATGCAACAAATACTTATATTAGCAGCTACTCCCTCTCACACATCTGCCCGACAGCGTTTTAATATTTAGTCCACATTCATTGGCCAATTTATGATCACTCACAGGTTTTAAAACAATATATTAAGTATTAGATAGTAAGGGAAAATGTCACTTACATTATAGTTGATATAGTTCCAAGATGAAGAAAGTTGTGTGCAAAGGCAAAGCAAGACGCAGAATGTGTGAAAGACCTATGAGATAACGATTGTCATCACTGGCACGCTCATCTGGCAGTGCTCTTACTTCTCCTTTTGGACTATATTTAACTGAGGAAGTGGTCTTGATGCTCTGTGCACCGCTCAAGCTCATCTCAGGCACATCTGCTCAACTAAAAAAAGTTCCAGACATGCTGAAGACTCACTTCCAGTTCGATGTTGCTGCTCTGGCTTAGCGATTAGCCTTTTTTTTCTCTCTTTTTTTTTAAGTGCATTAGTCTACTACTGAATCGATTCATTTTGGACTTTCACATGACGTATGTGTACACGTACGTGGTTCCGCCTTGTCCACAGTCCCAACCACTACGTAAGCTTCTCTCATGCGGAAAAGCAGTATGTTGCGTTTATCTTTTAGAATCAGTTTGACTATTTTCAGAGATGGTGTGATAGTTTCTGTTTGTGGTCAGCACAATGCTGTTGACAACCTCGTGCATAGCTTATAATAACTTTGTCTTCTCTCTGCCACCCACAACTGCAGTAAATATGCATGCGTCCGTCTTCTTCAGTGTCATCTATATATTTCTGGCTGAGTCACAGTTGATCAATGACAACTCCTACCGCAGTTCAACATCTAATGTTGTGCACCAATAGCATATAGCCCTTTGACGCATCATCAGGCCAAAGCACATGTACAGTAATGGAAAATGTTGCATAAGGTCACACAAATACTTGGTTAGGGTTAGGGGTTAGGGTCTGGAAGGGCGAGACCCGGTGTACCGTGTGAAAGCACGGTCCATGCCTGTTGTCTGTGTATTTCTACGTCTGTATTTCTACATCTATCCTGTCTGTAGGATGACATCTTGAGAGCCTCAGACACGTGGAGAGCAGGGATGAAAGAGGATGTGCCCCAATAAGGGGCCGGAGGTGCACGGGCCCTCCCCCAGTCAGCCCTGCCCCTGGTACCTGGTCGGCCTACGGCGTTTGCCGTATTGGACCAGGGTCCAATCGGACATTATAAAAGTCGTCGGTCTGTTGTTGTATATATATTTTTTTATGTTCATATTTAGTATGCAAGTAATATAGTAAATAAAGGTAAGTAAAATGTATAAAAGGTAACTATAAGGTTTCAATAAAATAGAAAAGAGGTAAGTATAGGAAATAAGTTTTTTTTAAGGTAAATAAGAGGTAAGTAAATCAGAGGCAAGTAAATCTAATACAATATTTTTTTATTGTATTTTCCATGTTTTATTTTTTAATTTGTTTATTTATTTATTTATTTATTTATTTATTTTTTTTTTTTTTAATAGTCTAATAGTTAAATAAGAAATCAATAAATGTGAAATACAATAATGTAATTATATATTTATTTTCCCCTCATACTGCTACAGGGTAAGTATAATGGATCTTAAACAAATTTGAAATGTTTCTAAAGTTGGGGATAGAATAGGACGAGTGTTAGGAGTTTGGAAGGGGGATAGGTTAGGGTTAGGGTTAGGGTTGGGGTTAGGGTTACTGGAGACCATCCAGGGTGTTGCAATATGGATTTATACAGCAGGTATACAGCAGGTTAAGAACATGGAGGGATGTTCATTTTCTGCTGAAGGGGAATGAATCTACTCTAACATGCCAGTGCCCACGCTGAAAATCTGGAGATTTTCTGAAATAGAAAAGTGATGCGACAAATATTTACATATTAGTGTAGTTTATTATGTTTATTAAGCAGCCATCACTGCTAATCCCCTTTGGGTTAGGGTTAGGGTTGGGGGGGTTAGGGTTAGGGTTAGGGTTAGTTGGTATGTTGCGTCATCCCTGCAGACATGCAAACTGGAGCTACTGAAATCTGGATTCATCAATCATGGCACCCCAGTAGTACCTCTTTGAGCTCAAGACTACTGTCTGCATTTGTCATTGCAACACACACACACACACAGTGGAACCTCAAGATACAAAATTAATTTGTGGACTTTCGTATTCTAAAAATGTAGTATTATGAAAAAAGAATTCATACCCTCCACCAACAAAGCACTTGTTTTAATATAATATATTTTATATAATATTCTATTTAATGTAATATTAAAATATATGACTGTCTATAGGTGTAAAAAGGACCGGGGGGCACTTTCGATTTCGTTTTCATATTTTGAATATTTTTCCTTTAAATGGGACGGACATTTAATTGGCCGTTTGTATGTATATACATATATCTTTCACCATGTACTGGTGGTGGCCTTACGTGTTGAAGAAATAAAGTGAGCACACAGATTGTCAACCCACACTGATTGTGTTGCATTAATAGAGCTTCTACAGGAAATGCTGATGTAATTTGCATGAATAAGCAGCACTATCAGGCCTCTTATGTGTAAGAGGAAGTGAAACAAGAGGGATGAAGGAGACGTAATCTCAACAAAACCCTCACCTTCCCTTGGGTGATAGAAAGTCCCACTTTGACTAAAAACACACATTTGTCCTTTGCATGAATTAATTTACTTTCTCCACACTGGCTTGCAGCTGGTCAGTGCAGCTTCATTGTACCACAGCTTCCCCAAGTATAATAATAACACCTTAAACTGAAATTAGTTAGATCTGACTAGCTGGTTACTACTTCTAAGGATCTAATTTTGAGATAGGTGCATTGTTGTTCTCAAACATTAATATACCCTAAAATCCACAGTCAGCCTCATAAAACCAATGCTTAGAGGACGTAGACTGATGTGATTCACTCTCAAGGACTATCAAGGAGCAAATGATTGCAAAGACTATAGTTTAAGATCATAGTTTCACTTCCCTGTTCAGAACAAGACACCGCCATGAACTGGAAAGAGCAATGAAACAAAATGGCCACCACACCTCCTTTGCACCGTGGCTTTGCTTGTGAAACTAGATTTGGGAAGGGCTCACCTAGTAGCCTAGTTTCAGTTCAAATCATGAGCTCAGGATCGTGCTTGAACAATACCACAGCTAAACTGAGAGTGTCAGAAGTGTGGTTTACCTTTCCTTTATGTGACAGGACCGAGATCAGACTCTGATGTCAGGTAGATTTGCCGGGTGTTGATTTGAGTGATGGCGATTGGAGATGGGGCGCATCCAGTTCTCTAATATGTCAACCCACCATGTTAGAGACAATGAAGGACGGCCTATGGGGAACCGTTTCAATCAGGCAAACTTTTTGTGACCTCTCCAGCTTTATTGGCTTCTTCCCAATCGAATATGGCTCTTGGATTCAGACGTCATGTTTTGCCAATCATACGTCGAACCTGCTCAATCTGGAATGCTTGCCCTTTGTGAGAGTACAGTCTTGCAATTATCTTTAGATTTAGCACCCAGATAATCCCGCCTGCTCCAAAATCTCATTCACATGACTTGACTTGGTTTCGTTTCAGTGAGTCCTGGGAAACTCGCGGTGTCATTTAGAGATAGCCATCCAATTAAATCTTGTCGAGCTGAATTCTGATTTACTAACTGGCTGGCGAGAAGACGTTGGCTTGAGTGTCACAGAGTTCATAAGCCTCCTCCAATGCGGATATCCTTGTCTGGAGTGCGGCAATCATCTCTAACTATGACAGTCTGTGCGCTTCATTGATCCGGATGAGCGGAGAGGCGTAGCGCAGTCCACAATTCTGTCAGCGATCCGCTAAACTACTGTTTGGCTCGCTTTAACACTGCAGCCCAGGGTGTCATAAATTATCCTCCCAGTGTATGAGCTTTCATAGGGGGCCTCCATAATGTGACACAAGGGGAAAAGTAGTTTTTCCACAATGTTTTCACTGAACTTGAGGTTTGCTGCATTTTTTCCTTGATGTTTTTCATACGTTTAAAGGAAACATAGAACAAATGAACAAAATGGCCAGACATGTAAAGCAGGTTCAGAAACACTAGACTTTGCAATAGCACAGGCTTACCGTACTGGTGACCCCCTCCATTCTTATCTTATGGTGAGCATGCACAGTGGAAAGCACTGGTGATGCCATAAGTGGAGGTGACAGTCGAGGTCCTGGCATATGATTCACGTCATTTTCATACTCTGCATTAGTGAGTGCACAGCTAGGTATGTGTTCCCTGCCATCTGATTAGAGGCATTTCATCACAGGAAAACAGTGAGCACTTAGAAAACACTCTATATAAGCCGACTGCAACATTCCACCCACAACATACGTTTCAAATCCTGTGCCACTCTCTGTGTCCTTGCTACAAATAAACTTTCTGAATGACTCATCTGACCAAATCCCTTTTTTTCAGACCACAGCCTGTGGTACATGCTCTGATAAGCTTTAACATACATACATTTTTATATTGAGGGCAGTGGCGGCTCCTGAATATTCTGTCAGAGAGTTTCGGGTGAAATGTTTCTATGCTCGATTGTGGTTTTTCCTCAGTATCTGGTTCCTCGTCTGAGTCTGGCTCAGACATGTAAAGATGGATCGCTCCAGTTACCCCTTAGTTCAGAGAGAGATTACTCTCTCTCTGAACAAGCAAGAAACAAAAAATCACATGGTACTTCTTGTCAACGACAGGAAAAACAAGCCTTGAAGTAGTTGCCAGATAAACACGTAAGGGTGCCTGATTTGTGCAGGAACGGACGATGGTATTTTCACACTTACAAATAGGATTTTGAAAAGTTGTAAAATAGCCTCTGAGCCATTTCTGATTAACCATATGCTCCCAGAGAGAAGACCCAGAGATTGAGGGTCTACATTCCACTCAACCATTGTATCTGGATCCCCTTTAATATGCAATCAGAAGTGTATGCATCAGTCCAGAACAATAAACAAACAAAAACAACAACCAATTGTCACTTCCTTTAATTGCCATGCAAGAGAGAAAGGAGCGTCTGTGTCACTGAAGCCGTTTCCTCTCCCCAAAGTCTGCTCATGTGATCCAGTACCAGTTGGAGTCAAAGGGCTTTTGGTTGCAGTGCACCATCGATCAGGATACAAGCCTCTTTCTTTTCTGTTGGACCGATACCAGCGTAGAGGAATCCATCCATCACTGCTATTACTGAGGGCACTTTACATGCATCCTTACTGCTAACAGGTCTCAAGGACCGAGCGGGAGCACTGTTTATCACCATACTGACAATTCCCAAGGCCCCATTTTACAAACTTTTCAGAGTCATCATAACGCAGCATATGGATGAATGTGAAAAATCAGAGAGGGAAAGGCTTGCTGAGGCAATGTGTTCTGTTCTTTTATAGATTGCGACGATGCATAAATGTGGATCGATAACACCACTAAAGCATGTGTGCACAGTCAAGCATACCTTTTTTTTTTTTAGATTACTCAGATGCTTTGTGTTAGTGAAAGATTACACTTCACATGCTTCACGTCTCCTTCACACATGAATGTTGCTTGATACAATGCCATAAAGAGTCAGACCGTACTTGGTATTAAATGTGCACACCTGCAACAAGAGCTGAAGGTGACTGCCACGGCAGAGCTGTCTGCAAGCTCTTCATGCCACCTAGAGGCAAACTGGGATGCTTAAGCACCGCCACACAGTTGCTGGAAATCCATAACCTCTGCTAAAACGCATTAAGGATTGATTATTGACCCTGCGGAGAATTATTTCCCTCTATGAGTTTATTTACGTTTGCCAGGGTGAAACATTTCAAGCAGCATCGTTAATAGTGCAACCAGCCCAGTGTGTGATTCTGAATGGTGGCGCAATGTCAGACATGTGACACAGAGAGGTGTCGAAACGAGTCGAGGTCTGGTGACAGTGGAGTGCAGATGTTTCATCTCGGTGGAGAACCCTCCCTCCCACCCAACCCATCAGAGGCATTTCACCACAGGAATAACATCCTCCATATAAGCCAGGCCACACTGTGCCAGCAACCCCCACTCACAGCACAACAGTGCCACCGGATCCCTCTAACTCTGCACCTTTCTGTGGGTCCACTCCACAAATACACTTCCTGAGAACACGGGACTGTGTGACTCATCTGACCGAATGACTTTTTTTTTTAGTTGCAGCCTGTGGTTTTTGCAGCGCTAAGCTTTAATGTACACTCATTCCGATAGCGAGGGATTTAAGTGCCGCCACCATGTTGCAATATTGCCCTGTGTGTAATTTTCCATTCCGTGGAGAGGAATATTCTTCCCGCTGACGCAGTCTGATCACATCCCACACTGACACGCTCTGTTTAAATGTCGCACTGACGCACGAGCATCCTGTGCACACCGTCGATGGCGTCTCAGACCCTGTTTGCTCTGCTGCAGATGTAAATACAGATGCTACTTCAGGTCCCGCTGCCATTCCCCGTCTTTGTGGCGCCTGCTGCCCAAACCGAGCCCTCCCCCAGCCTCTCCCTCGTACCATTGTGATGCAGACTCGACTGGGCCAGCTCAGCATTTACCGAGGCGCCGCGGAGTCTAAATGGATGTTAATTGCTTAATTGTACCGTGCAGCGCACCTGTGTGGCGGCTCACAGGTGCACGCGTTTATCCACTCCATTCATTTTTAATTTGGAGCCCGTCTGCGTGGACTGCCTGGTAAAATGTACAACTCTTGTTTCAAAAGCAATGCATGCTTTAACACCCTGCCCCCCCCCAAAAAAAACCCAAAACAAAACATTGATTACATTCACATCTAGTAGTATCTCTCATGCTCGTCTGTGTTTTTCGCCTGTTTTTATGAGGCAGAAACCGCAATACGAGCGTCAGTTTTATCTGCCCCATTTGTTTTGCAGCATGCACTCATATTGAAACAGGCTTGTTATTCGAACAGGTTATTCTACGGTACATCGGTGATATTGCTCAACCACGGGGCAACGGTGTAATAAGCAGCCTCCAACGTTATTGTTACATGACAAGCCTCATTTTATTGTCTTCCATGGATGAAAACAGAAACCGCGTGTACAGAATGGTAGTCACATGCAATACAAAAATATGAATTCTTACACCAACATAAAAAAACATGTATTGGCCCATTCTAAAAAAATTGTACAGCTTTTATACAGTATTTTATACATGAAAAAAATATAAATATATATACACATCTGTAATAGCCATAGCAGTACCTATTCAAAAAATGTTGTGATGTATTTTACATATAAAATGTTTGTACAAATATTAGAAGAATTGGGTTCTTTTGCTTTACATTAAATAATGTATGTACATTACATACCATTGGGTTTGTGACAACATTAACTGCGGTCTTTCACAGAAAAAAAAAAAACAAAGAAAAAACACAACCCTACGAATTCCAACACAGGACGCTCACTCAGTCACACATGCACCCACACACGCACGTACACCTGACACACACCCACACACCACATAAATACAAGCACGCCAAACTGAAGCCAGCAACCACAAACAGTATACACAAGCGCGCACAAGAGGTAATGTTTTAGGAAGATATAGGACACTTCTGCGCCAGGTTCCTGATTTATATAGACTTTTTTTCTTTTGCGCATAAAAATCGCTCAACCTCTCGAAAGAAGTATCTCTCCAAGTAACTCTTATTGTCATAAGGTGCACTTTACACTTCAATGGATGGACATTTTTATTTTAAAAAAAATAAAAAAGAGAAGAAGTCTTTAATCGTAAATAGCCAGCATGGTTCTATTCCCTTGCGGATTGTGAACAATGAGGGGAATATTTCTTATCCTTTCAACGTCATCATCAGTGCCCTTTGTTAATTTTTTTCTCAAAAGCTTCCAATGAACAGTGAATTAACCAGGTATTACTCCAAAAAGACAACATACAAGTGAGCATATCACACCTCTGAGACCTTCCTCGGGGTGGGGGTCAGGGGAGGATGAAAACACTGCAAATGTGACTATTTAAAACCAAACTAAACAACAACAACAAAAATGAAGAGTTCATGATTCGATTTTTTTTTCTTTTTCTGATGACAAAGTGCATATTGTGTCTAGACATGGGCTGGTGACCATCTCAGCACATGCCGTCACACACTCACACACACGATAAAAAAGTGAGAGAAAGGAGAGAGAGAGAGAGAGAGGAGCGAGGAGGCAGTCGGTTTGAGAACATCACTCAAGCAGCCTGTCAAATGTGTGTCCACCCCTCTGGGAGAACAGAGACAAATGAAGAGGTCCATTTTTTATGTCCAGCAGTGGGTTTCGTTTCATGTGTGTGTGCTTCATAGAAAAGGGAAGAGGGAGGGGGAAAAAAAAAGAAGGGGGGGTTGAGGGGCACGTGGTCAGACCCCCGGCGAGAACAACCACATCACAGCAGCACAGAGAAGAAGGTGAGCAGCTACTCACAGGCCTCAGAGTCCCGCACCACGTTACACTACGCAATCAGATGGAGGGCGAGGAGGTGTCGGACGAACGGAGAGAGAAAGTGTGGAGGACAAAGCCCTCCCCTCCTCCTCCTCCGTCGCACCTCCCTCCACCCATCCTCTCTTCACCCGACGAGGGAAAACGCAACGGTTAGACATGGAAGATCAGACTGGATTAGTGGAAGCAGTGTCTGTTTCAGGCAGAGGCAATGCTTTGATCAGTCCTGTAAGAGTTAAGGATACAGGAGCATGCAAGGCAGACCCAGGCTTTGTTTTGCATTGCTTATGTTTCAGAGTGACTGCTACAACCTAGATTAGAAGAGAGAAACAGAAAAAGAGAGGAGAGAGCAAAGGAAAACACAAAACGTTAGACGGTTAGTGAGAGTGTAACAGGGAGGAAAGGCATAATTTGAAAAGCAGCAAGATATTATGTGTGTAATTAGCTGAAGGATTTTTACTTTTACATTTAAAAAAAACAGGTAGTATGGGGTGAGTTCAACCAGATTATTTGGGTTTGTCATTTTATGACAGCACAGGCCTCTTTAAGTCATTGGTCCTGTTCTCTTTTAAAGAAAACATCACATTTAGGATTAGCCTTTACATTCAGACACAATAGCTCCACAGAGCTTTGTAGAAAAGCAAATCAAACATAAGAAGCAGAAAACAAGTGGGAAACGCGGCGTGAGAGTAAAAATGTAATGAGTCCATGAATGCGTAGATGCAGTGTGATGACAGGAAGTGGAATGGCTGGTCAGTGAGCGAAGAGAATGAAATGAGCAAGAATTTTGTCTGTTTTTTAACCACTTGCTAAATAGAGTTGGCCACATCTGAGGTATAAACTCATCTAAGTTCAATTTTCTCATTGCAGCTTTTTAGAGTACAGAGATTCCATGTTTTTAGATTACAATATCAGTCGGTCATATTACATTTTGGACAGTTAATCTAAATTTGAGTTGGCATGAGACATTACATATTATACCTCCTCCTCTCACCGAGTCTTGGACATTTGAAATGCAATGTACAACTCCAAACCATCAACATTGTCTTTTACTTTCTTTTCACTCTCTAGTGAAATTCTTTCACTACTCTTTTGCTTCAACTTCTGCAAATTGAAAGTCAGAAAAACTTCGCCATCATGAAACTATACATACGGCCCTACCCGTCTTTCATTGGTCTACACTCTATGCCCCTCTGGAAACAGCTGTTAATTGTTTTTGTACAATTAACGAACGAGTCTTTATGACTGACATTCAGTTGTTCACAGCACAGTTCACGGGTTCACATTTTATTACAGCAGAGGAGAGGAGCTGTGCTGTGGTGCAGTCACAGAGCTGCTTTGGTAGACGGTCGATGAGGAACAGAAATTATGAAATGCTGTTTTAATCTGATTTTCCAAACATGTAAAAACAACCATTTATGAATCAAATTGATAAATAAAATGATTCAACCCCAAATGTCACCCCAAGGCTTGATAAAACTATAGCACAGGAAAGCAGAAAATGCACCCTAGGAAGTAAAGTGGAAGCGGGTGAGGGGGTGATCTTTTTGCTTTCACGTGTCCAGTGTCTTCACCCCTCACTTCTGGATACCTACTCTGCAGACTTCCAGAAGTGGCCGGGGTGGGAGAGCCTGCGGTTGAGCTTGGGCAGCTTCTCCAGCATGTCGGCCAGCTGAGTGAAGGTGGGCCTCTCCCTCAGGTCGTACGCCCAGCAGGCGGACAGGATCTCCTGGGAGGACAGAACGCTTCGAGTCAGTGCACCAAAGAGAAGCAGCGGGCCGAGCGCCCGCTGGACTCTGGACTGAGGAAATCGATCTAGGACGTGTCGCAACCCTGCCTGATATCTCGGCCCGGAGCGTGGTTGATTATTTGCCACCGGGAGAATAAACACATGTTTTCATGAATGAGCGTTTGGACTCACAGTGACCTCCTTGCCGAGGCTGATCTCTGCCAGGACCTTCTTGATGCCCTCCCCGCTCCCCACCTGCCAGATGGTAGCTTCCACTGGCTGGTTGGTGATTGGCCAGTCCCGAGCTTGAAGCTCATACCAAATGGTGCTGAAAAGTGGGGGAGAGGGAAGCAAAAATTGGATTATTCTTAGAGAACGACCTTCCTTTGCCATTAGAAATAAGCTATAAGAGGTGTCAGAGCTTACCCGAAGGCGTAAACGTCTGCTGAAGTGGAGAAAGGAAGGCGGTCCTCATTGTTACCTGGACTCATCCTGCGCACAATCTCGGGTGCCAGGTAACAAATCCAGCCGTGTGGAAGCTTCAACTTGTTCTCACGCCTGAGAGGAAAACAAAACATTAGGAAACACGAGACAAAATAGAGAGGGGAAAATCTGCACCTACGAGCTACGACGGACAAGCTAGGTGCTAAAACACCTGCTTATGGAGCATCATTAAAGCTGTTTGACTCAGATTCTACTACCAGGAGGTGCCTGCAGTGCTGGCTGCCATGGGAGAGGCCTGCAGGACTGGAGCAATGTGACCCTCAGTAATTACCACCAATCACTGGGTGTTATTACCTCCCCCAGGTGGCAGCAGCGCGACGTGAGCAGCACTTAAAGCTGAGCATGTGTTTTTTACGGCCTCCGGAGAGGCTATTCTTACCTCCCCTCCTGGACGACTCCCGAGATCCCAAACAGGCCGAAGTCTGTGATCACCACTTTATTGGTGTCGTGAAAAACGTTCTTGGACTTCAGGTCTTTGTGGACGATGCCTTTAGCGTGCAGGTAGCCCATTCCCTGCAGCCGGGGACACGGGGTCAGACCGTATTCAGGCACACGTTGTCATAATAACACAGACATGGAAATCTCACCAAGGCTTTTCTTGCTCAATGGTGGAGCTATAGGACTCTATAGTGGCTGTAATGGGAAAATTACCTTGACAATCTCCTGAGCGATTTGTCTCGTCTTATTAATGTCCAGAGTGTTCTTAGTGTCTCTAACAACTGAGTACAGTGTCCTCCCTTTGCAGAAACTGTGGCGAGAGAAAGGAGCAGATTCAATTAGATGTAAAAATGAAACACGCTTAAGTCAATATCTTTCTTAATCATCTAAGAGAAAACAGAGCATGAGAAAGGGTACGACACTGCACGATGTCAGCCTAATCAATGTGTCATTTTTCCACTGATTATTAAAATAGCTGTTTGTATGCAACAGAGGATCGTGTGAATAAAAACCAGAACTGCATTGAAGTGACAGGAGAAGCACAATTATTCCACTTTAATTGATAATAACATAGAAAAGTGTGCAATTTCCTGGTCATTTTATCATTATGGCTACAACTATTTTCATCTGTTGGAGTCACTATTGAGGTGTGTTTTGCTCTCACCTGGTGATGATGGCCAGGTGGGGTGGAGCCATACACGCCCCCATGAAGAGGACCACGTTCTCGTGCCTGGTCTGCCTGTAGTTCATCACCTCCTTCTTGAAGAGCTTCAGGTGGTCCTGGTTGTTGCCGTCGATCTCCAGCAGCCGGATGGCCACCTCGCCGTGCCACCGCCCCTTGTGCACCTTGCCCCAGCGTCCCTGTCAGAGCCACAGCAGAGACCTCAGCCACAGTGGCGAAACAAAGACTGGAGCACGCGGTGTGCTGGACGGGCCGCCTCTCCTCACCTTCCCTATGAGCTCGCCCAGGTCCAGCTGCTCGAAGGGGATGTCCCACTCCTGCAGGTAGACGCTGGTCTGGCTGGCCTTGCGGGAGATGGGGCCCTTCCACTGGTTCCCGCGGGAGCTGGGCAGGTCGTCCAGGTCGTCGCACTCGCCATCCGAGCCCACGTTCATCCTGATGTCCAGGCCGTCGTCGTCATCGTCGTCCTCCTCCCCCTCGTCGTCCTCGTTCTCCTCCTCGTCCTCCTCGTTCTCCTCCTCCACGTCGGGGTCTTCGTCTTCGACCTCAATTTCCTCTTCCCCTTCCTGCAGGAGGGAGGAGACGGTGACGGTAATTAAAGGAGAAAACGTGAAGTCTGTGATGGGTGGAAAATGTCTTTTGAAGGCGATGCTTGTGCATTCCCACCCATAATACAAACATTAATATATTTACATAAAGCTGAATGTTATACATATTAAAGACATGTCTGAGACGTTATTGTTTTGGGTTGATGCCCTAGAATTTATTTACAGGACACCTGTGTTACAGGCTGTTTTCATGACACAAAGGACTGATTATCATAGTATAATCGCACTCCCTAAAAAATGATTCCATGTGCCTGGGTTAATATGACTGTTCTGCTGCCCTCGGATCTGCTCCAGCTACATCGAGAGAAATGAGTTTGACCCATGTCTCCCTTACTTTGACAGCTGATTCCCAAAACTCATTCTGGGTACGCAGCAAACATCCGTCCAGATGTTCCTCTGGCAGGAAGAACTGGGTCACTTTCACCGTTTTCTGCTTTGTATGAGGTCAATCAACTATTTCGTATCCTGTGTCACCAGTTCCGGTCGCGCCAATTTTGCTTCTGCTTGTTTTTACACAGGAAGCACCAACACTGACATGTGAGGCTTCTTTCTTTTGACATCCACATGCTTCTTTTGATGGATGACAGTCACAAACCAATCAGAGTGTGATGAGTGTATGAGCCACACGTTCATACTGCCACATTACCTCTTCATCTTCATCTTCCACCAGCTCAGCGTGTATGTCGTCTGCAGGTGGCTCTATCTCACTGCTGTGATACAAGACGGGAGTCAAACTCACACAAAGCACTTCACTGCCCGTCTCTCTTTATCTGTTTATGAGACATGTCTTACACAGAGTCTTGGAGGACATCCGGGTGCAAATGAGCAGGACTGGAGACATCTGTGGGGGAGACAATGTGGTTCAGAGTCCGGATGTATCTCCACTTGAGGAAACCCTCATGCAAACCCCCCACTACCACCAGCAGATGGCGTCACAAAGCTATTTAGTGTGGACATGCAGACTCTAGTGCAGGCACCGCCGTGACAGATGGCTTCCTTAACTGCTACAACCCTTAAAACAAACATGCAGGACAAGGGGGAGTGGCAGGGAGTCGGGGGTTTTGGAGAGCGGGACAACGATGGGAGGGTAGAACACAACAGCGATACGCCATGGAAGCGTCCACTCACCGGGGAAGATAAACTGCTGTCTGTGCTGAAAGTAACAGGCAGCTTTTGCGAAAAAAGAAAACAAAAAATAAAGAAGAGGGGAGGAAGGACCGACAAGCATGGCAGGGAGAGAGATTTCTGGTTAGAGAAGCTTTGATTAATTAACTTTAAAGGAAAAAAAACAGCACAGTTCATCCTCAGTGTTAATGTCTTATAGAGAGAGAAAGAGGAGGGAGGAGGAGGGTGTTTGTGTTCTGTACTACTGGAGCTCTGATTAAGAGGAATCCAATGCTGGCATGCACATGTCACTATGTGCAGCGTGTGTGTGCTCCTCAGAGCTTTACCTGGGAAGTTGAAGCGGCTGTCCCGGTGGCCTTTGGGCGAGGGGTTGGGGGGCGGGGTGGCGCTGGGGGGGTTGCTCTGCTGGAAGGGTGCAGGGGAAGAGGGTGTGGAGGAGGTGGTGGAGGACGGATTGCTGCTGGAGTCCAGCTGGTTCAGCACCGGGGGATGATCCTGGAGGACGGTGGGGGGGGGGATATTCATTTTGCAGCTTCGAACATTTTCCGTCTCCCTCCGACCAGAGTCTGCCTTCACTTCCTCTCACAGTTTACACCGAGCTGCCGCAGTTATTCACCGGCACAGCTAAGCCCTTCGTACCTTTTTTGTGATGGCCTTGGGCAGCGTGCCAAACTGCGGTGCCTCTGGCGGCCGGTCCACAGGGTTGTTTATGTCGGACGGAACAGACTCAGTCCTCCGAATTTTGGCAACTAGTGAAGAGACAGGAAGTGTGAACGAGGCGTATGCATGCATGTAGGTGAACTGTAGACCGGAGAGCACAGCGAGGCTTACTTGGTAGAAAGGAGATCCTGCAAGACGGGGCTTCCTTTGTGCATTTGTTGTGACACTTTAACCTGCGGAGGCAGAAAGAAGGAGATGAACCAGGAGAGATGAGCGGTACGCACTACTACCACAGCAAAGCTTCATCCCGCCTACCGATGTGCTGCCTATTTAAATACATGTTGAGATCAACTCACCGACAGTGTTTGCACTTGACTCCAAACATCATGTTCTTCTGGCACACCTGACAGGTCTGGGACAGCCAGGACTTGGTGGAAAACCTGCAACGACACGGGGGAACCCGCACTTTACAAATCAGCTGTTTCCTCTGTCATGACGGGACAGACTGGCTCACACAATGAGAAGAGAGTGACCTGTGTGTGACTGCTAGGCCGATGTCCCTCCTCACTGCTTGCGGGGAGTTGCGGTGCACTGCTACGTTATCTGGTGAGGCAGAAGGAGGTGAGAGGATGGACACAAGGCAGAGACAAATTAAAGGGAGGGATAGACAAAGTTGAGAGAGGGGCCTTTCATGAAGCTTGTTCCTCATTCTGAAACTGCATCTGCAACTTGCATCTGTATCATCCAGGCTGGTACAGTGCAGATACACCTTTCTGTGTCTTAGCCAAGTCAATTACCTGCAAGGCTCCATCCTATAATAACAACACCTGGTAGAATATCCATCAGAAATAGGAAATCATAGACTCTCATTTCATTGCATTGCCCCAGTGCACATGCTAAATCTAACCTCAGGACTCCACTTTTAATTAAAATATCACAGAAACTTGCACCTCTCTGCTTATCAGCCCGAGTCACCCCTCATGTACCTGCTAGAGCCGAGCGATCTCTAAATGCCTGTCTCCTGACTATTCCAAAAATAAAAGGAAACATCAGTGGGCGGCGGGGCCTTCGCTGAGCGAGCCTCTCTTCTTTGGAATCCTCTTCCTACCCACGATCCAGAGGCTCAGTCCACTCATTCAAAAGTAACCTCAAAATACATCTTTTCACAGCGTCTGCCTTCGATTCAACACCAGAGCTATCCAGTTTCCTCTCAGTACATGGACCCATGGTTGTATAAATGTACTCTCTGGACCGCTGTATACGTGTCTGTTCACAGCTCTTTCTGACATAGTTTCGTGCTTTGGATGCAGTTTCTCGCTTCTCATTTCTGCCTGTTTAGCTATTGCTGCTTACCACTGTTTTTCAGTGATGTAAAGCCCGTCGGAGCATGCTGTGCACTACAACAACCTCTGACTTGACCTCTCTGCTGAGCATTAGTAATTTTCATGCAGAAACGGTCCAGATGTCCCTGAACTGGATACACCCTTCGACCTGAAACAGATGTAGAGATCCCCTCGCATAGAGAAAGGAAAACATCTGAAAACGTCACTCACTCTTGATGGTGCTGTGCTCCTCCAGCAGGGTGGGTGTGCCGGGTAGGGTGTAGGGAGCAGGGGTGGCCGCCGGGGTGACTCCGGGGGTCCGCGCAGACATGACCGGGTAGCGAGAAGGCGAGTCCTCACATCCGTTCCCGTTCACTTGCATATTCAGGGGCATCTTGCTCTTTTTCACACACCTGGAGAGCGAAAGCACCATGGATGGAGGAGAGAAGAAAAACAGATGAATACGAGTCGTCTGCAGCTCCGAGGACAGGTCTGCAGTAGGCATTGCTTCCGCGCTATACTGTATCGGAGCGCGTTATGTAAGTGCTGGAGAGAGGCACGTTGGAGAACCTAAATAGTACTGGCACAGAGCGGCCAGGGTGACATCCTTAACACCCAGACTGAAGTCACAAGCCTGAAATCACCCAGCAGTGCCAGTTCTTTGGTTTACAAACACACGCTGGTACACACGTGAGGGAAACGGCATAATGCCGCTTCGGTTTTACTGCTATTTGATCGACCACATGAGGTCACACAGCACTCAGAGCAGAGATCCGCTCTCACACCGGACGTATTTTCTTCTGCCTTTGCCAGGTTTTTTTTTTTCTTTTTTGAGAAAAGCTTTCCGTAAACAGACAGGATATTATGGATAAACATGTGGCTTGTTTGTGTACGAGCCTCCAATCACAATAGGGGGAGAAAGAGAGAAATGAGAACGGGAGAGATTGTGTGTATGTGTGCGTGTGTGAGTGTCTTGCCACCTCTCAGCATTAGTCCTAGGAAATACTTCCTGTTTTAACATGAGTCATAATCTCTGGGAATCTGTGTGGGGATTAGCTCCACTCACACAGTCAGAGCAAAGGAGCAACAGGATGTGAGCGAGGGAGAGAGAGAGAGAGAGCCTGAGTGAGTGTATCTGAGGAAAAGCTCGGCTTCTGCCCGGAAACCAGCACCAGCGACGGTTCTCATCAGAAACATGAGAAAACGTCAGGCTGCAGCAGCGAGGATGGCCTGGCTTTAGATTCATGGATGTTCACAACTGTGGTTTATAGCTCAGGCACTTTGTCACGAAAACAGTTTTCTGGCTGCGCGACGATGTCGTTCCAGCTGTCAAGAAAGATCAGAAGCACTAACTGACGCGATGAAGGACATAAAGATGAAATATCTGGAGTTATTCAGCGTTTCCCAGCTCTGCTGATAAATGAGATACAGTTAATAATCCCTTATTAGAGTTGTCATCGCTTCATGTGGTGTGGATCAGATAATCACTTCGTCAGTTTGACTGGCGAGCCGCAACACGGGCTGTATGTCACTGAGAATTAATTACGTTCTCTCGGCTCTTGCTAATGGAATAGGAAAAAATGGAGGGAACTACAAACAAAGAATCGGCCAGAGTAAATACAGTTTGTCAAATCCGCGAAATCCGAGCAGGATATTTGCAATGTCAACAGATCCAGAGATTAGAAAATACTAAAACCTGGACCTCAGTTCACAAAAAAAAAAAAAAGAAGTCAAAGCTAACTGAGCGACACTACCTAAAGTTGACAACGGAAACGTGCCGTAATGTGAGGCTTCTCGTCTGACCTAGTTCTGAGATAAAAGCTCTGGCCAGCGTGGCCTCTGTGCCGGGGGTCTGGGATCTGCCCGGGCACCTACTTGTTGGCCGGAGGCTCCTCGATGCGGTTCCCCAGCTGCGACTCGTGGCTCTTGCTGCGCGTCAGCGTGATGTTGGGCAGCAGGTGCAGCACCTTGCGGGACGGCGGGGGAGGCGTGCAGGGGGGCTTGAGCCGGTGGCGCCTCTTGGAGGGCGGGGTGATGGGCGGGGTGCAGGAGTGTCCGTGGAGGCGGGCGGCCCGCGCCACGGACATGGGGAAGGGGTCGGTAAGCGGGCTCTCGCCGTGCATGTAGGACGCCAGCGGCTCGGGCGTGGGCACCGCCGACACGGAGCCCGAGCGGGGGTGGGGGAAGGTGGAGCAGGGGGTGGAGGGCGTAGACTGGATGGTGGAGGGGCGGGCCAGGGGCGAGGGGCTGTGAGGCCGCAGCGGGGTCCCCAGGAGAGGGAGCTGCTCGGCGGTCAGCAGGGAGCCGCTGTCCCGGCGCGTGGGCTCGGACAGCCACGCACCATCCTCCCGCAGCTCTCCGCCTGCACACACACACGCACACACATAAGGACTCAGCACAAGGAGAAAACAGTGGGACCAGCGTGATGGTGGAGGCCACACATACCTGATTCAGTGGCGCTCCTCAGACAGGAGAGGGCAGCACTGAGCCGAGCACATTCCTCTGAACCTGACCCCAGTCTTCGCATTGTATCCCTCACCTGGGCACCTGTCATCTGCAGTAAGGCATCCAAGGACAACTTCGCTTCCACTGCCTGCACAGGAGCCAGAGCAGGTGAAAACAGGGTGAGGGCTCAGTCAGGCAAAGGTAAAGCACATCTCATACGCCAGGCGAGCCAGGCGAACCAAAGTGCTTCTAAGAAACAACCAGGTATGATAAGATAAACCTCCCACACTGGGGAAGCTTGACAGCATTAACAAAGACTGCAGAAAATCATCAGTGATAGGCCTTACAAAAAATAAGTGATGTGTATTCAAGTGATTTAAATTAATAAAATAAGTAGAAAATAAGTAAAAACATGACAATTCTGCATGAATTATTGTACAGATGACAGGAATTGCACATGAATTGTCATATTACACCAAATAAAATAGAAAACATGACAAGTACATGTTTACAATAAAAAAAGACTAAAATATTTAAAAGCTAAAACTGATCTGAAACCTTTTAAATGACTAGCAAGTTAAAAGTCCAATTTAAGTTTATAATTCACAAGAAATATCCCTTAAAGATAGACATGGGATGCAAAATGTAAGGATTGGATAAGATTTAAAATCAAAAAGGCAGCCTTTAGACAGAGGAAAAAAATGTTTTTGGTTTTAGCCTTAAAATGGTCAAAGCTCAGGCTTCTCTAATGTCGTCTGGGAGATTATTCCAGGTTTGTGCTGCATGGTGACAATGCTGGCAGAATGTTGCTCTAAGCCTTGGGACAATATGGAGGCCGGCCCCACATGTTTTCCAGGTAGAAGGTTCATCAAATGCTTAGTCATAGTTAAACCAGACAACAATATCACGACATATTAGTGGGAAAAACAGCACTTAGATTGCGTGTATAAATAGTGACCTGAAGGGTGGTGAGAACCTGCTACATATTCAGGACGTGATGCATGTGTCTCCCCCCTGTGTTTATTGCTGAATTCCGTGTGGACATAACAGAAGTGATGACATCTGTGTTGCAGGAGAAGGCAGGAGGACTCTGCTCCAACTTGTTTATAGGACGTCGATAAAGCGCTGGCGCTGTAAGCTGCGTAACGCTGCAGTGGTCTCACAGCGCAGCCCCTCAGAGGCCGGACCTCGGTTTTAAAAAAAAAAAAAAAAGGCCAGCAATAAACAGATCCGACCTACGCCGTTTCCTGGAAATCAGCGTAATCCACTGTTTGTTTGGGGCATTTCACATCACAAGTCTCGCACTTATCTGGGAGATGAGTGCAGATTATACGGCACTGCAGACATGGCTTCATGCCTGTATCAGCACACGGCAGCAGAAATTTTTTAGACAAGCTCAGAGTGAGAGCGGTCAAGGCCGTCCTGTCTCACAGCCACACACGGACGAGCCCGAGAGAGCGTGTCAGGACAGAGCCTGGACCGCCAGCTAGTGGCGTGCAATCTTTACTTTCACATTCTGCCCATCTAACATGTCTAATGATTAATACGTATCCATGCTGTGGGAGGAAGAAGTAATCTGCAGTCCTGGACAGCAGCTAGCAGGAAGCAGGAGGACATGCAAATCTGCCGGAGCAAAACACTACTAGCATGTCCATGCACGTTCGCTGAAATACAGATATCGTTTACATAACACTTTTTTTTTTTTACCCAATTTGAGACGTAAATGGCCACACTACACTATGTGACAACGCACCAACAAGGGCTCGCAACTGACAGCCTGCGAAAGTAGTCATTTACAATGTGATCTTAGCGTTTTAATCAGGGAGCATTACAGCCGGAGAGTAACAAGGTGGCGGATTAGGCTTTTAAACACGTCGACGGCTAAACGCCGCTTAAATCAACAATGAGAGGAGATTAACAGAAGTGCGAGCCAAATGTGCATTAGCCACAAAGTTGTGGTGAGAAATTGCACGTATCACAACTTCAATGACACTGTCTGGGTGCGAGAGCGCCTGTGACCCTCTGTGCAGCAAGCTAACCATCTGGACTGTCGGCTGCAGATCTGGACGGCGTGTGTGACGACGCTTCCATCCAAGTCTGAAATAGAAATTTTGCAGATGACCTCACATCGCTTCATCTCTTACTTACACCTAAATTCTAATGCCCTCACGAGTGTGTGGGACTTCCCGTTTCTGTCTTATTGGTAATTGATTGTACGATAAATTAAAAAAAGCAAAAGTCGCACAGAATGTAGCTGGGCAGGTCTAAGGTATTCAGTTACTACGGAGGCAGGCGAAACAGCACTGAAAACAATCCGACGGCCCATGGAAGGAAGCAGGAGATAGTCGATAGGAGATGTGTTTTTGTGTGTTTTTTGACAAGGGAAGTACGCAACCGCTTATCAGCCAGGTTGAACCCTTTGCTCCCAGAGGCCAAACTGTGATCAGAAAACTAGGCCAGGCTCCCACACTTGTGTGTGTGTCTGTGTGTGTACAGTGTAAGCAAAACCAAGCACGCAGACGCACACAGAACACACAAGCAGGGCCGAGCGATGTGAGATTCAGAAGTGGCTGTGGGCCCTCTGCTCCCCTCCCACCTACTCACTCATAATAACATGACAATTTTAGCAGCACGAACAGTACAGCTCGCAAACAGGCCTCCCGCATACACTGCTATGTACCAGTGCAATTGAATGCATTCTAAGTCAATGGGACGTTCAGTGAGTATGTAGCAGATCATACCTACTGGTGTTTTAGGGTTAATACATATATCATTCAGGTTTTGATACCCACATTTAGAAAGTTTTACCATCTCTGCAAGTTTCTGAACACATTACGTATGTTTTGGTGTTTTTTTCTTGCCCACACCATCATCACCGTCATCATTTAGACTCCAGATTCTTGAACAACAGGTAAGAGAATATATAATAGAATATATAATGGCAGACTCATCACAAAGGTTTCCATTACGTATAGCTGCCCTCCATGTGTAGAAGGCGAGAACACACATTTTAATGTCAATGGCCACTATGTATTTTTTGGGAAATCCCCACCACTATATGAGTCATACTATGAGCACAGTGATGGTGCTATCAGTGTGATTCGTTGAGGGGGGAAAAAAGTTGCAGGGTTTTAAACTGCAAAGCAAACAGAGCCCTGGGCATGACAGACATGATGAAACTGCGAACACAAGACAAATAATCTGGACTGGAACAAGGCGGTAAAACAAAAGCACAAACTCTGGAGAAATATTAAAGAATAACAACGGGCCGAAATGTGTAAAAATAAGCAGGCTACGGCTGGGCTTCAAAACAAAGGAAAACAGACAAGAGCGAGAAAAACAGACAGTAGCTGAGAGGAATTAACATAGTTTACATCAGCACAGGAAGGGGGAGTCGGTGGTTGGAAAGGAAATTTCCCTAAAATGTGACAAACAAATCATGTGGTGGAATGACGACCACGCTAAAGGAAATTAATGCATCTGAATTTTTGTTTCCCCTCAGGTCTGCGTAAGCAACAGCACCTTCGCTGCTAACTCTTTTCTGTGTTGGGACGTGTTCAGTCCCGGTTCGTGCACCAGCCGTGTGGGAATTTGGACCAAAAATAAACTGATTCGGGACCGAAGTCGGTTCCCAGCTGGAGGCACAGAACAGTAGGTTTTGCTAATTGGAAGAAACCACGATGACATCAGTGGGATGGAGGATGGTGTTCTTAGTTTATCACTCATCCATTGAGTATCTGACCTGACTTTGTACCTAATGGTGTTATAGGGGTCTGCCTCAAGCTGTTACAGGGTGAAAGCAGAGAGTACACCTTGGACAGGTCTCCAGTCCATCACAGGAGACACACACACACACACACACACACACACACACACACACACACACACACACACACACACACACACACACACACACACACACACACACACACACACACACACACACACACACACACACACACACACACACACACACCATTCACTCTCACACCTCTGGACAATTTTACGTCTAAAAACGACATAAACACGCATGCGGGAACCATCTTGCTTTCAGGTGACAGCACTAACCACACACACATACACATATACACATATAGAAAACAGACTCCAGTCTCACTGGCATGGCACAAAGATATAAATGGCAGCAGGCTGGGAACTAGATCTTTCAGCGAGCAGTTTGTCTAAAGACGGACATGTTAATCTTGTCTGAGTGACAGTCAACAGCCACTTTCCTTTCCTCGTTTTTCTCAGACGACGTGGGAAAGAACTACAGGGGAGGCGTTCTCAGGCTTCGTCGGGTCAATTTTAGACTCGTCGTGGATTTGCTGGAGCTCGAAATCGACGAGAGTGGCGCTTCTGGAATGCGGGCGAGACGCGTCGCTAACCTACCTCGATGAGCTCCGGTCGCAGGTTGACGGTGCGTAGCCAGTCCCGTAGGTGTGGGAAGCGGTCCAGGGCCTCGGGCCTCTCGGTCTCCGGCACCTTCTGCTTGCACTGCAGCTGTTTACAGATGTATTTCGTCAGCTTCACCTGCAGAGAGCAACAGAGGAGCCGGCACAGGCGGGAGGGACGGGTTAGAGGGGAGGCCCACAGTGTGTGAAGCAGCCTTCACCGAGGAGGATGACCCGTCACACCTCGGTGTCGGCTCGGTGTGTTTTATTGTCACTGCAGTGCCACACGCACACACACACACGCACACACAAACAATAAGTAATCCTTTGAGGCAAAACATGACCACCGTGGCATGGATGCAGGACCTTATAGAGGGCAAAGTCCACTCTGTCCACTCCATTCTCCCATTCTGAGCTCACACTACCTGCAGTAACCGTCCCAGTGTTTGATTAACCCAATTTCCCAGTGCCCCCAGTGCTCAAGACAGTTAATTAGATCCAAACAGCTATTATTATACTGAGGAACAATGAGCTGGTCATCTAATGAGAGCATCTGCAGCGCTGGCACAGCAAACAAGTTGATTTGGAACGAGGGAGCAAGCTCGGTGACATGACAGAAGAAAGAGCCGTCGGTTGCAGGGGTAACTGTACTCTCTTTTCATCAGCAGCTCTCGGAAAATGCGGTACAGAATTACACATTTTGGCACTGATTCACCAGCAAATCAAATAATCAAAGGATGCTCCATCTGACCATCTTAAAGATACTTTTGAGTACGAAGTCTAAGTCGAAGACCAAACAACAAATTGCTTCCTCGAGAAAATCATTGGCCGATTAATCGGCTACCAAAACTTCAGCTACGACTGCTACTAAAAGTTCAGCTTGTCATTTTGGGCACAGAAGCATCCTCATTGCTTCTACGAGGGAGCAGAACAAAAGATGTTACTGAAGCTGTCACCGCAGTGTCCGATGACTCAGGTGCGAAAGGTGCAAAAGTTAGCATCTCATACGCTGAAAGTCAAGATCTGGCAGCGTCTCAAGACACTCATACAATCATCGACATATAGCGCGGCCAGTCCCCGCCGCACGTCAACGTCAAGTGCAGCGATCCTGTGAGTAAGTATTATAATGAACACCGCGGTATTGGCTTGCAGCGGCCCGGCCGTATAGTGTGTCTCCTTATCTGGCCATCTATCTGTGAGAGTCCATTACAGCAGGCAGCACCTCCAGACGAGCCGCGCGGCACCAGTCGGGCTCTCGACCCCGCCGCACACCTCCGGAGAGGCCGAGCAACAATGAGCGCCGCGCGTCTTTCTCCGGCTCATTCAGCCCTCTCCTCGACACATCCACTTCGCCAGGCAGACGGGAGGAAAAAAAAAACTCACAACGGCTCTCAGAAAAGTGTGGCCTTGGGAGGTAAAAAAAGAGAAAAAGAAAATAAAAAAAGGCCGCTTCGTAGCGGCTGACAAAAGCATCTCTACTGAGGGCCAGAGAGATGAAAGGCCGATAGAAAGAGGACGGAATGGAGGTAAACGCTCTCCGTGTCGACTCCGATTGGAGCTTTTTACTCATCAATTATCAGCTGTGCGGAGAACATTATGAAATAGTAATAATAGAGCATGCATTATTGAATGTGGACTAATAAAAGTGATGTTTTCGGAGCTTAAAAGGAGGGATCATCTTGTTAGAGCTGAAAATAAAAGCAGCTTAGACTTGCATGCCAAACTAACTCTTTCTGAATAAGGTTCCACAAAATTTCAGCGGGGTCGTGCGTTGCATGCGTTTCCGTCTTTATTTCAGTTTGAGGTCCTCGCCGACACAAAAATTAAATCCAGGAAGCATGCATGCAAACATAATGGCAGCCGGGCTGTGCACCGACCGACAAGGCCCATCACTGCGAGGCCAAATTTCATATCCATTCCCTGACCGGCCAAACATACTGAACTACAGAGGCTCACACATCGTCCGCTGTGCCCCCATCGAGTGTATAATTTAGTGTTTGTGGGGAGGGCGGCCAGCAGCGAGAGGCCTTTACCCGATGTGGCTAATGAGCTAGCTTCCAGCTCTGCCTCCCCACACACTCACACACACACACACCAGTGCAGGGCCGTGACGTCAGGTTTCCTAGCAACCCCTCTTCTGAGTCGTCAGCAACATTTCAGTGGGATTTTCCCCATACATGTGAAACACGAAGCTCGGACACAATGCATCCAGACATACAAACATCACATTGTGTCAATAAACGCAGCAGCAACAACACAACATCACATGCCCGCACACACACACACACACACACAGTGTTCATTTGCCCCGATCGTCATCCAAAGCAAATACAGTGGATAGGATTACACAAGGCCCAAATCCCGCACCGATATGAGCAAACGCGTGCTTGACGTGGGAGCCACATCAACGGACCCAGAAATAATGACAGGGCCACCGTGCAAATTATTTTTGGTGCAGAGTGAGGAAAGCAGCGTTTGACGTGTGGCCTGGAGGTGGGAGGAGAGAGGGAGGCAGACAGAGACGGGGAGAGAGAGTGAGAGGGAGAGAGTGAGGGGGGATGGCGTCAGAGCCCACCTGTCAGCGGAGCCAAACAACGCCACGTCGCCGTGGCAACGAACTGACGCCATGAGGAGATGAGTGACAGGCTGTGCGGTGGCCTGACACAGCAGACTGGGGAGGGTGGGTAGCAGATCCCACCGCTCCCGCTGTTTTCTCAAGGCTCTAGCTGCTCAGCTGCACCTGCCAAGGATAGCAGGGCCGGCCTGAGAGCCCAGCAACACCGCTCCATCCCAGGAAACCACATTTGCACAGGGAGGGTCAACTCGGCTCTCTCCGCTGACTTCCAGGACAGAGCGGCGACTGACCGCAACTGAAGTGTTGTGTCATAACAGTGACGAGCCCAGTGTAGAAATTCTCGTTCAGGGGAAAAACAATAGTGTGGCCGTTAGCAACAGAGGGAGAGGAGAGCAGATGTCCTCTGGTTAGTTCTCGGTTTTTGCCTGTGGTCTACCCTGTCTGCATGTGTAGCAGCCGCAGTCAGGTGTCACAGTGAGTATGGGACGTGACAGTGGCAGCAGTGGCTCGGGAGCTCGATGATAATGCAAATCCACGGCCAATTTTACTATCGCTCTTAAGGACACGTTTATAGAAAGGACGAAACGCATTAACTGCAGAGAGTACCCCTGATATGTTGCAGCTGACGCGCGAAAAAATATGACAAAAATGCAAAAAGACAAGGAGACAATGGAGGCCGGCAGGCCCAGTTATGCAGGGGCCAGGTCACATGGACTCTGGTGTTGGGATGAACGTACATGCTTGACAGTCCGAGACAATGGCCTGCTGCCCCTCCTCCATCATTGTTAGCTGCAAGTTGACCCCCACGCTGGGTGGAGGTGGGAGGGCTGACAGCAGCCTCCAACTGTCTGTGATAAGGCTGTGCAAGGTTAGTCTCTGCTCCAGCCTGCGACCTGCACGCACACTGCACACACCCCCCACACACACACACACACATACACATAAAGGGCCTTGGCCTAGTTAAGGATTTTGATGAGACTTATCGGACATGGATGGGGTCATGGCGCCATTGAAGATATCCCAAAAACTTTTTAGCTGCCGATATATCAATTGGTCTTACTTGTAAAAGAAATGGTGAGATTATAAGTCAATAAACTCCCCAATAATTTAAGTACACTTTTAATATACCACATACAGCTCCATATAGCTTATAATTTGTAGACGGGACAAGCACCCCCACACACCCACCCACTCCCTGCACGCCCCCACCCCCCTTTTCCCACAAAAGAAGCACCGCAGACCTCAAAATTATAGGATGTAATGCAACTCATCCTGAGTCAGTTTAAGAATAGATTACGGCCTGCCTACACTGCTCATCCTGATCTCCACACCGTGTGGCTCGTTCTTATTGACTCCACGCTGGAGGAAAAAAAAAGGAAGAAGAGGAAACAGAGACGGGGTCGACGCTGCTACACTCAGCTACAGTTGTGTTTCCTCTATACTCTCATGTAAGCAACGTCCTCCATTGTCTTCTCCTAGGCCTCCCACACACACACACACACACACACACACACACACACACACACACACACACACACACAGACACACACACACGCACACGCAGACACAGCGGTTGTCATGTCATAAGCAGCAGCCCAGCGGATTGGCTTTGAATCTCCCCTCCCCTTTCCTCCCTGCTCTTCCCCCTTGCACAGGCTCTTTGCGCGTCATTTGATTTTCTTATTTAACAACCAACCCTGAAAATGCGTAGGAAGAAAGATGTCTAAATATAGATGCAGCCACAACAGCTCGCACCACGAGCGCGCAGCAAAGTCTCTCCAACACCATGAGGAGACAAAACAGAGCGACGCTCGCCGATTGTTCCTGTGAGCTGTGATTAAAAAGATAAGACGCCGGTTTGCTCATACGTGAAGGTTTACGCCGCAGAGTAAATATCGAGTGGACGCTTTTTTTTTCTTTTTTTTAAGCCTAAGTAAAACGTAAGCACACGAGCAACACGCCTGGGCTGTGTTTATAGCGTGCGTTTGAGTTCAGGATGACACAGAGCGAACTGGACCCGGTTGAAAAACAAACAAGCTGCCGAGGCGGCTCGGGGAGGGCGCGGCGGAGCCAGAGGGCCAGGATACGTGAAGATCTACAGTGGGAAAGAAACACAGAGGCGGACACCGGGCTGAGTGGGATTAACATGTGAAAAGTGAAGTACCAGTTAGCACTCCATTTGAGAGGCCGGTATCATTATCCTCTCACTGGCAAGGCAGGAAAAACACACAGTTCAAGTGGAATAATAAAGCTCTCTCGATGAGAGCATAAAGTGAGTTCAAGCCTCTCTCGATGGTGCTCCAGCGCAGTACAGGAGCCATCCCCGTTACCTGTGCCGCCAGGGTGACAACCGCTCTGACCTCGCCCGGCTCGCTGAAATTCATCACATGAATTAAAGTGGCTGGAAGCTCTAGTCGCTATCGATCACATCCGGCTGCTCCCGGTACAGAGGGGCGATCGCCGGGACACAGAAACTATTTCAAGATATTTCACATCAGTGGGTCAAGGTTCAGACACAGCGGAGAGTAGCTTCAGGGACGTCTCCAAACACTGCGTCCAACACCTGGCACCATCGTCTATGGAGAATCGTTCCGTTTCATCCGAGCTGGCTTAAACAGGAGGACGTCATTAAAGCTGGCAAGCTCTGTATTCAGCACGGTACAGTAACTTAAGTCCTAGTTCAAGAGGAGAGTTTTTAGTACAAGAACAGGAATCATCAGTCACTGAGTGACAACACGGTGATGGAGGCATCCGGTGAGTGAAATCTCAAGAAAGGCAGAAGGAGAAGTGAAAGTGCACGTAGATGGCAAGGATGCGGTTTCAAAATGGTGTGCCAGTAAAGACAAGGAAGTAAGACTGCTGATCCAGACAGCACCCCGTAACGTCCCAGCGCCACTCGAGCGGTTGCAGTAAGACATCTAGATCAGTCTTCCTGGCAGTGATGACGTTCGACTGTGGATCTGAACCACATTGTGTGGAGCCTGACCAACAATCACAGGCTTTTCTCCTGTGGCCGGAGAAAGTCAAGCATCACAAATCAGAGCTTCCATTTAAAATGTCATATGAGAATGAATGCAAGTAGACAACAACTGTTGTGAGTGTGCTCAGTCTCTGTCACTTTCTTTACCACCGTGTTAACCGTTAAAGCAGTTTGGACGCGTTTTCCTGGTTCAAATGTCGGGGAAGCAGTCTTAGGGGCGCCAAGAAAGCACTTGGTTAAATTGTGAAGTGGGTCTGAATCAGCGGAGGCAAAGATGAAGTTCTCACCTCGCCCTATGTCAACATCATAATAGATTGAAATTGGGACAGACGTGAAATGAATGAATAAAGGGGAACTAATGTAATCATACGCAGACCGCTAAGGCAAAGTCAAGATTCTGGTTTGTTGAGCAGTTCTGCTGATGCACGATGATACAAGCAGCAAGTAAACAGTCCGAGGGAAGTTCCATATAACTGTGAGTCAAGGTTTGACCTATTACTCTGCTGCTCACATGATAATTAAGATGCTTTAGTCACAGTCCATCTTGACCTGACACGACAGCGCAAACAGCTTTAGGTACGGGTTAGATGTACCATGTGTAGGTGCTCTCTGAACTCAGTGCTGACACACATGCACAAGTAGAATCGGTGAGAACAGGATTAAACAAAAAATGTAAATGAACAGATGTCTACACTACCTGTCTCCACTGCGGCAACCCAGAGTTGTTCTGGTCCTTCAAGCACAACCAGGAAGGATACGGATTCTTGCTAAACCGTCCACCAGCAAAGTGAACCTGTGGTAACTGGACCCACTGTTTGCACTCACTCCTGACTTTTAGAGACCCCCCCCCCACCCTTGAAATAACGGCCTCCAACCACAGGAAAGAGACCTCAGAGGAGTTTTAATAGCCTTCAAGAAACACGTATGACCGGCGCAGCTTGCCCATTGTCGTTCAGAACAATGCTGGTGCAAAAACGCACCTATGAGATAACGTGCCACAGGAAGTACTCTGCCAGATCACGTCCTGTTCCTGACAGCGACGACATACGTATGACAGAGGCTCTGAGGAAGGACTGAAGGCAAAACAGGCGGCGAGGCGGCCTTCTTGTTTCTTTAGACTGCTTTTCAAACAGTCAAGGTTGGAACTCGATTCTTTAGTCCTGCATGAAAAAACAAATATGCCAAAGTTCAGCAAATTCATCCCCTCTCTCTCGTCCTCATTGTGCAGGAGCAGCGGGGGGCTAAATAAGACAACTACAAGCACAAGAACTGATCAGTTCCAGCTTCTGTTGCGGGCTCAACTTTGAATGTTTCATTTAATACTGAACGTCTTTGCTTGAGCCTGTGAAAATCTGCTCCCACACACACTTGCCAGCTCGCACCTGATGCCTGCCAGGCAGCTAAGGAGCAACCAAATTATTTTGTAGACATTAATATTGTGAAAACAGAAAAAAAAAAAAAAGTGAGAAGCACTGGACTGCTCCATCACGTTCCCAGCACAGCTCGATGCTGCCATCACAAACACAAATAGATCTTTTGAGCAGAGACCACCTGGCCTGCTGAGGCAAACAGTCTGACAGTAACAAGATTACAGATGCACCATCACTTCCTTTAAAGGCTTCTTTCTTCATCAGCCACGATTCTTGACCATTTTGAAGGTCACTTGAAAACCAGTCACGTTGGGCCGCTGTGCCTGTGTGCGGCTGAAACTAAATGCTGGGAGCTTTCTGGAACATTGGTTTATAGGGCCAACGGCACAATTGTTCATGGGGTGTTCAGTTATACAGAAATAAAACAGACATGGATAATTGATAGCCTCAAGCCAATCAGGAGTGAATATTCCTTTTATCCAAGGTATGATGCTTAAATAAACCATGAGCCTGAAAACCCATTTACCATCTATCATATCTCTGGAGTGTCAGCATGTCTGGAGCTTATACCGACGATACACGGATCTACCTTCTTCATGTTAGCCTCTATTCCACTGTTCTTCCCTGGCCCACATCTCAGTGGAAATGTATCTAATCAGCCTTCCTTAGCCCACGCCAGCCTACTCTCTCCCTCACCCTCCTCAGCACGAGCAGGGCTTGTTGTCCCCTCATGGCATTGTTACCAACAACACAACGCTGGACTTTCCATGACATGATTCCTTCAGTCATCTCGCAGCTGAGGATATTACAAAAACAGTATGTGACTGTAAACAACCCACGGGTGGACGCATGCAGGCCTGAGATTAAAGTGACCCTTATGAAAGGGACCATATTAACATTACTATGACATTCACATGGTGGCATGGATTATCATTTAAAGGAGACCTAGAATGGAAAACTGTTTTATTTCTTTGTTAAATAATGACTCTATTCCTGACCAAAGATGTACAGCAGGTCCTAAATCAACACATCTGCATTCTTATATACATTTTGGATGTTGAAATGACTTCTGAAAAACGAATCGGGACAGAGACAGAATGTGATGGAAACCCCACCTCTAAAGCAATTACAAGAAAACAAGTAAATACAGACACACAACTGAAGTTCCTTGTGAAATGGGAGTGCATGAGCTGGTTTTTCCACAATATCTGATCCAATTCAGGCTCAAACAAACAAGGTGGGAAGTGCAGGCTCCTCATAGGTGTATTGCTCCAGTTTGCACTTAGTTCAGGAAAATCGCACGAAGCTCTGCTGTTCAGCACAGTACGTAAAGTCACAAGATCATTCCATGTGAGTGACAAGCAAGCTATTTAGTGCTATATACATGTGGCTGCCAGTTAAGTATGAAAACAAATCTATACAAAAACACAAAGAATTCTCTACCTAAACACAGGATTGTGAAATGGCAAACAAGGTAATTTGGACTGGATGCCCCATAGCTTCTATGTTGACACCAGATAATAAGGATCTGGCTCCCCGTTTTTCAAAATAAAAAAACAAAGGGGGCCCACTTTGCAAATGCAGATTTAAAGGGAACATTTTGCATACTGCCCCCAGCCCCCACCCAACCCAAATCTGCGTGTGAATTCCATCAGAGCTAAAAATGAGTGAGAGCATCCTGCGCCGCTGCCTGCTACACGCTGCCCGCCAGGCATGACTACAGCGGGGCACGCTGGGGCCCTGGCGCAAAGAAGCAATGTCAAGTCATCCCAAACAACACGACCGAGCTGGACCCGCATCCCGATCCACATCCAGCTGCAGGGGTGGTGGGAGGGGGAGGAAGCTCCCTGCAGCCCGGCCACACACATGGAACACGCCGTACATTTCGCAACGCGTTTGTGCACAACACAAAATAACAGCATGCATGTAGATTATTGAATGTGTGCCATCAGGCCAGGCTGGATTCCACTATCCAAAGGGGGAGGTGGAGGAGAGAGGAAAAAGGGGGGGGGGGTGAATATTCCCACCTTAGGGAAAGAGGTCACGGTAAAATAACTGGATGGAGAGACACTGATGGGCTATTTAAAGGGGGGGCCATGGAGCCCGGACGCAGAGCCATCCCGGGTTGCATGCACAGAGCCGGGGGCTTTTATTCTAGGCGACACCTCGTCCTCAGCTGACTGACTGACTGACTGACGGACGGACAAAGCGTTCGGGCTTCATGACTCCGCAGTTTCGGGGCTTTAGGTGTGCGACTCCGTTTACCTCTAAAGTGCGTATTTCTTGCTGCGTGAGGTCGTTGGACGCGGCGCATTTGGTCCGTAGCCCCTGTAAGCTGGAGATGGAGATCTCAATCATATTCTGGATGAGTTCGCACTGATGTAGTGCGGCCATGGCTGCGCCACCGCCGCCGCCGCCGCCACTGTCCCTCCTGGGCTGCTCATCACTCTCGACCATGGTCCCTCCTTTGGCAGACACGCTATCCATTCCTCAGCATCGGGCTCGGCTGGAAGGGCTGGAGTCAAGCTGCTAAGCTCCGATCACACATAGGACACACCAGGCGACTGCAGCAGCCACCTATTGTGGAAGTTAGCTGACAGCCCCACACACAAACACACGCACGCACGCACGCACGCACACAGACACACACACGCAGCTCCACAGTCAAAACGCAACACGAATGTGCGTGTGTCGTCCCGCCGGGCCTCCCCGGGGCTGCGCAGCTGTGCAGCGGTCCAGAGTCCAGCGACAGGCTGCGGGTGTGTGCGGTCCGGGCTGGCTGCACCGACGACGGGCTCCTCTCTCCCACCGTCAGCGCTGGCTGAGGCTTTCACCGTCTGTCAGCTGTTGGGAACATCACGGGCCGCGGTGCACGCTGGGAAATGGAGTCCCGCCGCTCCACGCCATCCCCCTCCACCTCCCACCATCTCAGGGAACCAGGAGCAGCAGTGGCTGGAGCTACAGCTCACTGCAGTGACTCGGTTTTCAGTTCAGAATTCGTGTTTAGATTAGTGTCTTAGTTGTGTTAATAGTGTCTTATTGTCAGTAGGTTCAGATGTGAAACCAGCTTTTCTGTGTGTGGAGTGGGAATGGAGGTGAACGTTGACCTGGTGGTGGACCGAATACCTGTCCTGGGTGAACCCCACAAAATCCCAGTGTAAGGAAGATCACATTTTCAACTTGTATAAAAACAGAAAATGTGTATTTAATGGTACTGTTAGGCCATAAATAATGTTTTTATATGAAATAAGCCACAAGCCATACAAAATGTGACCATGAGCCATGTTTAGCCCCCAGGTTGGACTGTAGACACACGTCTCACACCAAACCAATAACAGAAAATGCACATGTAACAACACATGTAACCCTGCAGCAGCTCCACCGGCGCCTTGACAAATACCACAATATGTACAAGATCCTGCTCAACAACCTCGCCCCACAGTACGCTGCCAACATTCTCCACATCAACATCCACACCCATACTCTCAGGTATGGGTCCAGTTCATCCTCCCACCTGCCTGTTTGCTTGTCACTTGTTTCTATTCATCTGTTTTATTCCCACCTGTGTTTTCTAGTAATTTATGACATGTTTTTACACCGTTGTGTTTTATTGCACCTAAAATGTTGTACCATGACGTTGAGTGTTCTGAAAGCTGCCTGTAAATGAAATGATTTATTATTTTATTATCATTACCAGTAGGACGCAACATCATTCCACCGAGTAAATGTTGTCCCTGGGTTGACCATGTTTGTCTGGAATCAATATCACAGTCAAGCAATCAGCAGCTCTCCTCAGGTGCAGATAGCGATCCAAAAGGAGGCGAAAAGGGTGTTTTTCATTTAAACATCACATTTTCATATGATATGTGTAAAATAGCATTACACAACCTGTTAAAATGAGCTCTATCTGCTATGCTATCTTTTTGTTCTTACTCACAAGGCTAAATTTAGTTACTAAAACTAAAAGGCAGCTTTCTGTATTAGCACTTTGTGGTTGTTAGCGTCTTTTGCATCAATTTAATGGGAAACAGATTCGTGTAAGGGTCACATGGTGAATGAGTGGTTAGCACGGTCACCTCACAGCAAGAAGATTCCAGGTTCAACTCCAGGTCAGATAGAGGGCCAGTCGTGGCGTTTTATGTCCCCCGTGTGTGTGGTCTCTGGTTTCCACCTTCCATTCTACCAAAAACATGCATGTTTTGTTCGATTGGGGACTGCAAACCTCCCCAGGGTGTATTTCCTGCATGTATAAATATGGTTAAAAATGACATTAGAGGACCAGTGGTAATATTAGCTCAACCTGGTAAGCAAGGCAGGCTCAGGGACTGCTGAATGAAATATGTCTTTTTCATGGTGAAATTAGATCACACATACAACAGTAGTAAAGGTCACATTCCTAAGAGGACATTTTGACTTGTTTCAGCTGGTATGGAGAAGGCATAAATCAGAAAATAGTCATGCTATAATTCCATGCTGCTGCTTCAGTTCCAGGTTCCTGGTCACTAGCATGTTGTCTCATCATCAAGACTCTCTGGAATACCTATGCCATCATGAATGTCATTTGTAACAGTTCAAACTTTCTGTCCTGGAAGAGACAGCAGTAGATTAAAGAGTACTTTGAAGTAATATGATAGGATCTGCATCCCAGGGGTGCTGGAAGGAATTCTGGGATCCACAGCATGCTCTTTTCTTTCACCCTGGTACAGCACAATTGCACTGTAGAGAGACAAGGGCCTCAAGAAGAAGAATCACCTTTCACCTGACTTTCAGCTCCGGACGCTGTCAATAAACTCTCTACATTTATAAAAAAAAGATGTACCATGATGTCCACAGGACTGCTATGATTTTATCAGCATGATTGATGGGCTGCAGGTCCTTTATGTAATCTGCAATATGTGATCAACACACAGCCCCCTTCCCATCCCAATCCAGGTCCACATAGTTAACATTCCACTTGCATGTAGTTGAGTGTACACAGCCTGCATTCAAATGCAGAGTGTGCGCTTTCATAGAACTGTGATGTTTGGAGTGGGGAGGGTATTGAACTAGGCCTATAATGGTACATGTTGTAGTTTAATGTTTGGGCACAAAATCACACTCTTGGTAGTTCTTAAGAGTTACTACAAGTGAGGTCGTCAAACTAAAAGTGACCACTTGATCCTCCCACTTACTTCATTTCCACACTAAAAGCAATAAGAAGACAGATGAAGAACTAACACTAATTGCAACTTCAAGACCATACATTATTAAATATGCACTGTCCACAGATCGGGGCGGCACACACCATATGTATGGGGGTGGGAGGAGTGCGCAGGTTTCCACAACTATGAAGCAACAGTACACATGGCTCATTGCTGCAATGAGGGTGCGATGTTCCTTCCTTTAATATATCCTGATTATACAATGAAACGTGAGTCACTTCTCATGGAGCCCTGTGTTCCTCCTCTCCATCTGTCTATCGGCCTCTGCTCATAGTCTCATTGCCGGGGAAATTACACTGAATCTGACACTGGTCAGACACGCACCAGACAGAGTGGCAACCTCAGCGTAACGTGTAGTTTTCAGAGCCAAAACACCAAATTTAGGAATGAGAAGCCTCATCCAGAGTGTTTAGGTGCACCACTATATCAACCTCCAGTTAAAAAGAGAAGCTAAATCTGAAACCAGCAATATAAATTCCTCTGAAATAGCACTGCGATCTGACAATTTCACACAAAGCTGTAAATCAGTCTAACACCTTTGCAACAACAGACAGAAACAGACACCAAAGCCAAGTTTCAATCATAAACTATTTGTTGTTGGTGGTCCAGTACTTTGTAAGCTTGGCCCTGCTGTACTAACAGCACAGATTTGATGGTGTCATGCCAGCACAGCACACTGCCAACGTAAGCTCCCCATTGCCTTCAAAATCAAGTAACTAAGTGGCAACAGTGGCATATGAATAAAGGAGGACTTCAAGGAAAATTACACTATTATCTGTATTGTTCATCTTTGTCAGACAAGATTCAAACCACTATATGACATTGTGGTTAACTGCTGTATTATATAATGCCAGCTTTGATATTATATTTCAAGCACACACACACATATCATTTGTACAGCCAAGTAAAAAGATGACATAGATTTAAACTTGTTGAGTATGATAGCAGCTGATGCTAGAAACAGAATGCTGCTAAAGAATGTCTGTAAATAGACTTATAACCTTGCATTTAAAGAAAATCAGTTCTTGAAACCTCTTTCATGCTGCATCTCTTGTCGTCTATTGCATGACTGCACCATAAGGGCAGTGCGAGGAAGTGCAAGGAAGGAGATTATAGTTGTGACTATCACTAAAAGGTGAAATGTGAGCGTGACTGAAGACAAAGCTGTTCTTAGCTTGTGTCTGTGTATCTTATGACAGGCCTCCAACATCTCTGATGAAAATAATTTTAGTGTCTCACCCTTTGTCTCCCTGGTCCTCTGTTTTCTCTCTTTTTGCTGCAGGTACGTCCAATCGTTAATTCTCTTAAATGAGCAATTAATAATGTGCATCATGCCAGCAATCCAAAAAGTGCTTGCGTGGCATGACAAACAATTTGCACGAGGATTGATCGTGGGCACTTGACAGCTTGCTGACACGACTCACTCGGCTGAGGCTCGCATGATCCTTTCTCAGCCTGACGGTCGGATAAGCCGTTTAAACTGCCGTACTATTGGATGGCCAAGACACAACACGTAGGACGGGGCTCACGGCTTCAGATTAAATTAGATTGTGGACAGTCTGATTCCACCCTCTTTGCGGGCCAAGATTTCCAGGGGCTAACCTTTCAGATCCGGGGACACTGAGTGGCAACAGGATCATTTAAGACTCTTCAGCCTTTGACCTACAGTCTGTGGGACCTGTTGACACAGCTTCATGCACTCTCTGAAGGCCTGCTCTACATGCAGGTCTGCACATTGCAAAATTCAATAAATACAACAAATACATGTGTAGAATGCAATGTGTCAGAATACATGTGTAAATGTGATCGAGGGAGAGTGGACATACTATTTTGCAATGCAAATATATATGTCAGATACAATGTGGAGACACATCAAGGCCAGTTTAACTACATCAAAAATATTTTTTTAAAATGTTGGAGGAATAGAAAAGGAAACCTGACTGAGTGCCAACAACACTTGAAGGTAAAATGTTGTTATTTCAAATTGTAGAATTCAGGTGTCACAAAAGAGGTGCCACACCTCCGATAAAGATGTACGTGTCAGTGCTTGTTCTAAGATCTGAGATCTATTTGCAGAGCTCAGAGAAGGCTTCAGCCTGTCAGGAATGACTGGCAGAGAATTCCGTAATTTGAATTTCCATGCTTTGCAAATTTGTAATAAAAATGATCAAAAAGGCACTATGACTCCTCTGCAGCAAGGGAAAGGTTGTAATATCAAGATTCTAGCACAAAATACCTCAAAGTCCTCATATAATAGTTTACTTAATAAAAATAAAGGCTTCATTTTGATGAGAGCTGTTTCAGTGCTGTGGTGAGGTTGGCAGGCAGACTGAAAGGGTTCCATGAAAGAATCAAAATAGGAGTTATAGGTAACACACAAACATACATTACACAGATTCCTTTCATCAATATGGTATGTTTTGTTTTCTTCATTTTGGCTCACTGTGCCACCAACTTGTTAACAACATTTTGGGGAGTCATGCCTGGATGCATTATTTCCAAGGACTTGTAAACTGACTTTGCTGAGGCAGAAGTGACACTTCAGGGCCATTCTCGTGACCTTTGTCCTTTGCATAGCTACATCCGCCAACCACATGTAATTTGTAGGATATTGAGAAATTCAGACCAAACTTCCACTGCAGGTTGAGCAAGATCCCAATTCAAAATGCTCTGCTGTCACTCTTGATGCGGAGCCTCTTGATGGAGCAGTGTGTGGGGTGCTCCACATTTTTGACTCCACCCCATTACTTTAATACTCAGCCTGGACCAGGAAGTCCATTCTGTCCTGGCTGAGAACTGTGGCTACAGATTTAGAGGTGCCGATTGTTATCCGATTGATGATCTCATTCATCTGTTCATTTTCCAAAATATGCTGACACTTAAATGTTTTTCAAAATTGAAATGTATATAGAGTGAAATTACAACTGTGCACACTCTCTTCATTGTTATGTGCCCTAGGCTTGCACGTGTGAAATTAAAACTTGATTATTTTGATCTATGGAGAGACAATAGTTCATATGTCTCAGTACATTAGTGGACTGAGAGACAGCAGTACACACTATTAACATGTTGACACTTTCATTAATCAACCAATGAATTTATTAATGAAGTGTATTTCATACACAAGGCAACGTTTTACAATGGTTAAAGCAGTTTTAATAGAGTGGAACAGTGGTGGACACCCCAGCCGTTAGATCCTCGCATCGCCTGAGGAAAACCCCCCAAGAGAACCCCTGACAGGGACAAAATGGGTGATTCAGAGTGAGAGACGAAGAGGGGATCCTCACCCAGGACAGTCAGGCAAGCACAAACAGAACAGTTTACAGTTTAACAGTAGGTGGAGAAGGGTCACGGAGGGGATCCTGGATCCAGCACAGCATCCATGAGGTCTAGGAGGGGAGAAAGCTCTCTTGTGCAGTCAGGGAATGATAATAGAAACAAAAAACATCATAACAACATAACAACAGAAACTTAAAACATTACTACATCATAAAAACAGAAACATAAAACATGGGGTGGAGTGTGGAGTATGGGGAAGGCAGAGGCACTTGGTTGTTGGTTTGCTGGTGTTGCAACGTGGAATGCTGACTGATCAACTGTGTTAAGTGAAACTGTAAGGAGGCTATGCTCTCAATTTCCGTATTTTATTGACATTTCTATAACAGGTTTTGAAGATATTGATGACACATATGACACATGAATTCTTCACATATTCGTCACATACATTTCTATGTACAAATCAAGCTTGCCACCTTAAAATATTGCTACAGTTTTGTAACCCTATTCTGGAATTCAGTGAATAAAGCTGAATCAAGCTTTAAATGCCAACAGGTATTTTGGTGTGGGATGACCCTCATCCTGATATTGCAGTATACTGGTATCAGTATGTAGTATAATTACACTCTTACTTGCCTACACATCTTAAACAATACATTTTTGTCCATTTCATCAATGTGTGTTATTCTTGTCATAATCTCACATGTTCAGTGAATGAATTGGTCTCTTATTAGGTTTATGGTGCTAAATGAATATAAAAACCCACTGTATCAAAGATGTTAAAATACAAGAGGCTACTGTGCAGTGTATAGCCCTCACTCTGAAATGTCAGCATTATATTCTACTGCATGTTTAAATATGTAATACAGACCTGTTGTTTATTTGATAATATTACATTAATATGAAAACAGGAAGTAGACATTGCTTGTCTGCTATGAACTCCAGCTGAACTTTCCACCCCACAGGGTGGACAAGTAAGTTTTTTTCCCCCTCTTTTGTGGGACAGGGCAGTCTTCTAACCCTGTCCTATTTTTACTGCATGTGTACAGCTGAAAAACAGAAATGTCGACAACATAGAGGGAGGGCACACTCCAGCATGAGCTTGCAGCAAAGAAAACAATGTAAACATTGTTGAACGTGCACATCCTGCTCGCCTGCTCCATCTTTGTCAGATATGTCAATACCCCGCAATGCATGTAACATGGAAGGTTTACCACTGCAACACTCTGTGTTGTAAAATGTGAAGAATAAAAAAAAAGTAGTTGCACAGTTTTGGTCACACAGTGATCAACTACAATATGTCTTGGAAAGAAATACTGTTTGTAAAAAGTCTTTGTCATTGAGAGCCTGAAGTGATGCGATAATCCAAGGAAATATATCAGCATGTCCGCACTGAGAGGCAGCTGGATTACTTTTTGCTGTGGGAACACGGTTAAAATATCAGAGCAGGGGACAGTGAAACGCGCATAGACAACACCATCTGCTGGTCAAATCTGTACTGCATAAGTCACTGCTTGTCATGTAATCACTCTGATCCTTTCACTGCAGTTACCCTACAGACAACAAGAGGAGCAGCATGAAGGAGAAATTTCTTTTGAATGCAATATTTCCAAATTCTATCTCTAGATATCATTTAGCGACATTCTGCTTCTTACATCAGCTGCCATCATGCTGAACTAGACCTCCACCTCCACAAAGCTCCTCTGAGATGATCCTGTGGCAATCCCAAGCCAGCCAGAGACATAATCAGCCATGGCCTAGTGGTTAAGAGGCAGCTCAACTCGTAACCCAAAGGTCTCATGTTTGAATCCCTCCACAGTTTAAGCCCTCCTGGGCAAAGGCACCTCACCCCAAATGCTCCCTGGCAGCTGGAGTACATCAATTTCCCAAAGTGAACCTCCCCAAGGGATCGATAAAGTATCTATTCTATTCTAATCTCTCTGGTGTGTCCTGGGTCTGCCTCAGGGTCTCAGATGGACATGCCTGGAGGCATCCTGACTAGATGTCCCAACCACCTCAACCGGCTCCTCTCAAGGAGCTGTGGCTCTACTTTGATCCCTTCCCAGATGTCTGAACTATTTCCCTATTTCTTGGGCTGAAACCAGCCACCATGGAGAGAACACTCATTGTGGTCACATATTTGGGATCTTGTTCTTTAGCCTGTCAAGAATGACTGGAAGAGAATTCCATAATTTAAATTTCCATACTTTGCAAATTTCTAATAACAAACTGATCAAAACATGTAGTTGTAACTTAGTAAAGGCAACCCCAGTGATTTAACCAAACAATGGACAAACTGCATGACCTAAATGACTCTGAATGTGCTATGATTGTGCTCGATGTGCTTGACCGGTCATCTCAGAAACAGCTGCCCTTCAAAGTTTTTCATGCTCTGAGGCGTTTAGAATAGACAGAGGCCATTCTGTGGCTGAAAATAAATTGCCAATGAGTGAGATCAGACACAAATGAGCAGACTGATTCATCTTATTCAGACTAACAGTGAGCACAAGTACAGGGCATGGTCTGGTCTAAATGCGCAGTCCTGAAGGCACTTGCCCTTGACTGACCTCACTGAGAACATATTCAGTGCATCCTTCTTTTGTCTGCTTGAAATTTCCCTGCAACATTTTTTTTTTTATCATTATTTAAAATCCACAAAAGTTATCTGTCAAATTGTATCAGATGTTATGTTTGCAGGCTGTCAAAGTTAAGTTGTTATGTTTGAGGTTAAGTTAGGACGTCAGCTGTTTGCTTTGTATTTTTTTATAATCTGAAGCTGCTTGAATGCATCTGCCTGTGTGTTTTACATTGATCTTGGTGTGTATCCTGCTGGGGTTGATTGGTGGGTTGAGTAGGATGAGGCAAGAAGCAGGAAGTGGTTTATGTTTGCTGTGAGCTGGAGAATATTAAAATCTTGTTCTCAGAAAGGAAATCAGTCACTACTTGTGCATTACATATTCAGAGCAACCCACTATTTCAGTACATTACCTGTTTACAGAGTCCTGTCAGAAAGCCGCAGCCATTTTGTTCTTAATGGTGTTGAAGTATTGAGTTTACATAGTGTGAAAACAGGGAACACACCTTGGACAGGTCACTGGTCCTTCACAGGGAGGAATCAAATCAGCCATCCTGTTACAATAAAATTTCAGGGATAAACTCTGAAAACTGTCTGAAATGATTTCATTGACATTTATTGTCAAGATTATGGTTATCTGTTACTCTAACTGGAGGTGAGGAGGTGGCAGGTGCCCTCTCAGAAATCAACAGCATATCTCACAAATGACAGAATTACTGAATCATTTATGACAGGTCATTTTAAGCTAAAAACCCCCCTCCCCAAACCTGGGAATGCAACCTACCCAAGGATATATAAGTTTCTATCCATTGATCCATCGAGTCACTTTAGCAATTAGCCATAATTCTGTTTTTGTCTGGGCCATTCAGACCATGAACCTGTACATTACTGATACATGTAGCAGGGTTACTGCTAATATTTGCTTTTGAAATACACACTCCAGTGTGCTCGGGTTTTAAGATTAATGAAATGTCCGATCATTTTAGCCATACATTGTGTCTACACATCGTGGCTCACACAAGTGTATGGGTCTTCGCCTCACTTTGACAGCAGACTTTTTGTTCGTCAGCCGGCTATATTTAGCCACGAACGTCATTCAGTACCAGGCCTATTGTGTCCGCCACGAGGTCCTCTGCGTCTCGAGGGTGAGTGTACTGCGTTTTCCGACGCAGCACCGGGTCTTTGAACGCTTCACTCAGTTTGAAAGGGAAACGACCAATGGAGAGACGACTTTACTAGGCTGGCCAATGGGAGGCCTCCTCCAACCTCTCAGTGGGTGGGCGCAGCTGCAGTGCGGTCTGATCCCAGTCCAGGCATGGAGGACGGCTTCCCGACAACAGCAATGGAAGTAACACAATTTAAACTGGTCTTGAGTTGGTGTTCCTCTTTTTCTCCGGGCTTTTGTTTATTTTGTCATTTGTTTTCTGGTCGAGTTTTAGTAAAACATAATACAGTCAGCAACTATGGGTTAGTCATTTGTGTGAATTGAAGTAAAAGCTTCTACTAATAACGGTCAACATCCACTAGTGGAGGGGTAAAAAGTAACATATTCATACATAGTATTATGGAACATTAGTTAATACATATGACCACATTTGATAGTTTTCTTTTATTTAGACAACCCAAATAAAAGGCACATTACTTTGCGCATGTTTATGTAATAATTTGACAAACATACATTTAAAAAAAATGTAGGAATGTTTGATCTTTCTGCTAATCAGAAAGCCTAGCCTCTCATATATACAAAATTACCGTTGTTAATGTTCTAATACAAAAGATTTATAAAAAAGGTTATCTTATCTTTCACATCTATTGTAACTACCATATCCTCGGAACTAAAATAGTTTTGTACAAAGATATACATTCAACTGCTTTCACAAGGGACCTGGAATTTCCAATTAATTGTTTTCCTTAAAAATAAGAGATGTTCAATTCCACAAGAAATGTTCAGTTAAACAAATTGTTATTGTATCAAATTTGGCAAACAGGCTATCATAGTGTATCTACGTAAATGCATAAGAACAAAAAAAGCGACACTAATATAATTTGTTTAACAACTGAACTTGGGAAAAATGACAAACATGCATATTGCATTTTTTTAGTACAAACTGAATCAACTGAAAGAGCTGCAACACTGTTGAGATCACATGGCATTCATTCAAAAACAGTTAATGTTCAACAGCTACAGTGTTGGGGTCATGCAACATCAACCTCGTCCCATTATTTTAATGGACACAAACTTGCATTTTATCAAACTCCTTCAGATCTTGGCCACAATCATGCAGCCGACACTGAACTGAACTTCAAAGGAAATCTGAACAAGGTACAGCATGTCTGTCATTGCACAGTAAGTGATTTTTCAAATGGACGGCTATTTTTTTATTTTTTTTAAAATCAATAATCGTGGACATCTCGTCCCATGATCGAGGTCTGGTTGAGCCTTTAAAACATCTCAATGCCAAATGAGAAAGGATATCTTAAAAACAATAGAAAAAAAAAAACAGAAGTCAAGAATCAAGATACGCGGTAGGTACATGGGTATGAAAGTTTGGGCACCTGTGGTTAAAAATGTGTGTTACTGAACAGCAAAGTCTGAGGGACGACAGGAACACCAGATTTCCAAAAGTCTTATGGTTAAAAATGAAACTGTCATTAAGCAACCGTTTCTGAATGTTTGAACCAAATAAAGGAAAGGAGCTTTATGCAAGCATCTGGGCACACCAAGCTCTGAGCTCTCTCAACCTTTACGACGGTCTTTGACCTAAATAAACAGGTTATGGCTCTGGCCATCACAAGGATAAGCTTTCCTGACTGCTCAAACCTTGTCCTAACAATCTGTGTTTCTCCAAGCAGCTGTCCAGCAAAGTTAAAATGACTGGTGCCATGAAAGGTTGTAAGATAGTTCATGTAATTAACAATGGTAGTTTAAAAGAACAGTGGAGGTTTAAGTGTGGAAGACCAAGGAAACCTTCAGAGGACTGCTCGTAGAATTGCTGGATACGTCAGCAGGAAGATAAAGCAGACTCTGAAGTGGTGGTGCACTGTTCAGCTCGTGCAGTAACACCTGCATAAATGTCACCTCCAAAGGAAGAATCATAGGAAATACTCTCCTTCCACCATGTGACAAAATCCAGCATCAACAAGTCCAGTGGACTCAGAGTTAAAAATAGTTTTTTTTGCAATACACAAATGTGTTTGGAGAGAAACAGGTGTAAAATTTCATGAAGCGCTACACTGGTAGATGTAAGAAAGGATGGAGCTAAAATACTCGCACATTCTTGGCTTTGCCTTGGCCCTCACAGGCAGGCGACCTAAACCTCATCTGCTAAATTCATGGGGGGGCACTCTGTGGGTAGGCCTCAAAAGAGCTATGCATGCAAGACTGCCCAAGAATCTCACCGAGCTCGAGGCTTTTTGCAAGAATGGGGAGAAATCCCCTAAACAAGAACTGAGGCTCTTCGCTAGCTTCCTGATGTGTCGACAATCCTTACTGCTTGCCAAGGAGGATGGTGTTAAGAACTGACCATGGGACCCATACATTTACTTCAAGCTCTTTCCCTTTTTTGACATTTTGTACCAGGTCAAACTGAGATTAAGTAATCCCGCTTGAGAGATGCTTCATTTTTAACTGTAAGACTTTTTAAGACAAGACACTTTGACCGGTGGGGCAAACCCTTGACTGCCACTGGACACAATTTTAAAAAGGAATCAAGTTAATGACTTATGGGCTTTTATGGCATTTCCTGAGTGAGGGGTCCTTGGTATCATCTTGGGGCTATGACAGATAAATGATAAAAACAATTAAAAAAAACTAATTAGTCACCATTATGATGACAGTAACAGCCTGAAAAAGCTTCACTACAAGGCCAGGCTTTTCCAAAGTCAGCCACTAGATGGCCCTCAAGTGCAGGCTGGCTAACCTAAACACTTAAGACTCCAAATTTGATCTTTGATAATACTGCTGCTCACCTGTATTGTAGGATATGCTTTCAGTGCAAGACTCGTTCCATTCTGACTTCATGGAAAAATGAACACTACAAATAGGCAAATAAAACAAACCATTGTGTTTCCATACAAATAGAAAACAAAGTACAAATAGTTTCATTGTCAAGAGGACAGTGTCGAGATATCCACTTGAATGACAAAAGCAAAAAAGGTTGAAATGCTGAAAATACATTACTATGTCAACTGTACAAGTTAGTCACTGTACCTCAAGAGCATACCTACTATCTGAGAAGAAAAAAAAGCTATAGCACTGTGAAAAAATATTCTTCCATGCACGTGGAAGCTGCTGTCCCTTTTACTAGACTCATTTCCTATAACATTAAATAGATAGTGATTAGCAGGCTATAGTTTAAAAAAACAAAACAAAAAAAAAACAAAACAAAACAAAACAAAAAAACATACAAAGTAACACCCAGAGGCTTTGGGAGAGAACTTGTAAAACATCAAAAACAGCAATTCATAGTTATTGCTTTAGTCCGTTTCTGGTCTCCCTTTCACAAAAGCACAGGTGTGTTTTCCTACAGGGTGCTTGAGGAACCCTCACCTCTCGTTTGTCATCATACAAATCACAGTTTCATCATTCTAACTGACTACACTAAGTCTTACTGTTGTCCTGATTTCAAGATAAATCCTACTCAATTTCTAATCAAGTGTTCTGCATCTTGTGTCAGCCACTTAACCTTACTTGGGACTTTGCTGTGACTGGATGAGCCCCTACTGGCCACATAGCTCAAGAAAAGATTCACTTCTGGGTCTGATGAAGTAAACACGGTTCAAGGGCAGAAAGAGCTGGGCTTGAGGTGCAAATGATGAGGACAGGAGTCTCTTGGTACTTCATTTCCCTTTCTTTCTGGCCAGCTAAATGACCCCTCCCCCCCTCCCCTCTTCTCTCTCCTTTTTCTTCTCTCTCTATTGTGATTTTACCATGGTGGGGAAGAAGGCAAGACTTGGGACAGAAAAGACATGCTATCCACTGGCCTCATGGCAATGTTGAGCGGGCCGGCCATATTCATAGGCATCGGGGTCGTTATTGCGACTGGGTGGGCTATATTCATGGGTGCCGAGGCAGGGATGTTGACCGAGGCGATGTTGACCGGCCCGGTGATGGTGACCGGGTGCTGGAGGCTGACTGGAGATGTGATGTTGACCGTGTTGGTGCCAATGTTCATTTGAGCCGCGATGGTGACCGGGTTGTTGTTGTTGCCACGGTTCATTGCCGTGGTGATGGGGGCAGAGACGGTCACAGGTGTAGCTGAGGCAGAGTTACAGACTTCGTTACCTCCTGGCAAAACAAAGAAATTAATTACCTGACTGCAACACCGGCGTGACTGAGTTTTTTCATATAACACCAAGACTTTTAACCCTATAAAAATATAACGTTTAAATACTAAATAATATCTTTACTTGCAATGTGGACTGGCTAATCATTTTGGATACTTCTCTGGACTTCTACTCTGTGTACACACCTTTATTACAGGAGTTAAAGTTGGTCTGTCCGTGAGTCTTCAAATGGCTGGTGATGTAAGCCGCGCTGAGCATCTTCCCACAGATGCTGCAGGTGACCTTGCCCTCATGCCTGATCATGTGGGAGCGCAGTCTGTCTTTGGTGGCAAAAGCAGAGGTACAGGCCTGCGGTCGCACAGCACAGCACAAGGGGTCGGGGGTCAGTGGAGCACCATGACAATTAAATTGGAAATAGCACGGCAGAATAGAACGTGGAGGGGCGACAAGAGCGACTCTTACCGTTACTTGACATTTAAATGGTCTTTCTGAGGAATGCACATGCTTCACATGGCAGCTCAAGTGGTCCGGCCTGGATTTAAAAAGACAGGGAAAACAGAAACACATTTTAATCTCAAGACTTAATGAAAAGCAAATGTACAGTGTTTCTATACAATGCGTCGGCAAAGTTACAGAAGCATATGGATGCGGACGTGCTCTGTTTGCTCTGATAATGAGGGAATGAGGGGGGAAAAAACACCCCAAATTTTAGTCAATGGTGGTTAATTCTCCATGATCAATCGTGCATGAATTAGTTTGACCTAGTTTCAAAAATGCACCAGACTGGGATGGTAAATTTGTGCACTTTCCACTTGTTTTGCAAGTGAATTGACAGTTTTGTGTTTCACCAGACTAACCCTGTTCACTTTTTACTCTTTTGTGCATTTCTTACAGAAAATCAAAAGATTATGTTTGTAGGAATTTCCAGGAATCCTATCTTGTTTAATTAAAAAAAAACTTTTATGATCAATTACTGAATTTTTAAATAGAAACCAAGGTTTAGGAAGTCTCAAATGTGTGTTGACAATCATGACAAAAAGAAAAAATAACTTGTGGAAGTCTATGCGAGAAGCCTATGCTAAAGTCCCTGCCAGGCTAAAGGAAATAAACTGATAACATTCCTCAGCGCACCATTATATAATTCAGTGTTCACAGGATATCAGCAGTTGCAAGAAAACAGTTCTTTGCCTCTTGACCTTTACACTGAAACTCCAGCCTTCACAAATTCTTCTTGGCACTGAGCCTCCTCTGTCAGCTTGTTAGTACTAGAGAAGCTGGGAGCTGAATCATGTTAGAAGTGCCATAGTGGAGTAAGTAAGGGCTGCAGTGCTGGCAGCTGCTCCAAAACCGGAAAGTTTCATGCTGTTGGATTTTTTTTTTCCTCCCCCCCTTTACTACAAACGAGTAGAGTCAAGTGGAGGCTTCTCAGTGGTGCCATGAACCGGAATCTGTTTTTTTCAGCCCCGTCTTTTTTTGTCCCGCTGACAAGGAGAGCCGGCTGCAGACAGAGCCTCCCTACGTATCTGGCGGAGTGGCAGTGACTCAGTGCCCTGTTATTCAGCCCCCCATTCTCACTTTCCAGTATGCTGATGAATCCCTGGCCGACGTCATCGGGCTGGAAGCGTGCCTGAAGCTGCCCCACACAGCAACAGTCCTAATGTTACAGCTTGGCCAGGCTACGCCGCTGATGTTTTTGTTGAAGTCGCGTCGCGGCGCTGAGCTCCTCGGCTGTTATTAATACACCCTGCTCGGTCAACGCCGGGCACCAGATATTCTGGGGGCCCCCCGCTTAAAAATAAGGATCCGATCTGAAAGGGGTACGCGCCGGTAAATCGGCAGGCGTGAGACGTTCCTGCTGGAAATATTTATTCGCTGCATAGCAAATGTGTTGACCTGAACATTACAGCGCGGTTCAGTGCATTCCCAGGGGAAAGAGAGTCTGTGACATGCTGGCGGGAACCGCAAAGTGACAAGTGACGCCTCCCCCTCCCTTGATACTCCACCACTGGTGCTCTCCCATGTGCGACTGTTTAAACATGTGGTTGAAATGGCGTGGGGGGTCACTACAAGTACAAATCTGCTACACAGCCTTAAAAGTACGGAAAGACGGCCACCGGGACGACACGCAGACGGCAAATAGCCGCACAATCGCCTCTCTATATGAAGCCGTGCTGTGACTGAATAACACAAACACCGCTGGCGCAATCACTCACATACAAGTCACGCTCAGAGCAACAGGCGTGCTTGTCCAGCGAGGTTCGGCCCATTCAGAGGGAGAGCAGCATGTGGCAGTTTGCACTCTTTGTTAAAATAAATCCCCTTGTCGCATGCCCTCCTAAAATGTGTTTTTATGAACAACTGCAAACATGAAAAGTGGCTGGCTTGACGTAAACAAGGGTGCACTTGAGTTGAGCCAGCATATTTTCCCCTCACTAGAACAGCGTGTAAGCTCATTGTGGGACTTAAGACAGTTAGTGAAAACGGCATGTTTGTTTGAATTTGTTTGTCACTGTGTTATTTTTAAATTCCACACAGCCGAGTCGAGACTTTCCTTTTTGGCCGTGGAACGCAAGCATCGGAGGGTGAAATTACTTGCTGTCTACGCCGCCATAAGAATAAATGAGGATAGTTCCTGTTGACAATGGCCTTGTTACTTGTCCCTACATGTTTATTGGCAGCTTATGACTAACCTAGAGCAGTTGTAAAAACAGTCCGTTTAGCATCTTCCCCCTTCCTTCTCGCCAGTTTAGCATTGGCCATTGTCACCGCTCATTGTTCCTGCTGCTACAGATCCCATTACTCAGCAAACGCCTCCTCAGATACCCATGCAGACGGGCCGCGAGCCTTTTCTTTCTGCTCTCCTTTCACTGAGAGCGTTAAACGCGCAGAGAGTCATGGCTCTAACGCTTGCTAACAGGAACATCCCAAGTGCAGCGACGAGGCCACAATACCCAGCTGCACCCCCTTGGAGAACACTTCACTATGTTTGTGAAAGTCCTGAGTTGCTCCCTTCACTTTGTGCTCCACATTGAGGGATTTTAGAGGAACTCTTCATTTTACCTGGGTTAAGTTGTCCATAAAGTATCTCATCTTTGTGAACCACTTCTCAGTAAACTACTCCAGTACTTCTCTTTTTTTTCTCCTCCTACTATTATGCTACTGGGCTGAGCGAGGGAACGTAGCAACTTATTCCACCAGCTCAAGAGCTATATGAGGAACACACAAAGACATTTGAAACGGGTAATATCATCTCTGCATGAAATCTGCTGCTAGCACTTAGCAGCGTCTCTTGCTGAGGTTTGCCACTCAGACTTAGCATGACAACACTCTCTGACAGCACGAAGAAAATATGTCTTCAAGTTAGAAACAGCAAAGGTTATAATTTAATTTCACTCTCGTCTGGACAATTTTACTTGGTGGAAAACTGTCCATGACAAGTTTAGAAAGTGACTGAAAAAGGTTTAGAGAGATATCAAGAGTCTCTGAACACAATAGGAAGCAGGAACACAAAAGAAGTTCCTGATACAAGTGTTTGCTTGCCTTTTGATCAAAAACAGTCCCTGCTTCACCAGGGGAGTACATAAACCCTTCACACATGGTTGGCTCTGACCACAGAGTGTCCAGTGTTTTCCAATATAATGTACAGTATATCTGGCTCACATCCTCGTGGCTTTCTGCCAAAGCCCTAAGTAAGTCCAGTGACATAGTATCTAGACGGACAACGTCCATGTGTTGAGGATCTCATGGCAAATAAATGGGTCAAACACAAGGCAAGGAATGTTACTTGTAGCCTTGTCAGTAACATCCAATAAACCCTATTTTTTATCAGTATTAATAGTGTAGCCAACATGTTTCTTACCTGGAAAAGCCTTTCCCACATACAGAACAAACGTAGGGCTTGTGAACTCCGCCATCGTGGGAGCGAACGTGGTAGGTCATCCGGTCCTTCCTTTTAAAGCGTTGCTGGCAGATGGGGCACTCAAAGGGCTTCTCGTCAGAGTGGGACAGCTTGTGGCGATTCAGGTGGTACACGTCGCGAAAGGCCTTGCCGCACATGTCACAACCGTGGTTTTTCTTGACGGGTTTGGCCGGTTTCTTCTGGATGTTCTGCTGGGGCACGTTGCCCATCGCAGACGATGTCATAATACTCGAGGACACGGAGGTGGTCGCTGTGGAGAGGATGCCCGCTACCGTGGAGATGTAGGAGGGGTTGCCGTTGTTCTCTCGGGGCATGGTGGAGATCATGGGTACCATGGTGGGGGCCGTCTGGGCGGTCTTCTTCGGCCGCGACACCATCTTGATACCGGTGTGGCTGGACTCATGGCGCCGTAGATGGTAGCTGTCGCGGAAGGCCTTGTTGCAGTAGCCACAGACGAAAGGTGTCTTGCCTTTGTGTTCCTTCTTTATAACAGGCACCGGCGGGCGTTGACCTCCTCCACTGGCCACATTGTCTTTGAGGAGATCTGCGGCGCTGGAAGGGGGCTTCTGTTCTAACTGGATGGGCAGGACAGGCTTCTGGTCGACCTGCTCAGCTCCTGCATTGAGAAGTGGCAGCAGGCTGTTCTGTGCCACCTGATGCTGGTGGTGGAGGGCTTCATTCGCCTGCTGTTGAGACAAACAAACAAGCACAAGGATGAATACTGGGGTCGAGCCAAGCTCAAGTCCACACATTTGTAATACCGCACTTAAGATGCTACAAGAGCTAACAGAGAAGGGTGACCCATTGTTGGAAAGTCTGCACTGAAAACTACACATTCACTCAGGCATCAATACTGTATGTTCTAGTCTCTAAACAGTAACAATTCCACTGAATAAGTACATCACAAAATGTCCTCATAAGTGTTACTCGCCTATGAAAACAGAAAATGTCAGTAAAATGCTTCAGAATGCAAAATGGGCACTGGAGCTGTCATTAATGAGGTTGACACGGCATGCCACTAACCAAAAGAATCCAAATATACTGAATGAAAAGTGATCCCATCATGACGGTGCTGATTCATCATGTGACTGCAAAGCGAGCATACCAAATTAGAGGCACAGCAGAGTCCGGTGCACTGGAGAGCGGGCCGTTAGCTCAGCTCTGGAGCTCAGACGACATGCTTCTAGCCGCTGCCTTCAAATGCAACACTTCCTACGCCACACGCCCCTCAAAGTAAAAGCTCTACAGGTAATACAATTCTGGCTTTTGTGAAGCCGCAGAGACACGGCCACAAATCTTAGTTTAGACAGTTATGCCTCTCTCGAAATTCCTTAGATTACCATTTATCTAAGTGACCACACTGCATCAATCAAAATTAAGAGGCAGTCACATGGTTGCAAGCACACTATTAGCACGAGTGAATGTTATTGGCTATTTCTATTCATTCACATTCCACTGTGAATCTAGATAAGCTCGTACAGAAGAAAAGCTATAGTTTATTACTTCTTAGGTTTCTTGGGGATACTTTGCAGCAATTTCTTTGCTTAAAACAGTTTCATTTTCCCCCCAACATCAGACATTTAAAAAGAAAAAAACTGTTTACTGAAACTGTTGTTTCAGTAAACGGACACAGTCAAGACAACTATGTTGTCAACCTCGACCAAGAAAGGGCAAGGTGAAATGCCTGACCTTTCCCTTTGAGGTTCAATCATCCATCGAAGAAGGCCAGCCAAGAAGGGAGTCGCAAAAGAGGAGGCAGCAAAGAGAAAAGAAAAATGAACCACACAATGTCCTCCTTATGTCATCTAGCCTATTGTGAGAGACACAAATCTGAGCAGTGATGCCTCAGCAGGGGATCTTTGTATGCTCATCTTCATTGATTTGGCTCATCTATTCATGAGACAGGGACATTGTTTATCCACACACCACTCTGCTAAAACTAGCCGTCATTCCCTCATAAGCAATGGGACCTGGGAACTTGTGGAGAATGCCACCAAAGCACACCCATCCATTTGTCTAAGCACCTGCTCACACTTGCCACCTTCCAGGATTAGTCATCATCATGCCAGTCCGCTGGCACACCAGGGCTGGGGTGGGGGGGGTATGGGGTGTGGGGGGTAGCGGGGGGTACCAGCCAGGAACCCTCTTTGTGAAGCTTGTGAACAGCAGACATACCCACTGCAGACAGCCTGCCTCTACACAGAGGTGCAGGGCCCGTAAGCTGCTGTGCCTTCATGCAGCTCTGACCATTTTGACACAAATGCGCTCTGACAACTGGGGCTGCTCCCTCATAAATAACATCAAAATGGAGGGAGTGTCCTGATGGCTCCACGGGCCACTGTAGACTTGAATTGAGCTCATGGTCTGAGTCAGATTATGCACTGTTTTTCTGAAATCTTTTGTGTCACACTCTACAGCTGCTTGCTGAAATCCCAGGTTTTTAACAAAACAAAAAGTATAATTGATAGCATGAAAATGAAAAGAAGGATGAGAGATAATACTGCAGAAAACAAAACATTAAAAACATACATTAATAAACTGCTTGTTTTTTAATGATATATGTATTTTACTGCTGCCTGTAAATCTATTTTTAGGATGTTTTTCCACTTGTTTGAGTCCTGAAACCTGACTGAAACTCAAGGCAATTACGGAGTAGAGCTGAGTTCTTACAAAAACATCACTTTTGAAATGCTAGCAATTTTCCTGAGATTATGTTTCTTGCATTTTGATGCTGGACACGAAAATAAAAAAGGAACCTCAATTGTGTTGCCCAAAAAATATTTTAGTACGGGTTTTCATGTTTTTGTTGTGTTTTTTTTTTTACCTGGGATTGGATGCCATTGTGTAAATGGATGATATAAGCCATTTCCAACCAACTCACCAGGGTCTTCTGCCCAAAACACTGAAATCAATGAGCCAAAACCTCCAAAAGTACTGGCATTCAATACAACATCCCCTGACAACCCTGTCAGGAACAGGGAGTAGATTCAAACCAGCTGCGAGGTGTCATGCAGCTTAAAATCTATGAAACATGTATTACCTGAGAGCACAAAGAGCTGTCTTGACTGAGGAAAACTGCAAACATGTCTTAAACATAGTCACAACTAGGACTCAATAAAAAGGTGGCGTGTCTGAAAAGCCCCTCAGATGGAAGGTAGCTGAAGTGGTACAAACCAACTTTTCTATCAGTGGCTCGCTATCTGGGCAACAATACATCTCCTGTGTAACATGGCACTGATCGGTCCCTTTTGACATCTCAGCTATGATGAAATTTCGCATTCTGACAGAGACAAGCATGACATCTCATCCTCTGAACTAGAAGCACTGATTTTATGCTTTAGGGGTTTGAGGTCCACTGTCAAACCTGGATTTCCTAACTTAAAATGATACACAAAACAGCAAGGCTTGCAATAATCTAAAAAGCTTGTCATTTATCAGCAAAGACACTACCAAGCTAAGTGAAAACAGTGGTGAGGACTCTTGGCGAGTCATCTTTTGATGGTGATGCAAAACACTGTTGAAACCTCTAAGGCTGTCTATGATTTGTATCTTTTCTACAAAGCAACGTTGTCTTTTCACAGCAGACATGTTGGCCTGTCATAGCAAGAAGAGCAGATGTGTAATTGGTAACATTAAAAAATGACTGCATTCCATTGAGGTGAGCTAGTTTGCAGGGCCCCAGTGTTGCACATGCTGGCTCACAGCAACACATTTGAGCCATCGTTAACAAAATTTGCTTCACTGACCACCAAAGGCAAAATGGCTGCCCTCAAGCAGGATCATGACCAGATCAATGAGCAAAATGAAACAGTCCCTACTGACTGTTTCACAGCTTCTTTCACTATAGTTGTAGTTCAATTTTTAGGAGTACATAGTTCTAATATCATGAAGTTCACACACAGGGAGGATAGACACGGTCTTGCTCCCATAATAGGATGTAAAGCTTAATGTCACAACTACAACTTGTTACTTCAAACCATTCCAAGTAGCAAAAACAATGACTTGATGAAAAGTGAGCAACTGCAAATACATATATGCTTCAGTGGCTACTGAAAAACTATCTGTAATACGAGTAATTATATGGCATTTAAAATCTGTCTACCTTTGAGTGTTTCTACCAATGACATAAGTGATCCAATGTGCTTGAAACACTTTTCACATATCAAATTAAATTGCAATCATTGTCTAAAATCTGACGATCTGACACAAAGCAATATTACCAGTGTAACATAAGTTTCTAACATTTAACACACTCAGCTTTTCACCATTAAACAGACATGTAAAAAAAATTCTATTGAGCATCTTTTATACATTTGTGGACTGGTGGACATTGGTAAATTAGCAAAATGCCCCAGGAACAAATGGATGAACAACGTCTCAACATTTTTTGAAATTATCCATCACAAAGCCAGAATGAATTTCAGGCACAGAAAGATTACACAACATGACTTTCTCACTCTGGGGCACGCTTGCGCATTAGCTTGTTTTTCTCACTGCAGAGCTAGTGGTATATCATCATACACCAAGTGGTCTTTGAATGTATATGAATTTATGGTAATAATCAAGCCCAAATAATGATGCTAATTTACACAACAATGTAGAGAGTCCAAATGTCTGACAATGTATTTGAATGAGAATGCATTCATCTCCATTTATTCCAATCTTTCATATTTACTCCGCACTGTTAAATAATACATCTTTACACATGGGCAAGAACTTTTAACCCACGACTGGTGCACAGCATGAATGTGAGCCGACTGAAATACTTTACTCCTTACATCAGGCATCTAAATGCTAACTGCATGCAGATTTACATGAGATTGACACAGTAGCAGCGCGAGGTACATAATACATGCAGGGCTTCTGGCCTTATGCCAGATACTTCACAACAAGCCACACCGTCCAGCTGCCTTTTTCATCACTAAGAACTTGTGCCCAGAGTCTGTGACAGCAGAACAAAATGCTACTAAAAGGTGGCATAACCGAAAGGCCCTGACATGCAACTTTATTACAAATGACACACACAAAGTGGATTATTCAGACTAATGCTTGCCAATACTTGGCAGGACTTAGGTTAGCACTAGATAAATGCTCATTTTATCATTGGAGAGAAACATTGCAGGTCTCCCAACATAAATCTGATGTATCAAGCTTTCCTGAGGTACTCTATACTTCTTCCACCACTTAAACTCCAGCGGCCTTATTAGTCATATGACTTTCACTGCCATATCCCACCAGTACTCACTTCATACCCAGTAAGTCGAAAACCTTTTTTGAGCCTATTTTTCTAAAGTTATCAGAGCAGTAGATAAATGGGACAAGCATTAACCGCTGGAGATTGTGCAGAGTAATGGAGAGAAAATATGCACCTTTTATTGTCATTCATATAACTTGACAATAAGCAATGGTTTAATTTAAAAGCTGAAAGAAATCCGATTTCAAGTATTTACATGAGAATAACACTCAACTACAGCAAAGTTTGTTGAGAAAGTAACTTTCCTACAACCACTAAATCAGGAAAAGCTTCAGATAATACACATAAATATCCTTGTTAATAAGTCCAAGGGAATGTAATAGGTAAATAGTTGCAAAAAAGGGATAGGCATATTGACCAAACACGCATCATAATCGGGTGAAAAAAAAGTAATTAACTGAAAGATAACCCCTCCATAAAAACTGGCGGACTTCAGTGTTGCAGGCTCTGTTCTTGGAGGCTAAGTGAGGCCATGGTCATAAAACATTTCATTCATTTCTCCGAACAATAGACTTCAATCTGAGCACACAGTGAAAACACAGCAAACCGTGGCAGATACCCCCTCACTTTCTGGCTGCAGATGGATTAATAAATTGCGTAATGTCGTTTCTCATTTCAAATGTGCCTCCTGGTTGCTAGTGTGTTAGCTCGTGTTGTGTGCAGCATAGTTTGAATTCCTTTCCACCGCTCTATCCTGGAATAAACAGCCAGTTAATAAACACCGAGTGGTACAGAAGCGGAGTAGGGGGTCGTGTAATGTTAGTTTTGCGAGCTCATTGCGGCAGCCTCGCCCAAATTAAGCCAAATTAGCCATTGATTTCGATCATCGTTAGCTGACTCGGCTAGTTACTGGCGAGCCGGCTGAGGCGAGCGGAAAGTTCACCAGCCGTTAGTAAATCTCAGCAGCTGATAATCAAAGTGGACTGTTATTCAATCAGTTACTTTAAATAAAATTTATATGCGGTATTGTTCGCCGTACAATAAGATTCTAAGCCGGTGTAACATCTCATTATTATCCTACAGCGTCCGATCAAAGCCCTTCAATCAAGGGGGGAAAAAAAGCAGGTCTGTCTCGGTTGTAACGGTGCAGTCTCTCCAGCCTCACTTCAAACCATCCCGCATGTTTCACAAGCTTCGACCTGGACCAAAGAAGTTAAACAATAAAATTTTCGAATCACGATCGAGTTATCGGATTGTTCGTTAACCCGTACAACAGAAAAACGAGCCGTGTTTTTCAAACACTCGTTGTTCCAGCGTCATTCCCAAGCCTCACAGCTGGAAGCCTGGATTCATAAACCATTGTTTTGCTTGGTTACTTGATCCCAGCCTTACTCGTTTAAATTTAGGTTTTGCTGCTAAGATATCCCCGCGCAAAACTGTCTTAAGCTATGTTTAGAGAGAGATCACAGTTTTCCCCTTCTCCACGAGTGAACTTACTTGAAAGAGAAACGTACTCCAGCTCGGCTCCATTTCCACACTTAGTAATTCTGTAGGAAACCAAGTAGAAGCCTACAACAAAGCAACCAAACATGGCAGCTGAAACAACTTCCGGTAACCTCTAGGACTGAACCACTGGACATACTATTTAGGGGCGTGATGTTAAATGTAGTATGGTAACATATTCGCATCACCGTAACTATCGCTCGCAACACTTTAATACATTTTTCCTAATTACTTAGTTATCATCTTTACATGATGTTGTTTCGGTATCGCATCAGAGATCTAATATGATGAGATAGACTTGAAGAAACACCCCTCTCACGATTGGTTTCCGCTGATTCTGCGAGGGGCATTTGTTATAGTCGACTGCCGTCGCATGTGGCTGGGACATTATTGTATCCCTGTAACCTCGTATTCGCTTTGCTGAGAAAATTTGAATTAGAAAGCGATTTTTTCCTTCTTCTGGGGATTTGGGGCTCGGTACCTTTCCATTTCATCATTTTTTCAGTTCAAACAGAGCAAGACACTGCGCGCCTTGCAGTTTTTTCATTCATGGGATGGGGATGAATGAAAACAGCAGAGCCTATAAAGTGCACGAAACCAGTTTGACCAAAATGGTGCAGTCTTACATTCACCTTGCTCGCCTTTGATATTCCTTAAGTTGCGCCATCAAATCAGGTTATTATTCAGCAGAGGAATTATGGAAGGATGAATTCTTATTTTATCAAAACTTTTTCCTAACACATGGTTATTGAGAGGTTATAAGTGAAAGTTCAATATCGGGAAACATGTTCTACTCTTACCCAGACATTTTGGAAATACCCCAAATTCAATTTGTCTAAACTACTGTCTGCATTCATTTCACAAATTACTTAGCTATCTGCATTTTTTCACAATTAATCTCAGAACCAAATGCATTTTAATCCTCTGAGTTATAAAATTCATCATCAAAAGGTCCAAGTAATGATCAACTGAAATGAAATGAACGCAATACTCAGACAGTTATAAATGACTCATTCTAGAGATGAGCCATAACTTCTTTATTTTATACTTATCTCTTCCCTCACATATTGGTCTATAACACAATCATGTTCTAAATACCAAAAAAAAAAATCTCAAATAATATCTCACCAGATATTGGGAGTCAACACTGGGAATACACAGGATGTGTCAAATAACATCCTCAACCTTGTAGACAGCCAAGAGAGAGAAAGCAAAAAAAAGAGGATCTGGAGTTACAAGAACAGTAGGTGATGCCAGATGACCTTCATAAGCAACAAGGGCTGCTCTCGAGGCTCAAATAACCAAGTATGACCTCATCATTTCTCATTTAGTCCTGTATGGCACAGACTTCATAAAAATATGTTACTTTGTTATATGTTACTTTTAAAATTAAATGATTGAAAACATTCATATTTATCTGAAGAGTGGCCCATTGGTACAAACATCAGTTTTGGAACAGTATATGTGCTGTAATGTCTCTGAAGCATCATAGGCATTAGACAACTGAGCAATGTTTACAATACACACACAGGAAAGTACCAAACACACTGAATTTAGCATTCCTCAGGACCACTGGGTAAAATGGATTATAAGCAAGAAAAGCTATAACTAAATGAAAATCATTAAAGCACATTCTTCCATGAAACTAACTCTTTAGCAATGAACATATAGAATACATCTATTATGTTTACTTTCCCTTAGAGGTCTCTGAAAAGGACTTTCCAAACAATTCCTTGCTTATATTACAAGCTTTCATTAGTAAGTGGGCAAAGTTTATGCTTATGAAAGGCTTTGAGGCTTAGCCTTTGGTTCATAAATAAAAAAGAAGAAGGGTAACTTTAAAAATGTCTTTCAATAGTGATCTAAAACTTGTATCAAGTATCTATTAAGATGGAAATTTTGAATATCTTATCAGAAACTACACCCATATTTCAGCTTTAAAATTAAAGAGGATGCAGATCCATGCTTGAATCAGTATTGTGCACACTCTTTCCAGTATGTTCTTTGAACTCTGCTCGCCCGCGAATGGCTGTTCAGTAAAGGTGCCCCCATTGTACTTTTCAATCTTTGTCCCACTGTACATTGAAAGCCTTTATTCACATACAGTGCAATGAACGTTTCAGTTAGAGTTAGGGAATATGTGTGGTCAGCCCATTCTCCCCTCATCCAGCTCAAAAGACACGATAACATCCAGCAACAGACTCCACTTGAAAATACAGTTATGCAGATTGCTTCTTCTGGTATATTTCCAGCTTTGGATAAGGAAGACTCTCCGAAGGTAAGCATCTCCTGGACAGGAGAATAGACTGAACATTGGGGTTGATTCTATTTCGAATCTTAGAATTAATTTCACGTAAGTTGTTGAAGTTGGAGTAGAGTCCATATATTAATTTAATGTATTAATTAATTCAAAAGCAAAACTTTCATTTTATAGGATTTTTCTTAAACTTAATTGTGAATGTTGGACATTACTGTTCATTCACAGCCTGTATTGCAGTATTTTCTCAGTTTGTAAAAATGTGTAAAATGAGCATTTTAAATGATGCGTGATAATAATTTAGACAGTTTTGGAAACGTCCAGAGGGAAAAGTACCAAAGGTAATGCCAGAATCTGACATAACAACTGGAGACAATCACACAAGAAAGATATGGTATAATGTATGCTGTATGTTCTATTAGTATTCTATTAGTAATGCCAGTATTTAAACCTACATAGTATGAAAGCTGTACACCTACACATTGATCTGGCACTAAGCACCTGTGTCCTTGGTGCGACAACTGACTCTGTTTTTCTTCTTTGGGAGGGGGGTTTAATGTTTGAGCAAGCAGCAACAGTTTGGTATTGTTCCTCTTACTATAAAACATTCCACTTGATTATCATAAGTGTTTAAACTACTGTGTCTCCACAGAAATGGGAGACTGGTCCATTCTTGGCCGCTTCCTAACGGAGGTTCAGAACCATTCAACAGTCATTGGGAAGATATGGCTGACAATGCTACTCATCTTCCGCATCTTGCTCGTGGCCCTGGTCGGGGATGCTGTCTACAGCGATGAGCAGTCCAAATTTACCTGCAACACTTTACAGCCTGGATGCAATAATGTCTGCTATGACACTTTTGCTCCTGTCTCCCACTTACGCTTTTGGGTCTTCCAGATAGTTCTTGTCTCCACACCCTCTATCTTTTACATTGTCTATGTTCTGCAAAAAATCACCAAGAATGAAAAGTTAGAGGTTAAGAAGGTTGAAGTGGTACCCAGATCCTCACCCTCACTGGAAAAGGACAAGCACATCAAGGGAGATAGAGAGACAACGCTGGACACCGGTGGCCCTTATACTACAAGCTACAACAATGAGGAGTGGAGCTTACAGGAGGACGAGTATGAAGAAAGGAGCCAGTTGGAAGGGGAAATGAGGGAGGTCGGAAAGGACCCGACCCAGCTCTCCAGCCAAGTACTGCTCATATACATCATACATGTTCTCCTGCGCTCCATTATGGAAATAATATTCCTCATTGGGCAGTATTATCTTTTTGGATTTGAAGTTCCACACCTTTTTCGCTGTGAGACTTACCCCTGTCCCAATCGGACTGATTGCTTTGTGTCCCGAGCAACAGAGAAGACCATCTTCCTCAACTTCATGTTCAGCGTCAGTCTGGGTTGCTTCATTTTGAACATTGTGGAGTTGCATTATTTAGGCTGGATTTATATTTTCAGGGTATTGTTGTCTGCTTGCTGCACATGCTGCAGGTCAGAGAGAGGCCCTATACAGCAAGTAGAGTTATACTCAGACAACAACCCGCTGTTGCTTGAGCTCAAGCACTCTCTGCGGGGCAGGGTCGTCCTGCAGACCACCTCCTCCATGGCACGGGACAAGTGCTGCAGTGTCCCAAACCTGGCCCCAGCTATCTCCTTCGAGACAGACTCTACATTGGAGTGCACGTCCAAGAGAAATCCAGATGAAAAGGAACGTACCAAAACTAGACTGCATAATATGGCCAAAATAGGAAGAGGCAAAAAGTCATGGCTGTGAAGGATTTCAGGCCATATTTTTCTTTTGTCCATTTTATATATTTTCCTTCTATGACTGCACTTGTGTTTCTCGATTGAAATTGAGATCTTTCATGATGGATCAGTTTAGATTAGCTGTGGAGTTTTGCAATGATTCATACAATTTCAGGGCGAAACTCTGATGATTCAGAGAATAAGTTTCTATCCTTAGAAAATACTATTTGGAATGACATGGTGATGTTTATTTCTTTAACATTTTTGGTTTATTGGTTGCGCTGTAGAGGGAAAGACTGATATTAATGTGGTGCTTCTGTAAATATAGTCAAATCAATGTATTTGCTGTGATTTATTCAAACCTCCATTTGCCCCTACATTACTACCCCTGTTGAAGAAACAGGCTTGTAAAAGATCTTTAAGTAGTTTGGAAGTCTATGCTTTGGTCTGATTCTCAAACCAAATTTAAGAAAAACCTTTAGGGTTAGATGTGCAATAGTGTGGGACAAATGCAAAAAATTATTTGAATTTAAACTGAAATTTGACTTTTTAGCTGAGACGTTATCAAATATGCAAAGGTCTTACTAGCAAAAACTGGTTTAAGCATCTCAAAAGGCAAATGTCTGATAGACATTCATGATCACATTTAAATGATCACACTGAAAATTCCTCATAATGTCCTATCAAAACTTGAAATAAAGATATGTCGATTGGTTTTGAGTTGTAAAATGGGTCTTGCGAGCCTGAGAATTTTTACCTGTGCCTGAGCTGCACCTGCACATTTCCTGGTCTAGTGAGTTGGAGTACCAGGAGAGGTCACTGCTGTCCGGTTTGCAAATGTGCTGCATTCAAGTGCTGTTGGAATTATTTCACATAAAAGCGGTTTTTAGCGTTGGTGGCAAAAATACAACAATAAAACCACGGTTTCTTTCGATAAAACCCTTCACTTCATATATAACATATAAAAAACAATTGAATCACAGGTGCATAGATGAAATATATTAAAAGGATTCCACATTACCCAATTTATTGTGTCCTATCAAATTCAGATAACTTACGTTTTAATCTTTTTTATCAAGTTTATGGCTTACTTTTGAAGCTAAACGAAGTACAAAAAGGCTGCTAACGAAAACATTTCCACTGCGTAAGTGAAGGTACCCAATGGGTCTTCCATGAAAATCCATAGCAGTCATATCTCCGAGCTTACGGTGAGTATTTGAAAGCACCACACATTTCACGTTTCTCGCACCTACTGACAAATCCAGGAGAGAAAATGTTGAAAACTTCAAGCAAGACACCAGGGTGGTCCCGCGACAGGTAGGTCACTTTCATCCCTGCTCATAGCATCCATTTAGCTGTGTGAATATGAATGACATGTTTACACCGTGTATTGAAAGTGTCCCCTAAGGCCACCAGTGCTGGAGAATGAGGGCAAAGCAGCTTAAAGGGAGAGCATTACGGCCAAGCTGTGGACGAGTGGTACCGACTGCCATGCTAGTCTGCAATGAGTTCAGTAAAGCTACAATTATGACTATTTTCACCCTATTTCTGTCTCAAGGCCACAGGGGAGCTTGTTGCAAAGTGACTGGATTGACTGCTTGACATCCCCTCTGATCTCAGGGGATGGTGTAGCATGCAGTTACAGTGGGTGAGGTCACCATGCATGTGCAGGGCATGAAGGAGACTGTCACGCACAAATGTATTGTGTATGACTTTAGTACTGATGCTGAGCACTGACATGCGAACAGGACACGGATACGGTCAGACCTGAGTAGGGTCTGTATGTAGGACAGCTTCAAATGTACATGTGTGCGTGTGTGTGTGCGTGTGTGTGTGTGAGCAGACAGCAGGACTGAGAGAACTAATCCCAAATCTACGTTAATGGTTGTCGCTCAATTCCTTTGTGCACACTGTAGTGCATAGATATGCAATTTCAGTTCCCTTGCACACACTCAATACAACATATATTTTGTACTGGTCTTAATTATTTTGACCGTGGGCTGTATGTAAGACAAAATGTGATTGAAATGAATAAGAAGGCTGCGTGATGTGTATAATGATAATATAATGCAGTGTTTGTATTGCAGCAATAGGATGTAGAATTGAAATGATGTTAAATGTGCCAAAGGTAGACTTTAAAGCACCCTGTGCTTAAAATGTATTTTGTTGGTCGGCATGCAACTTAACTTTTGTTCTTTTTCTTACAGACATCAATATAGGACCTGATGTAGATGCTAACCAGAACTTCTCATTGTACTTCCCTGAAAATCATCTGACTGTAAACAATTCACACTGCCAAAACAAAAAGCAAAGTATGTTTAACTTAATAAAGAAAGACAAGGAAAAGGAGAAGGAGAAGGAAAGGGAGAAGGAGAAAGAGAAAGACTCGGGCAAGAAGGAGAAGAAAGATAAGAAAGAGAAGAAGGAGCGCATGTCCCAGGCAGAGTTAAAAAGCCTGGAAGAGATGAGCATACGCAGAGGTTTCTTCAACCTCAACCGAGGCAGCTCAAAGAGGGAGTCCAGGAGCAGGTTAGAGATCTCCAGTCCCATCCCAATCAAGGTTGCCAGCAACACGGAGCTCAGCCTGACAACAGTGGAGGTCGAGCAGCTCCACAGCGCTCTGCAGCAGGAGACAGCACCTAAAAGCACCAGTGTCTCAAGTGAAAACATAAAGAGCCTTCAAGCAGAGCACCAACGCAGCTCTGTAAAGGAGAGGGCAGCAAAGTTTGGGGAATTGGCCAAGTTGAATTCTGTGGCAGGCCAGAGGCACGTGTCTTTTTCCCTGAAGAGCACAGAGGACAATGCTTCAGAGGCTTCGGCTATGTCCCAGCAGGTGGCACCTTCCCTCAAGTTCCAGCACAACTTGAGACGCACGAGTGTAGTTCACATCCCTGAGCTGGTGGAGAAGACCTTCCCAGGTGCGGACCTCCAGCTGCCCGTGCTCGTCGCTCCACCCATGCCAGATCCGAGAGAGCTGGAGCTGCAGCGGCGCAACACGGGCGACTTCGGCTTCTCTTTGCGCAGGACGACCATGCTGGACAGGAAGTCCGACGGCGGGGTGTGTCGCCGCGTGGTGCACTTCGCAGAGCCGGGGGCCGGGGCCAGGGATCGGGCCCTGGGCCTGGTGCCGGGCGACAGGCTGGTGGAAATCAACAGCACCAACGTGGAAAACAAGAGCAGGGACGAGATCGTGGAGATGATCCGTCAGTCCGGAGATGTGGTCCGGCTGAAGGTGCAAACGATTCTGGAGATGAGCGAGCTGAACCGCAGCTGGCTGAGGAACACTCAATGCCTGCAAAAAGACATCTTTGATGTAAGTAGCGCTCGGGTCCCTTTTTTTTGTCCTCTGACTGAATAGATTCTAACTTGTAAGCATAAATGTACTATTTCTGTTTTTTCAGGGCCATCAGAAAATGTAAAAATTCCTCAACCTCATATCTCAAAAAGTACAAGTTTTGTTGGAAGTAATCTCAAATTCAAGATTTTGGTAATTATACATCTCGCAATTTCTGGATATATGTTATTAACTGTGTTTAAACCCAGAGTAAGTAGTTTTTTTTTACCACCTAGAATGACTATGTTTCTGTAACAGCCGTTATCTGTTTTTCCCCCTCTTACTTTGCATTTCTTTCTTCTAAATATGTGGTTTGCACCCCAGATTAAAGATGTCTGGATCATGAGCAGAACAGTAATGACACTGGTGACGAGCCATTGTGTTTGCATGTATGGGGGAGTGTGTTTGTGTGTGTTTTGAAAGAGAGAATGTGTTCTGGTGGATATATAATCCCCCCCCTCCCCCTCTGGTCCTTTGACACCAAACAATAGGACGCTGAAGGAAACAACGGCCCAAACGCCACCACAGCCCATGGCCATATGGTCTTGTAAGACTTGGCTGGCAGCCCATTCAGTTCTCCTCGCTCGGATAATCATGTGCAGCATGTAGAGGAGCATCAAGTTAAACTCTTTATTAGCTGCCACAACAAACACCTGAGTTTTAGTTGTCTCGACTGCACGTTTTGGTCCACACTAGCATACTGTTGTTTGAGGCTATTTTATTTCCGTGAACCTGTTGGATCTTTAAAAAAGCCTCCAGATTTAGTTTTGTGATCAGAAAATTAGAACAAAATGGAGCTGGTCATTTTAACAGCACATGAGTTACACCAGAAGGACAAATTTACAACAAAAGACATGAATCATTTCAGTCTAAAACCAAAGAAGCAGGCGACATTATTTAGTATTTCTGCCCATTACACAGTAATTACTGACTGTGTGATTATGGCGCATTAAACACAATAAATTGTTTTTTGATCCCAAGGAACAGGCCTTTTATAAGTTACAGATTAATTGACATGATAAGTCTTTCTTGCAATAAAAAGATCATTCCCATTCTTTTAAAGCACATCTGGGTCACATCGGACAGATGCGACCCAATTTAATCAGAAAGCGTTCTGTAAAGCCCAAGACCTTGTTGTTCTGGTATATACATTTACGTGCGTCCCCTAATGACACCGTTTTGAGATCTGTGTACGACTTGTGGTCGTTGCTATGGATACAAAAATATCACACGCGTGCCTCTGAACAGTCAACCATAGAGGGGGTTATACTGCGCTGTTGAACAGTCGAAACACTCGGTCACAGTTTGTCTCTGTTCCACCCGGCACTTTTACCACTGTAACGATAAGACTGAAGCCTCGGGACAGTGGATCATAGCGCACACGGCGAGAGACACCCCTCATTGCTGCTTTGCTTTGTCCTACATTCAGCTGATCTTGATCATCACAAGACAGGCCATTTTGAAAATCATGAAAATGTGCATGTGAGCTTGACCTAGAAGCAACAGTACTATTTATAGGAGGTTATAATAAGATCTGGATTCTGGGCCTGATAGCGCCGCAACACACTTAGAAACATATGTGATGCAGGAGCATGTTTTACATGTGAATGTATTCAAAGGTTGGCTCGGTCATTTTCCTTTCTGCTGAGTGAGTAATAACAGCGCAAATGGATGCACTGGCAGGTGACTGCAAGGTCACCTTCAACACTGGAGGCTGGTGGAAACAGCTGGCCTAGCACTCTTCCCCATGAAATCATTCACGTATTACTGAAAACGTCACATCTCTATTTTCACTGCTTAGAATTGTGGCTTTAAAAGTTTCTTTTGGAGTCCCTCAATTATTGTGAAGCAGCCCTCCTCCCTGTTTTTTTGATTACAGGTCCATCCGATGGTTTGCTTGTTTCTGGCACTAAAGGAATATAACATCAAAGGTGCTAATTTGCTCTTCAAATGATCGGTGGAAGCGCGGAGGCGCTGACATTTTGCTGGCCTTAAATAATTCAGTGGCCACGAGGCCCCGGGTGCACAGCAGAGCACATAAACCTTTTGTCCATTGGGTGGCAGCCACTGTCCACCCCACACGCACAAGGCCCGAGCAGCTATTCTTGTGTTTTATTTTCCAAGCTCCCAGTGTGACTCCTTCACCGTAAGCTCCTCATTACAGGCGTCGGCTCTCAACTGTGGCCGGCGCACACGTCACTGTCGAGCTCACGGCGCAGACTAAAAAGAGGGAGGAAGCCTGAAGCAGCCGAACTCGGTCCGAACCAAATGAGGACGGCGTTTTCAAACAGCGAGCCGTCGCATTGTACATCTGTCGAGCTTGTGCATCCCCGCTGCTCTGCACACGAGCAGGTGTACGGTGTGCGAGCAGGGGACCGATGCAGTGTGTCTGCCTATTGTTGTCTCTCAGACATTCTGAAGGGAGGGGCGCCGGTAGACAATTTTTCAATTTTCCAGCTGGTTGAGGGAAATCAATTGGTCAGAGGCATTATGAAACCGAGTGGCGAGGCCAAATTTTGCAGAAGGGGCTCTCAACAAGTTAGCGGGGCCTCCGTGGTGCGCGGTGCGTTTTTGGCAGGGCCACGTCGAACCCATTTCAGTTCCGTATTCAACAGTTAGCTCCTGATATGTTCGCACGATCCCTCCCCATCTCCTCCTTTTGAAGTGCGTGCTGCTGCTGTTGTTGTTGTTGTCACATTGCAGTTGATGAGTCACACTCCCAGGCTGCGAGCACCAGTTTCTAATTTTAAATACACTCTCCAAATAAAGTTGACGCACAGGAACAACCTGATGCAGGCGACACTTCAATAACAACATCCAGGAGCTAATAATACCTGTTTACACTTAATGGAAGTGAAGGCGGTGTGTGGGGGGGCGTGGCCCCTGGCTGACGCTTGTCCCATGCATTTCCTGTCTCCCTGCATTCCAGACACACTTTTTTTTTGTCATGAGGAAATTAGCAAATGGTGTAATCTCCTCCCATTGCTCCCCATGCAGATCGCGCCACTCCACTTCTCCAGCGGGGCGACGCTACACAGGCAGACAGTATTAGCGCTGGCATGGATTAGACGGAGGCGTGGCCTCCGAGGATAAAGCCTGGTGGTTCATGATAGAGGCTGGATTTGAAGTGTCATTTTCTTTTACTGCCATTCTTTACGCACTGTGGCTGTTTTACTTGCCTGGCACGCGCATTTAGCGCCCGATATTTGCGCAGTGAGTGAGAGCGCCTGTATTGGAGGCGCTATTAAAGCATGACATTCTCGCTCGTGTGACTGATACCCGTGGCTGTCACGTAATGGGATGTGGATCTGATATTTAATCTTTTTGAAAAGAGCATCGCTCTTGTTTCGCGGCCGCCTTCATTACCGCAGAGAGCGCGCGCGCATAGTGTTGCGTCGCTGCTTTATTGACATGATGAATATGTGCCGTTGTAGCCGTGCTCATTGGAGCAGAGAGGATGGAAATCAACTGGTTGTTGGCTCTCTCGTCCAAGCATCCAGCGGATCGTCGCTGTGAGGTTACCAGGCAACAGACATCAGACCTGATGTGTGTGTGTGTGTGTGTGTGTGTGTGTGTGGCCGCGCTGTTTGTTTAAGGAGGAAGTTGTCTCCCTGTCCTCCTGCTCTCCCCTCAGCACAGGACCACAGGTGCCATCCCACCTGAGCTGAAACCAGCTGCTCATAAATCACACCCAAGTGGCCCACTTTGAGAGAGAGCTTCTCACTCTGTTTTCCATAAAATCTGGGCCACATCCTTGCATCCTTGACTATTAAAGAGAGAACCGCTGAGTCCAATGACCCATGTTTCTTTTCTTCACACCGTTCAGATGTGATTTTGCCTTGTTTTTCTGTGTTTTATTTTTTCCTCAAACCTTGCCTCCTTAAGCATAATAATTGTATTCCAGCCGCTCTGTGATTCCGTATTCCAACAGCCTCACCGAGCTTATTAAGTCTGTTCCCTTGGTTCAACGCTGCCTTTTCCAGCAGGGGGTCCAAAGCAGTGCAAATAAAGAAGTAGCAGACGTCGTTGTGGGCAAATCATGGATTTGGATGTTCGGTGTGATTATTAAACTACAATCAACTGTGCACAGCGATTTCTGTCACGATTGAAACAGATTTCATAGTATGGTAGGATTTAAGTGGGATGGAATCAGCAGTGTTTATGGTGTACAGCCCTTAATCTTTGCCCTGCAGTAGCCGTGTGTAGACAAGCAGCCGACGTGATGCTGTGTCCCAGTAACTGACTCTGGGGATTAGCAAACTGTGCTAGATAGCCCGGCTAGGCTGTGTGTTTTGGTCTCCCTGAGTCCTAGTATCCAAGTTTAACTCCTCATTTCATGTGAGGAAGAAGCTCCTCCTTGCTGCTTGTTGTCTTATTATTATTATTATTATTATTTATGTTAAATCCAAAAGCATTCAGGATTTCAACTTCAGGTTTTAAACAGAAAAAAAGGTTTCAGAAATGTTTGCTGCTTGCTGCTGATCCTGATTGAATTAGTTTAGCAAACACACATGCACTTTCTCTACTTTGCACACAACACTGGTCACTTGATAAATGAAACTGTTAATGAGTTTACGGAGGGGAATAGAGCTTGGCAAGATTGGATTAGTTCATCCCTGCCCAGCCAGGCCTGTCTCTGCATTTCCGTGTTTAGGCTCCACTCCACGGCACCAATGAGCTGAATGCCAAGCTCCGGGCAAGGCTGCACGTGCTTTTATCCAAATGGTTTTTTGCAGCAACCCGTATCGAGTTCGCACTGGAAGCAGTGTCTGAAACACATTTTGTGCAGCAGTGTCATATCTGGTGTCAGATGTGATATGTCACCCAATATGATTTCTGTCATCGAACAATACAACATCTCAAATTTAGGTCAGTAGTGTGCCCGGGCAGGGGCCCTTGCGAAGTGCTATTATGCATTAGTGCATAGCTCCCTCTTGTGGTGCAAACGGAGACTTGATGAGGAGCGAGGCTGTCACAAACTCTGACATGTCTGAGCTGTGGATCTCAGCTCGTTCCCTTGCCACCTCATTGTTGAATGGGCAGTCCCTAGTGTCAATAGTGAGTCATTATTCAGGATCAGTAAAACATGACTTTCCCTCCAGCAGTACGAACACTGGTGCACTGCACCTGTATAAATTCACAGCATTATTATTTTATATTCTTCTTAAAAGCAAATGTGATAAATAAAGCTTTTTGTGCCGCCCAGTGAGGGAGACTATACGTCACCGTGTCTGTCGGCTGGACGGGAGGAGTGACAGAGAAAAGTGGCTGTGCTAATTAATGTGGCTCTGCAAATTCTATTTATAGCCCTGGTGTATCTCTGCAGCTGTCCCTGCTCTGTCTCCCTGGCCGGCACCTCTCACATTACCCCCCGCAGCACTCCCCCAGACCACTGCCTCGCTGTGCTGTGTCTACTGTGACCCCGCCCTCGAGGTTGCCCTCCCACTCACTCAGGACTCGCCAGTGTGTCACTTTTTGCAAGCCCAGGTCCAACGCTGCCTCGGCCATGACCGCGCTGCTCCATTGGCAGAGTGAAGACTGGAAGGTTAACCAGGTCTAGAGAGAAGGTAATGGGCTCGGGCCTCCGGCGGACTGTGTGTGGGGAGCGCTGTGAGCAGCTCAGGGTCTGCATGCTCTGCTTAGCACTTCCATTTGGCCTCTGATGGCATCTCAGAATGGCCTTCTTTCCTGCTGAAACTATTTATAGGAGTGGTCTCTGATGAAAGCAGGCCCAGAGATGGTGAAACATGTTGCGGCACCACTCATTTTTGCCATGTGTCCTCTGGACGAGATGGCCAACTTTTAGTTTCCTCTGTTCAGGAAAGGCTGCTCTCTCCAAATGTATCTGCCATGCTAACGCCATGTGACGTTCAGTACGTGTGTTTTTAAGTTCCTCATTCATTCAGCCATTCTCGTTGCTGGCTTTGCTGTTTTTGTCTTTCTCCATTGAATAATCATGTGGTTTCTTATCGATCGCGTGTTGTCACTACAGAGGAAACAAATGAGCAACGTTGTCTGTGATCATTTCATTGTGCTGACTTAGCTAAGACATAAATACTGTGAGGTAATTGGTGGAGATCTAAACCTTCACCTTCGGGTCCTGTTTGCGGTGTGGCGTGTCTCTCTAGCTCTCCATGTTAATGTATTTCCAGTTGCTTGTTGTGCTATGCAGACAAACCATTTCATCCTGTCGTTCCTGTGCTCTGTCCTCAGTGCTGCATGGTCCCACAGCCCTGTCGGTGTATGACCTGTTGTGTGCAGGAAAGTTCCCAGTGTCCCACTGCTCACTCCTAGATTCCTGCTCTCTCTTCGCTCTGCACCGCTCAGTTTTTCTTCCCATCATTCCGTCTGTTTGTCCTCCACGTCGTCCAGCTTGTTCCATGACCGCTGGCCTATCACCATGGCGTACAAATCACGCTTCTCGTTCTGGGAGCAAAAGGAAAGTCTCGCCTTTTTTCCCCCACCAACGTTATTTTTGCCTTTCAGTTCATATCTGTATGCGGTTGCTTGTTGAATTTGTGACTTTGTTCTCTCATATTGACAGAGAGGAGCTCTGTTGTGAACACGAGGTTTGATCTTTTTTTGTGTTGCTTCCTCTCATGTAGGTTAAAGTTGAGAACAAACCAGATGTAAGTGCTCCTTTTCACCGCATGCTTCGGGGGGACTAACCCATGTGATTCAAACCATTTTGTGTGCCGTGCTCCCGAATAAGAGAAACAAAATGGCTCTTGATTGTGATGATAATGGCCTTCTGCAAACTGAGGTCAATTTATTTCCCCACGGGCCTGTGAAGTTCAATAGCAGTGTGTTGAATTTTGGAATAGCTCCTGGCAGATTGAATCCCGAGTCATTAACTGCATGCTGATTCATTAAGAGACGTTTTCAAAACATGTACTTTTTTAAATTTCAAAACACAGCATCAGTTTTCCTATTAGATTAGTGATATAAACAGATACAGACCAGAACTCGATTAGTATCGAAATATCACTGAAGTGTTTGTAATCAACTGAGGCATTCATATATTCCATATTTTTTAAGATGCTCTGAGGAATCTCATGTAACTGCAATGAGCTTGAGCAAAAGAGAATGAAAATATGTAATATGGGCTGACTGTATACACTAACTTAAGCACACATCCCGTGTAAGGGTTTTAAGACACGTGTAAACACTTGCTAATATGAATGCATTTTAGAGTAATCCTCATAACATAGTGTCTGAGCTCAGAGCTCAGTTGAAATGGCATGCTATCAGTGACAGGAATAATCTCGCCTTGCTGTTTGTATCCAGTCTGACGGAGATCGTAGTCAAACAGTGACTTCACCCGCACCAGAGGCTGCAAGTGCTGCAAAGCCCACTGCACCGCCAGCTGTGGAGGCCAATAACAGCACGGCCATGGGTGGTCCGGATGCTCCGGAGCAGCAAGACTCGAGCGGTAAAAAGGTGGTGAAAGTTGTGAGAAGAGTTGTCAGGCGTGTGATTCCCACTGGGACGGAGCAGCAGACCCAGTCCATTGTTTCTGAGGTGGCCAAGGCTGCCTCTGCTGCCGACTTTGTGGTCAAGAGCAGCAAAACAACCAAAGACGACAAGGACGACATCTCTATGGGCCTGACCAGCCTGATGGGCAGGAGTCGCACTAAGGAGCACCGGCCTCGCACCCGAACCCAGGACCGCAAGGAGGACATGAAAGAAGAGGTGAAGCAGGAGGAGGAGAAGGAAAAGGTGGAGGAGGAGGTGGAAAAACCGACGGTGGAGAAAACAGAGGAGGCCGCCCCTGCACCTGCAACAGTACCAACTCCTCCTTCCCCGAAGCCTAATCCCCTCAGTCCTCCTGTTGGCTTCCTCCCACCGCCCAAGCCTGACCCTTTGGCCCCGCCCACTGGCTTCATCCCTCTCCCCAAGCAGAATCTGTTGACCCCTCCGCCCGGTTTCATCCCTGCCAGGAAGCCCAGCCCGGTGCCCCCAAAACAGAACCCCTTGGCAAGACCTCCAGGATTCCTGCCCGCCCCAAAACAAGACCCCCTGGCTCCTCCTGCAGGCTTTATCCCCAAACCTCGTCCACTTGTTGTGAAGAAAGCGGAGGTGAAAAAGTGCATGTTTATATCTCAGACCTCAGAGTGGAGCATGCTGTGTGATAACACCACAGACAATCCTGTTCATATGAGTGCAGCCTCACCACAAAGCTCAGCCTGGAAGACATCTTCTGTGGGAAAGACATGCTTTTAGATATGGATCATCATTTTCTTACAACTGTCATCATAATTAGGCCGCTCTCTTCAGTTTCTCCAAAAGTACAAGCTTAGATCTCGACTTCTGACAAAAACGAGCGTTGATATAATGAAGCCTCGCAGAAGAAGTGAAGGGGAGCAGGGCGCATGTACCAGCTGGTGATCAGGCTTCATCAGTGGGGATAAGGGTGTACTCATGGTCCACTCCCTGCTAGTTTGGTCATTTGGAGTGGTCCATATGAGCACTGAGCTGGGACTCATTACTGTCGCTTTCTGCAGGCAGAACATTGAAGTTACGCTCTAGCTGCTGTAGACCACAGAGGCTGGAGTTTTGGAGAGGTTTTTCTTTTTTTTTTTTCTTAAAAGAAAAGCTCAAATTATATTCATGTATAGTAAACCAATCAGTAGTGCAGCTTGGGGCTGCCACTTGGATGATTAAATGCAGCGTTGATTAAAAACTATTCCCGACCTATAAAAGGAAGGGGGATTCGTAGCTGTCCAGTTCTTATACAGAGCCTGTCTCGGTTTGTTGCTCAGACGAGTTTGTGATGTCGTCCTGTTGTTTTTTCGACAGCAGGCCATCTGAAAATGTTTTATCAACAGATGTCACTGGAATCTGGCGAGCAGTTGGCATTTGGCTGTGGGATGTGAAAGGATGGGGAAAAAGGGAAAGGGTGTGATTTTGGAGATATGTGGCTGGTATTTCAGCTGAGAGATATTGTGTTTTCAACTGCTCTTGGGCAAGATTTAGGTTTCCAGTGTTTGAGGCCGGATTAAGGTGATTGCTGAAAAGGACAGTTGTGTGTGGTTAAGTGTTCTTGAAGGTGATTGTGCATGTACTATGGAACTACCTACGGACACTACCCCTGGAAAACACAACAAACTGGCCTGATGTATGTGGAGTCTTTTCTCACTTGTAGGACGTTTATGGCAATTTTATGGCAATTTATGGCAATTCGGACTAAAAGTCTCTGCCATCAATCAGATTCAATCGCATCCCCATTGTAGAGGTTTCTGATTGTACAGCATCAACTTGAGTCGACGGGATGAAATGATAATTATCGATCACTGCTTGTTCAAACCAAATGTGAAGCATGATGATTTAATTTCCGCAGCTTTTCCCTGAGTCCTTGGCCGCCAGGACCAGCTGAGAGAATCCTGAGTTCTTTCATTATTTCCAACAGATTGTTGCTCAAGTAACCACTGACAAACAAAAGCCTTGAGCCATTATTCTTTTGCTGCAGTGCCTAATGATCCAATTTTCTTAATAGTCACTTCCCCTTACTCATTTCCTGGTCGAATTAATTGGAAAATTAAATTAGTAGCAACAAACCTCCTTTTGAAGTGTGTTGTAGTGAATCGAATACGACATACTAAAACATTAACGTCATCCTGACTGTTCATCTTCCATTGTGTTGCTCCCATGTGTGGCTGCATGTCTGTCAACCTGTGTGTCTGTGGGTATGTCCACGTGCTGTATGAAGGTAAAGGAGACATCTAGTCCCTCTGTGGCGCCCAATGGTCAATCACTCCCTGTTGCCCAGCGTCAGGCTCAGTCCGAACTGGAAAAAGAGGTGTGTGATCATCTGGCTGCAGAAACTACACCCAACCATGTGTGTTTTTCACCATCAAAAGCACATTTTTGTCCTTACATGGAAAGGGCCCGTGGGTGCCCACTCAGTGTTCAGTTTGTCCAAAGTGGACGATTATAGCAGTTACCCCTGGATCATTGATTTTTACTGTCTGGCTACCCAATTGAATTTGCTGGTCTTGCTTCTCAACCGTAGGTCCCAGAGCTGATTCCCACCGAGGAAGATCACAAGCGTGTGAAGAGGATCTTCACTGTGCCGGGCGAAGATGTAACTCCTCTCTTCACTGTATTTGTTTGGCTTTGAACCTGCCGTGCTTTACTGAGTGAGACTTTACCCTGAGAGCAGTTCGAGTCAACTGCTTCCTCCCTCTGATATAGAGAAATATGTCCAAAACTGAGCCAGGTCCACGTCGGGCTGTCCCACTGCCAGTAGGGCTCCAATTACAGGGGCTCCCTGCGTTGTTAGCCACCTGGTGTGAAATCTGAAACTTAGAGACTGGAGGAATATTTCCTATGACTCAGATTACCTCACAGTTGTTCCGTGAGAAAGAGGAAAGCTTTCTTGGTATGATAAGCCGGACTTGTGTAAACATATGCTCCCTGAATGCAGATTTTCATGACATGCTCAGAGGCATTTTGATTAAAAACGACCACAATCTCTTATATAGGCTAACAAATGTTATCTTAATTTGTGTACTAGATAGTTGGTTACACTTTTGTTTGGGGAAGGACAACAGCAGGAGTCTCTGTACCCTCTGAGCTGACTTTAACGCCACTGATATAATTAATTTAACAGCTTTAGTTCCGTCTCTCCTCTCATTCACTCTGAAGTATTAATTGCTTTGCTATCAGCTCCGGTGGAGCACCTTTGTACCGTACGCCTGTGTACTTTGCTCGTTGTGATTATTTTGCCGGTTCCGCTCTCAAAGACTAGAGCACTGAAAGGCATTTCTAATTCCCTCTCCTTGCTCTAATCTTGTCTCAAATTGTGTGCCATGTCTCTGCTCTCGCCTCCCTGTGGGTCGTTGGATCCCGACTCGCCGCTGTTCTCTTTGCTGCTTGCACGGCCAGTGCGCCAGAGGCCACAAATCCTCTCAGGTACAGGCTGCTCTGCTGCGGGCTCAACGCACTCCTCCGCCTCTAGATGGCTGGACTCTTAAGCTTGTTCTCCTCCACCAACCCCTGTCTGCCCTACTTTGCCTGTGCATGCCTGCTTGTCTTTGCTCCCACTCCACTCTCCGTGGCTCATTCTGGGTTCACAGGCCCGGAATGTGGTAATCTGACATAAACCAGTGGTCACCAAAAGCAAGTCCTGGAGGGAGTTTTTAAACTTTGGAAGTAAACTTTTCAGCTCTTGGTATAAATGAGTGCTCGGTCTCCTCCCACCTGGCAGGCGAAGGCCAAGCACTCATCAGCTGAGGAGCCCGCTGTCGCCAGTAACTAATTGTTTCATTCCACCTTCTCTGTTAAGAGATTTGTCAGGGGGCTCTGACAAGGTTAGCTCGTTCACATCAGTTATGGTGTAAGCAGACTTTTGCGTGTGCTCTTGGCTGGACGGGAGAGCGGGAAGAAATCATTCACTGTGAAAGATGCATGGAGGCAGTGAGAACCTGTGATCGAAGCCTGAACAGAACAGAGCCTTTGTTTCTAGTCTCTCACAGTCATAATGATGTGAGGCGTTTGCTGTACTCTTTTAAAATTTCTGTTCAATTTGGTCTGAAAATCCGAGCACCTATGACTACCTAGTTTCATGATTTTCACAGAACAAGGCGATGCTGGTCTAAAGAAGCTAAATAATGCAGATTGCAATAAATACTTTCATGAGAAACCGGGGTTATAGAGTACACTTCGATGTATCAATATACAGTCAAAATGTGCTTTAGTACCAGACTTGCTTTAAAAATGGATATTTGAAACTAAAAGATGAATAGTCTTGCAGTGAATTGGTTTGTTTGAATAACACATAATGGACATGGGTTTGACTGGGAGCCTTTCTATGTGGAGTTTTGCATGTTCTGACTTCTGTCCATGTGGGTTCTCTCCTGGTACTAAGATGCCCGGAGGTGTGAGTGGGAGAGTGAACGGTGTGTGTGTGTGTGTGTGTGTGTGTGTGTGTGTGTGTGTGTGGAGTGTGTGTGTGGACTGGCGACTTGTTCAGGGTGTATTTCCATGCTATCTCTATGACCAAGTTCATTAGCAGTGCTTATCGGATTGTTTTACAATGAGCTGTACGGTGCCCTGCATTCATACCTCACTGTGTACAACTGATCTCTTTAAGTGTGACTATTACGCACAACTCCCCGAAGACTCCCTCTCTCACACACACACTGCACCTCGGTGCACCTTGTAATCCCCGCTCAATTAATGCATTAATATTGTAATTTCTTACGCCGAATTACTTGGATGACTCACTTACTCCGTCTGTTGCCCGACTTACCCATGAACCACTGCTGTGTTTTTCTGCTCGTATATATTAACCCGTGACTTGCTTTCATAAGTTCCTGCGCCATGCTGTGTCCGGTATTGCTTTTCTGCGGTGCACTCGGAAACACTGACTTTTCGGCGGACCTTTGCTCCTTCCCTTCTCTAGTCGAAGACAGCGGAGGACCCTGTTGCCATTCTTCAGGCAGCTCACTCAGCCGCAGCCAAGGTCTGACTCCAGCTACTTCTGATTGCAGTGGTGGCTGTGTTGTGTGTGGCTCGCGGTGAAGTGTCTTTTGTGTTTGTTGTGTGTGATGAATTAGTGAAGGAGTATGGGGGAATAACTTGGACACAAAACACGCAGTCTCGGTTTGGTATTTATCATGATACTTTGATGACATGTGTGGGCACAGTGGTTTTATGCATGACTCACTCCAAGCACTTGGCTTGATTTTGCTGTTTGAAATGATTTAAGTGTTTTCCTTTGTCCAACCTCCCCCCCAGACTCAAGCACCTCTGTCCATGTTCTGCGCTTGCTGTGATGAAATGTCCCCGTCTCACATTCTGTCTGTCGTGTTCTTGTTGCGAGCACACTGAGCACCCTCGCAGTGAGTCCAGTGTGCACTCTGAAAGGTGCTTTAAAAGTGCAATCATGGGAAGTGAAGTTCTTCAGTGGAGGGCCGGCCCTGACAAATTCATCCAGGGTCTCCTGCTGACAGGAGCCCTCCACCCAAAGAGTTCACTTCCCCTGATGCGTCCGTGTGACCTTTTTGGAAGCCACCGTGCCGTTTGTGATTGGATCGTTCCCTCCTTCACTCCGTTAAGGTCATTGAGTTTGATGAGTATTCCTCATAATGCTTGTAAATGTGTTTCAACAGGGAAAGACTGAGGAGCAGATAGCGGCAGAGAAGGCCTGGTACAACACAGAAAAAGTATGGCTTGTCCACAAGGACGGATTTTCCTTGGGTTAGTAAAACCTGAAAATGTATCCATGTGTCGTCTCTCTGTATTTTGGAGCACATTCTCCACTTTATATCCAGCCAGTGCTTCCCTGCTTGTTTCTTTGTTGCCTTTGTTTGCTGTTGAAGTATGGAGGCGGGCGTTTGAAGCCTGTGAAAAGCTTTTGATATTGTAATGCTAAAAGAGGACACCTGACTAGACTCCTGCCTTTTACCTTGGGCTGTGCATAATTAGCCTCAGCACCTTGCCAACGCTAAATGCCTGTTTAGTTTTAATGAAGCATAGACGTTATTAAAAAGAGATAGGACTGCCACACATTGTCAGACATGTAAGATAAGACGGAGCTCGTGCGCTCGGGTCGAGATCACATGTCGGGACGAATTAACTCTGCGCTTTGTGTTGCAGCGACCCTGCTGAAGACGGAGGCAGGCAGTCTGCCCGAGGGGAAGGTGAAAATCCGCCTGGAGAGTGATGGATCTTTATTGGACGTGGACGAAGATGATGTCGAGAAGGTATTTAATCTTCAAATCAAACTCCGGACCACATCTGCCTCGGACAGCGCGAGGCGGGTACGTGACCGTGTCCGACTTTGAACCCCTAGGCAAACCCTCCGATGTTCGACCGCGTGGAGGACCTGGCCTCTCTGCAGTATCTGAACGAGTCCAGCGTGATGCACTCCCTGAGGCAGCGCTACGGCGGTAACCTGGTGCACACCCACGCCGGGCCCAATATGGTGGTCATTAACCCCGTTAGCGCGCCCTCGATGTACTCGGAGAAGGTGAGCAGCGCCTGGCGCGTGTAATGGACGGTCCCGGTGATGGCGGTGACAGACGCGTGTCACCGCTCTCTGCCTTCTCCTCTGGCTCCAGGTGATGCAGATGTTCAAGGGCTGCAGGAGGGAGGACACGGCCCCTCACATTTACGGCATGGCGCAGACCGCCTATAGGAACCTCCTCACCACTCGCCAGGATCAGTCCATCGTCCTGCTGGGCAAGAGTGGCAGCGGCAAGACCACCAACTGTCAGCACATCATCCAATACCTGCTCAGCATCGCCGGCAGCACCAGCAAAACCTTCTCCGGTGGGTCGCCAGGGTCGCAGGCGGCAAATAAAAACAATTCGAGCATATTGTGTCATAATGTTGACGATGAATTATTGAGACCCGCGTGATGACTTCTCTCTTCTCGGCTGCCTGCAGCGGAGAAATGGCAGGCGGTCTACACTGTTTTGGAGGCCTTTGGGAACGCTTCCACCTGCATCAATGGGAACGCCAGTCGCTTCTCTCACATCGTGTCCCTGGACTTTGACCAGGCGGGCCTGGTGACCTCGGCCTCTATCCAGGTACAAATGCAGGCTTTTATGTATGGATTTTGTTCCAGTCTCTAGAATTAACAGTCGTACGCATCTGCCTCGAAATCATCGAGTGTGGCACAAACAGAATGATGTTATAAGTAAACGTGTGACTGCAGACCATGCTGCTGGAGAAGATGAGGGTGACCAGGCGACCAGATGGCGAGACCTCTTTTAATGTGTTCTACTACCTGATGGCTGCAGTGGACAGCTCTCTGAGGTCAGAACCGATGCTATCACACCAATTAAACACACAATACAGCGCACTCCTGCGTGCTTCTTTTCCGTCGATAGTTTGCAGTGATATATTGCCGCTACCCCGGCTCTACCCAAACTAATTATGTAGGCATCAGTAGCCATCAGAGATGTTGACGTCCTCTGTTTTCTCGTTTCTCTCATCAGGACTGAGCTGCACCTTAACCACCTTGCCGAAAACCATGCATTCAAAATCATGCCGCAGACAAAGGTAAATGCTGCTTATTTGGGAGAGTTTAGTCTGATTGTCAAGTAACCACAGATGGAAAAACATAATTGCATTTTTACAAAGCTCCAAATTCCTGTTTACCTTCGTATGAGTGATGCCAAGACGTGAGCCCAGGAATAATTAATATTCCATTAATTATGATGTGGATTATGCATGTAGGCACGCTCTCCAGTAGTCTGTTGACTGCACTCGACTGCTGACACACGGCGTGATGGATTGCAGGGATGGGCGAAACACAAAGATATGCTGATGGCTTTCGAGCGTAGGTTGTCATCACTTAAAGGAGCATTAAGTTATCTTATCAACATCCAGCAGCGGTCAAGACGTTGAGGCGACATCGCAAATTCCGCGCACAATATGTGGCGGCCGATAACAGACAAATAATGCCCAAGTTGCATTTTCACAATGCGAACGAGGGGGTGTGTTGTGAAAGATGTCAGGCTAATCAGCTATATGTATCCGCAGCTGTGCCCAGGCTCTGCTGATATAGTTACTGTGACTGATGAGATGAGTTTTTATCTGTAATAGTTCAAAAGGGAATTTCACCTGAAAATGTGTGCTTCCTGCCAGGCCGAGGATAAGCAGCGCGCCTCCCAGCAGTTTTCCAAGCTGCAAGCGGCCATGAAGGTTCTGGGGATCAGCGGCGACGAGCAGAGGGCCTTCTGGCTCGTCCTCGGGGCCATCTACCATCTCGGAGCTGCGGGAGCAACCAAGGGTAGGGCTGCTCATCAAGTGCTTTTCAAATCAGCCTAACTTGTAGTGTCAACAATGCGCATCATAATACAGAGTGACAAATGCAGGGAAACAAAGGAGGATCTGTAATTTATAGAAACATGTGCGAATGAGTACATGTATACTATATATACAATATGTAAATGAAAGAGAAGAAATAGAAGCCTTTATGTAATGTGGAACTTGCATAGCCTGAATTAGCTCACAGTAGGTAACATCTTGAGTGTGATGCAAGGCACTGTAATCCAGACGAATTCATAATGCACTTTGAAAGCATTTGCACAGCGCCGCGATTGCGAAACTCTTCTACGGCACTGATCTTTAAATACAAGAATTAAAGCAGGAAAAAAATTAGGAGACCAGATCAGTGTTGAGGATATTCCCCTGGTCTTACTCAGATGTGTCCGGTGCTTCATGCTCGCATGAAACCAAAAAAAAAAAAAGTGATAAATTGTGTTTTATGGTAGATCTGAGGCTCTGTGAGGTGGACCTTATTAATCGTGTCTGAGTGATAATCAAAAAACTGCGGCAGCTGGTGCTCCTGGCATAAGATACAGTTCACTTGTTTGCAAACTTCATCGCAGCTCAAGGACCCACAAAAGAGGAAGATTTTGGCCTGAGGCCATGACAAAATCTGATCTTTGATTGGAGCGATCTAACACTTTTTCCTACTCTTAGTCACACACTTTATTGGAGGAATGTGTCATAGAAAAAAGCTACACTATGATTTTTCAAGGATGGAGCTTTCTGAATAACATCGAGTCATGGATTTCAACATGTTGGCTTCACTCGTGCTGTGTGTCGTTTGTTTGAAACTTCCCTCAGTCTATGCCCCGGTGTGTTCATTTAGCAGACATGAAATGGGGAAACCGAGTCTTTGAATGCCGATAATTACATTTGATGTCTGACATCAACGTACTTCATAACTCGAGAGGAACCGATGGTGGCATGGACTCGGTGTCTTGTGCTTTTGAGATGCCTTGCTCACTCTTCTCTCTCTCCCCCTCTCTGTCTTCGCTGCACTTGCCAGTCACTTGTTCAGAACTTCTTGCCAAATCACTTGCACTGATCCCCTCCAGCTGGCCGCCCGGCTTTTCAATGGCACGATAACACCAGCCAGGAACACTTTTAGAATTTCTTTGCGCGATAAATGTCATCCCACTAACAATCTGCTTTTTAAAATGCAGACGCCGAACAACTTTGCTCTGATCTGCTAATTAAAGGGTGACTTTGAACGCTGCGCGGCGCTCCTTGTGAAGGCACAATGGCAGACAGGATAAAAGCTCTGACCGGGAGTCTGCTCGTTGATGGAAATCAGCTGTTGTTTTCCTCTCTCAGAGATCATTTCATTCACTCGGAGAAGGCAGTCTTGCCACACTCTGAGTTTGGGGCTTGACTGAAATGTGGATGAGAGTGGCTCTGCTCGTCGGCCGTGCGGCTTCATGGTGCAACACAAGAGGGCAGCACTGATCTCTCATCCAGCAGAATGAACTGAAGGCCCCACATGAAATGAACTCCCTTTCTTCTGCACGCTGTAACGCACTGACAACACTTATCTAACAAGTGTGGGCTGAGAAAAAGATTCCAGACGCTTTTAAACAGAAAAATATTCAACATATGTAGTTTTTTATCTTTAAGAGCCACGCTCTCCTCAATGTTTGATCCACCAGTATTCAGTCGTATTGGCAAGTGCAATTTCCCCCTTTTGATGTTCGATTGGAATTGAGGCGACCGTGGTCGCGAATATCTCTCAAAGCAAATATTAAAATGTCTTTACTTGTCTTTACAGCCATCCTGCTTATCGTCCAGAAATGTATGCAGCGCAGATGAAACAGATAGAGCCCACCACTCTCCGTGTGAAATCCCCCAGTTTCTCTCTTAAGCTTTAGAAGATATCACTTCATGCTGGATTAAAAGTGAAGGTTGCGCTTATATCTGCATGTTTCCACTTCCATTCAAAGACTAGATTAAAGAGAGGCATCTGTTTCAGAACAGAGGTCTTAATGTACCTAAATAAATTAATTGTGTCCCCTAATGATAAGTTATTCTTTCATATTCGAGGTGATAAAAAGGGGGCAATTATCACTTCAGCTTCATAGATTTTTTTTTTAAAGATATAATGATAGATGACTAAGCCACTGGATCTGCCCACCCCCCCACCCGCCTCCACTGCAGTTAGATAAATTCAAGGCACTAACGTTTCAAGCATGCTTTTAGTGCATGTTCTCACCAGCTGTGTCGATGTCAGCTTGACCAGAGACATAATCCTAGCCTGTCCGAGACAGGCTTGTCACAAAGCGGCTGGGCAAGCCGTGTGCCTGGGGTGGCTGGCAGAAGGGCTAATGGAGGTTTTCATGCACATGTCTCAGCTGGCAGGAAACAATTTGCACGTCATGAGTGGGCCCAGAAGGCTGCCTACCTGCTGGGCTGCACCCTGGAGGAGCTCTCCTCCTCCATCTTCAAGCACCAGGCCAAGGGCACCCTGCCCAGAGCCAGCTCCGTGCGCCAGGCGTCTGACGAAAATGGCATAGCAGATGCAGGTACTCCACAGACCGCATTTACCCACACTCTCTTTTCCCCTCTTTATTCCTTGCAGCAGCCCCCCCCCCTCTCTCCGCCCCACTCCCCCTTTGTCAATCTCACTCTGGTTCCTCACACACACACACGCACGCACACACGCACGCACGCACGCACGCACGGCCGCACACACGCCCTCACATATGCCTCCACTCATCACCTGAGGGAAATTGCATGCTGTGGATAAAGTAAAGCTTATCTTAGTAATGAATACCACAGCTTTACAATGGCCACTGACAGATAAGTACACACACTGTGTCCGGACAAGCAATTTTGGATCTACTCTTCATTCATTGCCCTTGAAATCATAATTGCCTCACATTGATTTTTCACATGTGCGGGTCCTCTGACTTCCGCGGCAGACTGCAACACACTTTGAAGGGCACGGGGCGAGGAGTTAAAAGTCTGTCACAGTGGGGATGGGCAGAATTCACCTCCGCCTCACCTTTCCTGTGGAACCGCCTATCAACAGAACATAGTCGTAGATGCGGCCGCGCACACGTGAAATTATGCCCCAGGCAGCACATATCCACTGTTTTGTTTGATAGTGGAATGAATTAACGGAGCTTAACAGGTGGCCATCGCCGCCAGGCACAGACACGAGCGTGCGCAGTCGGATCTGACCAATTCAGAAACACCTGAGTCCCAATTGACGCCCGCTATTCAAAGCCAGTTTGCACACTTTTTGCCCCGGGGCGTCATATGCACCAACGTGACGCTCGTTTTACAGGCAAGCGTTGTGACCGTGGTTTTAGGCCAGCTTTTCACAGCACATTTCTTCCTTCTCTTCCTCTTGTTCATCTGCGTCCCATGTTTTGCTTCCCTGACCGTGTGACATTGTTGCCTACTGCAGCAACAGCGATTTCTGATTTGCCCGGTATCTGCCGCTTGTCTTCCCAGGATCCAAAACTACAGCCATGGAGTGTCTGGAGGCCATGGCATCTGGGCTTTACTCTGAGCTCTTCACCATCCTCATCTCTCTGATAAACCGGTCAGTGCTGCTGCCCCGCTGCTTGACTGACGTTGTTACTGTCGACCTGCAAATCACTTCTTCCTGGTTTAATGAATTCAGGTTGATGTATTTGAATGTAGTAAAAGGTTTTAAAATACTTTTTTTTAATGAGTCCTCAGAGTATTTTACTTTTGTTTTAGCGCCTGCTGGCAGGTCTCAGGATGGGTTTAGGACCATGCACGGTGAGGGTTGGAGGTTAGGGCGGCGGTGCGTGGCTGAGGTTAAAGCTGCGGGTTATATGCAGCGAATGTAATCAATAAAATGTTGACTTGAGCATCGGCGCCCTAACGCTGGTGTGTGCGTGTGTGCGTTTGCCCTGTGCGCTTCAGGGCCTTGAAATCCAGCCAGCATTCCCTGTGCTCGCTGCTCATTGTGGACACGCCGGGCTTTCAGAACCCCAGGCTGGCGAAGCGCGAGTCCAGCGCGACCTTTGAGGACCTCTGCCACAACTACACCCAAGAGCGCCTGCACGGCCTCTTCTACCAGCGGAGCTTCGTCCAGGAGGTGGAGCGCTACAAAGAGGTGAGGAAGGACGCGTCGGCTGTTGCGCACCGCGCATACGCATGGGCCTCATTTTCCAGCGTGCCCGTCCTCTATCCACCCCTCTCTCCTTCTCCCTATTGTCTACCCGCTCTCTCTCAGATATATCAACTCCAATTGTGTATGTGTTCACACATCAGACACGCTCTCCCTCCCACCTGTCACAAGCCGTGACAAGCCAAGTTCAAGCGTTCGAGCTCCTCATTAGCGATGCCAGCCTTCACCTCTTCTGCTGAGATCAAAGTAAAGTCACTCACAACTGCCTTTGGGAGACACGCCCAGCCGCACAGCAGTGGGGTTGCTCCCTGATGAAGGAACTATTTTTCTTCTTCCCTCCTTTGATTTCTGCCTAGCAGTGCTGGACCAGAACTGGGCACAGTCATCCCGAGGAATTTTGCATACGAGGGGATAAATATTAGCGATTTTCCCTCGTTGCTAAAATAAATAACCCCTCCTATAATTGCCATCCCCGCTTAAATCTCAGAAATATCTATTTTTAAAAACTTATCTGATAGAAGGCTCGAAGGAAGCAGAAATCTTGGTCATATAATGACTCTGCCACCTCCTCCTCCCCCTCCTTCTCCTCCTTCCTCCCCTCCATATTCCCACCCACATCCCCAGCCTGGGAGCAAGGGAATTGGAGTGAAATGAAGTATTGCATAAATCTGTGCAATTCTCTCTTGTCGGCGCATCTAGAAAATATCTGAAACTGTGAAACTGTCATTGAAAACTGGGTCAAGCTCATTTGAAACAGAGTGCTGTATCAACAGTGGCAGTGACAGGCAGGTTAAACTGCGATGCACGCAAGAGGAACCGCCACCCCCCCACCACCACCACCTCAAATTAATGCTGTGAGGGCTGCAACTGTGTGTGAATAGTTTTCTCCTCCTTTTTTTCTCTTTTTTTTGCATTTCCTCTGCAACCCTGCACAGCAAAAATCATTTAGGCTACTTCACATACACAGTCAAGTCGAACACTGGCATCTGTCACGGCCACACTATTAGAGCTGCCAGCATTTCCCCACATTCTCTCGCGCAGCCCGCACTTTGTCACTGTGGGCTGCTGCATGCTTGTTTTGCTCTGGTGAGAGTGATTCGCTGTATTTATTTCCACTTTATCCCGCAAATGCTATTATCTGCAACGGTAATGAAATCTCGCAGACTTTCCCATCACCTATAGGAAAAACAGCCTTTGTAAATGTCAAACACTCTTGTTATTATAATAGATTTGTTGAGGCTACAATATGCCATTGTCGTTTTCATATCAGTTATTCATAAAATCTCACTAAATACACCATGATAAGATGGAATCTGGATATTAAACCGCGTCGATCGGCCCCGTGGTGCATAATTGGACCATATAATCAATTAACCTATCCTTCTTTTTCTTCAAATGAATTGCTTGGCCAGCCAGTTGGACAAACAACGCAGACAAAATAAATTCAGTCCATTTTGAGAGGATGCGGGAAACACGATCCCAAAGCAATTTTCTGTTCAGCCAACTGATTAACCATTGCGGCTCTGCCTGCCGCTCCGTCTTTGTGGTGAACCGACTGTGATGTTGATATTCGCATCCATATGTGTCAAGGTGACATAGAGGCTTTGTCACCCCGACACGCCTCATGCCAGCGTGGGAGGGCAGTGTTGTGTGGTCCTGCAGACTCCACGGTGCCTGGATAATCTGAAAAAAAAAGAAGAAAAGAATGAAAAAACAAAACAAACAAACAGATTCATAGACCCTCCTGAACAGGAGAAATGAGGAAAATTGCCTCTAGGGACAAAAGGGACAGTGTACTGCTCACTCAGACAAATGCATTTATTCTCCATGATGTATGATAAAACAAGATTAGATAAGGCAATTTGGAAAAAAAAGATAATTTACAAGGGAAATAAATGAAGGCTGCAATAGTAGGAAAGACAGCAGATTTGATTTACAGGATCAATAGTGGCACTTGAATTGAAACATCTTATGGCATGAATGTACCTTATGTACCCAATATCCGTCTATGTACTTTACAAATCTTAGAAATGGCCTTCATAATATTATAAGTAGCTTTTCAGAAGTAGCAGGTGACTCACTTCATACCCACCTGTGGTGCGTCACATGTGTCTAAAAGCTATTAATCCAAGACTTTAAGTGGGACCAAAGTGCTCACGGTGCTGTGTTGCAATATTGCTGGTGCTACACTGAGCATAGAGCAAAACAACAAAACAAAAAAAACACGTTAGAAAATGCCTGAGGAGGTCAGACCAAGCATCATAGCTAAGCATGAATGATCTCAAGGCTGCAAATTCATCTCCGGAGACCTTGATGCTCCTGCGTCCTCATGCACAATGATATCAAGTGGTCTTAAAAATGTCCATGGTGCAATATCCAGCCTCCCGGGGGGAGGACGCTGGAGAAAAGGTGACATAAGGCTGCTGCAGTTATTGTTTGAATAACGGAGGACGGACTTCAGCAAAACAGATTGCAGCTCATTTTCAGACAAAAGGTCGCCCCACCTCGCACCATCCCTGGCCAACGCAATCAAACAGGGTTTTATGGTATGAGCCCCCAGAGGCCCCGGCTGCTGTGGAGGAAAGCTGAGCTTTTGCCAAAACACACTCGAACAAGTGGAAATCCTTCCGGGAGAATGATGACTCCACGGTTGAGCTTTTTGGCATATAGCGTAAATAAAAGTGTGAAGCCCTCAAGTGAAATAACTCATCAGTATCAACAGTCAAATATGGAGGAGTTCCCTTTGCCTGTGCAACTAAGGGCTCCGAATGTGCCCCTGGGAGATCTTGAATTGGGAGATTACCAAAGCGTTTTTGGATGCAGCATTCACATCAAGTGTTACAGAGGTGTCTGTGTCAAAGGTCACGTGCTGTAAAGCAAAAAAACGGGATGGTTTAAAATAGTATGCTAAGGGAGTGTATGGAAACACAATACAGCTGAATATTCTAGCTCCCCATTTCTTTTTTCCGTCATTATTCGCATTTTTGTCTCAATGACTGTCGTCCCCTTGACAAAACTGGGCTCCAAGCCACCTCGCATGCTGAAAACTGCCAGTGAATGGCTGTCTCAAACGGCTTTCCAAAATGCAGTCTCACTTTGATTTTATTTGTGTCGTTTTCAGTGTCTTTTGTTTTCGTGATCAGAAAAACAGCAGTTTACAATCCCTATCTCTTTCTTGTCATCATCACAAGATATTAAAGAGTCTGTCAATCTGTCTGCCCCCCCCCCCAGGAGAATATCGAGCTCGCTTTAGATGACACTGAACCCTGCACATCTCTGTCTGTAGCAGTGGTAGACCAAGCCTCCAGCCAAGCCCTGGTAAGTTCAGTGTTTTCTGTCTCAAACATCTTCATATTTTCTTGTATAAATCTGGTGTTGCTATATATATATAAAACCTCCCCCTCAATGCTTCCCAGAGCACCTGAGGGACTCGCATCGTCTTCGCGGTCTATTTTCAGATGCTAATCTCTGGGCACAACATGGCTTGTCATCCGAAAGTTTTGTTTTTTTAAGTACTGAGAGGTGTTTGGCAGCGTCTTGAAAGAGAGGGTAGCAGCGGGAGAAGAAAGGTTAGAGAATTGACTTGAAGAGAGAAGATCGATGTTTGGCCTTTGCAGCCTGTGATCTGCACCATGGAAACAGAAATGGTGGAGTTTAGACAGTCATAGATCGCAGTGGTATGACTTCAGTGCAGCTCGGCTTGAACGCTCCACGTTTTAAAAGCGGCCCGCGCTCTAATGGGAACGCCATCAAATGTTGTGAACTGTAGCAGGCCGCACGGAAAAACCAAAGCGAAGGAAAGCATTAATTCTTCAAAGTCATCTCCAAAGTCGACACGGAAGATCTGCGGCTCAGATTGAAGATATTTTGATCAAAGATGTTTTTTTTTTTTCCTCCCCTCGCAGAAATTTCCTTTCTCCCGTCGTAGCTCAGATGTCCGTTATCGCAAGCAGCCTTAGTAGCCATAGTTGTCATATGTCTCCTCCTAACTGATACTCTGCGTTGCATTTGAAGTCAGTGTAGTGTGCTCCGCTGATAAGGGTGTCTCCAGTGTAACGTCCCGATAGCTGCAGGAAAAAAAAAAAAAAAACACAAACAAAAAACAGCCTGTTTGGCTTTATGCTCCCAGTGTGGTTTCGGGCATTAGCCATGCTAGGCGAGCTGGCTACCTCTGTGCGGAGCTCATTGCTATTATCAAAACAAAGGACAACAGCGGCTGATTCTGAATGTCAAAAGAAATGAGGTGAAAAACACAGCGTTCTCGTAAATAACGCCGTACATTCCTGTCTGCTCTCATGAGCACTGAAAGCCGCCCCTCCGTTCTCTGCATCCGCAGGCTCTCCACGTTGTTGTGGATTTTGATTTTCTTCCGCGCGTTCACACTAATTGTAATACTAATTGTATTACTTTTTAATCCCTTATCCCCCCGCCACTCTTTGTATTCATGAACTCCCCCTTTGTTTCCATTCCGATTAGACGCAAAAGCTAAATTGATGATGCCATTATCGCAGCAACTGCTGGAGGGCGCGCGGGCCCGTAATGCCTCTGAAACTTTCATTCCTGACGCTCGTATTTCCATCAGGCCTGTCACGCGCAGCCCGTCGAAGGGCTGGGAAGACACCCGCAGCAACAACACGCTGCTCCTGCTGATATTTCCTGTAAGCCAGCAGTCAGGGAGAGAGGGCCGACGCGGGGCCCGAGCTCGGTATTCGCAGCCACCCCCCAATTATTCTTAAGCGGCAACATCTTGTTTATTCTCCGGAGGTGGATGAAAAAAATAAAAGATGAAAAGTCTCTGCGATCCATCAACGTGTTCCCATTAAAAAGCCAAAGTGAGCTAAATGTCCTTGCAGCAAGGTGCTTTGTTTCCTGTGTATTGACTGCTGCTGAGACAGGCTGAGTGTTTGCAGAATATTAGTCAAGGGTCAAATAGATAAAGTGAAAAATAAGATGAATTCGGGGAAGTCATCAGTTAATCCTGCTGAGACTGTCATGTCTATTTGTTCTGGAACAATGAAGGTAAAACGGAGCGCTTTGAGTCGAGACCAGAATTGTACTCACAGCAGACCCGTGACCCCTTATGTGTGTGTGTGTGTGTGTGTGTGTGTGTGTGTGTTCCTCTGACAGGTACGGACAGTGCGAACAGATGAGGCGCGAGGCCTGTTGTGGCTGATGGAGGAGGAGGCGGTGCAGCCGGGGGGGTCAGAGGAAACCCTGTTGGGACGTCTCTTCAGCTATTATGGGCCTGCTGAGGGGGAAAGTAAAGGCAAGGAGAGAGCACACACACGCACACACACACACACACACACACACACGCAGATGCAGATGCACACATTAACTCGACGTGAAGCTAATACACAGCACGGCGAGCTTTCTACTTGACCCCCCGATAGCAGTCATTAAAGAAACGCACTGGAAACTCTTATTTAAAAGTATCCAGTGGATCCCTTCAAATAAAAAAGAAGCCAAGACGACTATTTGATCCACACATAATTGCCATCATATTAGGAGTAATAATAACACATTTGTAAGAGCAGAAGCCTTCCTTACTTTCTTGCACGCTCTTTGCAGACTCTTTCCGTGGGTTTAGTTTAAGCCCATGACTTTTGTCTTTGCTTAAGGCACAGACAGACTGATTTACTGCAGACGTGTCTCTTGTCTTTAGCAAGAGACTCATCTGACAACCACAAATTATCTTAGTGGAACACAACTAAGCCTCCCGTAGCAGAATTTTAAAACCTCCTTGTTTAAAGTTTTTCATTTGTCTTCATTATGAGAGCTTGGGGTGGTTTGTGTAACTCCTCAATGCTGTCATGAAGGAGTAATTAGGAGGTTAGTGATAGATAACCGTAGATATCTATGGATGCATAGGATATTGTCACGTAAAATAAGGCATTTCCAAGTGCTTTGTAATGACTTGAAAACTAATATAAGCCAGGACGAGCAATTAGTTGATGGCGCATATGTGTTCATTTATATTCAGTGTTGACAGCTTCTCCTTGCAGGTTATCATTAAGGTGTGATGCTGGAGTCAGATATTATGGGTGTGCGGCTGCATGCATTGAAACATTAGACATAAAAACCCCATGCAGGGACGTTAAGGATGGAAGAACAGAGTGTTGTTCATCGCCACTGTGTTGTGCAAGGCATACATAGGTCTGTGACATATTGCGTATACCGCCGCATGACTCAGCTTGCTTTCAGCGCAGCAGAAGGACTGCACTGACATTTTCCCGGGCTCCCGTTGTTCATTTTTGTCATCTCACTGCACATGTACAATGAGCCAGGGAATCTCACGCTACCTCCTGCATTCACACCAGGTCACACTTTCCTCCTGAAAAGCGAAAAGGAAAATCATTTCCTGCTGGGCCACAGTCACGGGACCGACTGGGTGGAGTATGACGCCTGTGGGTGGCTGAACTACGCCAAGCCCAATCCCGCGTCCGCCAATGCCACGGGCCTCCTGCAGGACTCCCAGAAGTAAGCGATTCTCAAGGGGGTCTCGTCGCATGAGTTCCAACTTACAGTAAATGTTCTGCAAAAACTCACGTCTCGTGCAGGAAGATCATCAGCTCGCTGTTCATGAGCCGAGCGGGCGGCGCCACCGTCCTGTCGGGCTCCATCGCGGGCCTGGAGGGCGGCTCCCAGCTGTCCCTGCGACGGGCCACCAGCATGAGGAAGACCTTCACCACCGGGGTGGCGGCCTTCAAGAAGAAGTCCCTGTGCATCCAGATCAAGCTGCAAGTGGTGAGGGGAGGCTCTAGGCGCCCGTCTAGGGTCCGTTAACAGGCTATGGGGGAACTTTAGGGGTTGACTTGATGAGCAACAGAAAGGTTTGGGAGTAGATGTAGCGAAGTAGCAAATTGCTTAATGCAGCTTTAAAGGAAATGAATGGGATAAAGGCCAGTGTTTGGCCTGCACCCAGAGATGGATTAGGAAATGATACCAGGCCTCATGTAAATGTGCTCCCAGGAGAGTCCTGCTGCTATTTTGCTTTCAACCCCATGAATGCTATTGGGCGAGTCTGAAATGCTACGGTCCTGTAGTCTTCGGCAACATTTGCACGCAACACTGTTCTGGCAAATAAATTATTCAGATAATTTTAGGGATGTTAACTGTGAGGTGTGGATTCATCCAACATAGTAATTTCTATGAATACTGGGCTGTTTGCTCCCCAACCCTGCTATTTAAAAATTAAAGTCACCATGGCCCAAACAAGAATAAAAAACCTTTCTTTCAGCCGGAAGCCAAGCCTTAGGTTTTTTATCTGCAATGTGAACCGCTGCCACAGTTTTAACACAAATTGATAAAAGCTGAATTCCATTAGCCATTCACATATGTGGCCAGATTCTAAAGTATTAAGAAACACACATAAACGTAAAGGTAGGCTTTGAAACCAGAGCTGATGGGATACATATTTCATCATGCCTTCCACCCTCCAGTGGTCTCACGGAGAGTGCTTTATTCTGTACACCACCACACAGAATAAAGATGGCAGTCTGTTTGCCAGCTCTGAAACCCTCTACTCCCGATGTCGTCCAGTGAATGAAGTTTGCTACTGATCGCACGCGGAGCAGACGATGCGTTTGTGGCCCGTTCCCATAGCCTGCTCTGGCTCTTCCAGGACGCTCTCCTTGATATGGTGCGGAGGTCCAGGATTCACTTTGTTCACTGCATACTGCCCAGGGCGGATGCCCTCAAGGCTCTGTGCGGATCCCTGTTCAAAGCGGGCGAAGGCGAGGCTCAGGGGGAGCACGGAGACCTCGGCCTAATGCAGCTGGACGTGGCCCTGCTCCGCGCGCAGCTGCGCGGCTCCAAGCTGCTCGATGCCATCCGGATCTACAGGCAAGGTGAGGCTCGCACCAAAACCTTCTCCCCCCGCACACGCCCGTCTGTCTGTCTGACGCCCCCTCGCTCACACACGCCGTAAACGCTGCCTCTCCACGCTGACCTTCACAGGTTACCCCGATCACATGGTGTTCTCCGAGTTCCGCCGGCGCTTCGACGTGCTGGCGCCCCACCTCACCAAGAAGCACGGGAGGAATTACATCGTGAAGGACGAGAAGAGAGTGAGTCGATCGGCGAGAGCGAGAGAGAGAGAGAGAGAGAGGGGCGAAAACGTTCGGGGAGCCCCGCCTCCCCAAGATTAATGTCGGGAGGAGGCAGCTTCATTACGCCTGCCCCTGATTTGTCAGCAGCAGACTGACAGAGAAATAAACCCTCATTCATCAGAGCCACTGTAATGATCCAATCAACTTAACCTTATCAGTCGCGCGCCCGTTAAAGAGGCAGAGCATTGTTGCGGCGCGGAGAGAGCTTTTACCGACCCGGAGGCAACACATAAGTGTTTGAGTCGAGGCGTTTCGCCGCCTTTTGTAACGGTGGCGTCAGGAACCGGCTGCCAAGCTTTTGCCTTGTTGCTCTGACAGCCCTGTAGCTTCCTTCCCCTCTGAGCTTTTGTTCAAAATTTATGAATAATGATTGTGGAGAGAGGGAGAGAGAGAGAGAGAGAGAGAGAGAGAGAGAGAGAGAGAGAGAGAGAGAGAGAGAGAGAGAGAGAGAAAAAATCAGAAGACGTGAGTTTTGTGCTTAAAAGTTAACTATCAGTGAGGACCTGCTGCGCATTGGTGCACTGGTCCTCTGCAAGAGAGGAGCGGGCTGGAGCGCAGCAGAGAGAGAAGTCTCCCTTGCTCTTAACAAAAGTTTGTTTCTAGAGAGAAACGAGAGAGCGAAAGAATGGGGTTAAGGAAGAGAAAAGCTCTTTTCCCCTGTGTCTGCGTTCTGGGGCTGAGTTTCTGTGGAAACACTGGCAAACAAAAGCCCCTCAGTGCTCGTGGCAAACCTCTCCTGGTGTAATCTAGACGTGGTCTTTCAAGCCGCGGGCTCAAGTAGAGAGAATAGGCCGCGACAACAATACACCTACAGTACACACAAGCCGCGGGATGGACGGGCGAGGCTCGGGGCTGGCTGACGATGTGCGTCTGCATACGAGCTATGTGTTCAAAGCTGCCGTAGGCCCGAGCCGCGGGGTCACGACGACGAGGCCGGGAGCAGGTGGATTCTGTAGGACAAGCTGTAATTGGTATGTGCTTGGGGTGCCGAGGTTCAGTGGGGGCGTGGAGGGGGGTGGGGGGTGGGGGGGCAAACTTTTTTCCCCTTTGCTTGCTGACTCACTTTCAAAACAAAATCCAGGCGGGGGAATGGATGTGATAGAACAGAGGGAACTGCACAGTACCATTAGTTCAGCATGGCAACTTTGGGGAACTGTGGACTACTGAAGTGTTGCGGTGTCAGTTGAAGTTCCCTCCGGATCCAGAGGTTGAAAGACTCAAGTGTGTGTGTGTGTGTGTGTCTTTGTGTACATATGTGCCTTTACCCAGGCTGTGGAGGAGCTCCTGGAGTCCTTGGATTTGGAGAAGAGCAGCTACCACATGGGTCTGAGCAGGGTGAGTAATGCCAACACTTCTCAGTCAAATAAACATCTTTGAAATGTTTGAACTGCTGCCAGTTTCACTCCTCTTAAAGCCCGGTACATTGCTTTTTTTTTTTTTCGTCCCCGTAGTTGTTCTTTTTTTTTATAAAAGACACTTGCTGTCTTGGGGATTGTGTCTTTCATTACACCTGTCCCTCTTTGAGGTTTGTTTACCATCCCTTTCTGGAGGGTTGCCAAGCTCTACCCCCGCTCTTTCTCTCTTGGCCAGTGGCTACACGAGACGCATGTCTCTACCCTGCCCGACTGTGTGACCGTAATTCCCCCTTTCTTTTCAGGTCATTAGAGCAAATTCTCGCTACTGATGGCCCCTTTGTTTTTCCCCCACGACCGTTGTAAAGTAATCACAGTAAACACTGCCTGGCACACTGAGGTCTAATCCTATCAGCTGGAAAAGTGGCCATCGGCCAAGGAGGAAATCAAAGGGAACAATAACGCGCAGAACAGTGGATCTTATACTCGCAGATATGTGCGGCGTACAGAAGAAGCCTTTTTAAGAGACATGACACAAGAGTGGTTTGGAGGCAGCTTCACATGGTGCCACACTTTGGAGTGTGAAATGGGCTCAGAAGCAGACAAGCACAGTTGGCCATTCACAAAGCATTCCAGTGGCTTCCTAGCAACCCGCCTCACTTGCATGCCAATTACACCAGCCCCAAATAACCCCACAGCAGTGGCTGTGACACAGCTCTCGTCAGGATAGAATCTGCCATTACAGATAGCCCCGTGCCTAAATCTCCCCATCTCTGTACACGCGTCGCAGAAAAGTGCCACATGCCTCTGACGGCCATGAAAGACAAACAGCTTCTGCTCAAGCCTGGCTAAGCAATTTGGGAAAGCAATATTCGTTTGCTGCCGCCGAATGCGTCACTCCTCCCCACTGGTTTGCAGACCCCCCCACCCCTCCGAAGCCGCTCAATCATTTCCAGCCTCTGCTTTATTAACAGATCACATACGGGTTTGGTAATTTATAAAGCACTGGGACTTGTAGAGAGAGACCTTGGGTGGAGATACTTCATCATCCATCCATTTTAATAGCTCTCCAGCATCATGCCTGGAATGCATTTCCGGCACCTAATCCCTATGAAGTATGGACGGCAGGCGGCATGAGTTGCTTTCTGCTGGCTGCTTACCTGTGTTTTACCTTTGGCCCAGATTGGACACAGACAAGGCTGATTGTCCGAGATAATAGCTAAATCACAGCTTGCTCACTTAGATAAGACTCTCTTGTCTATGGATTACACTGCTTCTTATTGACTTTCTGCTTGGCTGCACTTATTTACTTTTTAACTCGGCTCCGTTTTTATTTTGTCTCTGTGCTTCACGGCAAAGCAACTCCCCTAAATCTAATTTCCCCCCACGGTTGAAATCAGCATTACACGATCTCTCAACGATTGTATCATTTGCTAATGGGCTCATCTGACGTTACGTGCCCGTTTTTTTTTCTCGCTCTAGTTGTTCTTCAGAGCTGGCACCTTGGCGAAGCTGGAGGAGCAGCGGGATGAGCAGACCAAGCGCAACCTTACCTTGCTCCAGGCTGCCTGCAGAGGCTACCTGGCTCGGCAAGCCTTCAAGAAGAGAAAGGTAGGCGAGACGGCCAAGGAGAGCTTGTTGAAAGCGAGTTCACGATCTAAAAAGGCTGAGGACGTATTCATGTAAATCCAATAAGGTCATACAGTATTCATCTATCACACTTTGTGTATCAAAGCTCAAGGAGGAGGATTCGCTTTATTGTGTTGAAGGCCGGTTGCAGAAAGTTGCATGGAGTTGCAGACATGAAAATAAATGTGGTATTTGTAAAGGCAAAGTGCATGTGCATCAGGTCCATTTTGTTCTTTGATAAAGTGGGTGAGCCATGTGAACTCCAGTGGCCTCACTGCCTCGGAGTACACCCCGCTCAGCTTTGCTCCTGGGGTAGCTCTGCTGTAAATCTTCAACTAGTTATATATGTTCCTGATATCTATCGGCCTCACCCTCCCTCTTCCATACTGCCATCCATCCAATGGGCTCCCCTGGGGCGGCGTTTGATCGTGACGTGCCCGTTTAAGTTGCATTTCATCAAACCTGCTCCCTTTAAAAGCGGCCTCATCAAACGTGCTGCTGACTCACACACACCCAGCCACTCCACCCGTCTTCCATTTTTTTCCCCTCTAGCGTGTGATGGGTCCATCTGTCTGAACCTCGGGCACGTTCCCTCTGTGATGTATGGAGGCCCGCCGTCCCTCTCCCTCTGATTACTATTTAAGTGAACGCACCGCTTCAGCTGGCTACAGATGAACTGGCTGAAGCAGAGCCGCACCGGTGTGACACGCTGCCAGTGAGCTCATCGTGTTCACTTGTGCAGCAAAACCACTGCATGAAATAGTCATTTTAGCAATGCGGTAACTCGCTTCAACCTTTGCCATTACTGCACTTATCCTCCGTCTGTAGGAGCTTTTACCTCAACAGTTAAACGGGAGGGCCAAGTGAGGGCAGTATTTTTTTTCTTTTATGAAGTTCAAAGGTTATTTAGCCAGTGAAGTAGCTGGGTGCATCATAACATGTTTGAACTTGAAGGAAAAGCAATATTGGGTAAAAAAAAAAACTTGCTTTGCGACCATGCAATTACGAAATCCATTTGGAGGTTTTGCAAATGTCCCCCACAATCTGCACCGAAAGATAAGACCGTATTTTTCATTCTATCTTGTTACTGTCTGTTACTTTTAAACTCCGCTGAGGTAAGAGCCAGTGCGCAGGTTTAATTATGTGATGAGAGCACTTGCAGATTCTATCAAGGATCATCAAGTATAGAGGCTTATTTAAGCCAAACTTATGATTAGACACACGACTCTCATGGTCATATTCAATCAATAAATTCAATTTGAAAAAAAAAAAAGGGTGGCCACTGAAATAACATTTGCAGCAGAGCACGGATACAAACACGCATATCTCAGAACCACAAAACACCAAAAAGTGAATCCATCTTGAGAAGCAGTTGGCTGTACTTTGAAGCTTAGTTGAGTATGACGTTGCTGCCATGTCTGGCTGATTAATAGGAAGATAGTTTAGACCAAAGATTGCAAAATCTACAGGAGACTACACAGGCCCAAAGTCTGACACATCAGATCAGAAGAGAATCATTTTATTGATCACAATATAACCACAAGTTATATTTTGACATTTTTAAACTCTCAATTCAACAAGTGCTATAAAACATGTTAACAAGTGAGTTTTTGAGGGGTTGTAGACCGGTGTTACTACCTTTGAACAGAGCCAGACCAGCTGTTTCTGCAATCCAAATGAGCTATATAACCTAGGCCTAGCAGCTGTTAGACCGGTATCAGGAACCCAATATGAGTGTCATCTCCAGAAGTATTATTCCAGCTAAGTCAATATCTCCAGGGTTGAATTGAGATGTTTTTCCATGTCCAGTAGAGGAAACAGAAGTGAGGAGCGGTGCCAGATCTGGTTTGCTTCATCCCGCTCTCTCCCCTCTCTCACCTGCTGTTCAAGCAACTGCAAACTGCTGGATGTGTAACCGTCCGACCGATACAGTGCAGTGTATGGTTCAGCTCCTGAAGGGCGTTTCTCCTGCAAGAATCCTAGTGTTTGGCTGTTCTTCCCAATTAGCTGAGGCGCCACTAAATGGAGGAGAAGCAGGTCTGTGGTGGATTAGAGAGTGGAGTTCATCTCTCCCACACTCCATGTAGAAGATCTACAGGGCGTGTTACTGTTCAATCCTAGAATAATCATCGCATAATAACATCCAATTGCACCCTTGCTGTTACCCTGTTATCCCTTTGTGAAAATTGATTGGGCTCCTTCACCACTTGCACTGTTTGAAGTATGTCGTCTTAGCTGCAGCACTAGATGATAATTTGCCCGTGGAACAGTGCGGATGAGTTCAGGTGGAGCCTCTCAGACACTTGCTGCTTGATGTGCACGGATGTGACAGAGAGTCACACGTTCTCTTGATTGATATTCCCTGGCATGTTACCCTTGTGAAGCTGTGCCAAGCCCATGTGACATTAAATGACAAAACCACATTTTTTTCTTGCCTTTTTTTCCCCCACCCCCTCTTTCAACCGTCTCCTCGAGGGGACAACCTGACATTATGAAAGTCTGTTATTTTGCCTCAGCAGGCACTTACCGCATTGGGAGTTTTGTCCTTCAGATGTTTTTTCTTTGACTTTTTTTTATATACTTATTTGCATTTGAAATCATTGCAAAGCGGTGTTCCTTAAGCTGGCCTTGACCAAATAATACTCAACCTTTTCATTTGGACCATTTGCTTTCGTTGTGCTCACTGAATGTAGAAAGATGATTTTATCAGACGGGGTATTCTACAGGATACGTAATTCATTTGAACACGGTGTGTTAGACCCATATGTGGGGAACATTACATATACATATACCACTGAACCACTTGACAGATGAGAGTGGATGGGCTGCGCTCTATACCATTTGGTATGAGGTACATCCGTAGGAAACAATTTCATCCTGTCTGCAATGTACAAGTACTAATGGTTTGATAACTTTCAGGGCCAATGGAGCGTAGCATTATTTCCTTTTTAAATTGGATCAAAGAGAAATCAGCCATGTTTCACAGCTCTCAGAAATCTGTAAACACAAGCGGTTCACACTCTCAAACACCATCCATGTGCATATGGAAGTGTGAGGAGCGGACAAAACATGTTTTTGTCTTAATCTCGGCTCATAATCCTAATTCACATCACACAGCTTTTCAGTTGTCACAGCCTCTTTAATGTGATCTGAATACCACAGTCTTTATCCACGCCGTTCATGTAGTATAATCTTTTGTTTGTTTTCTATTCATTTTAGACTAAATATGACAAGTGAGACCTGTTTAAATCCTCTGTCAAAGATTTGCTGCATTTTGCTCCACGTTAAGGCTTTCACTGTGTGACAAATCCTAATTGGTCATAGAGAGTACCTTCAGGGAGAAATGTACCTGATGCTGAGAATTGTGTTGCTCTAATTGGGTTTGCCCATAATCTGCTGCTGCTAGAGAGCCTCATGCATAAGCAGCATGGAAAATGTGTAATACTTGGAATTAGCTGCCAACATGTTTGATTTAATTAATCAAAAATTAGCTTCCAGCCTTGGAACACACTCCGTGCAAACTCTCCAGAGGAGGCTGGCAAGTCCTGGGATAGCTGCTAGCCCGTACACAGGCGATAAAACACAAGAATGAGGTTTGAAATGTTTTTCAAATATGGTTAATGGCTGCTGAGGGTGATATGCTAACAGCTGATGAGTCCTGTTGAGCTTTTATTCCAGAGAGTGATTAAGATTTCCTTAATTTCTGGCACGGCTTCATGGAGCCGTGGACATTGCCTCTCCTTGACACCAGTGTAGGTACAACCCCGCAGTTTATCCTGTTATTATTATTATTATTAACTCTGAGCAAGCGGGTGTTTGGACTACACCAACACACACCTGTGTTCCCGTGTTTGTATTCCTCTCTGCTGACTGCCTGCCTGCGTGTGCGTGTGTGTTCAGATTCAGGATCTGGCAATTCGCTGCATCCAGAAGAACATTCAAAAGAACCGTGGTGTGAAGGACTGGCCATGGTGGAGGCTCTTCACCACCGTGCAGCCCCTCATCAAAGTGCAGCTCACTGAGGAGCATCTGCGAGGCAAAGACGTGAGGACCACCTCACAAACACACATTTCTCAAACCTCATTATTCAGCTCAAATATGTGTTTGGTATCACAGTTTTACCTGTAATGTGATGTATCATCCTGTGCTCCAGGAGGAGATTCAGCAGCACAAATTGAAGCTGGAGAAGGTGGAGAAGGAGCGAAACGAGCTGAGGCTGAACACAGATCGATTGGAGAGCAGGGTGGGTCTCTGAACCCGGAACACTGCACGCTAGTAGGACTGTTTTTAGCTACTGGCGCCCGAGTTGCTTTCTCATTTCTGTCAAACATTTGATCATAGTTCTGCATTGCACTCTGTATATCTGTGTGTGTGTGTGTGTGTGTTTGCGTGTGTGTGTTTGCGTGTGTGTGTGTGTGCTTGTTTGTGTCCAGATCACAGACTTGTTGGCAGAGCTGGCTGATGAGAGAAGCACCAGTGAGTCAGCATCCCAGTTACTGGAGACCGAGACTTCAGAGAGACTCCGCCTGGAGAAAGACATGAAGGATCTGCAGGCACGTCGACGCGCCGATATCAACATGCGCGGCGGTGACAAAATATTTGTACGAGTTCAGACGGTGACTGACAGGCTCTCTCCTCACTCCTGTGCATCCCAGGCGAAGTTTGACGCCCTGAAGAAACAGTTGGAGGCGCAGGAGATGGAGGTGATGGAAGCTCGGCTGTTGAAGACGTCGGAACTCAACGGGGAGGTGGACGACGCCGACGCCGACGCCGGTTGGTTGGACTGAAAAAGGAGAAAAGAAAGAGAAAGAAAGAGATGGCACTTGTCACTCAGAGTTGACAGCACAGACACTCCAGACTGGCATCCAGCCCCGTTTTATGGTTCTGAGCACTCGCAGTTCCTCCCTCTCTGTAGACAGGCAGTCTTGGCCATCGGTGTTTTTAAACATTTGCTTTCAATTCCCTAATTAATTGTACTTTGTGACACTGGCAGCAGCTTGTCTCCTCCTGCCTAATGGGCATGTCGGCCCAGGTCAGAGGCATAATTTACTAAACCGCTCATACTGGCATTATGTGCACAGTTTGAAGAATCTCTTTCAGACTAATTGTAGCTGCGGGAATCAGTGTCTTTGTTTGACTCTTTCAGCAGGAGACATGGCACTGAGACTTTGGTCACATCTTCCATAATACTGTTAACTACTTCTTCCAAGTTTGGAATTTACAGCTCAGGGATTAAGATGTACCCCCTCAGGCATACGGCTAATGCCTGTAGCTGATTGCTCTCCACCTTATGGGTAAGAGAGCTCCCACTGAGAGCATATTGTCTGTGAGGCCTCTTTTTTTTTTCCTCTGTTTCTCCCCCTCCCCAAACCACCTCAGCAGACACGCCATTACAGAGCATATCAGAATTCTTAGATGAATGAGAAAATAATCGTTGGGATCAGAGCCGGTGGCCCTGCAAGTTGTCATTATGCTATATATATGCTAATGAGCTGCACTGATGGAGGAGCCGGTGTTGCTATGTGAAGGAGAAATGGACAGCCTCTAAAATGATAAGGCTTGGAAATGAACCTGAACCTGAATGTCTGCTTGGCCGCTGTTATAGTTCTGATAGCCTCTGACAGCTCCAGAATTAGGGTCGGCTAAGAACTGTGGAAAGTGCCACTTAGACATGTCCGTCTCTAACTACTGTTGTGGTGTGCTCTGAATTCTCACCTCAGGTTTATCCAAGATTAGACTTGAAAAGCAAAGGCTGCTTTGTAGTTTCCTGTCAGGTTTGGCGACCTTTCTAAGGTCGGGATTTGATGAAAAAGTTTTACTACCTGAAGGATTATTTTATTCCGGCCCGTCAATGTGATAACGGTCAGAGCAAGTACAGTGCACTCCTTAATCCACAGCATCCATCTTTTCTGATCTTTTGAGCCTTTTCGTCTTAAGACCTGCATTAAAGGCAGGAGACACCCAAATGTCACACAGACATTTTCTGAATTGTACACATTTCCTCTAGGAGGCGAGTGGCGGATAAAGTACAACCGTGCTATTCGGGAAATGGACTTCACAAAAAAGAAACTCCAGCAGGAATTTGATGACAAGCTGGAGACGGAGCAGCAGGCCAAAAGACATCTTGAAAGACGGGCAAGGAGTTACTCTTTTATGACCCTGAATTATTCAACAAATGGAGTTTTTATTTTCACTTCTGTCGGAATGAATCAAATAATATTAATGCGCACTGAACTGTCAGGGAGGAGTAATGAACATGTGTTTGTTTGCCCGTGTTTGTATGTGCGTGTGTGCATGCGCGCTGCAGGTGGCTGATTTGCAGGCAGATAATGAGGATGTTCAGCGCTCTGTGCAGCAGCTGAAGAAGAAGTGCCAGAAAATGACGGCTGAGCTGCAGGATACCAAGCTTCACCTGGAGGGCCTACAGAACCGCAACCACGATCTGGAGAAGAAACAGAGGAAGTCAGTTTGAGGGCTCTGACTCTCTGCCCATCTTCCTTTCACATTCACACACACTCACACACACACGTATCACACAGAGCCGTGGCTCCTCAAGTCTGGAGGGCCAGGCACAGACACTCTGACCCACGCGGCAGAACACTAACGTTTTCTTTAATTTGAATAGAGACTGAAATGTTCTGTAATCTGTGGAATTGCATTAGCCGAGAAAATGACTCAGACTTTAAGCACTTGAGAAGCTATCGCCGTGGCAGAATGTGATCTCTCCCCTGTGGCTAATTGAAGATGCTCTGTGGGTGAAATTATTTTCAGCTGCGCTTCAGAGAGAAAAACAGGGAATTACAGCAAGCTGACAGCATGAAACACTTAGCTGTTAAGTTCACTAACCATAAGTGTTTCTGCTCTAGACAATTGAAGAAAACATTTTGCACATTATTACAACCCAATTGCAAATTGATGGCTAATGGAAGGGAATAACAGTGGAGGCTGAAACGGAGGTAGAATGCAGGTTACTATGTAACAAATGCTGCAGAGGGAACATGGGTCAGATATCCAGTCAGGAAGATAGAATACTAGACTATACTAAATAAGTGTTCACATACAACCTCATGCCGCTTCACACAACCAGGACAGACTTTTGACCTTTTGCTGTTCAGTCCTAAGCAACTATTAGCCTCATCGGTAGGTTTCTGAGATCAGTCTATGTGTATGTGTGTGCATCCCCGTGTCTCCAGATTTGACATGGAGCAGAATCAGTCTCAGGCTGAGGTCCAAAGAGAGCGGGGCCAGAGGGAGAAGCTGGCTCGAGAGAAAGACCTCATGACCGCTGAGATATTTAACCTGCGCCAACAGCTGCAGGTAGAGCTACTTTACACTGCGCGCTCCAGATGCAGGCCGACAGCCTGCCTCTCAGGGACCGCACATCTGGCCCCCCTGCTCTCTGCCTGGTGGAACTAGGCCGCTCCAGATGTGCACCCTAACACCGTGCTTGTCCCGCCTGCAGGACAAGGACAGTGAATTGTGCGATGCCAACATGAAGGTGCAGCAGCTGGAGGCGGAGCTGCACGATCTGTCCTCTCAGGAGTCCAAGGATGAAGCCTCGCTGGCCAAGGTTAAGAAGCAGCTCCGTGACCTGGAGGCCAAGGTCAAAGACCAGGAGGAGGAGCTGGACGAGCAGGCTGGAACCATCCAGATGCTGGAGCAGGCACGCAGATTGTCTTTTTTCCACTATAATATCTGCCAGAATTACCCCTTCTGTCTCTTGCAGTCCTTCATTTTTGACCGTTAGCAGCAATCTCATTTTAGATGAAAAACAGCCATATATTCTTCCGTTTTATGTTTGTGTCGTCATCTCATGTTCACAGGCTAAGCTGCGGCTGGAGATGGAGATGGAGAGGCAGCGGCAGACCCACTCCAAAGAGGTTGAGAGCAAGGATGAAGAGGTAGAGGAGATCAGGCGCTCCTGCAGCAAGAAGGTACAGAAGGAATGGTTCGCCCGCCCTCTCATGTCAAAAGTCTTCCTATGCATAACCCATAAGTCAGGCCTGGGCAAAGCAGTGGGAGTGCGGCAGCACACGTTTCATTCATGCATAACCCATCCCATCCGCTGCTTGAATTTCTTATTCTGAGTTCATGTTGATTTACAAAATGTGTCCCATGTGGTGCAGATCTGCCGTATGCAACAGAAGAGATTAAAGAGAAATAAAAAACGCTGCTGGGGCTCCTTATCACGCACAGTCTCATCATATGTGGAGAACTGGATGCACGATGAGGCAAAAAAACACAAATTAGAATGCATCAGGTGGCCGTGTTAAAGATGAACAAGCTGGACTAGTTCATGTCTGGAGTCTCTGCTGGTGCCTGCAGATCTGCTCCACATGTCAGGTCTCAACAGGACGGGCAGTGGTTTGTTGTGTCTGCCTTGGTTTGTGGCTCATCATCCGCTGGTGCATCCTGACACGCCGCTCGTGTGTCCTGCAGCTGAAACAGATGGAGGTGCAGCTGGAGGAGGAGTATGAAGACAAGCAGAAAGTGTTGCGTGAGAGACGAGAGCTGGAGTCCAAACTGCTGAACACTCAGGATCAGGTACTTCCATCACTCTGCCTCCGGCCTCTGTCAGCGCCGATAAGTGCGCGCGATTTAGCGTGCGCCACTTCTTTTGATTGGAAAGAAACCGCTTCTCAGTCTGGAGAGGCGCTACAGCCTCGTTTTTTTTTTTTACCAAGGAGGATCTAAAAATGGAGTGCGTGTAACAGCACTGCTCTATCACTCAGGTGAGCCAGAGGGACGTGGAGACGGAGAAGAGGCTGAAGAAAGACCTGAAGAGAACCAAAGTCCTCCTGGCTGATGCACAGATTATGCTGGACCATCTCAAGAGTAACGCCCCCAGCAAGAGGGAGATCGCCCAGCTCAAAAATCAAGTATGCCACTTCACTGTGCCTCGGCAGAAAATGTGCCGTGAGCAGAGAAGCTTTCTCAGCGCTAGTGCCATGTGTTCAGGCCACGCGGGTTGATAAATCCTCACTCCTCTGCACGTGCGGGCGAAATCCGTCATCTTGGCCATCTATATGTTTGTCCCCCACTCCGTTCTCCCGTCCTTTAACTTGTCCCGCCCTCCGTCTCCAAACAGCTGGAGGAGTCAGAGTTCACCTGCGCCGCGGCGGTGAAGGCTCGCAAGAGCATGGAGATCGAGATCGAGGACTTGCACATCCAAATGGAGGACGTGGTCAAAACCAAGATATCGGTGAGTTCGGACGCCTCTCAGGAACAGCGTGCACCCGGAGCACACAACGTCGTCAAAACATGAAGGTCGCGCACTGAAATATGAGTTAAGGCGCAGCGTTTCATTTGCAGCCTGTGTTCCAGTGACTCGCACGTGCAGGCTTTAGCGCTTTCCGTCTGTTTTTGAGATCAGTGGGGGCTGTGACATCACAGTGGTAAACAATGAAACACACCCACCCTCATCTCGACGGAGACACAGATTTTTAATAAAAAAGAAATCTGCTGGCGTGGACTTTCCGTAGCCTTCCTTTGATGAGCAAATTAAACCAAAAACAACAAACGGCAAACAATGTTTAATTAATGGAGAGCTGTTGCCTATCAAATTTGCACTCCTCAAAGCAGCAGGGCTCTAAAATTAATATGCGCACATCATCAAGCCATGGTGGGATATTAAAATAATAAATGCCCTTTGGCATATATCTGATTTCAACATTTTGCTCTAATGGATAAATAAGCTTTGTGGAATGTTTTTTTTTCTCTCCATCTGCTCATTAATGGCCGTCTCCTGAGAGGGCTGTCTGCATTTCAGACTCGTAGACTGAGGATGTTTGTGTCTCTGGGGATGACACACAGAGTGCTGTGTGCCATTGCTTTGCTTGTTAATTGCTGCATTTATGGCAAGGGAAGGTCTTGTAAATGTCTCAGATTAGAGAATGCATATTGAGGCCCGAGTCCCCCCTCCCCCCCTGCCACCCCCCCATCCCCCTCATGAACACAGAGGAGGAACTCTAAATAGGACATCACCAGTATGCTGCTCTGGCTGCACTTTTCCCTGCCTAAATGAGCCAATTGATTATCTCCAATTGGTCTCATCCTGCAGCCAGAACCACCGTCCAGATTGTATTTCACTGCCATTAGATGAGATTCCAGGACTGCAGCGGAGCCGGCCAGCTAATGACCATTTATCATATTCAATAGCTCATGAATAAGCCCTGTCATTCTATACTAAAGCGCGCCTCTCCCTCCCTGTCAACGCTCTGCTAGCTGGAGGAGCTGATCAGCCGTCTGCAGAGGGAGAAGAACGACCTGCAGTCCCGCATGGAGGAGGATCAGGAGGACTTGAATGAACTGATGAAGAAACACAAAGCCGCAGTTGCCCAGGTAACTCAGGCCGGCTGACACCTCATCGAGCTGCTCGGGAGCATCGCCTCCCAGCGTCGTGAATGCTCAGGCCGGCTCCTCCACGCGGGAGGGCCCGGTCAGGGTCCAAGGACGCCGGGCCACGCGGGCCACAAAAGACGCTGCGATTCCTTTGATCAGTGGAAACGTTGTGGGAAGTCAACGCGTTAACGCTGGCATTAACATTCTGTTCTCTGCTGCATGTTGAAGCAGAGTGGCTTTGAGGTTTGGAGGACATGTTCCCCTCTAAACGCAGTGTGTGCTCAGCAGTCAGGGAGATGCAATCTGTTCTGCAGCGCATCACATGACAAACTATTTGGCACGGCCGCGTTAGCTTTATGAAAGGCCGAGTGAGGAGTATTTCAGTGGGAAAAAAACAACCAAAAAAAAAAACAAGGTGTAGACTCGCACGAAAATAACTCCTCTCAATCATCCCTTATGACCCACTGCGCTGCGCCGCCTGCATCCGCAGAGACCCGGCCATCTGCCTGCGTTTCTCTTATTTTCTTGTGGTCCTGGGCGTCAGCCTGTGGACCGTGGGTGTAGCCCCCCTGGCCAATAACGGCACACAGGGTGCGAGGACGGGACTATAAAATTGTAGTGACCAGGTGCCAGATGGCGAGCGTGCATCCAGGAGGGGAAGGAGGGGCCGTCTCTGAATGCTGTATTTACAGAGCACGACTGACACGATCCGCTCCCTCCGCCTGCAAGTAGAACTGGAGGTTATTTAGAGATGATTGGAGCAAACCGCAGCACTCGCACTTCCTCCCTCTGACACACATGCACGCGCGTATACACTAACTCCCTGACTTTGTCTGTGTGTCTGTGTGTTCCAGTCTGCCCGGGACTTGAGCCAGATCAGTGACCTGCAGGCCCAGCTGGAAGAGGCCACAAAAGAGAAGCAGGAGATCCAAGAAAAGGTACAAGGAAGTATTCAAAATCACTGTAGCCGCCTGCCAGGAACCTCCATGCTGCCTCCTCCCGACTCCCTGATTAGAGCTCAGCTTTTGACAGACTTTCTGTGATTATTGGGTCAAAAAAAAAGAAAGTGAAAAAGCTTCATTTATGTGGCAGCCTTCGCCTCAAAATTGCAATGCAATTTGCATTTAAATAGTAGGAATCAGCAAAGGTTTTGAGTCAAGCGGGAGAAATTGTTCTTTAACCTCGGCTTTTCCATTCAGAGAACAAGTGATGTACATACTGTGCTTTGCATTTTTTAACCAATTGGAGAATATTGTTCCTTCCACTGATTACATTTCAACTTGATGCCACAGCTTCTGTCTCAGAAATGTGTCTCAATCGGGGGTTTCGATCATCGTTTCAATGATTCAAATGATTTCAAATGATTCATTTCATTTTGAGATCAGAAAATTCACGTGGAAATGAAACGGTGGCAATGGAAGCAAGTAATGAAAGGAGTGTCAGACGAGATGGTTTGTTTGCGGATGATTTAGCCATTAATGCGATAAAATGAGATGATTCGACGTAATAGCAAAACATTGCTCTCCCACTCTGACCGTTCTGTGCATAATTTACACGATTATTCCAATTCATTGAAAGACGAGATGGAATTTCGCTCTCAGCCACGAAAAGGATCTCCAGCCGCACAGCTGAGTCGTTGCTCTGCAACGTTTCGTGTTTGATCGTTTTGTTTTACTACAGGATGGAGCCGTACAGTAACACAACAACATATCCCCCGTTAATCAATATTAATGCTTTGTCACACGCATGCGACAGACAGCAGGTACGCAGGAGAAAATGTCGCACTTCAAACACAGCAAGGCATGCAAACACCACACAAACGGAGCGAGCGGCTCCACCAGATGATATGGCAGAGACCAAACAGTACGAGCGAGGGAGCGAGGTTTAGACAGGGAGACTCAGATGAGGAGGAAGGAAGGAGGGGAAGGAGCTGGTTGGCCGGGGAACAAAAACCGGTGGAGGTCAAGCCATGTTCATGCAGTTTGTCTCCACACAACCCTTTGCTCGGTGTTCCTCCAGCACAGGCATTAATAATTGCTGTAGTTTTGTGCTCTTGAAATGCAAGACCGGTTGCAAACAAGGCGCAAACAGCATGGCTGGCTGTTTGTGCGAGCGCTAAGTGCAGAGCCACTGTATCCATGTGTCATTCAGATAATGTGTTGATTGGTTTGGGTACTGCTCACCAGGCTGGGGGTTGAGGCTGGGAATGAACATGGATTCCTGTAGCAAACAAGGTTAATGCACCTGATTTAGGTGTATGCTGATAATAGTGCTTTTATAATAATAGGGTTTTTTTCTGATGGAGCGCTGTTTTGTTGAGAGGATAACCTCCGACTTTGTGCGTGTGTCATGTGTTAATGCCAACCCATTTAATTTGTTGATGCCTTTGTTTTTACAGAATCAATCTCCTCCTGGCTGCCTGTCACAGCCGAATTTAGCGTGTGTTTGTCAGGGACGGGAGTAGCTGCAACTTCTGCGCTCATGTGTTAATATGAAGTATACTAAACAAACAAAACCATCTGTCTTTGAGCAGAATGTTTTCTCAGTTCTAATTCCACTAAAAGACAGAATTGAGTTCTTGCCACCCTCTAACAGCAGACCCTTCTTATTAGATTAAGCTATACGTGGTGCCAAATCCAGGGCCCTCTCAATCAACGCGAGGCCCACCCATCAGAATATTTTTGGCTACACTAGAGACACACAGCGGGCTGTAAGGCATTGTTAAAACCTGCCAGAGAACACAGTGATAGCCATCAAAAGCAGCTGACCTTGAAGTGGTTATCTCCTCCGCGGTAGGAGGGAAGTCTGGCTTCTTTAGTAATATCAAAGGAGAACTCCAAATCCTCCTTGTCTCAGATGCAAAATCCCTCATTAGGTGCCATGCTCCCCTTTGGGTCGGTTTTGTTGTGACGTATCGCACTCCCTTTTATCAGTCATGAGAAAACGATTCAGATGGAACAAACGTGCCTGGCATGAAGCTGGTCTTTGAGACGACGGCGGCTCCACGTTGCTCCGTCGTCTTTTGACCGTTAATAGTAGATTGGGGGCTTATCTGCCGCTCATTATTCAGGCTGCGTGCACAATATTTACATGCACCAAGATGGTTTAAATTTGCATAAATAGGGTGAAGAAGTGAACATTAATTTACTTTTAATGGATCCACGTAGCGCCGGCACCTCCTCTTAAGTTTTCAAGTCCTCAGGTAAGAGGAAATGGAAAAGCAGAGGTCAAGAAGGAGGTGCGCTGCCCCTCGGGAATCATCATCTGTGTATTTATGTGCGCGCGCGTGTGTATCTCTCCTCCAGCTCCATTCGCTGCAGAGTCAGCTCGAGTTCCAGGAGCAGTCCATGGTGGAGAAGTCCCTGGTGTGCCGCCAGGAGGCCAAGATCCGTGAGCTGGAGACCAAGCTGGAGTACGAGAAGACGCAGATCAAGCGCCTGGAGGTGAGATAATCCCCCCGCGTCTCCCCGATCTTAAAGGCATGCATTGTGCAGGCATAATTGCAAATTTGACATTCCATTTTCCGTCCGTCGAGAGGCAGAGATGAAATGAAGGCTGAATTCTTTTCGCCCTGCGTAGGTTCGTATCTTGAAGGTGCGCATTAAGAAATGTGTCTGTCAGGGGGGAGAGAGGATTTAATTTATCACCGTCAAAAGTCAACAACTTTTGTCGTCTCTGGTGCTTCAGAGGTCGCTGATGTCTCCGTAAGACATAAATGCAGGGATCACTCGCTTCTGGATGAGAAAGTTGTGCTTCTCGGCTCCCTCGCAGGCCCGTACCACAGTGTAGCATCATCGGCTGCAGCTGAGAATGATCTCACAGTGTCCCTCCCACCGACACCTCTGTCGCTGGTACATTACTCAAGTGTGACTCATTTAGCCATAAACTGCTGTGCTCCATGAATGAATCTTTTCCCCATCTTACCTCATGCACCCCGCGCTGTCTCCACTTTAGCTCGGTGCGCTCTGATGTTGTGACAGCTGTAACGGCAGTATTCTCTAATTGCTTCAGGTCCTCTAAAACGACCGCTGACACGGCTGCATTTCTTGTGTTTGTGTGAGCTGATTTCAGAGAGCAAGGCCTTACTCTGATGACATGTTGTTTGTGTATCTTACCCATAAGCCGGTACGGTTTCACCAGTGGTGAAAGGAGTAGACAAATATAGACACTGTGATGAATCTGACCTGGATCTGGAACATCAGATGAGCAGAGCAAGCAAAAATAAGAGGATATGTCTTACGGTACAGTAGAGAATACTGTATATCGTATTCTGTTCTTTAACCAACCCTCCCCCCTGCAGAGTTTGGTGGGTCGCCTGAAGGAGAACCTGGAGAAGATGACAGAGGAGAGGAACCAGCGCATCGCCGCAGAGAACCGCGAGAAGGAGCAGAACAAGAGAATGCAGAGGCAGATCAGGGACATAAAAGAGGAGATGGGGGAGCTGTCCAAGAAAGAGGGCGAGGCCAGTCGCAAGAAGCACGAGCTGGTGAGGCCCGGGCTGCCGGCGGGACGCTTTGATGCCGTCCCACTGGAGTTCACACCGTGCTTCATCCTCACGTGTGCTGTGATCCATTCACCAGGAAATGGACATCGAGAGCTTAGAGGCTGCAAACCAGAGCTTACAAGTGGACCTGAAGCTGGCCTTCAAGAGGATCGGCGACCTGCAGGCGGCCATCGAGGACGAGATGGAGAGCGACGACAACGACGACTTAATCAACAGGTACAGCTGACGAGACGGGCTCTTTCATCCGGCGATGAGTTATTTTTTTTTCACTTTTGAACAGCAAGGATCCTGCAAGATGACAACTGCTTTTCTTTTTCCTTCTCTTGTCGGCTGTCGATCACCACTTCTATCCCCTGTCGTTCTTTATCTTGCACATCTTCCACCGGAGCACTTCCTTTGTACCCTGCGAGTCACATTACACTTTGTTCTCCAAATGCGTCTCACTTGGTTTAATTCGGCGCGCCGAGGCTCTTTTGTCTCTGTGATGGTTCGCCCTGTTTGGTTTCTCCCTCTCCCTCTGCAGCGGGGTTGAGGGTTAGAAGCCCACTGAGGTAAACACGGGCTGCAACAACACAGGCTTATACACACACACACACCTATGATACAGGACAAAAAAAGAAGCCATTACACACAGCGGCTCTGTTTGAAAAAGCTAGCCAGCATGAGTTTATTTACCGAGCCACTGCTTTATAATGGATAGTTGTTTTATGTGTGTGTGTAAGTGTAAAACGATTTATTTGCCGTTATCTCATTTTGTCCTCTTTTCACACTGTTGTTTTCGTGTATCTCACCTTCTCTGTTTTCTCATTTTTTCTTCTTCGGTGTGTTCCACACTTTGGGCAGCTTGCAAGACATGGTGACAAAATATCAGAAACGAAAGAACAAAACGTGAGAATGGAAAATGCATCCTTTTGTTTCCGCCATTATGGTTGTTTCAAGTTTGCTTTACCTCTAATCGATTGCTGCAGCCACGAGAGAGAATGATGCAGTATTCCCAGGTCTTTCAGTCTGTCTAGTCCTAAATAACACCATGCGCAGGGCTTATTTTAAATGGAATGGATCGCTCTGTACATCTGTGTGTACTTGTCCGATGAAGACTACATTGAAGGGACAACCCCGATGTGTCATTTAGCACCATTTTTGTTTTTTGTGCTAAGACGTTGTGCTACGGTGTCACACTTGGCCTTGCTGGAGATTTAATGCCTTGTCCTCCTGCTTTTAGAGCAGCAGGAAGTTATTGAAAGTTTCTTATGGCAGGAGGCGTATTCTGCAGAATGCTGGAGGAAATGGAAACCGGAATGGTAAATAGACCTCAGCTCCAAGTGACACCGGCGCTCGTCCTTAAGCAGGTCTCATTGCTTTGAAAAAACAGATGAAATCTGTGCAAGAGTGTTACAGACCTGCGGTAATACTGCATTATTGTCTCTGTGAGTATTTCTGTATCATCATCATCATCATCATCGTCATCATCATCATCATCATCATCTCCATCATCATGCATTTATTTGGATCAGGGCTTAAATCTGTCCTCCACTGAACTCCACTATTCCTCTGAGGGTTTTTACAAAGCACATGCATCAAGTGCAGCTCTCACTGAGCCGGGATGGGGAACGCACTCAGGATTATTTTGACTTTTTTTAATATTTCCATGTGATATTTAAAAGATAATGCGTACGAAAATTGACAATATCAGACAAGCCGAGATCAAGATGGATGGATTCAATTCGAATCAGAGAACGGGATTCGCCTCCGGGGTGCAATTTAAGGCACAGGGAACAGTTGTATATCAGCACGAGAGTAAGAATAGAATAAGAATAACAAAAAAAAAAAAATGTGGCTGTGTAGGCGAGGTGAAAATTTGTATTAGGTATAAAGTGAAATGGATGTGACTGCAGCGGCAAACCACTACTATGAATAAGAATCAAAGGTGCAAATTGGGCTGTGTGGTCTTAATACCACCACCTATTTGTGGCTCACGGATCACGTTCAGATGTCGACTATCTTCCTAGTCGTGCTCACCGTGCTCTCGTGAAATCCCATGATCTGGATTGTCCCCCTCTGCAGAAAGAAACCTATAACGGGAATAACCTCCATGTGCTCTGGAGGCCTTCAAACGCAGGCTGTGTGTGTGTGCGAGACTGTGACGTGATTGCAGCACGGCATGTCCGTACGAGCGGCGCCTGCACCGTCAGCATGCTGACGCTGAACCCTTTCAGCCGGAGCGCGGCTCCGCCCCAACTAATCCAAGCTCATCACGTCTAACTTCCCAACACCGACGTTAACCTCGTCCTGCTCCTCAGACGCCCGGGCGTCCCGCCGCGAGCGCAGAACGTCGTCCTCTGACTGACGGAGCCCCCACCCCCCCTCACCCCCCCGTCTCCTCCCGGTGTGTTTGGCGGAGAGAAAGGAATTTTCCAGGCACGTTAAATAATTTAGACCTTCATCAGAGCGTATGAAAGGAATTTAGTGTTGGGGTTTTTTGGAGTGGATCTACGCCGTCCCTAATTTCCCGCTTTAATCTGTGATCGCTTCTTCAAAGAGACGCGGCGTCACGCCCGTTAGCGCGTCGCCGTCTCTCTGTTATCCATTTTTCATCAGGCCACTCGCGTGCTCCTCTTTGTGCGCGCGGGCGAGGAGCGCAGCAATGGTTCCCGTTGTTTACTTAATTGCGTCTTCCGTCCTCCGACATCATTGCGTTAGCAGCGCTGCTGAGCAATAATGGACGGGGTGTTTTTTTTTTGCTTTTCTCAGCCTAATTATGAGGTGGATTTTCCAGATGATTTACAGTACTGTTCAATATATATTTCTTTTGCGCTCCCCGTCTCAAAGCCAGAGGTGGCGGGGTTGTTATCCTTGCGAGGGCAAACATCGGAGGGTTAAATGGCCGCGTTTCAAGTGGGGCTTCTGTACATGCTGCGGCTGCACCTTGTGGTGCTTTTAAATACTGTGTAAATATTTCCCTCAGTATCTAGTATTGACCGGATAGGCTCCTCTCACCTTGAGAACAAGAAGCGAATCATTCTCGTCCATTGGGTGAATTACATGACCACAACCGGGCCTTCTTTATACGTGAGCCACACACACACACGCACGCGTGAACCTTGCATGCAATTAGGAGATACCCTCAAAAACGTGGAGCCGGTACCACAAGTGCTAAACTGATAGAACCAAGCCATACGAGATTTGATGCTGACTGTAAGCGTTTGTGACAAAGATTTACAACCAGTGCAGGCCAATTGTCAGAAGCTATTAATGTTCACTTCTAAATTCTTGGGGCTTGTTTGTATCTATGAGCCTCAGGACCGGTTAGCTAGTAGTGCAGGGCCAAGGACAAATCGTTTGTGACACCATTTGCGCAGCACTCAATTGCAAGCCACCTTCTATTTTACTGCGTGTGAATGTATGTGTGTGTGTGTGTATGTGTGTGTGGGTGTGGGTGCGTGTGTGTGGGGGGAAGAGGGAGATGATTCGGCTGTGGGCTTGTTGCAGAGTTTTGTTGTGTAATCTATCATGTTAAAGAGTCAGAGTATCGCCGAGATGACAAACGGGTGGCACGTGTAATCAACTGTCTGGTATTGAAGCGCCCATTATCTTTTTAGTGCGCTTTTATTTGCCGTATTTAGCATGCAGCAGAGAAGTGGGGGAGTGCAAAATAAAGGGATCACGCGTAATGGCTGAACTTGCACTCACAATTTTCTCTTGCTGCCTCATAAAGCACCGCTCAAAGTCTGAAATGACCAGGTTTTCCTGTGGAAAATAATATAATCAGGCCATTTCGGCTCCCGGAGATCATTATTACCTTCCCCCCAGAAAGCCTGGCTGTAAGGCCGATGATGAGAAAGTTACATATGTTAATGCGCCCTGAATGCTGGAGCGCCGGGCGGCCTAAGAATCACAGGCTTATTTTCCTTTTTTTCCGTGCCCGCACCAGCCCCGCAACCAGCCCTTCAAAATGTGCCTTTTGGGCAGACAACCACAAAAAAAGAAAGAAAGAAAGAGAGAAAATAAAGGAGGGTGGGGAGGGGGCACTTTGTTTCCCGGGGAAACATGATTGACTGTGTGACACAATGCATGATGACAAAGGAAGCGGTCGCTGTTCACCGAGCACTCACACGTAGATGGATGTTTGCTCGGTGGACAAATGACAAAGCTCAGCAGTCTGACTGTCATCTCACACCTCTTTGAATATTTTGCTTTCTCCCTTACAAGCGTTTTTCTTTTTTTTCCCGCCGCTCTGCAACATGCTCAGATAGTCAGCTACCCGCACCGGCCCGGATGAACTATATCTGCATTTCAGTGATAAACAAGGCGAAGATTGTAGAGAAGGTGGATAAATAATAGCTAAGATGAAACACAGGGGCTGGTATAAATCAGGAGGAGGTGAATATTGCGGCCCTACGTCGGCAGCGTGTTCATTACACGATCAGGCCGACTCCGAAAGCAATGAACGAGGAAGGTGCCATTTTCTCACGTGCAGCTCACCATAGCAACACAAGTTGAAATATAGAGTGAGCCTTCAGAACATATGCAATTTTAAAACGGCCTCTGCGAAATGTGAAAATTCATTTTCACACATGATGTAGCCAAGGAAGACAGTGGTATTTTGGCGCCGACGTCGGACTGAAACAAGTGGAGAGAATTCCTCCCTGTAATGCATTTCCCCAACACATTTCAACCATCATGGCCGTATTAAGGGGGGTTGTGCCATTCTGCTTTGCTCTCCCCCTCTATTTCCTGTCACATTAACCTTCCGGGATGATGGGATGCATAATTCAGAAAACTCACCATGGATTTGAATGAATGAGGACTGACCTTATCCAGGTGGGATCTAGCGAGCTTTTTCATCGCCATCCACAGGTCTCTGTCTATTGATTGTTATGTCAGGCGTAGTGCCTGTTGGGGCTGTCTCGTGGCTCCACTCCAATAACAATCACCAGGAGCAGGTGACATGCCACACAGATGCTAGCAGCCCAGAACCAGCCAAACAAGTTAATTATATGCCTCCGACAGCTTCATCTACATTCTGCCTACATAATGCATTCGCTTCACTCATCCATGTCTGCTCGCCATTCTGCCGGGAAACATCTTGACTGTGTTTGTGTTATTGATTCACACATGCTTACCTGCAATCTGTCTGCGTTGCCTGGCACCATACTGACCCCTGTTATTATTAGAAGAGGTTGCATGTGGAATCACTCACAAAAAGCATGGGATTTGTAAAAGAAAAAACAAAACACATGGCCGATACTTTGCCTGCGAGACTCCTGTGATGTTAAAATGCTGAAAATATTCAGATAACAAGTCTAATGTGGCCCCTTTTTCCTTAATTTTCTTACAGGATATTTATTTTTACTGTAAAAGTCAATGTGAGAGAGCATTCTCTCTCTAAATGATGCAAAAATCTTTGCACTGGAGGATGTTAAAATGACTTGTTATAACATGAATATTTTTAGCGTTGCCATCTCCTTCGCTGCTCACAAACTCTGGCTGAATCCGTGCATCCGCAGTGGCGACGAGACCGAAACCGACTCCGAGGTGGAGGACCGCGTGGACGGAGTTAAGTCCTGGCTCTCCAAGAACAAAGCCTCCTCCAAGATGCCGTCGGACGAGGGGAGCCTGAAGAGCACCAGGTTAGCGCTCACATCCTCTTGCATCATGACAGATCACCGTGTACATCCCCGTGGTAAAGCAGTGATAAAACCACCCCCATTCCCAGCCGTGAAAAGGCCCGGGATTACCTGGGGCAGCCTGCAACAGAAGGATGGGTATTTCATGTGATTAGGTGTCATCTCGCCCTCTCGCTGTAATCTGTCTAATGACAGCAGGCGGAATGGGGAAGCGGCTGCTGTCAAATTTATTGAAGTGGCCCGTGGCCAGTTGGCACGGCTGCTAAATGACACCTCTGCCACAGTTAGATCATCTCACTGGCCGACTGCCTCCCTCGCTACAGCGGATACTGTATAGAACAGCCGTTACCGGAGGTATTGTGTTGCGCGTGTTCCCTGACTTGACTGGTCTCAAGGACAAAATGGAGATGACAGTTTCCGTGAGGGCAGAAATACATGTGCGCGTTACAAGCCACACCTTCATTCTTTTACAAATTGGCTTAACATTAAAGTGGTGATACAGACCACTAAATTACCATTAGGAGGATATAAATACATGTGAAAAATACATACATTGTCCCAATAAGGGCCTGACTTAATGTACAGACTAGACAAGACGATGATATTCTGCCAGAAATAACAGTGGTGGCTTCTCAGTAATTAATGTAGGAGTGCCATATTTTCAAAAATAACAACAACAATAATAATAATAATAATAATAATATGTGTTATCAGTTCAGAAATCAGCTGCTCATAATTGGCTGTTTTGGTCATTTCCCCCAGCAGTACATTAAATCCTGTTTTTTGTTTTTCCGATGTCAAAGGACAATCGTACAGTCTATAGTAGGAGAAGTCTGCTGCAGAGAGGCAATATCTTCACCCACTCTATTATTATACCTAATATGCAGAGTGCAGGCTCTGTAATAACTCTTTTCTGAGTGTTTTGTTGATGAGCATTATTATGTTCCTTATGCTTTGGTATTCAGAGAGTGTGTGCATAAGTGTGCCTCTACTGCTAAGAAGTTTGCAGAATTTCAATTTAAGCTGGTTGCCCCTGCTGTTGACTTTTACATAATCCCATAGATATGCAGCAAATGCTGATGCCAAAGAGGTGAAAGACGGTAAGGAGAAGATGAGCGACGGCAATAAAGAAGTGAAAGAGGTGGAGCAGAGCAGATCAGTGTCTGTCATGAGCTCCCTGAGCTACAGGAAGCGCTCCAACCTGAAAGACTCCATCGGAGGGAGAGGCGATGAAAGCTCCCTGTTCAGCACCCTCAAAGAGCAGCCCGACACGCCGGATCACGCCTCCATCCGCAAAGCCAAGTCCAAGTCTGGAGACCTCCAGGAGGACTGGAAGAAGAGCCAGGCGCAGGAGGATTTGGACGACAAAGGCTCCGTCATCTCCATGGCTTACTCCGAGGCCGCCAGCAGAGCCAGGAAGGGTCTGGACTCCCGCTGGACCTCCCGCGGCAGCCCCGAGTTCGATAAGGACTCGGTGGTGTCCTCGGTGGTGTCCTCGGCCGCCCCCGGCCGCGCGTCCACCAGGAGGACCATGCTGGACGTGGACGATGACAGCAGGTCGACCATCAGCAGCGTGAGCCGCTCCAGCCCGCGCTCCCTGCGCCGCAGCTCCTCCTGGAAGGACGACAGGCGCAGCAGCTCGCGCCTCTCCCTGGCCCGCAGCTGCGGCCTCAGCGAGTTCGGAGTGCACCTGGGTGACGACGACGACGAGGACGAGGACGGGAAGAGCATGGCGTTCAGCGAGGCGGGCACCTCGGCGTACAGCCCGCGCTCCTTCAGCCGCAGCCTCTCCAACCCGGGCCAGCCGCGGGCCTCGGACAGCGCCCTGCCCGACTCCTCCGACATCAAGACCGTCTCGCACCGCAACTACCTGGACCCCGACCTGGAGGCTGCCATCAACGAGGTGCTGAGCTTCAAGCCCATCAAGTTCAAGCGCAGTAAGCTGGACGAGTCCAGCGACGAGGAGGAGGAGGAGAGGAAGGGCGCGGGAGGCGAGGAGAGCAGGAGGAAGGGCGAAGACGAGGGCCTGGGCTCGTCCAGCCTGCGTAAGTCTGCGTCCGGCTCGGCTCTGGACTACAGCAGCCGGCCGTCCTCCACCCTGAGCACCGGCAGCTCCCGCAGCCGCAGAGACAGGAAGAGCAAGGTTCCCTCCTCCGACTCCTCCTCCTCTTCCTCCTCCTCCGACTCCTCCTCAGACGAACGGCACAGCCGCAAGAGCTCCAGAGGGAAGAAGGCCAAGAAGTCCAAGAAGAAATCCAAGAAGAAGGAAAGCGAGTCCGAGGATTCCTCCTCCTCCTCCTCCTCCTCCTCATCCTCCAAGTCGTCCTCCTCCTCGGCTTCCACCATATCCTACCGCAGCTCCAGCAGCGTGAAGAGGGCCCCCAAACGCCAGTCGGACGACGACGAGAAGGAGCCTCCAGGTCACGCGTCAGGCGGCAAGAAGAACGGCAAGAAGAAGCAGAAGAAGGTGGACAACCTGATGATGAAGTATCTGTACAGGCCCGACAGCGACTGATCCCAGCGGGGGAAGGTGATGGTCGGCTGGTGTGACAGAAATAACCCTGACTGGAGTCTGGAGCTAGACACACTCACTGCGATGGATCTCTCAGTTAATCCACTAACTCGGCCCGCTCAGCACCACTGTTTTGAAATCCCTCCGACTCTGAATAATGCTTGTGTTGCACTAATGTTGACTTGCGTTCGACTAGAAGCCGTTGCTCCATTTTTCTGAAGTCACATGGGCCAATTAGTGCATGGAAGCAACGTTTTTTCTCTCACTCTCTCTCTCTCTCTCTCTCTCTCTCTCCACACCTTTCTCTCTCTCACATCGTTCATCCTCCAAATTTACTGCAGGGTGGTGTAGCTATGCCTCCACTTTGAATCACCGACACCCTCCTGCCACTTATTTTATTTTTCTGAGCGCCGTAGATACGTTTTATCGACAAGTGCGCCGCCATCCATCATTGTTTTTCCAGTCGAGATTACTTTTGTCTTTAATGTTTATTTGCCGCATCAGAGGCAGTGCGGCGAAATGCAGACATCATCAGCCGCACTTGTGTTATAAAGCAATTACTTTCCTCTCTCCATTTTGCAAAGATGGATTGCACATCTGCAAATGTGAGCGCTGTGTTTGATGCTGTTCTAAGCACAGAGTGTTGTGAGAGGGGCGTCTGGCTGCGGCTCTTCTTCAAGCACAAACAGATGTTGGCAATTATGCCCAAACAAAATAATGCCAATTCTTTTTTTTCACTTTTTCTTTTTTTTTTTTTTAATGTTAAGTAAGAGGAGTCTGAATGAGAGTGGCATGAATGCTAATATTATTTGACGCGACTACTTTGCATTGTCGCTGAAATGCAAAGATTGGCTCTCAGCCTATTTATTCTTCGAGCAATTTACTGACAGCTCGAGCATCTCGGTCTTCGTTACGCAGTGTATAAAAACAGCCTTTGTTTTGTGTTCAGCCGTCCTTGAACATGTTTGCCGCCAGTCAAACACTAGCTCAGTCGTTATTTCCTTTTTAATTCAGACCAGATAAAGAGTGGACTTGAAGATCACACTGGTACATTTTGTATGTGGTCGCATCAACGAAATAGCTCTCCATAATACCGACATAAATCATAGCAGTCTTTCAGTTTGGAGCGAGTGTTTCTTTTGAGCTCTCTCACCCCTATAAAGCCTCGGCGCTGCCACTTTGCCAAGAGCGCTGCTCTACAGTGCACAGTTAAAAGGCAACAACAGCTAAACCCCCAAATTGATTAAAAACGCTTTGTTTCAACAAAGTGTCACTCTCTCAGAAGATAAACAGGCCTGTAATTGGGTATTAGGACATTTCAGTTCTCATTCATAGCACTTATTTTGACATCTCACTTCGGGACACGTGGAGAGCGAGCTTAGCCCGAGCTACCCAGAAGCTGCGCTGTCAATAAAATATGATCCCTGCTATATTTAACGTCATATTGACTATGTCTAACAATGCATCGAGTCTGTAACTGGAGCTATACAACCTTTGGAGAGGGTTGACACGCAGCAGTTTTTGTGCTAATATTTGACAATGCATTGGCACCATGTTGTCAAATCTCTGCTTAAATGTAGATTATGTGAGAAGGCTCCGGCTGCACCTTGAAGTCAGATATTTGTTTTCTTGTTGCCCTCAGCTACGAGGAAAAAAAAAGTCTATTTTTAGGAAATCTCTCTCTGGCGAAAAAAAAGTTGTCATTGAAGTAAAATACTGAGTGACTGTGGTACTATGTCCCACGTGTTGTCATGACAACGCAATCTAAAGATGTAAATCTCCGAGTTTCAATTACTTATAATGAGTGTGTCACTGGGCCGGAGCAGAGCTGTGAATTCCCGTCAGTTATTGAGCTGATCAGGACTGAATTCATCCCTGGCACGATCTGACCTGTGACTTTTACTTGACTCTCTGCATATGCCGTCTACTAATATGTGGGAACTGTGCCATTTTCTGCATGCAAAGAATGAACACTTGTCACTAAAAGTTCTGGGTGAAAGTGAAGAGTTTGGATTCCTCCGAATTAGGCTGGTAACACTGTTTCTAACTGAGATTCTTTGTGATGCATTTTTCCACTATACTAATTAAGAATAAATATGAGATGCCAGTATGATAACAACGTGCACATATGCTAGGGACACCTCGGGGGATGCGTTGTTTACTGCCTGGGGAAGGGTGTAATCCTTCAGCCTGCTTGTGGTTTCTCATGCCACATTTTTACAACTTTGCTTCACTCGGTTGTTTTTTTCTTTTTTCTTCTTCCCCACACCATCCGGTTTTGCTTCTGCAGTAACTTGCCGAGTAATAATATAATGGCTTGTCTGTGTGTGTGTTGACCCCTGCAGCCCTCCTGTGTGCCACGGACACCTGAGTCTGGGCAGGTCTGATGAAGAGGATGAGGCGGACAGGGAGTCGGGCGGGCGCTCGCTGAGGCAGAGCGACAGCGAAGGCACGCTGGCGGAGAGCTCCTCGTAACCCGAACCCGGTCACCTCGCACTGTCAGTGGCATCAAACACACAGGAAGGACGCGCCTCGCTCTGCACAATGTTACCACTTCTAAGGTTGCCGGTGGGGGGAGGAGGGGGGAGTGGGGGGGGGGCAGCCACTTCCAGAGGCAAGGACGGAGAGGAGGCACAGAAAGACAGGTTTTCACATAGTCTAGCCAGGACTTTTTATTTATTTTCTATCACCATGGCGCACCCATCCACATCCTTACGTGATGCTGCTCCCACGGTTTATCTGCGCTTTTTATATTTAACACGCCGCATTGAATAAGTTAGGGAATACACACAGTGGAGTTCTGTCAGAGGAACTTCTTGCTGCTACTTTATTTGTAAGAGCTGCTTTTCAGGCAAGTTTAAGCACTCCTCTGCACTCTCCTCTCACCATTCAGATAGCTCTGTCAAGAGGATTTAGATTAGCCCGCTCCGGCTATGCTCCTCCAAGAAGGTCCGACAAACTATTAAGACTTATCTCTCTCCCATTAATATGGACTAGTGCAGGGGGGGGAATTAACCCATTTTCAATTAATTATCTCGCCATACGTTTACATGTGACCCCTGTTCCGAGCTGAGATTTATCACTTGAAGAAAGCGATGCGAGGTCCCGATTGCTGACATCAAAGTGAGACTTGAGAGTTTTTGGGAAAATAAGTGTCTGCTCGATCTCGGGTATCAGATGTGACAGATGATGGGGAAATCAGTTTAATCAAAGTGCAGCCTGATCTAAAAATGTAAATATAGTTGCTGTGGATATATCTATTACAGAGATATACGATACTATATGCAGAATCAAAGCCTTTATATTCAAATGAATTAAGACTTTTTTTTTTCTAAAGATCACCAGAGAAGTAAATTATTGAGATAAGGTTTATTGTCATTTTCCTGATTTATTCTTATCATTTAGTGAAGTGCACGCCTGAATGCTTGTGGTTTGTCTGCATCGAGGTGCAGACGTTAAAACTTCTGTTGAAACTGGCAGGGAATCTGTTTTTTTGTGATTCCACAGAGCTTTGACAGACCTGACAGAAACTAAAGATTTAGAGGGAGTTTTTTCCAAAATGCACAAACACTGGTTTTTAAAAGCACCTTTTGTTGTTCCAATATAATGATGTCCGATATGATTTGAAGTATTTCAGACATGAGGGATTTTTTTTTTGGCCATATGGATCAAACAAGTAATAATTTAAGGTGCCAAAGACTCTTAAACTGGGTACTTTCCTTTTCCTATAGGATAAAAATGAAAGAACGTATTTGTCTTGGACCACCACTGAGCAGCATTTAAACCCATGTTGTGTTGCTGAGGTATTCCCAGGCTGTGCACATTTTACTGTCAGAAAGAATTACGATGTAGTCTGTGGTGTTTTGGGAGGATTTTCAATGTCACACTTTTGTTTATTTGTGCCCAATTAGGCACCTATTTATTACCCGTATTACCTCATAGACTCCTGCCAAGATACCCCTCAGTTAAAAGCAGTCAGCTCTACCTGTGATTTGTTGCCGTCCAGACACATGAAAAAGAAAATAGGAAAAAAAAAACTGTCTTTCTGTATTGGGCCTTACAGAAATAGAATGACTTCCTTAGATGATTGTGACCTTATGAATTTAAACTCTATTTGAATGACGTGTAAGTAGATCTGAATACTGACGCATATACGGTTTATGTGCATGTGGAGTGTCTGCTCATGTGCAAAGGAAAGCTTCAACTGTCTGGTTGGCTATTTGCATATCTTCTCACAAGAGGCTAATCTGCATTTCTTGTCTTATTTTCTGAGCTTTTTTTTCCCCCTCCTCACACATGAATATTAATGTGGAACACAAGAAACTTTGATGTTCGTGATTCAGAGTAGACTTGTTAAATTAAAAAAAAAAAAGAAAAAAAAAAGACTGTTGCAAGTTACACTGCCTTGGAGTTGCTGGCGTAGCACATCATGTTTCAAAGGTTTATACACCTCGTCATCTTTTGAAAAAGGCTCGTCTATTTTCATTATTGATCACCATTTGTAATACGAGTGATTTTGGAGTTTTTTTTTCTTTGTCAATAAATAAACTGTCTGTTTGTTTACAGATTCAGTGTCGTCTCTCCGCTCTCACGTGTAAATCGGATGCAATTATAATTTTATTTGAATTCATCACCGTCAGAAACACAGTCGAAGGGGGGGAAAGGAGGTTCGACATTCGACAGGACAGTTTTAGCAAAACAAGTCATTGATGTGTTTGATTAATTGCAGCTCATCTACCACGGAGTAACTTCCCATCACACCGCATCCACTTTCCCTGGGAGACTTCAGAGGAAACAAACAATTCATTGAAATGATTAATTCCGAGCCGTTCAGAGCCTGGATGTTGCTCGCGCTACCTTGAAACCCTTGGGTTGCTAATGTGATTGCTGCGTGGCTGCACGGTTCAGAACCAAAGCTCGGGGCAAATTCAACGAGATCAAAAATGGAGGGAAAGCGCACTCTTCCTCTGCACATCAATCGCTATTCTGCATAGGTGAAGCTTACCTCGATCCAAAGGGATTGATGCTTTTAGATTACTACCTTGGTTGACATTCACACTCAGTGTGTTTTGCTTGAAAGAATCCCCTATTTATCCAGCCAATCTCTAATCCTCATTCCTATACACAACCTGTTCTGCTGCTTCGCTCGGTGCCAGGGAGCTTTTGCTGTAATTTCACTTCACTTGCGTGCACCCTCTGGGTGGCTGCATGTTTCTGCTTAAAGGCTTTCCATTGAGTGACAGATTAAATTCTGCTCCCGATTTTACTTATTTTGGCTCTAACACTGTTTCACAAGCCACTGGAGCAGGAAGTCATTAGCTCGACAAAGCCAAGCAAGGCTGTGTTTACAGTGCCACCCTCCCTGTTATTTAGACAGAACGGTTTGGACACAGACATTGCTGCAGTGGAAGTCTAATGCCCGGCCTCTGTGGACATGGCTGCCCAATACAATAACAAGTATCGTCTTAACGCTGCGGCGCACACCCTATATTTGCTTATTAAGCAGGGTGTGCATGTTGATGAGTCCGCTGTTTCTCCCATATCCTTTAAATTGCATCTGGAATTCGTTTGAAATTGTACCCTTTTTACTTTTATTTATTTTTTTTACATTCACGGAAAACGCCTGTCTCCTCCGATTAATCTCTATGCCAGTATGGACAAAGATGCACCTTTTAAAATTACAAAGCAGATGGAGAACGGCCAGACTGAGTCACTGACTGACTCTTCAGTAAAATTGTGTGCCAGTTTTTGCATAAACAGCCCCGTTTGCCAAGCATCCTCACATTTTGACCTTGGTTGGAGGCCACCCTGGCAGGCAGTAAAGTATGTGGGGGAGCGGTTGGAGGGAAGAACGTGTTTATCAGGCATCATCGTCAACCATTAACACACCCGCTCTCCTGCCGGATGCCTACTGTCAATAAAGCAGTGATTGGAGGCACTGGGACGCTGCCTGCAGGGACCAGGTGAGGAGGCTGCATTCATTTGCAATTCTGAGATGAAAAGACGCAACAGTGTGTGCTGCTTGGGCGCCTCTCTTTGTTTGCACATATCATTTCCACTCTAATGAACACTGCACAGTAGTTGGCCCTTGTAACAAGGCTCAGAGGTAGGCTCGAACATTGTTTACATTTTGCATAGGTATTTGCCAGGCCTGGGGAACGATAAAGTCTTTTTTCCCCCCTCTCTCTGTGCCATAAAAGTAAATCACTGTGAGGACCCTTAGTGATTTGAGATCTTTGATTTATTTTGTTTCATGCCTCTCCTCATAGCTAAGCACAGTGTAAGCCTTGAAAACAAATTGGTAAAATCCTTGGAGTGGGAAAAAAGAGGGAAAAAAATGTTGTCGTGTCTATCACCAGTGTCAGTGTTGGATTTGTCTCTCTATCGCCACTCCACAGAATGCAGGTGGCTGCAGCCGCCTGCTGTGCTCAGAGCTGTTCAGTGCTTAGTGTCCCTGCCAGAGGAGAGTGGCTGCCCTGTCATGGCTCTGTGTATGCGGGGAGAGGAAAGGGAGGGGGGGGGGGTGAAGACTTACGATGCACTCTACAGCAGTCCACTACATCTGAGGGATTTGAAAGGGGTGCAAATGGCTCTTCTTACCGGCCCCACTCAGTGGGAAAGTGTTGGAAAGATCATTTACCTGTTTCACGGGTGCCGTGAGCAGTGATTCAATGCCGCTTTTGCTGTCTTTCAGCTTTCATGGCTGTAATGTGTTGTTTTCGACAGAGACGGGCGATGCAGCGGCATCCCGGAGGCCCAGCGTCAGAGGACCATCCCACATAAGCACCGTGTCCTTTTTTTACCTAAAGGTAAAACAACATGTGACACGGCCAAAAAAAAGAAGCTCAAAATCCAATACACTGCATGCCTTTGAATCCTGCGAACAGGCATAGCATATGATTGATGTGCGCCGGCGATTGTTTTACTTTGCGGTGACATTTATTGCTTTTAATCAGCCCAGATTACTCTCAGATTTGGAACCACTCCCTCCAACCTGTTAGAGTCCCCCCCACTGTTTGGAGAGCGGCGCCGGGAGAGCTGCAGAGGAGGAACGCCAGCCATATTTCTGTCACTAAAAAGCTTTTGATACAAGCTCAAATGGCTGATGGCAGAGTGGTTTTTATTGCCACGCTGTTTTGCATAGCCTGGATTTTTTTTTTCTCCACACCTCAACTGTATTGTGGAAATGCAACTTGATGGTCTGTGTTAATTAGTGGCCAAGCAGATGGGCTGGTTGTCACGGGTGGGAGCGCAGACAGAGACTTGTGTGGGAGGCTGCTGCTGTACTTGCACTTCCTTCTTACACTGATCAATGGAGCAATAGATTACTAAATATCCTTTTAGCTCGGCTGGTAGTTTACCACTCTTGTTTTGACTACATGGAAGGTGAGTAAGGCACTGACATGCCTGGTACCAAACCTCCTTTGTCTCGATTGAGGTTAAATTATCATTTTGTTCCAGATTGTCTCTGCAGCTCATTCATGTAATAAGGACCATTCCTAATGAACCTTGAATCTCCAAATCCCACTTCCAACCAGGACAGCATGCTGCTTCCTGTATAAGCTGCTGCCAAGCTGCCCAGTTCCACTTCATGGTCACTCTCACTCGGTCTGTCTGGGAGCGTGTCCCCGTCCCACAGACACCTCGACTGGCTGTCACTAATTATTCCAGACGTCCTCTTCGCAGTCTCGCTCAGTGCAAGGATATATATTTTTTTTCCTTGATAAAACTCAAAATCAATCCAACCGTACGTAGACGGAGGTCATCAATCACTAAAGAAATGAGCGAAGTTTGATTGTAAGTGTGGAAACATGCGGCGTGGTGACTTCGGCAGAACATTTAATAGATTCTTCAGCTCAGTCGCTGCACGATTCATTGCGCTGGGAGATAAAATGTTCTCGACTCCGTGCCAGCGCTCGACAGCCTGGTGGTCTTTGCCACCAAACTCACGAGCTATAACGTGATAGATAGCAGGGATTAACTATGCATCTAATTGCATAATTTACAAGCATAACTCACTGAGCAGATGGACATCGTGGATGTGTTTGGAGTCACTTTATTCAAACCCGGGGATATTGCTGTGCGTCAATGTCCGGAGGAGCGCTCTCCTCTCCACATTGGGATTTATTTAAGATAGAACAAAAGCCCAGTGTCCATTTAGCTTTGCTTTAGTATTGTGTCATTAAGGCTTTGGCAAGTGTAGAGCCAACATAGCTGCTGGAAGCCAGAGCTGGATGGCTGTCATAAGCCATATGTAGAGCACTGCTGTCAGGTGGTGGAGACACCTCCCACTGTTCTGTGTAATCTGAGAATTATGTTTAATGTTTCTGTTTGGAGGAAGCAAATAATACCCTGTTTAAATCTTCACGGTCATCACATAGTGAGTGAAAGGATAAATATTCACATTAAAAGGAGTGAAAGTCACATGAAAAGGTGAAAAACGGACATTGACAGCACCATGTGTTTGTTTTCAACTGAACATTTTAGCTTCCATACATCAAAGTGTCGGATATTTCAAGCGATGCTTTTCAAAGCTTTAACTCCTCATTTCTTGTGGCACAGAGGAAAGATATTCATTCACATCTGATCCCTCAATCTGAGCCATCACTTCTTTTCCATTTCAACTTAACCCCACCGAAATTGGGCTCAGCAATTTGAGGCTGCGTCCAATTGGAAAACCTTAAACAGTTTTTCAGGGAGGAGATACCAATCAGCATCCAGCAGTGAGCTACTGAATAGGGACAATCAGGCGCAGAATAGGAATTTGAAAATTCATAAAGCAGCAAAACAGCGGCGCAAATGTGCCCGTGGAGCAACAGTCGGACACTGAGCGAGTCAGACAGGATACTAATGTCTGTGCTGTTGTTCGTCTTTCCTTTTAGCAGGCTGCATCTCACTGCCCATGTGGGACTGAGTCTGAGTGACAAGCCACTGACATTTACAATCTCTCAGTCTCAAAGTGTGGGCAGGCATGCCTGTATCAAAATGTGATCGCAGTGGATGGTCTGAGTCATCATTAGTGGATTTTCTATATTATGGACGAGCATCAGTATTCCGCTGCTTCTTCTTCTACTTCTTCTTCTGGTTTTTCTACGTAGATCGAGTTTCTTTATTTGATTTGATTAATCCCACTCACACAGAAAATTGTGATTTGGTCTGATAACGATAAAATCAAGTAAAAAGGAGAGCAGTGCCTTTTTCCATCTAGATGTCTTCAAGTATTTTCCTCAATGAGATGTGATGGAAAGTCTCACAAATGTACCTTGTAATAAACAAAATTCACATCACCTCTCTGGTTTGACTCCCAGTCTTACTGAGGAGCTTTTCTCCAAGTACTTCGGTTTTCCACAGTTTTATCTGAATGTGGACTCTAAATTGGCCCTAGGTGAGCATGACAACACTAAGCTAGTAAGATAATAGATGGATGGATGGAGGGATATTTCAAAGCTTTTGACATGCTATGATGACAATCAAACATAATCTGCTTTAACTAGAGACCTAAGGCTGGAGTCCGGCGGACATGCTGCTGTTTGATGTGCAGCATCCCTGCAATATAGCAGTGTTCACTGTGACAACACACCTACGATTCCACAAAGTCAGGCAATGTTGCTAGGAGACTTTATGTCCAGGCAAATGGCAGACTAATAGCCACTGAATTATTCAGTATCAGTACTTGAGGTGATGCTGTTAAGAAAGGTTATATCAGCATGAAAGGCCTTTTTTTTCCCTCTCCCCGAGACCTTTGCAAGAGTGAGAGTGGGCTGCATCACTGGCAGTTCACATGGATGCATTTATGTATAATGTTTCCTCACCTTCATCCTTTGCAGTGCTCATTGAAGGGCATGCAGTCAGCAGTGCTTTTGTGTTTTTTTTTTTCCCTCCGCTCTCTTCTCTTTTCCAGACTGCTGCTTTAGCTATGTACTGCATGTGCATGGAACCTTGCCATGCCAGTGGCACAAATTAATCTACACCGCCTGTCCACCTGCAACGGACCTCATACAGAACAAGGGCACATGCATTTATTTCACTCCTTCCTGCTGGGCCGAATATACAGAGACATATAATTTAGAGCTGTCCCCTCCTCCTATCTGCAGGTTTTCTAGCTAAACAGTACAGCATTTCAATGAGAGGAAGGAGCTTGCAATTTGTGCCTCACCAGTGTGAAACAGCCGTTTTCTCAAAGACATGAAAAATGAGACTATAAATCTCAAACCTTGGAAATAAATAATTTACTCTCTCCCTATTGACGTCTGTGGCAGACATTGTATATAGTGTATGTGCTGCTTTCTGTACCGGACTAAATGTTACTCGGCGCTGGTTGTGAGGCAGCTCTTGCTGTTGTGTCTGTAACTAGGAACTAAAAGTAAATTGCTTGTGACATTTTTCTGGAAAATAACAGATGGCAGACATGTTGAAAAATACAGCTTAAGGGGTTCTTTGAGGCTCAGTCTGCGCGTCTTTATCGTGTGCAGGCAGCTACGGTATGTGCAGACAAAGACATGGTGAAGGTGTAGTGCGGTACAGTGTACTTGCTGGAAAGGAGCCACTAATGGGATGCTATTAATAAAGCAAAAAAAAATGTATTCAAGCTTTTTATTGTACGCCATGTCACCCTAATTCCATCATGTTCAAGATTATTCTTGACAGTGCAATTTTGCTACTCAAAATGAATGACGCCTCACAAAGAAAAGTAAAAGAAGCACCAATTTCATGAGTGGGGTTTAAATATAAAACTCAAAAACTGGATAAGTGTGTCCATTATCTTTCCTGCTTTGTATCATAACAATGTTGAGGGGACTGCTGGTACATATCTCCAGCATACAGAGAGTGAAGGTGGAAAATACACCTTGGTCAAATCTCCTGTCCTTTTACAGCACATACACACTCTCACACTCACACCTAGGGACAACTTAGCATCTCCAATTGAGCTAGACATGCATGTTTTTGGACCAGGCACACAATAAACATGCAAATTCCACACACAAAGGCCCTCAGCCTGACAGCTGACAAGAGTAAAACCCAGAACCTTCTTTCTGTAAGTGTAAAACACTCATTACTCTCTCTCTCTCTCTCTCTCTCTCTCTCTCTCTCTCTCATATATGTATCATATCATACCTATATATTGGTTAATGGGACCATAATAGGCTGTTTTACCTTTTACAATATTTTACAATATCATAAGTGATTAACACCAATACAGAGTAGCCAAGAGGCTGATTTAAAACTGCATCGTAGCCAGTATTACAGCTACTCCTCATATGAGGTTGGAAACAGATTTTGCCTCTGGTTCATGGGAACTGCACACAGAATTTATTCTGCACATATTTCCCCTTCGATGTTATCCTTCCACAGTGTACGGTAAATTGAATATCACATTATATTTTGAGTTTGATTCAAAATGGGGATTGGAAGCAAACAAGACGCATGTTCAATAAATCTCTACCAGGAACATTTTGAGACATTGTTGAAATTACACTAAACAAATGACATCATCGCAGAGGTAGGCAGGATATTACTCTGTGGGCCATCTATTGGATTTTGCAGCCAGTGTAAAGCCTTGTTTTACAACTCAAGGCATAAAAACGGCTGGTTGAACAAACGCAAACGTAAAACCTCCAGAGTTTATGGCAAAATCCTTGTCGTGCCACTAACAACATGACTGCCATGAAACAGAATCTGGAATTCAGTACTGAACTGTCATTAGAGGCAAAACAATGATTCTCTCTTAAAATAAACACGAGCACCTTCAGCGTTGGCTTTCCACAAAATGCTTTTTTCTTGCACACATGGATTCATATCCATTCATCCCAAAATACTCCAGTTATTGTCGAGGCAGACTGCACCTCTGTTACCATTGCCAGATCTTTCCTGATTGTGCCATGAAAGGCGAATTGCAGTCCCGGGCTCAGTCTGAAAACTGCGTCAGTGAATCATGGCCATAAATGCTTTTTGGACATTGTTTTCGCTCAGCCAAAAATTACCCATATATCTATATACCGAGAGCCAAGAATTAAGTGTATTATGTTTGCACAGTGAGGAGGAGTTGGACAGTTAATGTCAAATATCAATACTGTCCGGTTGCACCATCTCCTTCTTGCCTGTCCAGTGAAAACCAATTGGAAGCAAAAGCATCTCCGCTGATTGTGGGTGCTGACAGGTTCCTGCTGGACATTTCTGACCTGTGTGTAGAGTGTCCGGCTTTTGAGAGATATAGAGTGTATCTGCAGGAGCCTCTGTCACCAGCCTGTCCCTCAAGGGCCAGTGGCTGCGACAAATCTCAAAGTGGCTGTCTCAAATCGAGCAGTCCCGGTGACGGATGGCCTCTGGCATGATGTATAGCTGCTGCTCTCTTCCCACAGGCCTGAGTGGCTTGTGTTTGGTCAAGTGACCTCCACTTCCCGTGCATCCCTTCCTGTCCCTGGAGCCCCGATGGGCTGTCTGGGTGTAAATATAATCCATGGCTCCGCCTGGCAGACACTGAGTGATGGGCCTCATTGTCTGTGCGACGGAAATCAGATTCTACCCGGTTTGTTCCGGCAGCGCTTGCTCTCAGAGCCTCGCCTCGGTGGAGTCGGGATCCTTCAAGTGGACTCGGCCAGTTACAGGATTCGGCGTTACATAACGCAGATTTGGTGGTGATGTTCTGGGCTCAGTGTTATTCAGGCGCTCTCGTCTTTGCAGGATAAAGAGATGAACGAGATAAGTATAATCATTTTAGGGGGCAGTGCGGGACAGAATTCAAAGGAACAGTATCTACAGTGTGCCTTATGCCGTTTTAATATGCATTCATACTCATTTATATTGAGACAGGAATTTATTTAATTTACATTTAGAACATTGGCTCTATGCACCAATGATCCGCAGTTATTCAAATGCTTATACAAATGCAGGTAATCACAGTTAGTACCAAATTCAAAACAGCCATTAATCATATTTTGTACCAAGAGCTCACATATTTAAGTCTGTCTTTAATATTCCCACCTGCCCTGCAGCCTGACCTTCTGGCCTATCCGACCCTTAATCTCCTGGAAAGTGCAACGCTGGAGTGAAATATGTAATTTCTCAGTATGCTATCAAGTAATTCTATGATTCTTATTTTTGCTGCCATGCACAGAGCACACCCCACCACTAAATAATGGGTCAGTGAACTTCCATAACAGAGAGGACTGCCAGGCGCTGACACAATACATTTTCCCCTCGCTATAGCTACTCTGGTAAATACACACACTGAGAAATTAGATTTGGCAGGTCATTCAACTCTCCCCCCGGGGATCTGCAACTTTGCGACTGCAATGTTATTTTTTTTTTAAGCTCAAAATAAACAGTTCACCTCAAATGCTCCAAGAGTTTCTCAAATTCAACAATTTCCTTTAACCTCTTCAAATCTTTGATGTCAAGGACAGAAAAATCTCCCTCTAATCAAATAGCACGTAAGGGTTGAATTACAATTTCATCCTTGACTTGGGACCATTTCACAAACCTACACTTCCACTGTGAGAAACCAGAGAACGGACTGTCTCGCCAGGCACGCAACATTCCTGAAGGATTAAATCATTAGCAGGGGTACGTTTTCATCATGACAATCAATTTTATCAGATTCCTATCACCTCGCGCAGGCTGAACTATTAAAGGATAAGGAAAATGCTAAGTGAAGGTGTTAAAGTGCTAGCTCGCCTCCCGTTAATTTAATGATGGAGGCGCTGCTTGCTTCTTCTTTTGCTCCACTGCTCAAGTACATTTCGCTGGCATTAGCCTCTCCTCTAACTTTGCCCAGAGCTGCTGGCACTGCTGGAGGATAAAGTCACAGCAATTCCAGGTTATTCATGTATGTCCACTGCGGCTCCCCTGGCAACAGCGAGCGTGGAGACCCGGTCGCTCAGCCCTCGACATCAAGGTGCTGCTCTCTGAACAAACTGCACAACCAAGCGCCTCATTCCACTCCGTACTCTACACATGCAGCAATTTCATTCCATTCATCATTAACCAGCGACCTGGTTCATTAATGCTTCCAGCGTGAGCGGCTGACTGTTGTCAAGACAAAGCATAAAGGACGCTCAGCCATCTGACATTTGCTGTTCCCGCTATTCCACCTCCATGCTTTGTTTGCTCTGTGAAGCGACAACACTGCTGACATGACTGCCGCTCTTGGATTGTCTGCTTGGCTTGATAAGAGATTTTTTTTTTTGTTTTGTTTACTTAATGAAATTTCTCTGTAATATAATTAAAATCGCAAGGTCCCCAGTTTGAATCCCACTTGGATGCCCAGGACCTTTTCATGTGCAGCTTGATTCTCCTCCTCATGTCTGTTTAGGCTGATTGGAGTGAGTATAAGAGAGGATGTGTGTGTGTGTGTGTGTGTGTGTGTGTGTGTGTGTGTGTGTGTGTGTGTGTATACACACCTGTCCATGGTATATTCCATGCCCTACCCTATGTGAGCTGGAAAAGGCTCCAGCATAGCCCTTACAACCATTTTGAGTGCAGGGAGGATAAATGGACCGTTCCCACTTTTCCCTGCATTAACTACATGCACAGTTTGACATTTGTGCTTCCCTCCGTAAACCTGGGGCGACTTTGAGCTAATAAACCAGATCTGCTCTGACAGAGAAGATCCACTGAACCCGAAACTGTACGTGTGACACATGGATTCACACACATTGACATTATTATGTAAAAATCATTGCAATTGTCAAGATTAATGTCATTATCTTCATCACCACCACCGCTACTGCCCTGTAGCAATTTCACGCACAAAGGTCAATTTACTTGTCATTAGGGGAACTACTCAGCCTGTGAGAACGGTTCTATCAAGTCTGTTGTGTAAAAATAAACTCTGTACTGGAATTCAGACTTCAGGCAATTTATTAGAAAGTTTGTCAGTGGTAGCAGGAATATTGTGGAAAAGCACCAGAGAGCAGTGTGTAGAATAAGGAGAACCTGTGCATGATGTTCTTTCATCATCATGACAATTGCTAAAGAACATGGGAGAGGTTCGCACTGTGTGTTGATAAGTGAGCAAAGCAAGAAGAAAAGACAATAATATCACAAAGCCCCCAGACAAGATTCATAGCCCGGGCTCCAGGGTGTTCAGGTGCGCAGGTGGGTGGAGGAATCTAGGTCACCTCACCCTGGTTGAAGCAGAGTCACCCAAATATAAAGACACAGAGACACACGGGGGACAAGAAGGAAACACAAAAAATGAGACAACAGAAGGTATGGAGCTGGAATCCTAATTTATCTTGATTCTGAGGATTAAATGTTAACTCAACCGCATTGATGCTAAAATGGGGTATAAGGAAGCATCCTTATATCTCACATCCTCATATCTCATTAAGCAGATACATTTATTCAACTGGGGGACGCATTCACAATCTGCAGAAGACAACGTCCTTCTCGTTACTACTTTTCTTCTAATGCAGGATGACCTGCAATCAATTTAATTTTCCTGTCATTAGCCTCCATTAAACTAATGATATCCCTATTAACTGTGCCTGTATTAGTTCTGAACAGCAGAGGTCAGAAGACTGTATTCATAGAAATTACAAGTGAGTGTCCCTCTTTTCACATGTGGCTTTAGACTGTCCTCACATGTCATGTCTACCACTTCTTACTTCTCTGCTCGATACACTAATAAAAAAAATACATTACTTTTATTTGCAGAAGACATTCAAGTGATTTTGTTCCATATTACACAGTGTGCTTTGTGCGCGCTTTATCCACAAGAACTGTGCAAATGCTGCACTGACTCTCTAACCCTTACATCTGTTGAGCAGGTGGTCTTTCATGCACACACCGCTAAAATAATGTGGCCAAATGCCACCACTCCTGAAATAAGTCTGAGGGATTGGACCATAGGTGCATTCACACCTGCTCCGTACGGAGCTATTCACCTGTGATCGGACCACTAAAGATGCATTTTAATACCAGGTGTAAACAAGGCCAGAGAGACGTCCTCCTTCTGCTTGTTATTCTTTTTTTTTTGTTCTTTTACCTCTGCCAAGTGTAAGAGCTTCAGTGAGAGTCCAGGGCCAGTATTGGAAAAGATGAGAAAGACAATGAGGAAGAACAGGTTTTGAACCTTCTCAACCCCAACACCTAATCCTCAAAATAGAGTAGATGAATAAATTGAGAAAAAAAAATTATATGTATATATATATATATATATATATATATATATAGACACACACACACATACGTACATCCATCCATCCATCCATCCATCCATCCATCCATCCATCCATCCATCCATCCATCCATCCATCATCTTGCCTGCTTTATGTCTTACTAGTATCAAAGGGGTTTGCTGGAGGCTCTATCAGCACACATAGTGTGAAGGCAGGCAATACACTCTGGACAGGTCTCCAGTCCATCAAAGGGCAAACACACAACATTCACACTCTCATTCTCACGCCTCGGAGCAAGTCTCCGATCGGGCTAAACATTCATGTTTTTGGACTGTGGGGGAAAACGAGTTCCTCGAAAAAGCACACACAGACACTGGGAGAACATGCAAACATACATAAAAGGCCCTTGGTCTGACCCCAGAGTCAAACCCAAGTGCCTTCTGGCTGTGAGGCAATATTGCTAACCAGCATCTACTGTGCACTACCATAGCATACCATGCTATCCATAGGAGCTATCTCTAAATTGTAATAACAGTCTTGAAACAAAGGGAGGGTATTTTGTGAAACTACCTTTTTTGATATCTGTGTATATTTATAAAAATAATTTGATTTCAAATTAAATTGGCAAAACTTGGATGCTTTGGACGCTCGGTTGCTTTGTTCTTCAGTCAGAAGGAAATGAAAGGCGCCATACACACCTACGAGTCACACTATACACCTGCCCACACGCAAAGCCAGTGTGATTTGTGTGTAAAGTAGAAGGCATCCTGCTGCTCCTCCAAAATTACATTCTGGCAGGTGTAAAAATTTGCTCTGTGAGAACACTCCACACAGGTTGATTGTACACCTGCTCGGCTATTTTACAGGTGCTATTCATGCAAGCAGAGACCACAGCTTCCTCAGAGGATCTCTCCCCCGTCTCAGCCCCATGAAGTCTGTGCCGGCAAGCATGAGTCAAAGGCAAACTGAATCAGGTGTAGAATTGTATTTCTCCCAGACAGGTGAGCTTCATCAACTTTTTCCAGGTCTGTTACACTGGCAGGGTTCTCACTGTCATTTTGCTCTCCCTGAAATATACTAAATAATTAAAGTGACTGGGTAAAATATTGAGTTTGGACTTTCCAGAGACATATAAATATTTCTGTAACATCTATGAGAACACAAATAGCTGCTGGAGCAATATCGGCTTGAATTTATCTACCAGTTTTTCATCTCTTGAGCATCGTTACATGGGTGTGTTTGACAGGGCTGACCACAAAAATGCATTTTATGCTAAATGATGGTATTTGCCAAGATATTCAGAGGATAACCCCTAACCCTAACCCAATTATTATGAATCCTTAGACTGACCAACAACCAATCCTTTATCCCTTAACATGGATCTCACCAGTTTCCATCAAATAGCACCTAACCCCCGACTTCACAGAGTTTAAACAGAAGACAGTGGTATATCGAAATAACTTTGGCTAGTTTAATGTTGTTTAAAGCTAATGAGGTGTCTGTGCATATTACTGTACATGAAGAAAAAAACAAATCAAATTATGATTCCTATTATGATTGATTAAGTGGCGAGTCTGTTTGTCAAGAGTTATTACCAACTCTTGACATGTATTCTTTGTTCATTTGTCAACATTTTCCAAAGTAAAACACATGCACACCTCAAGGAATAAAAAAACACAAACATAATTCTGCCAAGATAAATTTTTAAAGACAATCACTCAAAACAATTCATTAAATGTCTCTGTGGGTTGCTCCTTGTCCACAGCATGTGCTAGCAGGAACATGGTGTTTGTGATCAGTGTCCAAAGAATTGTATCGTAGTTGATTAGTTAACTGTCAGTTACCATGGGTTTACTCCAATTTTGAATCATTCCTTCCCTTTCCCAACATAGTCTTTAACCAACACAAGATTAGCCCAAAGTATGCAAACAAGTATGTAATACCAGCAGTTGTTCTCAAAATTACTTGATTTCCCACTAGAAATATACTTTATCACTATATCACAGATGAATGAATGAATTCATTGTAAGACTGCCCAGGCACTATCTGAAGTCTACAAGTGACAAACATTTTGGACTCTCTTCAAACCTGTCTTTGCTCGCCTGATGGCCCTGCCCTCTTTCTAGGGTGTCCACCAATCAGCTGCTTTCCCGCTTGTTTTTTTCCTGCTGTCTCTCCTGTTCCTGACTTTATGTTTGAAACGTCCTGTCTTTGATGTTTGTTGTCTATGCCCCATGTTTTGGTGTTCTCCATGTTTCCTCCTCTGTGCTCCATGTTCCTTTGTGCCTGTGCTCCTGTGTTTTCTGATGCCAGGTTTGTTTAACGTTCTCCTTTTGTTGATCCCTTTGGTTTTTCTCCAATCAGCTCTCGTCTTTTTTTTTTTTTTTACATTTGACTGTTTCTGACATTTTTCCTTGCTGCTGTTTTTTTGTTTGCACCTTTTTTTTTCTTTAATGAAGATTTGTTCCAGAAATAGAAGTTTACCTTCCATTTGGATTACTTGTGGTACATTTCACAGGCCATTAATGAGGGTGCGAAGCATCACAAACTCATTGTATTCAGACTTGCATACATGGACATCAGATGACTTTGAGAAGAAATGTAGAAAAAAAAACAGACTTTCAAACACTGATTCAAGTTCAAGGCAAGACAATGTTTGCCAGACAGCATACTTTTGGGATCACATTGTGGCTGCAGGACCACAAGTCTTAATTACCAGTCAAGTACATGTACAAGTCACACTGCTTATTTTTGGAGCAGCTCGAGCAGCTCTATCTGCTGAATATTAATGCTGCGCAGGTTGAACACAGGTTAATGCGCGTCCTTTCTGATGAATAACTAAGGAATCATGTTTAATGCATAAGACTGGCTGTTCCCTGCTCGGGGCCTCGCCGTTGTCTCAGGTGTCCGTGTTAGAATGTGCTGGAAGTCAACTTCCCATCAGGAGGACGAAGTGTTTCCAAAAGTATAATGTGCTGCAATGACTTGAGAGAAGTTCCAAACCGAGTGCTACTTTAACTATTTTCCATGATATAATTGTGTTCACTGCGGTTTTATGTAAAAACGTCTTTTAAAATTTTCTGCATTGATTTATGGAAAAGAAGCTGCTTGTACAGTTACAGCTGTGATGCAGAATTGAGCTAAGAAAACCAAGGCCAGAATTTAAAGCTATAAATTGTGCATAGCTGTATCTGTCAGTCCCATAAGCTCCCACCATGTCTGTGTGCTATATAGTATTTATGCTGTAGGCATTTGATTTGAAGCCCACTACATATACGACAGCACTCCCACTATCCAGGCTTCTTTTAACGTGCATCTCCTAGTCAAAACAGCTTTTCGGATTCTCTAAACTGGCACATTCCTACCCACCATGCAACTCCATGACAGTTTCATCTCCAGACACTGTTTTGTAAAAGAGAATGGTGGCTTGAGAGGCAGACGCTGGTGAAATAATGGAGGGAATGTATGAGAATGGCCAGAGGCTCTAGATTGTTAGCTGGCTGAGTGAAGCTGCTTTGCTGGACTAGTTTGGAGACCCCTGGGCAGCAGGTCCATGTAAACAGAATATTTATTTAATCGTCTTCCTGGCATGAGGGACTCTACCAAGTCAAGTAAAATGCTGCACATGGATTTATTTTACTCTTTTCCCTCATGGAGCAGGGCTGACGATGGTGCATAAACCTTTCCTTGCCTATTGATTAGTGGGTATATTGATTTAAGGAGGCATGTCAGCAGAGGATGCTGTTGTTAGTTTTGTTGATGAAAACATTTTGCCATTCAGCTATTCAACATGAATAAGCAATTTGAAATGTGCTCCTTTTGAGTGATGGAAAAACCGCATTGTCTGTGTGTGTGTCTGCTCAGTCCTATCTTGTGATGGCACATGTCTTGCCCCATGTTGTGCGTGCTCCCACTGTGCTGTAATAACACACCTCAGTGCTGTCTGAAATATTCATGGCCAGGTAAGCCCATCACTCTGAGTCAGTCACATGGATTCCTTATTATCACCCCCCTCCGCTACGGCCCCCAGGTCACTATATTGCACCTGCCTTTGCTGCAGCCCCCTCACCTCTCAGCAGCTGCCTGTGCCTCACACAGCCAGTGTTGAGACTTGAGCTCCAAATGCCACTGTCCCACTCTTTATTGAATTTTTTTTCTTCACACTGGTTTTCAGGAGACAGGGGCTGGCAGGAGGCTGTGGGATTCAGAATACATGCCTGTACTTAATTTTCTTTTTCTCCCATTGGTTTTAACTTGACTTGACTCACTCGTGATTCTTGGTCTCTGGCACTATTTTGTATTCATAGTTTTTATTCCACCAGGTTACAAGTCATGAGGCTATTGTTTGGCTGAGCAGAGGGTAAAGATCGTGCATCTTTTTGCTGTTTGACTTACTGTCAAGAAACCAAGGAAGCACAATTGAATGCAAAATGTTGCAGCTGGTTGCTTTAAAGTTATATTTTCATCAGATCAGACTTCGTATGAGATGCTTTTCAATGTGCACATGCATTTATATGTTGTTATGGAGTGTGCCATTCCTGTGCTGGATTCAAACTGGTTACCTAAAAATGCTTAAATCGGTCTGTTTGATTGCACTGCACACACACACACACACTCACACGCACACGCACATGCACATGCACACGCACACGCACACGCACACGCACACGCACACGCACACACACACACTCACTCTTACACACACACACATACCACTTGCTCCTCTGTTATCCTTATGAAAAGTAGCTGTTTGCTGCTGCACCCGCTATTACATGATACACATAAAAACATGTTGAATGGCCTCAGGCTAGTCCATGTGTTTATTGCAGCTTCCTGCAGCACCCCCATTTTCTTCATAATGACTGTAGTAAACCTTGATGCGTGCATACAAAGTGTGTGAATTATATTGTCCTGGTTGTCACATTGACACAGGTACAGCACACAAACAGAGCTGTGCAGAGGGCTGAGCAGTAATGGCTGTGAGCTCAGCAGCAGTTTAGAGCAGAACAAAGCATCTCACTTAATAATGTGAAATAATCCAGTTAGTACAACCCCTGCTGTACCTACCGAGTAGTTATATTATTAATACCTCTTGATTGAATACTCTCAGATGGCATAAACAATGCCATTACGAAATCTATTTTTGTTCTCAGCCCACTTACACTAAGTTATTCTCACTGAAGCCCTCAAACCCATTATGGGGTGATATTAAAATAATCCTTCAATCCTGCTCCCGCTGCAGAATCACTCAACAATAATGGATCTTTTGTGTCTGACAGCATTTGAATTAGATTTTAGAAGGGTCGTAGTGGGTCCACTGTATGGCGCTCAGTGGTAGACACTGTTGACCATTAATGTCATGGTTGGTGATTTAATCCCTGGTACTCTGTGTCCTCGGTTTGAGTCAAATAGCCTGATCCACTCATTAGAGATCATTAGAAGCCATCAAAATCAAAAGGAAATGTTTGTAAAATCTTCTTTTCCTTTTTGGATTTTTTTTGGTTAGGGGAAGCACATAGGAGCAAATATTGGTAAATTCTTCATGAAGAAATCTCACCCAAACCCGGGAAGGTCAAGGCTGCATAACATCCAGTGCTTCCAGCAGAAGTGGGGGCACGCAAGAGCAGAGCGCTCGCTCGTAAGCAGCTTTTCGTGGCCAAATGGTGCCGATCATCGCTCTGCAGCTGAGGCCGTTCAGCGAGGTCAAAGTCCACCTGCATCAGGTCACAACCTCAGCCAGGCACCATCGGTGGGATGCAGGCATAACTCAGAATAGAACTGCATTTTTTCCCCCCGCCTTCGCTGTCAGGGTATTTTTTTCTAGGGATGATTTACAGAGCTCTGCTGTGTTTTTTTAACAACATCAAGATTCAAACACAATCACACCTGGGAGCTCTGCACAACAATCACGCTTTCCTCTGCTTTGCGGCGGGAGATGGGTGTGAAGTTGTTTGCTCAAGGGCACAAAGATATTGACTGTTGTGGGAGGAGCGCGGGTTCAATCTCAGACCAGTGTTCCTCTGATGAATATTTCAGAGTGCTGTTATCACATCCAGACAACCAGACAATAATCACTCACAAGTGATCTCTGTAATGTCACCCATCCGCCAATGATACCGGGACCTCTGAGAAAATCAACAAGGCAGAACTAAAAATAAATCAATCACTGGAAATGTCATGCCTGAGTCACAACACTCTGTACAATTTTATATGATATCACATTATTATTTTATATACTAATTTATATACTATTGATCTATACTAAGTTATATACTATTTACGTATGTATACATGTCGTGTTTTGTCTCAGGGGTTGATAAAATTATTCATGCAGTCAATACTTGAACTTAACCACCTTGGACACCTAACCCTAGATGCATCATAGGAAAAAGTGAGTAAAGCTACATATGAACTGCATTGTACACAATAAGGTTTGAGAGAGACTCTTGGTCTCAGCACAAACTTTGCAGATGTTCTGTTGTTATTGTTTTTGTTATTCCGAATCTGGTTGCTGCAATTGGAGGGAAGGGTTTTCCTTAATGATGTTTACTCAGTTGTGTTGCGAATCCCACCATCAAATCTCTGTCTTGAGTACAGTACAAAAACAGAGCCCAATAACATTATGGAAGCCAGCTGAGCAGTGTTTTATTTCTTGAGAAAGGAAGAAAAAAACAAAACAAAACAGAGGACACAAATACATAAAAACAGGACCAGATCATGCCTCTGTTGACTGTTGCAAAGAGCCTAACACAAAGAGGCTATTAAGAACTCCAGTCCTCACACTGTGGAGGAACATTAAAGGAAATAGTGAAGCATGAAGCTAATAAATGCAGCTGGCAGTGCCAGCAAGTGCACAGCACCAGCACACAGACTGCGATAGTTTCTGCTGAGTGTGAACTTACCAGAGGGTTACGACTGCGAAGTGAATCGTGTTAGCAATGATAAAAAATACAACAAAAAAACATACACTGATGTTATAGCTGAAAATATAAAGCAAACACAAGGATGGTCAATGACCCTGAGATATTGCTGTGCAGCTCCTGAGAGGTTTTCTTGTCTTTGATTCAGCAGCCGGTTCGAATGCAGCAGGACTGACAAAGGTGAGAGTTAAGCATCTACAGAGATATAATCTATAAGACACAAACAACCTTGTGAGTAAAAGCCACGACAGAGCAGGGCTGGGAAACAACACACGTGTGTGTGCGTGTGTTTGTGTATCTGTGTGGGTATGTATACAAAAGAAAAGAAGCTCTGGTATTGAGTCTTTCTGGTTTCTTATTAAACATTTAACTTTGACAAAACATTGATTTCTTTGCCCTATGCAGCTTTAAAACAGGGCATTGTTTTTTACATGTGTGCAAAATAATGGGTCTTGTGGGACTACTACCTTGGCATAAGCAGAAGAACTTTTGGGATAAATTGTCCAAAGGTGAAGGCCAGCAAAGATATTATCTGAAAATCCAATTTTATATGATATCTCACCCACTGATAGGGGGTGTACATCCAATCTAATAAAAAGAAGACAATTATTTTTCTCTGGTGTGAACTCAACAAACTTGCATTGAAGCTGATTATCTATGGGACAATCATCACTTATTATGTGAAGCTTATAGTACTCATTAAAGCATGCAGACAGTGACATGTTGGTTGGTGGTTGGCACTGATGTCTGACCATTGGAAGGTCCTGGCATGTTCTTCCCATGCATCCATGGGTTATTTTCTGGAAAAAAATTACTAAAAACATACAGTCAAAAACATGCATGTTTAGGCTGATTGGCGACGAGATGTGAGAGTGAGAATCAATTATGTATGTGTGTCCTGCATTGGACCAGTGACCTGTCCAGATTGTATTCCCTGCCCCCATGTTGTAAAAATAAAGCTGCATTGTGAGAGATGTGTGCTGCAGTCTCAAGTTGTTATTTCTTGGTTAGTATTTTGTATTTGTTTTTTTCTCCTTCCAAGTAACTGTAGAGCTCTGGAGCTCTTTCACAGGACGAGCACATGTGTATTAAGTCACAGAAGCATCTCCATATGACAGAAGTGAAGCCTCTTTTCAGAGTGCGAGTGAAGAGATCGAAGAGACCGAAAAGCAATTCAATGTAGGTGTGCAATTATCACACAAAGGGCTGCGGCGGACTCCACAGCACAAGGATCTTTGATTGTCTGAACAGTCCTTTGGTGGAGCGAAGTCATCAAGACAAAAAGGCTTCAGCGGTGTCAAGTGCCAATCGACTGCACAAATGCGTTATGCCTTCTCTGTTTTAAAATCACAGCCATGCTAAGAAAAAGTAGCCATAAATATTGTGGAAAATAACGTGTCAACAGCTCAAACAGCATCACTTTTAAAAACAGCTTTGTTAACCCGGCGTCTTCAGGAGAGATGAGAAATGTAATTGGATGACCATCCATCCTCCTTGACCTTTGGTGTTTCAGAGACACTTCAGAAGATTCCTCTGTTGATCCAATCTGTGATCCCATCCTGCAGCCAGGTGCACCGCTGTGCTGCTGCAGCACATGGAAGACTGAGCCATCTGAAGCAATTGCATCTCGCAGTGCTCGGAGAAGATAGCAGCTATTGCATCTTTTCAGAATGGAGCTCAACAGCAAAACATGGCAAAGACTACATCAGTTTTACTGGATACTCATTTAAAAAGATCAACTGTGCAGCATGGTTCACGAGTGACATCACAGTCACATCACAGCTGCACTGCAAATTGTTTGGTCCTTACCAAGATAAAAAAAAAAATAGAAGTGTTCTATAATTCACCTTGTTTTAAGAGTTAATTGAACTGTTCATCTTAACACTCTAATCTTAACTAAAGCAACAGCAATATTATCTCAGGTGATCTTGTCAAGTGAAATGATCTGTCCAAGCAGCAAGATAAATTTGCATGTTTTGAGTAGCTTTTTCCTCAGATCTAATGTTCTTATCTTGGTTAAAGCAACCCTAATTTGCAGCATGGGTTTGACTTCGAGGTTGCCTGGTGCAGACTTGGCTCCTCCAGTTTCAGTGTGAAAACATGTATTTTAGAACGACTGGAGACTCTGAATTGAATCCATAGGTTTGAGTGTGAGAGTGAATGTCCCGTGATGGACTATAGACCTGTCCAGGGTTAATTACATGACTTCATCTTATGTCTCCTGGGATATGATATTGTCTGAGTATGACGTGGGTCAAGAAACTGAGTGAACTGTGCTCTCTTTATATTAAATTGTGCGATGGAACACATCGCCTGCACTGCATACCATGGTTTTCTGCATTCACTGTATAAAGTCACTGTCTAACTCCCTTTTTTTTTCAGATCTTTTTAAGTAGTAAATTAATTTTGATGACAGGTTATTGCATTGACACACGTTTGTAAGAGTGTATGTGTGAGAGAGTGAGAGAGCGAGAGAGAGGAGAATGGGGAGAAAAGTAAAGCAAGAAGCTGAAAAGAACAAAAGAAATCAAACTCGTGGCAATCAAGTAAAATTGCCGTTTCATTAAGAATGACGCGAACAATATCCTTTTTAACTCTTAATGAACATCTTTTTAAATATACTGTCAAAAATGATGTTCAAATGAAAGTCATTGGTGGCTAGGAAAGAGTAGCGAGACAAAAACAAAACACGAAAAAACATGTAAAAAAAAAATGTCAAGATCACCCTCCACCTCCCACTGGAGACATTTTCTGAAGAGAATAACACAACTTGGCCGTCATGTCACGTTGCCAGCTCGAGTCGGAGCTAAATAGCGGTTGCTGACGTGAGGCCCTGCGCTCTCAAGGCCGAGAGTGAAAAGCAGCCACTGAACTGAGGAAAGAGAGGTGAGCAGCAGCCAAAAGATGAAAGCTGCAGCTAAAGTGGCGCGACTTGGGTTCTCTGTGACTCAGAGCTTGCATGCTTTAACAGGATGTCACTGAAGCCCAGACACACAGCACAATGGACATCTGCGAGCAGTCCGTGTGTGCATGCGTGCATGTGTCTGCATGTGTGTGTGTGTGTGTGCGTGTGTAGGCGGCTGCAGATTCATTGTCTTGCAGAGTCACCTGCCTTGGTCTGCACTTAACGTCTCATTAGGTGCTCGTGTGACGCGGGGCGACACGCTGTGACCAACTGTGCATGGTGTGTGCCCAGGGATAGGCGGGGGAGGGGGGTCGGGGGGTGGGGGAGGGCAAATCGGGGGAGGAGGTGCTGGAGGTGCGGCTGTTTGTGTGACTTGTTGTCACTTGTCAGGTACCGCGGCCACTCGCCTTGAGATACTTGGCTGTTGTCTGAGAGTGCTTTATCATCTTGATAAATGCAGCCTTGGAGCAGTGCACTATCAGCATGCTCAGGGGCATGAGACGCACTCTGACTAATGAAAAGAGAAGGTCAAGGAGAGGGAGGGGTGCGCGGCGAGCTGAGGAGCGGGAGCTGTGAACACAGATGTGGATGTAAAAGTGTGGGACAACATGTCACACACTCCCTGGGAGCTTTGCGTGCGTGTGTATGAGTGAGGGAGCGTCAGGGCGAAAATGCTAATTTCCCGCATGTCCCTGACGTAACATCATGCATAGGGAAGGTGCGTGCTGCCGTGTGAAGGATTGATGGCGTGTTTTGTAGTATATGTTCTTGCTGAGAACTCTATTATTCTTATGGATGGAGAGCTCCACATGCCTCCGTGAAACCACAGCAGATTCTGTTATCTGGGCAAAATGGAGTTTCTCACTGTGGCCGTAATTCTTTGCTTCACCCTTTCAAAATAATATCATATCTGTGCCACGATGCCTCTAATTACATTTGACAAAAGGGGGTTACATTCAATTTCTGCGAGCTCCATTACTGACATATTCGCTCTCTCCTCGACTGTTATTGCACCAGGTGTTGGGAATTTCTTGCACCGTGTTAATTTCGTAGTTGTCAAAGTGACAGCGCTGAGCTTGGGAATCCTTCCGGGCTCATTACCATAATCTCCTGAATCTATCGGCAGGGTCCTGCATGACCGGGCACACGCTGGCTCGGCCCAGACGTCAGATAAGAGCAATGATCGGGGGGTTAACAGATGCCACTTGCTCTTTTGGGGCCACATCCGCCCTATTCCCGCTGTCGAGACACGGCACAACATCAGCTGTGTACTGCTGCAGAACCAGGGAGACGGGCGGCCGAGAGAAATCTCTCCCAGAGCTTTTTGGGCCCAACAGTTACAAATCCATGAAGCACTTTGTAAAATTCATGATTCCAGGTCAAAGGTCGGTGCCTGCCGCCCCCACCGCAGCTCCCTTCCGACTGCCATCCTCTTTTTCTCCTGGAGAAAATGGATTTTCTGAAAGCTTTGAAAAAGTGTCTACTGTGCAGCTGACTTGCTCAGAGGGAGCTCTTTTCCAATACATGGTAATGAGGAATGTGCAATTAACTGGGCTCCACCAGGAGGAAGCGCACAACAAAGGGCTGCTGGTGGCGGCGGCGGTGGTGACGGGGTGACACCAGTACAATGATTCACACCGCTCTGCACCATTTATACGGCACAAACATGCGTACCTTAGGATAAATCTTGATTTGAGGTGAAAATGGGTCATTAATATAGCACAGACCCCAGTGTATGTAGTAAAAACAATATACTGTATACCACACACATATATATTATATCCCTAGACCGCTGCTAGATCCATATAGTTTTCCCCACACTGAAGTTAACACATACACACAGTGTCAGATATATCAAGACCATAAATATTGGTTTGGCCAGTTTGGCACCACAGATTTTTTTTTTTTATTTTATGTAAGAGACAGCATCTTTTACTGTTACAAGGATATAGACTTTGGTTGTTTTTGCTGACTGGGAAATGTTGCCAATGTCCATTAAATATAGAGAAAGTGTGGAGAGAAACTGTTTTAATCTCGAAATGTCAGTTCCACTGGAGGTACGGAGCGTAAGAGCGAAACAGAATGAGTCAACCCTGTTTTGGTCTTGTATTAGCCTGCCTCTAATCATCAGGGATATGGATTATACGCTTCAGCCTCTCTGCCTGTTTATCCTGCTCTGTCTGTTTACGCATTCTGGGGTGAAGTTTTACAGATTGCAATAAAAGAGTGAGTCATTAAAACCAAATCAAACTTAGACAAGAGAAAGACGTGTGAATCAGTCAAACAACTGAAACCATTGAGAGGAAATGATTTCATTATACATTTGATGTGCATATGGAGAGGAGATCCGCTCCATGCTTGATACAGTTTGACAGGTTTGCCTGAGTTGCTCTGTGATATGAAGCCCTGTGCTTGTGGTTCAAGAAAACACAATTATATTCATTGCACTTATTGGAACGTCACTTCATCATTCCAGTTTTAAAAACCATCCATCCATCCATCCATGCATCCATCCATCCATCCATCCATCCATCCATCCATCCATCCATCCATCCATCCATCCATCCATCCATCCATCCATCCATCCATCCATCCATCCATCCATCCATCCATCCATCCATCCATCCATCCATCCATCCATCCATCCATCCATCCACTGTAAATGTGCAGTCCACAGAACACACACACACACCATTCACACCCAGGTGCAATTTAGAGTCTCCAGGCGAACTAAACATGCATGTTTCTGGACTGTAGGGAGGGGGATAGAGTACCCAGGGAAAACCCGAGCAGCAAGAGGACATGCAAACTCCACACAGAAAGGCCCTAGTCTAACAAGCAGTTGAACCCAGGATCTTGTGTGGCAACAGCGCAGTTCAACAGTCCACCACATGTCCTTGGTCATTTCCCATGTAAACAGTCCAAACATTAAAGACAGAAAAAATAATCTTTGTGCACATGGAAAAGGTAAATATAAAGCTTAATGATCCACATGTGAGTGCGTCTGACGAATGGTATTTTCATGCAGAAAATTGCTTGGGAAAAAAATAAAAAATAAAATCCAGAATACATGTTCCAGCAAACAAGAAAAAAGAAAAAGAATAAAAGAAAGACACTCTTGAAAAAAATCAATACATGTCCCTGTTTGCTATAGTCAAATAATTAGGACTATTGACCTTCATAAGGGATAAAGAAACAGGAAGCCACATAGCGTGCAAAGATAAGGGGTCAATGTAAGGGATGCATCTTCTGATATTATCCTTCAGAGTCTGTCACATTCTCCTCCCTTCTAAGCGCTCCGATCCGTCCGCTGCCGTCTAATGCAAGACAAACAGCAGTAAATAACAGTGAACAGATTTTAGGATTGCACTCTAATTGCGCTTGTTAGCTGAAAGGGCCGTGCGCTGTGAATGTAATGCATGGCGATTAGCGCGCATTTGTGACTCTTGCGACTGCGATATTGTCGTCGTCTGTGACTGTAAAAGCGGGCTGTAATTTGTAGGTTGTAATGCTATGTGGGCAGAGGCACAGTGATAGCGTTTGGCACGCAGCCTTGCATGGATGAAGCACTTAGCGAGGCCGGTCAGTCCACATATCACATAGTCAGTAATAGCGCGTTTGTTAGCCGTACATGCTGTTTGACAATCGGTCCTCGGCTATGCGATGAAGAGTCATCATGAGATGTTTTTTCTATAATCCTGCCATCTAAGATTACCTTAATGCTTGTAAAGGCTTGCTGCCGATGTGTGCCTCATTACCTCCGTACATTGGTCATTTCATTTCAGGGGTCTGATTTTCATTAACTGCTCTGCCCCCCCCTCGCCCATTAGCAGAATGAAAGCTCGGCTGCAACCATCTGCCTGCCAACTAGACCCGGGGGCTGCTTTATGGCTCCACCGAGCTCCACTGAGGGGAAAAGTTGCACTATTACAATCTTTTTTTTTTCTGTCCGAGGGGAGGACTGGGGTGATGCAAGGAGTGTCCCACGCTCGGGGATGTGAGGGCGGGGAAAGATAAATTTAGACGGAAAAAACGAGAGAGATGTTGGTGCAGTGACAGAGGGCGACGGGCGGAGGCAAAGTGAGACAAAGTCAAATAGAACCTGAAAGAAAAGTTAACATCAAAAAAGAGGGGGGAATAAAGGGGGAGAGTACAAAAGGAATCCGTGAGCAATGACAGGTAAGTAAAGGATGTCTCTGAAGTGACATTCGCTTAATCCATAGAAGGCGAGTCTTAAAGGCCAGAGGTGTGACAGAAGCGTGGGGGATTCATCCCACGGCTGCTGATGATGCATCACACTCCTGGCTTACCGTGGGGTACTGGAGGACTGGGAGAACAGATGTACACTCCAGTGCTCCACTGTACGGCTTTTATTTTTAGAATGAGTGGTCTTGTTTTTGAAATAGCATCTGCTTACACATACTAGTTTAGCGTCTTCTGTAAAGTCTGCTTCTCTCCCAGCGCCTTTATTTCCCACTCCCCCTCCTCATCTCTATTCTCGTCCTCTAATTGCTTTGGGTTTGATGCTGTTTTGCTCTGCCTGGTGCAACACGCTGCCTGTGAATGCACATCAACCTGCTGTATCCGCTCCCGTCCCGGTGACAGAGAGTAAGACAACAGCGGAGAAAACCATCCTGAAAAGTAATATTTTGTGTTGTTTATTTCTTCTTATAGGGTGCGAGATTTCTTGGAATTTGTTCACGCATCACTAGCGCTGAAGTTCCTGACTGGATGTGGGCTCGTAGCAATTATTTTCCTGCCTATATTAAGCTTCTTTGGAAATAACTGGCTGATACGACCTAGATAACTACAGAGGGAGTAATGGTAAGCATAGTAGATGACGCAAGAGCATATTTCTACAAACTTTGCCTCATATTAGCAATTTCTGAATAATACCCGTCGCTGCTCTTTGGCCAAATGATGAAATTTAATGAATGAAGCATATTTTCCAGGGCCGGCTGCTGCAAAAAGGATGATCTAACATTTGATCGATCATCAGACTGGCCCAGTCTCCAGAGGGAGATCAGGGGTCAACTCTCAGCTATACAGCAGCAGACCATGAAGGATGTAGGTGTTTTTGTTCACCCCATATGTTTCATAGCTTCCTGCTTTCTGCAAGAGGCTAAACCCAGACTGCCCCCATGGATTTGAGTCATTGTTCATTACATCTTTGTCACATTTTTTGCTCTCGCTGCTGCATTGTCCAAATCCTCAGTTTGCAGGTTATGCTCCAGCTGCATTTACCAGTTTAAAGAATCTCATTTTATTCAGATAAAATAGAGATCTGCTGCAGGCACCGGGGTGACATCCATGCAATGGCAAATAGATCCAGCCTTGAGACATTACCGGAACCTCGAAAAGGGACCAAAAAAGATAAGTGACCCCGGAGACTCTAAGCGTGGCATGATTATTTCCAGCACCTGAGGAACGTCTCACCTCAGGGCTCGCCATGCACAGCAGGGTCCGAGGTTTTACAGGGAATGGGACTAAAGAAAAAAAAATCCACTCAGCTGCTGCAGCCCTGAATTGCAGGCTAAAAGCAGCTCATCATAGCACATGCTAAATTTAGCCGTCTGGCTCGATAACAGACTGACTTTTAGGGTGCATGTTAAACACCTGACGAGTGCACACACAAGCCTTTTCCTCTGCCTCTACTTATCCAAAATAATAAACTGCTCACTCATGACTGTGCTCTGGGCCTCTTAACAGAGAGGAGCTGCACTGTCCTCATTTAATCGTCCAATTGGCAGATTATCTCTACCCCCTGACATCCAAATCCATTTATGATCTCATTGGCTGTTTTAACTTTGTGCACGCTGAGTTTTCGAACACAGTCGAGATAGTTTTAAATATTGCTCAACACAAACAGAACAAGAGAGCCTCATTTAAAATCTCCTCGTTGTGCATGGCTTCAAAAATCCCTTACTCACTGCTTGTTGTTGTTTTGCATAATGTCCAACCAACTCTTCTGTATGTTTGCTCTGAATCAGTGAGCTGTTTTTCAATTTGCATGGGCTCCATTTCAGTCTTAGATCATGTATTTGAATGAAAAGGAAGATAGGATGACAGTTTCTTATTACAGAAACAAAACAGTGACACAGAAATTGGGGTTTCTGAAATAAAAAGTAACAAAAGAAAAGCTACAAATCTGAACAGAGTGTGACATTAACTACTACCAACTACCAACCCCAATTACAAAACAATATGCCTGTACATGACTTGACCATGAGCCAATAGCTTGCTATGGTTTCCAGTAAATGGCAGTGTATGTGCTAAATGGCTGTGTATGTGCTCCTGGGTATTTTATATTCTTTTTTCATTTCTGGCTCAAACATATACAGCTGGATATGCATGCGCTCCATAGCTGTACCACTCCAGTTACCACTTAGCTCAGGAAAATGTTGCAGGAGAGTACAGTCACATGATCATTGAGTGGCAGGCCAGACAGCTGTGGAAAGCTTGGCCAGAGTGAAAGGATTTCAGGAGGGAGCTCAGACTCAGACTACAAGGTCCCAGTATCAAAAACAAAAAAAAAGTGTCTTTATTTCAAAGAAGAGTGGCACCAAAATGTGCCTAGAACCAGTAAGAAGGTATACACAAAAAGTATCAAAGAAAGGAACAGTTAACACAGCTTAAATTAAAAATGAAACTCTTCAAAACGTGCACTCTGCTGCACTCGTGGCTTCCTCTCTCTCTGATACTCCATATTGATGCCCTGCCAACTGGGAGCATAAGACAGGAGTCCACCTGGACTCAACCAAGCAGCCGAGAAGATACCCATTTTTTCTGGGAAAAAGGCAAGTGTCCTCTGTCGTAAGAAGTCGTAGGAAGTCATTCCTCTGACTTCCTCTGACACACATCTTTCATATCAAATACCTCATACACTATCAGCAGCACCTATGTATTTGACACTCCGCATTATCAATAACCCCCTATGTATCACCAGATGACATCACTGATGAAGTCATCAAGGTTTAACAGTAGGAAGTACAGAACACTTCCTGCTATTGTCCCTGGCCCACATGGTGAGTAGTAAACCACTTGAAAGTCAAAGCAGCATATACAATTTCATCCATTAACTTAACTGGACAAATAAACTTCTTTAACTTCATTTTAAAATACTTGTTGTGTATGATTTTATCCAAAAATGTTGATTAGGGTGATCTGTAGTTAAATATGTATGTAACATATAAATATGTAATGCAAACTCAAACAAACCTGGGACAGCATGTGTCTGTATATTACGGAACAAAGATGTGACTAAAGTACTGCAGTACTGGCTAAAACAAATGCTACACAAGCAGCTTGACTCAATGAAAAGAAAATATGCATCGACAGTCAATGCAAAAATGTACAAAAATAAATTGAAAACAGGACAGTTAAAATACAATGCAATGGTACCAATGTATATGCGCAGATGATTGTTAAACTTGTAAAAACTTGTTAGGGATAAAAAGAAAAAAAATCCAAAGTGCAAGACCGTCCGTATACGTGGTACTTACTGAATGCAAACCTCAAGTACCCATGTTAACATCCAATTTGTAAAAAAAAAAATCATAACAAAATGACTGAATTAGTAATTGAATTATTTACATTTACGACAACAACAACAACAACAAAAACACATAAAAAACAACAAAACTAAGCAGTAAAAATTAAAATGAATAGCTCCTACACCACTGGTCAAGTATGCCACCAGTGTATTAATGGGTATGAATGGATGCTTTGAGTGGTCATGATGACTTTGTGAAAAGCAGTAGAGCACCCTTTCTAATAAGGCCTCTCCACTTCTGATGAAACCTGTGTTTCATAGCTTCTGTGTTAACACCGGAGATCAAGGATGAACCCTCCATTCAAGCAGCACACGTCCCCTTTAAAGACGCAGAAATGCTGGAATACAGTTTCTGAACAGCGGCGCTCGGATTAAGTCTCCTTTGTCTGTTCGCAGCTGATCGGAGCTGTTCTCACTGATTGGGAAAGTTGATGAGAGATGCTTGAGATGTAGATCTCCAGAAAGGATGAGAGTGGAGTGTGTGTCCTTCCTCCCTCCCTCGATCCCTCCCTCCCTCCGATCGGAGCTGTTCCAGCAGTGGACGCTAGGAGCTGTCCGCGGTGCTGAGCCTGCCTCTGCCTCCTCCTCCTCCTCTCTCTCCATGTGCCTCCTGCTCCTCTCGCAGCCTCTTCCTTAGCCTCCACATTAGAAAAAATAAAAGCAGCCAGAGAGGAACCTCCGCGTCTCACCTCATTATCCGACACCGTGTTCCCTCCCTCCCTCGGAGCAGCACAGCCTCAGCCCGCTGCAGGGACCGCTGCGTGCCGCACACCTCCAAACCCTCGCTTTGCCTCTTCTTCCTCCTCTTCTTGTTGTTGGTTGTTTTTATTCTCCCCGACCCGCTGCTCCAGCCCTGGAAGTATTGTTTGGCGACCCAGGCGAGGACGTGTCGTGCAGCTCGGCAGCTCCACTTGAGCACAGACAGCATGTGCAGGAGACAGGACTGTCACTTGGGGAGCCTCCTGGGCGTCCTGCTGCTGGCCGCAGCCCTGGAGCCGACGCACGGACAAGGTGAGACAACTTATTGTTCTCCTACTTCCTCCTGCTGTCAAACTGTCCGTACGAGCTACTGACGGCACCTCCGCACCGTCGGGTCAGATCTACAAGTGTGTGTAGGGAGCTCTGAGCTCATACTATGCTTATAGAGTCTTTATTTCACAATCCACTCCGCAGTTTGCTTCTTTAGATGTGCACAGTCTGCCTTACAGGAGGGGAAACTCTGGCACTGAAGTTAATTATAAATGCATATATTCTTACTACTACTTCTTGTGCTTAAATACATAATATTACTACATAATCATGGAATAAATGCACGCAGCAAATAATAGAAACTCGTTGTCTATGAAGTGCAGCTCGTTAGAAGTTATACACACATTTTGCCACTGGGTACAATGTGTTTACCATGTAGTTGCATGGGTTTACTGTCAATCACAACCCACAGGACATTAAGATAGCTCAGACTGCGCACACACGCACACACACGCACACACACACACACACACACACACAGACACACACACAGATACACACACACACACACACATTTCCTGCAGTTGTATCATGACAACAAAAATAAAATGCAATAAGTCCCCAACCCAAACACTGTTTTGAAGCATATTCCACATAATGAGATGAATTTTCCAGAGAGGAGGAAGTGACTTTGTTTGGCCACCGAGGTCTGTGTGACAGACGGCGCTCGGTAATAAGACTCTAATCCTCAGGAATTGCTGAAGATTATTGACCAAGCTGTTTGACACAGTTGAGTGCCTGTGGAAGGGTTCATGCATAGTGGCCTTGTCCTAATTTATTGTTCCATTGTATGTCTGCCCTCTCCTTATCATCACAGACATGTTGGGGTATCTGTGTGGCCACCTCTTAGTCTGACTGTCACGTTGACTCCTTGTGTTGATCTTAATGTCTCAGACACTCTGTGGACATGAGCCGTCTCCATTATGCAGGGCCTGAGGAACCATTTGAGAATAACACGAGCAATATATATCACGCAGTATTAAATGATGAATGCATTTAGAAAATATAGTTTGCACATCTTGATGTTTTTTTTCCCCCTCTGGGTAATGGTTAAAGCACATTACCACTGGTCCAGACGAGACTTTTTGTAGCACTTTGACATCCCAGCGAGGACATGAAGGATCTCTCTGCTCTATTTCATGAGGCTTTTAATAAAAGTGCTGTGTGTCATGGTGAAAATGAACACATTTATGAGAGACCGCTGGTGACCAGACAGTGTGATAATTGCATCTGGGCTGTTACAGTCAATACATCTAAAGAAAAAAAAACAAAAAAACCCTGAACCAACCACATGAGGTGCAATTTTGAACCAGTTCCTGAAACATTTTGCATAATCGTCAAAACATCTGATGCTTGAATAATAACTAGCAGAGCAGAGGTGCTGTGCTGCTTCAGTGCTGAACATTTAGGGAACTGTCTATCTGGCTTTTTGTTATAACATTGAATGCCATCAGAAGACATTTTATATAATATCTATATGCTTTATGAACAGGTCTGAACAAATACAGACCCAGCAGTGCAACACTGGACACTTGTGCCTAGTAGCAGAGGGGAGCAGCGTCACAGTTGCTCACGCTGTGGCCCGAGAACCCACCTTAAAACACCAGGGAGAAGAAAATCCACAGTGCTCTATTTTTAGAGCAAAATAAAATCTAAGAGCCTCCATTAGTGACTTATTTGCTGTTGCTTTGCCAGCATTTTTTTCCCACCCCCCCTGCATCTGAGTAGTTTCAGAGGTGAGCCGTGTAAATTTTTAATTATCACAGGGATGTGAGGTTTTGCCGCTGCGAGAAGTTTTGAGTGCATGGACTTGAGCGAGTGAGGTTTCGCTTCTCAGGGGTCCTAATCTCTCGTTTGTGTCACGGCCTGTTGTTGTGAACTTGCTTCAGTCTGTTACCTGGCGGGGAACGCAAACACCCATTCATCCATGTCAGCGTCGCCGGCGCAGGGACCAAACACAAGCGGAGACACTGTACTAAATTTGGGGAACTTTCCATCTCTCCCCAGTCTGCTGTGAGCACGTTCATTTAGTCATTTTCGCTTAATCATTTCAGTAATAAATGGAGCTTAATAATTGAAGGGTTCATTTATTTTCCTACATTATGTTTATTCCGGGGGAATATCAATCAAACAGTTGTTGGTTTATTAATTTTAAGAATTTCTTTTTTCCTTTCTATTTTTGTAAATGAACTCTCAAATTACTGTCCAGAATCATAAGCAATGAATTGCTTCTTGACCACAGGGTTATTTCTTCTTCTTTTTTTATTTTGCAGTGAAAGATCAGCCTTTTGTTGTAGTCATTCCCAATAGCTGCAAATGCATTTAATTCACAGGAGGTGCAGTGTAATTGTCATGAATTACTCAGACGTTCCCTGCTATCCATTAGGTGAACTGTGCAGACTGCTGAAATAGTCTGGGCTGCAGGAGTCCACAGTATGCATTTAGGCAACCTCTCAGCTGCGAGAAGCTTTTCTCTTTTCAAAGGGGAAATTCCACTTTTTGCTGAAATAATTAATTTCACACAGCAGTCTTCATATAGTTAGCAAAGCGTTCAAAAGAAAAGCAAATGTAAGCCAACAAGTAATAATTATTCCCTGATTAAGTTGAGAAAACAATGACAACACTGTAGGCACAAAGTCCACGGTTGCGGCAAATAATGCTGCTTTTCGAATTAATTGGTCGAGCCCTCGATCCCTTTAATGTTTTCAAATTGATAAAAGGGAGTCATTTAGATAGAGGGAGAGAGAGCGAGAGAGAGAGCGAGAGGGAGAGAGAGAAATAGAAAGAGACCCTATTTGAAGGAAGATGATTAAAATTCTGATCAGAGCTGCTCTGTTCTTTACATACACCTTGCAAGAACTGCAAAAAAAAACAACAACAAAAAAATACCAACCAGAAACATAAACGGGACGGACCCCGAGTCTGCTGCGTGTTTTTAACAAGGCCGTCTTGGCCGTCAGGATTGTCCTCCAGCCTTCTCTAACGTTCTGGAAATGACGCAGTGACTCACGGTGGAGTATAGACAGCCTCATCCTAAAAGTCAAATTTCTCATAGTTATTCATGTCTAGGCACCACAGAAAACCACCGTAGCTGAGTTCGATAGACATTTTTAACCAGCAACTGACGAACTGACTTAATGAGAACTGAAAACAGGAACCATCCTGGCTGTGGAACTTTGAGGTGTGCGTCGTGAGCTAAGTGGAGCAGCGGCACGGCGTTTTATGGACACGCAACAAGTCCTACTTAGCAGTGTGAACGAGAGCGCCACGGGCCTTTCATTATCTCAGCGCAAATCTCCAAGGGACAAAGTGAGAGAACTTGTTATGAACAATAACTCGGATACACAACCTGCCGGCAGCAGCTTGAACTTGTCTGAGGAAGTACCCATCAAATTTACACTCTAATATAAAACACGTGATCGGCCGTAACTTGAGACTTTTACGGCGCTCTCTCAAGCCTGACTCCGTATCCAGAGTGTTAAAGACACAAACTATACATGCAGTCTGCTTTCCCATTTGTTCTTTACAGGGCAGCGTAATGATAATTACATTTTGTATTCAAAGTGAATGTCTAATAAAATTCCGACTGATATTTAATAGCTAATTTGCTGTGGAGAGTTTTTGTTAGTCCTGGTGCGGCACTTTGAGTTTTACATAATGTAAGGGCGTTCAGCCGAGCCTATTATCTTTATGTTTACACATATTCTCTGACGAGTTATAATGATCTACTGCGATCTGGGGGGTTGGAGCAGGGGATGTTTTATGCATTTAAAGCTCATAAAATGAGTTACGATCTCTTCCCAGCTGACAGAGCACTGATTTAAGTGTCCTGAATGCATGTGGAGGATTTTGTCAGCGGGATGACAAGCTCTCAATAATGTTTTTTTTTATTATTATGAGGCACACCGTGACAATTTACATAGTAAAAGATAGCAATTTAGCATTTTGGAAAAATATTTAGCTTACCATACTCAATTTTATGACTGAAAGCTGTGCAGGCCAAATAGTGTTGCAAGATACTGTAGAAATTTTTACAATGATTGTAACTATACAATAGACGGTCAGCAACAGTCTTGATTGATGATTTAACAATTTGTAATTTTTTTTCAAGAAACACACAAAATCTTGTTTATGATTTGAGGGCAACTAACCAATCACATCAGTCATTCTCTCAATCTTTAGTTCATTGAATTACCTTTTATTAAGGACTCTGAGATAAGTCAATTGTAGTTAAGTGCGTAGATCTTCTGGCTTTTATTTTGAAGGGAAATGTCCAATAGGGTTGACACATACAGTCTTCTTCTTTGTGTGAATGGATGAAGAGTTCCTTTCTATGTAGATGACATGACCTTGATGTGTTTAGCAAAATGTTCATGTAGGATCTTGACACATTTGTCAAAACACAGTGATTTTAAAGTTACAGTTTGCATCCTGCTGTATATTCTATTTGAGGACAAACCAAAATAAGACTATCATGCTGTTGCCACCAGATCCATATTAAAGCTGCGCCACTGACTGTGAACGAGCTACCGAGCCTACTGAGTAGAAATCCTGTGTGTGGCCCTGCTTTTGTATTGACACCTGTTCCCACTGTGGAGTTGAAATACATTTCGCGTTTCAGAAAAGGCGTTTTGTGTGCGGTCGACTCAACACTCCCGTCCTCCCGTTTCTCTTGCTGACGTTACAGGTCGCACCGGAAGTCTCGCTGTTTTCTGGCACCTGAACGCGTGAATAATCATGACAATTGTCGGGATCGTGGGAATAAGGCTACATATTTAGACTGGATTGTTGCTTTTCAGTGGCGTGCTGGGAAAATCGGAACATCCTATAATTCCAGGGGAGGTGGCAGAAATCATTCAACACCTGTTTGTTGGATTGCCAGTGATTAACTTCATCAAGGGCTATTCAGCATCTGTGTGCTGTCATAATTAGTTTAACTTTCCCAAGGCCTGTCAATGGTAAATGAGAGTCATTATGCCAGAATGCCCCTCTTCAAGGCTTGGCGCCTGCCTGCCTCAGCCCCTCTCTGCGCCTGTCTCGCTCTCTTTCACTGCCTCCTAGGTGGAGCTCACAGCTTGGCTGAATGCGACTCATTTTCAACTCTTCATGTGCAAATGCCTCTCTCGATCCACACGAATGTTCCATGCATCCTAATTCGAGTCTGCGCCTCATATATTTGCTTCCTCAAAAGTATGGGGCTTTATTTGCAGAAAGGAAAGCGTATTTTTGCAAGGATCTTTTTGGATTTCGTCACTGTTTTGCTTGGCACCATTCACCAACAGCTGGTTTTACCCTGTAGAAAATAAAGGCTAGTATTCCCTCTAAACTACAGTTGTGCTTCAGCTCAGTCCTAGGTTCTACATTACCAACCATGGTATATGGTTTTTATTTTTCTCCCATGCCTTTGCAGCATGGTCAAAATGCAGCATGCGCTCCAAATAAAATACTGCATGTTGTGTCAATAGTAAGTGAACATATTCTACTCTGTTTAAAATTTTTATTTTTCCGTGTTACATTTTGGTTAATCTTAAGAGCTGAATGAGGCTCAATATGCCTAGAGTATCTAAATATTGTCGAGTGTTTGTTCGGGGCTTTAAATTACCCAATTAATTAAATGTATTCTGTTATTCACTATATGGAGCAGATAAATGGGCTCTTCCTTTTTCCCCCCCAACAGAATGCCTGTTAGCATACTCTATATTTATGCATACTATTATGCCTTTCATCAAACCCCTATATGCTTAAAACCTATAATTAAAACACATCAACACAAACATGCTCCATTACAGTATCGGGAGGCAAGGTGACGCTTTTTAATTGCTGCTCCCTGAGGAAAAAACAAAAAAAATTACAGTAAAAATATTAAACCTGAGTATTTTGTCTACACTCTCTTCCAAGCAAATGAAGTGCATTTTGCAAAAAAGAAAGATTTCAATAAAAACAAAATCAATGATAACCAAATGAAAGAGAAACAGAAATGAATTGATATTTCATGAACTGTTTATAAGTGGATCTGATGGCTAATGAACTCTGAGGTGAATTACCAGAGAGGAGACTGAGATCTGGTGAACAGTCGATGGTTTTTAGGAGTTCTTGCCAGGGAGTTTAGTCGAAACACAACCTGCTTTCACAAAGTGAAGCAGGTATCGAGCAACAACAGTACAGTTCCAGCACGCCACAGGAGATGGACAGAAAAAAGCACAGTCTGCAGCAGACACTTTCCTGCTCCTGGTGGCCAAGAGAAACAAAGCTCCACTGCAGCACAGGACCACTGAAGCTACCATCACAGACGAGAGAGAGATACTTGCTTGGCCTCATTCACAGTTTGTGCTAGGACATTGACTGTGAGCAAAAGTGCAAACTGCCTCATATGTTTTGCTTCACTTAATTCAACAGTTCTTGTTGGAAAATTTTCATTCAGCCTAAATCATTGATCAAAGAACATAAACTTGTGCATCTGATGCTCTCAAGCAGCAATTAAGGAATTCCAGTTCTGCTTGAAGCATCAGGAATAACCTGGAATGACAGGAATTTCTGAGCTTCAAGACATTCCTGTGCTACAGTCCCTTTACTGTATAACCTTGGGTGTGTACTATAGGCTTCTGCTTTAAATGACATGCTTTTAATTATCAGTTTCTCAGTAAAGAAAGAAAAAACAGCAATATAAATTTGGATCAGCATGTTATTTATAACAAAAATATTTGTGTCTGAGAACAAGTCCTAGTGCCTGCAGTGCACAGGGTGGACAGGGTGGACCCTGGACAGGTCACCAGTCCATCACAAGGCTCACGATAAGAAAAGAAAGTAAAAGAAAAGAAGAGAAGAGAAAAGAAGAGAGAGATGAGATGAGGTGAGATACAATGATGCACTGTGACAAGATAAAATAAGACAGCAAGGTGGATAGTGACAAACAGGTAGATAAAAAAACACTGAAAATTTACAAGGATATTAAATATTAACATGATCAACAAGAGCGAGACACACAACAACAACAAAAAGCGGATATTGCACAGAGGTGATTATGATGTGATAGAGTCCATGTGTGAATGACTGTGGTCCACTGGGAGCAGTCATGGGTGTTATATAGCCGTACAGCGGCAGGAAGGAAGCACCTGCCATCAGATCCGTAGCTCAACATGGTGTCACTGATGAAGATTATGTGTTATCTAAAATTCTTGAGCCCAGTTTAAAATAAGCAGTAAATGTCTTATAGAATATTTACCCGTATGCTGTTAGCATGTAACAGCATATGTATGCTTAGCATGAAGGTGAATGTGTTATGATAGTGCCTAGGATTAGGGAACTTATCATGCATTCTTCGATTAAAACACTTAATAAGGACATGTTAGAGTGAGTGATGGAGGAGATCAGTTTAAAAATATATAAATGCAAAATGTAAAATAATAAATAAATAGACTGGCATTTTCCCAGATAACATTTTCCATCCTGTGTTTAATCAGTCTGACAGTTTGGATGGACCTGAAATGGGTTATTGCACTTAGATAATTAAGTGCGAGGTTTCTCCAGCAGCCTGCGCTCTGTCTCAACACAATCATCTCCTCGGAGATTTAATGTAACAGGTTTGCAATGAAATTGTCAACACGCATCCTCAGCAAAGGAGGGAAAATTCCTCAGGATGGGAGTCAGGCAACCCGGCACTGCTCTGCTCATGAAGTCCCCCCTCTGGAAGCAGGGCCACCAGGGCAGGACCTCCAGCAAGGGAGCCAATGGGCTTAGATGCTGCGCCTCTCCCAGCCGGATGGCGGCCGAACCCGTTTAATTTATTCCAAGCCAGGAATGGCCCTGTAGCAAAACCCCAAATGAAGCGATGTCTGCCACTTTGTTGAGGCAGTGTGTCGCTGGTTTACTTCTACCTGCTTTGCCTTTGGCCTCGCGCCTTATCGATCCACAGAGAGAGGGGGGAAAAAAAAAGAAAAAAAAAGAAAAGAGTCGGCATGGTTAGCTTCCCCCAAGGCCAAGCCTCCTTTCCACACCTTTCACGCTCTGCCTGGCCGTGTGCACACCCCCCTAATCAGGACTGGCGTGTTTTGCGGCTGCAGTGGGGATGGCTCTCTGAAACGATTAGGCCTGGGGACAGCTCCAGCTCTCTTCCCCTCTTCTCCGTGCCACATCCCATCTAGAAAGCATTTCATCTGTGGCGGTGGAAAGGCTTATGTGGGGTTGGCGAGTGCCGTGTGAAAAGCAGCAGGTAATAGGCTGTGTAATGTGTTTGGAGGAGTAGTTTTAGTATTCACAGTTAGTGCTGACCTCTGGCAGCCTGAGCCACCCCCACAGTAATTTCCTCTGAAAAGATGTAATTGAATTCATCAGGATGAGTAAACATATTATAAGTAGCAGAGAAAGATAACAATGTTGTGGATAGATCAAGAAAGGGGATAGTAGCCCCACAAGTAATTGAAAATAGTCAAAGACAAACACAAGTAAAGAAAAGAAAGTGTGCAGGATGCCTGGGGAAAGTCATTGTGTTAGTTGGGCGCTTATCTGCTTCCCTCCCCACGCTGCAGCCATATACGTCTGATTTCCAGAGATGTATGATTGGACATATAAGTGCTGCATACGACAGGATGATCAGGAGATAAACAAAAACACAGCTTGTGGAAGAAAAGGAAATGCAAATGAGGTGAGTTTGAATCACCATCTAAAATGGAGCAAAACATCACAGCCAGTCATCCGTTTCCAAGCGTTCTGCACAGCTGACGTCTCGGGTCCAGACAATGCAGTCACAGAGGAAGGGGGCCGCAGTGCGACCACGGCCCCCTCCTCCTCCTCCTCCTTCTCCTTATCCTGCTCCCTCACACCCGCCCTCTACTCTGTAGTGAGATGTATTGAAGTGGTGTCCCGGAGGACCCTGTGTTTAATTTAAAGGTTCTAACATCGACCGCCATCTTCAAAATATCGAACATTGTCAGTCCAAGCAACTGGCGGGTAGTCAGGCAATTGTCTGTCAGTTATAATGCAATCCTCTGCCTCCGCTTCTCTCCCGGTGATGGAGAGCCAGCTCATTGTGACCGTTCTCATCTGTCAGAGCAGCGAGCGGCCTGTAAAACGAATACTCACCCTTAAGAATGGATTACTTAGCAGGGAACAGCTGGGCCTTTGTTAGACCACACCATTGATTGCTGGACTATAGCTTTTAACGGTAAAAGCTGCTCCATGCTTTGCAGACATTTCTTGATGTATACAGAATAGGTGGTGAAGCAATGTCTACGTCGGCATCCTTTTAATGATATGAGAAAAAAAAGCCTTTGAAGGCAAACAGTAACTTTGACAGGGACATAATGAAACAGTGCTTAATAACTGTTTGCTCTGCTTCTTGTTTGTGAAGCTTGTGAGATAAAGACAGGCTGACCTAAGCCCAGATGGATCGTCACAGAATTTAGTATAGAGAGTCATTGTTCCCAGACAGTCAGACCTCCTCTGCTCTGCTCTGACTGTTCTGTTCAGTCGAACCTCCATGTTTCACGTTTGTGGTTTGTGGTGAAACACGTTGACAACTATTTGATGCATTACTATCACCACTGCCAGTTTTAGCGGTGCTGCTTTAGTTTTCTGGTCATGGTTGTGGTTCCTATCTGTCATCTGCAGAGAAAACGTATGGTCAATAGGAAGTGCAAACAGATGTCTGCAACACACACCCACACACACACACACACACACATATATACTGTATTTATAATTATTATTGGATATTAGCATATTGGATATTGCATTCATGATCACTTCAGTTATCAACCCCGGCCTGTGATGAATCAGTACATTTATTTGAATGCTAATTTACTGTGTTTAAATCATACTTGTGCTGAGGAGTGAATGAAAATCCCGATCTGACTCCTCATTTACCCAGGAAATCAGTTCTTAAGCATCACTCGGCAGTTGGGGGAGGTGCATTTGTTCAGGCCATGAGGCTTGGCTGTGTGCGCTTCAAAGGATTAAATCTGAATGATGAGGGCAAATAGAGGGAAGGAATTCTAACAGTAGTGGGTGATCCTCGCCAAAGACTGGACAAGGCCCTTTACAAATTATATAAGTCAAGTGTCAGAAATAGAATCTGTGAGAAAAGACTCAGTGATTTATGTTATCCCTCGTGTGTCACTAACTGTAGAGGACTTTATGAGCATACAACATTTTTTTTTTTTTTGGAGGTTTAGGAACAGCTGCTATTACTGGCAAATTTGGGGAAACGTGATCTTATGTTAATACAATAATGCTCTTAATAAATAAGATTAACTTTATTGCAGGGGGGTGCGTTAGGTGCATTATGGCAGTAAACACTTTAATCTAACTATGGATTGCAGGTGTTGCAGCTGCAACATTATTGCCATAATTAGATTATTGTGTCCATTTACTTTTCCTGCCCTTCGACTCCTTTTCTCAGCTACTGGCAGCTGTAATCCTTGCATCATAGCATGCTAACCAAACCTCGCCGTACATCTTCAGTGGTTTATTCGAATGCACCACTTGTACCCAAGAAGCTGTAGATTGTTTTAAGTCAGATGTTGACGGAAGATCTGGATGCACATGTAAACATATAGAGACAGTTTTATATATGACTTTATTACATTCGGCTTCAGAGGCATCTCAGCGTAAATGATGTAAGCATATGTAGGATCAGGCCCAGAGGCTGAAATCACACAGCTGCTTTGTGGAATCACAACTATGTCTTGCACATGGCCCTGAAAAAGAAAAAAAAATTAAATAAAAGAAAAGAAAATAAAAAACTTCTCCAACCAGCTGTCACACTTTTGAACCCAATTTCGCAGACACCAAACAGGAGACAGTGGCAAAGAACTTGATGTGATAGAAACTTTATTGTGAACTTGCAAGAAACAGAAAGGGGAAATTCACAAGAAGCCAAAAGGTAACGACAGGAAACCAAGAAACAAACAGAGAGAGACATGAAAACAGACAAAGGAAAGAGTAGAATAGGCTAACTGGATTTAAACAGTTTTTGGACGGGGATGTACAGCACAACTGTTCAGAACCTGTTAAAAACAGGAGACTTAAAAGTCAGTTCAGCATTATATTGTATATTATATCATTATATTAGTAAGACTGCACAGCGCAAATGCAGGAATGTTTAGGCTGAGTACTGACTATAAATTATACTGTAGAGATTATTAATTATACTATAAATAGTCTGTATGAGTGTGAGAATGAATGGTTTGTCCGTGTGTGTGTGTGTATGTGTGTGTGTGTGTGTGTGAGAGAGAGAGAGAGAGAGAGAGAGAGAGAGAGAGAGAGAGAGAGAGAGAGAGATAGACAGACCTGTCCTGGGCGTATTCCCTGCCTTCAGCCGATGTGCGCTGGGACTGAGTCCAGCAGACCCCCTCGACACCAGTTAGGTATAAAGCGAATAAAAGAATGGATGGATAGATGTGAGAGAAGCCTATTGCCAATCTTTCCTCTCAGCTACACTCTCCTCCCCATAACTTTAGCTTAACCCCAGCATAACACCAGCCAGACCCTTAGAGGAGTACTTGGACATCTGGGTAAATATGCTTATTTATTGCTAAGGGCCTAAGAAAATTAATGCCATTCTCATCCCTGAATGCTAAATGTGCAGCTCTAGCCTGAGGGATAGACAGCTTGTTAGTAAAAAAACACTTGAACCAGGGTTAACAGCTAGCCTGCTCCGGTAATAGAAGAGGAAAAAATCAATCCAGAGGCACCTCTAAAACTAATCTGTTTAGATGACTTATTGTTTAAGATGACCTTGTTTGCTCTAGCTTCATATTTAGTTCATATTCAGGCTGTGGGTGAGTGTGATGCCATCTCATCCAACTTGCAGCTGCAGAGCAAGTCTTAAATCTGAAACCTACTGGTTTGCCACATGGGGAACAGCTTTATACCCCCGAATGGGAGATGAATCCCCCTAATGTGACTGCGAGAATCATCTTTTGTCCCCAGATCATGAATTACTACGAGAGCACATGAACAGAAGGAGGCAGAAGAAAGGGGAGCAGGAGAAAAGAAGGAGCCCGGTTGACACAGCTGACCTGACATCAGTAGAAATGTCTGCTAAGTGAACTGTAAACATCAATTACCCTCCTCGCTGCCAATGGATTTAAACATGCATCAACAAACTTAACGGTTGATATTTGCAAGTTTAATGGCTGATGTGGCGGAATGCTAATGCTCCACCTGAACGCCAATCTTGTAAACCAATTATGTATTTACCTGCAACAAAAATAAATTAACCCCTGAGTGGAAACAAGCATCTCTAGCATTTTGTGTGTTCTATCGAGAAACACACTCTGGTCCTGCTCACTGTTTGGCAAGAATACAAACCAGCGTGCCAGGCTGTCATGCCTTGAAATACAATAGTTTCAAGTAATGGATGCTTTCTCCTCATTTTTATATTTCAGAAAAATAGACACACACCTGAAAAAAGCACTATTCCTGGGCCCGAGACTCTTGCCCTTAACAGTGTATGTGTTATCGTCATTATCGTTTTTAAAGGCAGTGCTGAATAGAGATACTGAAGATGCCTCTCAGTTATCCTTTAAAGCATATGAGCTCCATCCGGTTCTCTTATTATGATCAACATGAGCAGAATTGTGAGCTCATTCTCTGGTTTCTTCCACTCGAGGCTGCATCTCCGGAACAAGAAGAAAGCCACAACAAAACAAAGCAGATGTTTATCAGCAAGCAGCCATGGGAGGAGGAGAGTAAATATTCGGAGAGATCATGTAGGGGGCATTTTTCTGAGCGAGTGTCCATGCTGTTGTAAACTGCTCTAATGCTTCTCATGTTTGTCTCCTTTTCTGGTGCCGCATGAAAAATCCTGCTATATCCGTTGTTTTTCATCAGGACTAAATGAGTAAAACTGACTTTGTAATGCGTGTGGACAGCTGCAGGAATAATGACTGGGTTAGACTCCCCAGCGCACACTGTCTGTCTCTTATTATCTTCGCACATGGGGGCGACTGCGATTTCTTCGCCGTTGCAAGTCGCTCTCAGAGACGCGTTTCTTTTTCTCCCAAGCTCAGACTTCAGAGTAACAATGAGGAACGTGTACAAATTGTGGCATAAAAGTTGCAGATTTGGCACGGGGGAAGGGGAGTCAAACATATTCAATGAGATCACAGCTGGGTGGGTATGTGCTGCGTTTTCACGGCAAGGAGAGTGTCTCGGCTCGACTACGGCAGCAGGTTATAAACAATTTGACAAGGAGGGTGTAAAAGTGAGAGCAGAGTTGCGGAGACTGGGAGGGAATCGAAAGCAAAAGTGGTGGGGAATATTCCCAGCTTCATTGTGTGTTAGCGAAAACATTAGATACACCTTCTGGTTGATCTGCGCATGCCGACTGCCTCAACAAAACCACCGGCGCTTACAGGATCCAGCAGGGCTCCAACCTCTGAAAATGTTCACATTCATCTGCTTTTTTCAAGCGGGGCATCTTAAAAGATCCTGACCGGAGGAGTGTTACGTTATTTCATGCTGCGGTGTGCACAATATGAAGGGCAGTTGGTAAACAGCCAGTCAATGTCAGTGGCCAATCTTGGTTGAGGCTGACATGTTTGTGTTTATCTGAACTTATTGTGTGTCCCTGTCAAACCAGCTCCATCTGGAGAGTAAACAAATCTAGACAAGGTTTTAGCAAAGCTGGAAAAAATCTCATCACAAAAGTGCACCACTTGGCTCCAGTGCAATTACCTTCTGTAAATGAAGCTCAGTCTGTCCTGCGAGTCGCTCACCCTCTGTGCAGGCAGTTTGCACATACACCGTGTCAACAAAGCAGCGCGGGCCTCTGTTTGGAAGGCGCGAGGCTGTTTACCTTTGTTGCTGTGTGGATTGATGAGGTGGCTGAGGCAGAGGCAGGGGCATGATGTGAATAGTTGGGAGTATTACTGTGGAAAGAGGTGTTTCCCCTCGGAGGCAGCTAACTGAGTCTGACAAAGCTGTTTCTGCCGAGAGGCTGCAGGGACTCACCCTGGCGCCCCTCCAGGAGAGCGGGCGCCGCATGTTTATGCACATTCGAGGCGGTGATGAAAGGTATCGTGGAGACAGGAGGGAGGAGGAAGCTCCCAGTAACATAATATAAGCAGTGAAAGTCAGCCTATAGTGTATTTAATGCTTTAGTAGTGTGGAAAGAGTACAAAAACAAGATAAGGCATGGTTCGACTTCCTGGGAGCTTTATCAAATGTTTGATTTCAGGGCCCGTGTCTCTCTGATATTTTCTCTATCCATCATTTCCTCTCAGCCAGAATTATAATTTTAGACAAGATATTGAAGGTTTTCATTTCCAAATGTGACACAAACATGAGGGGGAAAAATAGGAAAAAGAGAGAGGAAGGAGAGAAATTCACAAGTTATCTTAAAAAGTGTAGAAGACTGCATCATTCAAGCCCGTCTCTGCAGAGCTGTGGAGAGCCTCTATCTGTCCCTGTGGCTGTGATAGACTCCCTTTGAATCTGTTTTTTTCTGGTTAGATTGTTGATCAATCCTCGAGTTGTGGGATTGCTTGTCAGGATACCATACAGCCATCCCTATGGCTTTTATAGGGGACAAACCACCGTGTGATCTTTACAGAGCCGCGACTGCCAAGGAAATTGGATTAAACTTCTGCTGTGATTTTGCAGTCACTTTATTCTGCAGCCTTGCTTTTTATTGCCTGCATGTGCAGTCTCTGTCTCTGTCTCTGTCTCGGGCCCCTGCCCCCAACCCCCCCCCCCCCCCCCCCCCCCCCCCCCCCCCCGAAGAAACTTAACTGCTACATTTACTCAACTGTAAATGGGAGCGGAGATAAGACACAACTGGATTTGCCGCCATATAATCCAATGGGATTTACAAGCTCACATTTCATATCACAGCACAAGGAAAGCAGATACTGAGGGTTTGCAAATGCTTTTAAAACTCACATTAAAATTAATTACTGCAACAAACAAAATGCAAAACACCATATTACTTCAGTCAATTATTTGCTTTTATTCACAGATGAACAATTGACAGAGTTGTCTGTTGTCGCGATTTCATTGCAGGAAATCAGAAAATTTGCTGTGATTTTCAGAACTGACTTTAATGTGTTTCTTTTAAATCTTTTGTCCTGCGAGGCACATAACAGGAAAAAAAAAGAAATAACAACACAGGCACAAACAAACAAGTTCACATCTTAAAATGAGTGATTGTATATATAAGAGAACTGCAGCCTCTTAGACAGTGTCCTTGGTGCTGAGATGTTTTATCCTCACAGTCACTGAGTAAAATAAAGGCATAACAGTCTCTGTCAGTTCAAGAGTGACATGGACAGAAAAAAGTGCCTTTTCATTATCTTATCCTTCTTTATCACAACAGGGGGGATGTGATTGGTTAACTTACCAATTCCAATACTATTTCTGATCTCTAATGAATATAAGAAGAATGTAACTAGACTGTAGCTAAAACCCTTACAGTCTCTAAACAAGAGAATACAAACTACATAAAGGGAAACTGACATATAGGATCTTTTTTTCCTGCCTCTCTTTAAGCTTCCAGAATTTGTTGTGACTCTCTTTTCGGTTTCTGCTCGACATAGAAGGCTTAAACAAAAATTAATAACCCAGAGACAAATCGACAGCAAGAAGCACAGAGGTGTCATATTCACCCTTTTCATTGACTCATGAATAGATCCTCAGAATAGAAGTGTTTTAATAGATCCTTGGGGGAAAAAAAAAAAAGTGTTGTTTCCATGGTAATAGTGAGGTTTGTTCACTCGCAAAGAGCAATCCCACGAAGAAACTTTACTTGAGATAAGGTGAAAGCAGACTGTGGCGAGAGTGGCGGGGACACTGCAGTCCTTCAATTTATCCATGTCTCATCATGGCTGAATAATAGAGTGGAATAATAATGGAAAAAAAACACACGATAGTAATAATAATCTACCACAAAAGAAGTCTGCAATGATTGTTGGAATGGAGATGCACGAGGGGGATAGAGCAGAAAAAGGTCAGTCCACACATATACACACACACACACACACACACACATACACACAGACACACACAGAGACAGCTATGCCATTACGCAAATGGATCTGGAAAGGCACTTCAGTATGTTTGCTCTCTGTCTCGGGCCGTCTGAGGATTTGGTGAGCTTGAAGACAAACCGCCCCTTGATCTGAAAGCTCAGAATCGTGGAGAAGATAGATCAAAGCCTCTGCCTCCTCGCCGAGATGCTTCCGTTAGAGCCGGGAACATTGAACGAAGGCAGGCAACATAAAGGAGGAGAAGAGAGGGCAAAGTTTGTGCTGTGTGCCTGCGTACTCAGTGTGTGTAATTAGGCGGTTTCTCTGGCAAACGTGTGGGATGGAAGATGGATTGGCTGAGAGGAAAATCCCTCCGCCTCGGTCTCGCATCCTGTCTGTCACAAAAGCATCGCGGACCTGTCAGATATGTGGAGACACAGCAGGGCCTCTTAAATGATGTGTGGGAGTACAGGCTGGAAGATCCCAAAGTGTGTCTGTGGTTTCATTGCTTGCTCATTATTGTGGAAGTTAAATAACAAGCAACGACACGGAAAAAAATAACAGCCCATAAGCTTATCGCTGTGGAAGAAGTGGTATTTTTGGTAATTTGACCGCCCTTGTCTTGACGGGGTGAAAGATGATCAAGATATAGGGGAAATGTAGCAAGTCAACAACATCGCAAACATGGGCATACATCAAATTAGCACAGCACAAGACATAAACTGCATATAGTCCAGCAGTGAGGAGGCCTACTCATTGTCGTCTTGCAGCCTTTCGTTTCAGATGTAGTGACCCAGCCTTTTGCTCTGTTCTCTGTTTTTTTTCTCCCTCTTAACTATCTCTGTCAGTGTCCTCTTTCAAGCCTTCGCCTCTGCCAACAGTTCACTACAAGGAATATCAAGCAAGTTTCTTCTTACATGGGATGTACCACAATAAATTATTCTGCACTTCATGGGAGTGATCACAGCCAATTAAATCAATTGTCAACTTGTGCAAGAACAGGCACCTCCCTATTACAAACCAGTGGGACATCATCTTCCCACTCAAAAAGGTTGCATACTTTTTCTTGTGCAGAATGAAATTCCTAAACAAATCACCTGAACTGATTAAAAAAAAAACCCCAAAAAACCAAACTGTTCTATCACAGACTCACACCAGGCCTAAAGTTTTCAGCGCTGTGAAAACCTATTGGCACAGCTTGGGACGACATTAAACAAAATAATCAGACCCGCGCAGGTTCTTGGCTTTGTTCTGTGTTCATGATTAAGCAGAAAGCTGTCCTTCTGGCCTTTATTTGAAACACTTCCTGTGAGAGAAGCTTCTTAAATTAATTATGTTTGCCTAATGAATAATTAAGCCAAGGGAAAGATAATTTGGTGTTACGCAGCGAGCCAGACCATTGTGCATGTAGAGGAACGCGGCGCTCTGTGTGCCTGGCTGATTTCACATTGCCAGTGTGAAATGAGAATTAGCAAACAATTTACCTCCTGTTCCATCCTTCACCATGACACAAACATCATTGCTGATTATGCCTTGACAAGTGTCAATACTGCACTGCTGCTTGTTAACCGCACCTCCGACAGGTTGCGTATGACGTCCTATTATTCTGCCTCTGAGTTTATGGGGTGGTATTGATTCACGGAGTGAATGAATGCTGAGAAAAAAAAATAAATTAAAAAAATAACATTGTGTCAAATGGCATTGTCACAGAAGTTAATAAAAGAAGTTGGAGTGCGACCTTAATGACGGCAGACATAAACAGGAGACGTTAATAGCTTCTTATCTTCTGAGGTGAGAAGCAGAGGATGGAGATTAGGCCATGAGAGAAGGCATTTAATTATCTAAGCCGTGCTACTTGTTACAGGGAAATAATGCATAGGAGCTGCTGGGGCCGAGGTTTGAACAGATGCAGTAGTCGATTAAACTACCCATCAAACAATCAGAATTTTTTGCTATTTATTTGCACAAACATTTAACAGACGGTTACATTTTATTCCTCTTTAATCGTCTTTGTTAATCTCAAAGGGTCAAAGTTTTAAGAATTTAAACACTTTTCAAGTCTGTTTGTGTTTCTCACTAATATACACACCTGGTGTAGATAGGTTGTTACAGGACAAACAAGCCTGACAGCTTCAATTTCACTGCCCACGGTGATTTATTGGCCCTATGAGTCACACTGAGAACAAGAAAGTGCGAGAGACAGACACATATGCACACACACATGCATGCACACATCTAAGCACCCTCGCTCTCCTTGTCTCCTCCTTTCCACACTTTGTCCCTCCCTGGTTATAAAGACTTGCCAAGAAATCATTGGCTCACCAGAGAAAGGGCAAATCCTCTTCAGCCAATTTAAATTCTTCTGAGCACATGGTGCTGACTATTCCACACTAATTAATAGACATGTCATGAATAAAAACACTTTGATTATGAAAAGAGGTTGCCCTTTGCCTCCTTTTAGGCTTGTCATTAGTATGAGGACACATGTGGTGAATAGCTGGAGTGTTGCTACCAGCAGCCAGAGACAGCCGCCGATGCCCCCTCTTGATTAAATCCTTCGCTGCATGTTTTATTCAGGGCTGACCGTGTGGACCCGGTGCCACAGCTCCTGATTAGTTGTACCTGTACCAACAGGAGAGCCTCAACCAGGAGGGCAAGGCCCGTTCAAAGGCCAGGACACAAAGACATGTGACCCCAGAGCCCTGGCTCACACAAGGGCACTCCATCAGTCACTACCCTCCCACTATCTCTGTCAAAGTGACACGCAACGCACACCTCACTGCTCAGCAGCAGCACCACCACTTTTCTGTGCGGCTGCTCTGCACTGCGAGGCTGAGCCAGTCTAATCACAGAAGCCAAGGATTTTTCAGGAGGACGCACTTTGTCATTTTTGGGGGTTTGAGTTTCACATTTTATTTGCAAACACACACACACACTAAATGTTTTGTTCTTCTTTTGCAAGTCTCCCCCCGAATCCTTTGCAGCTCTTTGTCAGCAGCTCAGACTACAATTATAGGAAAATGAGTAAGTTTCATGGTCATTGCTGTTATTGCCATCATTAACACGTATTGCTACTGCGTAGTTGTATTTAAACTAATTAAATAAACTAAACTAATTAGTTAAATTACCATTTTTTATTAAAACTTGACCTCTAATAATGAAGCAGGCGTCTAATTGTGGCGCACTAGACATGGTTGTGTTGGGATTACGGGTGCCAGACGGGAGTCCCTCATCAGACATGACTATGCACAGTCAGGAATGGATAACATGCATGTTGGAGCTGTTAGTGTGTAACACTCTGCTGCTTTATTGATCGCGTGCTACCGTCGCAACATCTGAGAGTTGTGCATCGTCTCCGAGCAGTCGTGGATGGCTCGGTGGTGCCTTATGTTACTCTGCAAAGATGTTCTGGCTGTCAACATGTGGTCCTCAGCCCAGCTGACTCGTCCCAAAGGGGAGCCGAACCCCCTGCAGGAGCCATCTGTATCCCCGACAAGGCTATCCATCATCCTCACTGCAGCGCTCAATTTAGGCTTCTTCTGCAGACAGCTTCAGGCAGCAGTGAGCAGCTTTACATCTACGTGTCTGTAATGAGAGCCCTTGAAACCTGCCTAGTGGCTCTCGGAGCCTGCCTCAAGGGCTGAAGGGAATCAATGAGTCAATCCTTGGGGCTCATCCTGCGCCCATCCTTCAGGACTGCTCCAAATGTGGGTTTCTTGTCTAAATGTCTCCTTGTGGAGACTGCACCACTAAATTAAGGGAGGGAAAAACACAACCAGAGCGCACAGTAATGGCAACTGAGGTGTCAGCCCGGGAAAGCCACGTCGTTCATAAAAATCAAAATGGAAGATTGACTCGGTTTTTCCTCTCATGGTAAAAATCTAAAGAACATGAACCTCATAGAGGTCCCAAATATTTGTCACTGACCGCCATTTGACCAGGGAGCTGGAACATTTCCTGGCATTTCTGCTTCAGGCAGCCTTGACACTGTATGTGCATTCTCCCCTGGGGCATTGAGTGCAACAAATGGACCAGCACCAACACTGGTCTAGAAATCCATTAGTGCTCTTGAGCATTCCGATCACTCTCTCTTCAGTACACTACTGCATCATATTTATCTTCATGGCACTAATGGCCAACGTTGCCTTCATGGGAAGTTTACATTACATTTCCCCGAGTATGTTGACGTATAGCACACGCTCGCTCTTAAATCCTTGGAGCTATAGTCATAAGGAAAGGAGGATTATCTGCAATTGCATTCACTCATGCTTGAGGGCTTGCCTGCTGCAACCGTAGGAAAGTGCCTCTAATTAATTTTCACAACCTGAAACTTCCTAAAGCAACCTCTGTAACAAGCCTGCCTTATTCACCTAAGGCTACCACTGCCTCATTGCTAGGAAACAAATAAATTTTCATCAAACGACTGTGCCTGCCTTTGGTGCAGTGCCGAGACAAGAAACCTTTTTCACAAAGCCCTGGAGAACTTGAGGGCTGATAACGTCCCGGTTGGATTTGATGTAGCCCTGAGAACGTGTTTATTCTAATGGCTGTCAGAGCCACTCCAGCCCTGTGTCCGAGTGGAACCCTGTATTAGACACACTCTCGCACTGGCCTGATTCAAAGCCTGTCAGCGATGCATCCATCTGTCCAGCAGGTTGAGTAAGTAGAATCCATTTTGTGTCACCTAATTCAATCAGCCTCAGCTGACTGCTGACGGTGCTCTCAGAGGCCACGAGGGCTCGGAGAGAGAAGATAGAAAAAGGATCCACTTGGCAGGGGCGTGAAATGTCAGAGCCCACTGCCCCAGCCCGACGAGGCTGTGTTGCTCACCGACTTGGCGACTCAAGAAGTGATGGTTGCGGCTTATCGTATGTAAGCTCGGGGAAGGACGCCAGTGGGCATTCCCACATTTTCGTGTTGTCGAATTGCGTGCACATCTCTACATTACAAATCTCATTTTTCATGCTGGAGTGCTGAGCTCTCACGCAGTTTCTCAATAATCACATAGGCTGGTTGGCAACACATCTAAATCCCTCTCCTACAGGTTCCCCAATGCCACATGAGACTCGTTGTGGTGTTTTTCTGCACCTCACACGCAAAAGTGTCAGCAGTAACCCTTAGACTGCTGTATGCTGACAGGCATAGTCAGGCAGGAGTAATACCTGACCTTTCTCCTATGCTTCAAATCATGAAACCACAGGTGAGCTTCTGGCAGACGGTTGGATTTCAGAGTGGTGGGAATGAGTCACAACTCTGTGCTGCAAATGTACCACAGTTGAGCTTATAGGTAAATATCATAAACTCACTTTCCACAATTCCTTCCATTTATCCTCCTTTATATCTGCAGGCTTGTGTAAGCGAAGCAAATGTAAAGTCTTGTGCCCGGCAGTCCCTGCACAAACACGATTACAGCTGCATCACTTGTAATCATAAATGGGAACAGTGATCTGGACTTGTGTGAAACTAAATCCTAATCATAATTGTCTCCATATCTGCTCTGCTCTTACTCAAGCAGTGAATTGGCGTGATATTCTGCCTTAAAGTTAAACACTTTATTTTGAGGGAGCTACTCGGAAATGTAACAACTCGGTGTGACACATACAGTAGTGTAAATTAAGTACATATTGCAGAGAATGGCACGGTGCTTTATATCACTTTGCCTTTATCTGCTTTACTGGAGGGTTTCAGGTTTGCTGAAGGAGGCGCGTCAGTACAACAGTCCAGGATGCTTGCTTATGGTGTGCTTTGAGAGCAGCTCTATTCAATTTCTATCACTTCATTTAGTTCACACGATCTGTGAGGTGATGTTTCTGTTTCTATTCTTAGGCAGACGAGCCTCCTGAGACACCTTTGCCTTTATTTTGATCACACATGAATATCTCCTGATTTCTCCTGTAATGATCCCCATCCTCCTCATCTGGGAGATTGACAGCAAAGCTCCTTGTAGACAAACAACTAATCGCAGCACTGGAAATGATATGAGAAATCTCAGCTATGTGGAAAGCTTTATTCTAAGCATTAATCACACCTTGAGAGTTCTGCTTCAGCCCATCAGCTCCCCTTTAAGTGGAAATAGGGAGAAATTCAAGCAATATGCCACACCACCTACTCAACTGCTTAACACAAAGTCATAATATCTCACGCTCATGGAGCCATTTGAAAGTGAATGTCAATCCAAAGTCAGCAGTGTTCTCTTTGAAATAACTTTCTTCTCTCAGACGATTCATTTTCATATCAGCCAGCAATTTCTAGCAGCGGCTGAATGAATTCACTCTGGAACAATACAGCTTGCACTGAATTTATACAAAATGTTTGCACTCACACTTAAACCTTGTGGGTGTATGTGTGGGTGTATGTGTGTGTGTATGTGTGTGTGTGTGTGTGATATTCTGGGATTGTGTATCTTGTTCGTGTCTCATGCGTGCGTGTGTGCGTGCATGTGTGTGTGTGAGCATTTGAGCATGTGGCTACAAGACTGTCACTAATAACAGAAATTACATTTCTGTAGATAAACATATGGAGATTGCAGGCTGTGAAATTGACTTCAGGCTGTGAAATTAAAGGCAGTGCCCACTGAGGTGATAGCTCCGCTTGTTCGGGGGTGGGGCAGAATCACTGTACGTGTGTGTGTACTGCAATTCAATTAGTGCCCTTGATCATCTTCTTTTGCAGGTCCGCGGCTTGACTTTGCTGATCCGGGCGCTGAGACACCGGCTCAATCTCGGAGAGATGTTTGATTTATTTGTTCATTAGGAACTCTCTCTGCAGACTCAGACCTCTCATCAATCCCGTTCACACTCCACAATCAAGTGACGGTCCGTTTCATAGCCAGGGGCGAAATGGGGGGAAAAACTGCCATGCATCATAACCATTGATAAGGCTGCCCCCCCCCTCCGCCCTCCCCTGCCAAAATTTTCAACTAACTCATAGCGTGGTAATCCCATCCAAAGTGGATTAAATATTAAATAGTTTGGCGTGTGTGAGGAAGGAGAGCGGGCTAGAGAAATGCCAGGAGGATTAAGTCGGAGCGGATATAGTGCGGCAGCGGTAGCATGGTACCCTAGAGTTGCTGCCTCGCAATAATAGAAATGTCAGGAAGGGGAAGGAGGAAGGGGAAGGCGGGGGGGTGTCCTAACTGCGAGTGTTAGAAGCCTAGTGAAGAATTCATCATTACTGCTCCCCGGTTACAGTGGCTTTAAAATGGCATTAACCTTTGCTAGTGAGAAAAGTCACACGTGTGGTGCTGGGATTCCTCTGCAATACTTTTATTATAAGTTCACAATATAGCCGTCTCATATAAATAACGATGTCGCCTAATCACATCAATTACTTTTTATTTTAAGTATTTGGAGCCACGCAAACATGCATGAGCACACACGCACAAAACATAGTAATCCACCGCAATTTGACAACAACGCTATGCCTTTCGGGAAACTAACACTGAAGCAACCTTGCTTTAAGGAGGAAGTGTTATTCATATCCATTTTCATGTTTTATTTTATAATGTTTTATCTCTCCCTAAGCAATCACTTTGTCGGCATCGGTAATGCCTATAAATCCTACTGTGGAGGAGATTAGTCTGCGAGAAGTGCTGCCGCCTGCAGTAATTAAAATTCTGCTGGACGACCAGGGTTTCTCCCGCCGTCGTCTCCCCCAAACATCACTCGCTTCCTGTCTCCGTACCTCTTTGTCCTCTCGTCCCTCTCTGTGGTTTTCATCAGTTTTACAGTTACATTTCAGGGCCGATAACAACATTGCTTGGCACTTAAGTGGATGATGAGCACGGTGTAACCAGGGGCCTGTTTAATAGAATGAAAGTACAGAAGTGCCGATGACATCCACCTACGTCTGCGGCTTTAAATTGCATCTCAGAAATAATCTTTGCAAAAGTCTCCGGTATCGTATTCACATGGCAGAAAATATGAATTCTATTGATTTTTGTGGCTATTTAAAGCAAGAGAAAGAAGCTACTGATAAACGGAAACATTTTCCATTTAACGTCTTCACTTTGAACCAACCGGCCCAAATCTGCTGCTGCTGCTGCTGCTTCTGTAAGGACTCACGTGGAGTTATTGTGTTTTTTTTTTTAATCACTGTGAGTTGGTAAAAAAAAAAAAAGAAAAAAGGTTCCATCTATTTCATAGTCAATAATTTCTTAATCTAATCTGAATTTGTTGAACATAGCGGTCTTTTCCCTGAGATATGCGGCTTGTTAGACAATTTCACGAGTCCCTTGCTGAATAGAAATGTATTTTATGGTGCGACAGCTCATAGCCTGACAATCACTGCACTCAATCACAAATGGAACGGACTGTCATTGTGCATCTCTTTGCAGTATCAGCAGTATGCAAACACGCCGTGCAAATTTTGTTGCCGATGTCTGACAAACAGCTAAATAATTTATATGTTGCCACATCCCGACCGTCTCCCCTCTCCATTCGGAGTAAGTGGAGCAGCAGAGACGCTCACATGATCTATGGCCGGTGTCCGTCAATCCATCATCATTACGGTCATCTCAGCCAGAGCTGTGTCGTCACCAGATAAAGACACTTAGCCAGATGTTCAACACCCACACCGGACAAAGAATTGCAGTGGAGCCTTGACGTTTATTGCCGTTGTAATTTCTATTCTGATGCGCGCTCCACAGCACAATACAGCAAAAAATTATATCCACTGGAGGGCTTAAGATAACAGTATATCCTCTTTTGTTTCTCACCTCTCAGTTTGCTGAGTGAAATCTGTTTTGCTAGACCTCCGGCAGGGGAACGCACGCTCGCTCTCCCTCTTTGGTTCCCATTAGCAGCACAGTCATATCTACCGCTTGTTGTAGACGTGATCCCGACTGGTTCCTCCTACGTCCTCAGAGCGACAGCGGTTGAAGAAAGACTCAAAAATGCTGTTATGCTAAGTTTTATTTTTTTATCTAAATCTGTCAGAAAGCGACGCTGCCGGCCCAGTGAAGCTCAGCAGTGTGCACTTTGGAAGATCTTTGATGACAGTAATCTGCCGATTCACAAGCTGTGAACCTCCTGCATTTCTGGCGGTGTGAAATGGCGCCATTGTCCCTGACCGTTTTATTTTTTATTTTCCTGCGCTATTTTTTGCCACTTGTTGCCAGAAATGTCAGCTGTTTATCTGCGTTATCACCTTATCGATCCACCCTTTGTCTCTGAGTTATAGTGATGGTGCCGTTGGTCGATGAGTCCTTGTCTCATCTATAAGTTCTCCACGGACTTACGGGCAGAGCTCTGGCGTTTTAATCTGCGGGGCTGTCCACCCGGTCGTCACCTGATTTTGTTTATGGCACTAAGTGACCTTTTCCGGGCCGGGAAACTCAGTATGTGCCAATCTCTGTGACGTGTTGGGGTCATAGTTTCATCAGTTATCTCTTTGCTATAACAGCAACATGACCTAAAGCCTCTGTCCTCAGCCATCAGACGGAGAAAGATAGACGGTTTTATCTGTGAATGTAGCTATTGCACTGCACGTGCTGACATAAATTCCCAGCTGATAAGAAGACCACTTTACAGGCGCGTTGGCAGTTTCGGGGCTGCGGCTGTATTCCACTGTGAAGCATGTAAGGAAGCAGAAATGAGGCCGCCTGGCTGCCCAGATTTATGAATAACAATCTGTATATGAACAATATATTCTTTACTGGTACATTAACCGCAGTGAGCCCCACATCTATATGAAGTCTTATCCTTCCGGCTGCAGTTCTTTATTTGAACACTTGCTTATGGTGTAGCGCAATGTAACAACCGAGAATAATAAAACCTGTCAACGTTAAAATAATGCCTGTCGGAAATTTCCGCGAAAACGAAGCAGCAGAGGACACGCGTGCTTTGTATTGTATTTTAAATATCCCAATCAGAGCTTCTGCTCCACGGATGACAAGTTGATTACTAGTCTGGCACTGTGCGACACGGCCGTGATCCAAAGACCTTCATCCAGGGAGTCAGCCATCAGCAGCGCTGACGCTAAGCTTGATGGATTCGCCGTGGCAGAGAGCTCCGACTCAAGACTCTACAGTGGAGTGCATCTTCTCAGGGGAAAATGTCTTGCAACCCTCTTTCCAAAAATGTTGGGATACTGTGAGAAAATATATTCTATGTGGCCATTTAGTTCATTTGTCCTTAAAATAATATGTCCAACTGGAACCTGTCCAAAGGCTTCTATTGATTTCATCTTCAGTTGTTGAAAAATACGCCCTATTCCTAAATGTAATATCAATTCATTACTATCAACACCTTTAGAACAAGTCGTACCATGAGTAATAAAAAACTCCCAAAAAAAAAAATCTCTTTGAATGATTTCAGGGCCATGAAAGGAGCATCAGTGATTGTCAGGATGGAGCAAGGTTTAAAGGTTTTAATCTGTTCACAGACAGTTTAATTGAATTCTGTTTTTATTTGTGCGTTACACAGAATTACGCATCTATTTGAACCTGGGTCGCAGATAGATAAAATCATCTATTTTTCATGATGAGACATAAAGACAAGAGTAATCTTTAATGAATGGGGAGCCTAGTAGACCTTAGGCTTGTTAACCTTTCCTTTTTTCCTTTAAACATATACAGATCTTTGCTTATTAACATTTCATTTAGATTCATCAGACTTCCAGGGGTACATCTGAATGCTCATCTTTTACATTTCTTTTGTTAAAAAACATCTACCTCAGAACATTGCCTCAGGGGTAGAGACGTGTGTGTGTGTGTGTGTGTGAGTTTGCGTGTTGGGTCCGTGATATTAAAATAAGGGTGACAAGGTCTGATGCTCTCGGGCTCTAAGCCAGACCAAATCTCTGATTTAGATTTGCTTATTATTATTTTTTTTTCCCCAAGAGAAGTGATGAAACCGCAGTGATACGTTGCTACAAAATGAGAAACAACAACTCTTTCAGGTTCACTTAAGATCAGAATTAGCATAACCTCCCCGCCAACAGCTGCACATAAAGGTTGCTGTCCTTTTAACCTTGTGCCCGGCGCCGCTCGCAGCGCTGACACGCTGATGTGTCGGACCGCATGCTTATTCACTTCCCCACGGGACGGAGCCGACAGGTAGCTGGAGCTGTGTGAGGGTGCTGGCTGACTTTGTAGCGATGCCAACTGATGCTGTAACAAGCCCTAAACACCGACTCTCTCTCATTTTAAGTATCTGTCACATGCTGCTGGTGCCACCAAGACCTCAGGCCTGGTTTTACACTCGACTGCAAAGTCACTTGTCAAATGATATAAAACACAGACTGCTCCATTTTGCAATCACGCTGAAATTCATTTGAAAAAATAGAAAATGGAAAAAAGAAAAGAATCTTTCTCCTATCATCTTCACTGTTAAAGAGCCAGCGTCATGGATGCAATTATCTTTCCATTTTGTTTAGTGCTGCCAAACGGGGGATGAATATCAGGTGACCAAATTGGAAAGCGCTTTTCACAGGAGGCTGAGCTAATCAAACATTTAACAATAGGGCAATGTGGATCACATACGATGTGTTTTCAGTAATGCTGGCTGGGATGTTTTTTTCCCCTGTGCTGGTACATCTGCCAAGATTTAAGGGATTAGACCGCGGTTGTATTTTCCATGGTGCTACAGGCCGCTTAACCTTGCACCACTGTGACGACAATTTTCCACACAGATTACCCAGGAAATGTACACGTTTACCAGATTTACTGTATGGCAATAAGCATGCCACACACCAGTCCCTAGTCTTTGTATATGCAATACTGATGCATATCAGTGGGGAGATACACATTCTTATACAATTTGTGTGATTGTGTGGCATTATGGAATTCAAGGTCCATATTTGTGTGTGCTACAAACACTCATTCAGTCGTACAATCCCTGGGATTTGACAATAGTTGTTTTTTCATTTTATCAGCCCCACTTTATATGCATCTGTACTATAGGGGGTCTGCCGAAGCCTTTCCCGCCACTCACAGGCTGAAGAAGCAGGGAATACGGCCCGGACAGGTCGCCAGTTCATCGCAGGGTGACATCAAATGTGTTGTACAGAAATAAATACCGCTCAAGTACAAACGATCAGGCTAAAAGCAGCTAGGAAAAGAAGCCGAGGCAAATTTGTGTCTAATTGTCTCCAACACTGAAAGGATGAAACATAGTAAAATGCTATCTCTAATAATTGGAGGGCTTTGTTCCAAACAGTCGTGTATCCATTACCTTAATGGAAGCCAGTGAGAAATTCAAATGCAGAGATGATTTTACTCTCATGATAATGACTGTTTCATAATCCGAGCCATTACGACAACTCCTTATTTCCATCTTACCTCGCGTGTTAATGTGTGTCATGTTATGCCAAAAGATTATTTCATAACAGCAGGTGCTTTTCATTTCTAACCTTTGCATTTAGACCTTAATGACATGCACTTTATTGTTGCCCACCGGGCTACAGCACTCTGTGATTATGGAAGTTGATATTGAGTAGCAGCACTTTAAATTCCATTACAACTTCATCTATACCCAAAGTATTCATCCTTGTTTATGACATAATCTTTCTGGAGTAATGAAGCATCTAAATCCAGTGTGGGAAAATCCAGATCATTCTGCCCTTTTAAATCCTGAGGTGAGGTGAGTGACATATGGTCGGAGACTTACGACCAGAGCATATTCAAGCGGTGAAAGGGATCAGGGTGTCTGTAGGAACTGAAAAATTACAATTGCAATAAAGACCTGCGTTCAACTCCTGAATCAGACTGAGGGCCTTATGCATATATATACATATACATATATATACATATACTCCTGCATGTCTGCAAGGGTTTTCTCCAGACACTCAAGTTTCCTTCAACAGCCCTAAACATGCATATTAAGGTCAACTGGAACTCTAAATTGACCCTATGTGTCAGTGAGGGAGTGATCAGTGATGGAATGACGACTTGTCCGGGCTGCATTTGCTGCTTTTGCTATGTGTGTGTTGGAGATGCTGCAGACCCTTGCAACACCATTCAGACACAAAGTGGGCAAGATAATGGATGAGTGAACATCTAGAGGCACTAATTAGCACACAGAATTATGAACTTCAGCTTTTATATAATAGTAGTGCTTGATGTGTTCATAAAACTTCCAGTCACCTTGCTTTGAATCTTTGCTCTATCTCGAGCTCACTCACTGCAGCACTTTCCATGACACCTGCCTTTATGAGGAAGCTTTATCATGTGGAGTATTACGTACATTCTTTGTGTGGTACAAGTCAGTGGTAATGAGGGATGACATCCATGATAAATGCACTGACCATAAGCTGTCAAATCCTAGCAGAACCTGCCTCGTGGCCGCTCCCTTAGTTACGCTCTGCGCCCTCTCCCTCCTGTCCTGTCGGTGCAGCTCCCCCTCAGCCCTGCACACGGCCGCCGCGTCGGACACACTTGGTCAGAGTTCACTTTGACGGGAGCTAAAGTGAGTCACACAGTGGCCAAAGGCATGAGCAGCCAATGTTAGTCACCATTAAACATCTCTTCACCTCTCTCACCGTGACCCCTTTTGAACTAGAAATCCTCGCCTCGGCCTCAGCCTCGATGTGCTCCGACGTGAGGCGACATAAAAAAATAAATTAAAAAAAAATGTAAAAAAAGATATTACGGGAGGAGCATTTCTCTTTTTGAGGGCGCGCGACAACAAAAGGATGAAAAAAAAAGAATGAGGGGTAAAGCTATAAACTCATATGAAAGGACCGTGAAGGGAAGTAGATGGCACAGGGTTACCCACTGCTGCCGGCGCAGTTTTTATTTCTTCATCTCTTATTCATTCTCACAGTTTATCTCCCGCTGACAAGTTGTCATTCTCCCCTCGTCTTTTGTCCTTTTAAAAAAGTACATTAAATTATTCACCCGGCTTCATGCATGACACTGCAACTGTCAGTCCACATCACTTTGAAAGCAGATAAGAGAGAAGTTTTTGGGTCATGTTTGTGAAACCTGCCGGAGGATACTGATCACCACTGATAAGGTCCCTGGTTTTTATATATGAGCACGGAGCCGTATCAATATTTACACTTCTCGCCACGTCTTGAACGTGTCTGCTCAGCCTCGACCGTGAACGCGGCAGGCGGAAAAGCAGGGTTTCCTAACGCCTTCCACACTCTCGCCATATGGCCGAGATGTTGTTTTCCTGTCAAGTCTTCACAGTTTCAAACAATCGCTGGCGCTGACCCCTGAGTATAATTCAGCACGGTGACACGGCGGTGAGGCGTTAAGCAGCAGAGGCAACAAAACAACCGCGCCGCAGCAGTTCAAACACGAGTGCAGCTAAGATCACAAACTGGGAAGCTGTCACCGGAAGATGAAGAGGCTCCTGGTGGACACATTCACCATCCCTGAAGGAACCGCAACAAGCCTGAACCTTGTGCGCTGCAGCATGCGAGACTCACAGGGCTACGCTATCTGACAGCAAAATTACATAGCAACAAGAGCAGAAACAAAAAAAACCCAACAAAAAGTGTTGTTTTCTTCCCCCAATTCAGACCCTTTTGTGATGCGCCACATTGTTTTGTCGCTGACAAGATTGATTTTCGCAGCCTAACAATAACGCAGCTCAGACGATCACGCCGCAGACAGTTGAAAGTGGGACTTGTGTGTCTGTGCACGTGCGTGCGTGTGTGTGTGTTTTTCTCAGTGAAGAGAACTAATGTTTCCAGCATGTTAAAATCAAGAGCTGTTCATCTCGCATCTCACCGCGTAGCTGCGGCATAAACAAACAGCTGCCGACGTGAGCGCCGGCTTTGATGTATGTGTTTTACATGAGCAAAGGCACAGGGGTGAGTGCTGGCGTGGGTGTTGTGGCCACCTGCTGTCTTTAAAGACCTTGAGGAGCAGCACTAGATTCTCCTCAGTGTTCAAAGAGGAGCGTGGAGAGGAGACATGAAAAGGCAAATGAAAGAATGCTTCATTATCAGAGTATTGTCAGAAGAGCGCGCGGCGCCGCTCACCCACCAATTATCTCCTGTGCCATTTCACGCTCTTACAGTTCGAGCCCGACCAGAGGGCGTTCGATCGGCCAATCAAGCCACACATACAATAGAGCTGATATGTATCAAAAGGTTTTTCTTAGGTATAGTGGTGGAGGCTTTGCTTTTCGGATATTTTCTACCTAGATGTGACTTTTGCTCCGGAGTCGCCGGTACTGCGACCACATGTGGTCTTTGTTTTCTTTGTTTCCAAAGGAAAATGTGTATATTTCAATAATGGAATAGTAATTGGCTTGGTGGTTTGCACTGTTGCACTGTTGGGTAAAGATTCGACTCCCAGGTCGAGTGGGTTCTTCTGTGTCTCAAATATTTAGTTTAACGATAGATTCTGAGCTACATTTTAATGTATTGCATATTTCTGTTCTTCAGAATGTTTCATATTTCAGCCTTGTGTCATATTATTCATGCTATTTCCCATATTCTCTCTCTGGTAGACAGGATATAAACACAGGCAGAGCAGTAAAAGGTTCTGTGCACTTCACCCTGGTACAGTACAAAGTGCTGTCCAAACACATCTATGCACTGTAACTTTTTAGAAATGTCTTTCTCCAGTGGCCACAGATGAAAGCAAAAAGCCTGCTATCATGGACAGAAACAGATACGTGATGAAAATGTCTGACATGGGCATGTTTATCATGTTGTAGTGGGTCATCAGGCGTGGGATGTTCAAAGGTCTGAGGCGGAGAGAGAGTTTGAAACACACTGACCCCTCAGGTTTGGAAAAAAAATGAATAATCACTTCAGTGTTGTGTCTTTATCCATTCTTATTTTTCGGTCCGGCTGATATTTATCAGCTCTACAGCCCTGTTGCTTGCAGGAATCTATAATTAAAAGCACTGGTTTCATGCATCATCCTGATACCACCCACATAACAGTTTTGCTGTGTGACGCAGGCCGAGAGTAAAACACCTACTGATGAATTCCTCGAAATTCCTGCTGAGCCTGAACAGACAAACCATTAAAAATGTACATTAGCAGAGATATGAGGGGGATGAATGACCGGGCACTGAAATTTCTTTTCCAGCCCCTTAAATCCATTCAGGCTAAACCACTTTAATTTTCACCCTTTTTATTTTTTCACCCGCTGCTGTTCCACACAGATTTTGCTCTTGCGCCACATGTGTTTGTAGATCCTCTTAGGGTAGCCAGGCTTGAAATCCAATTTTGGTGAAGCTATAAACCACAGGAAAAAAAATAGAATAAAAATAAAATAAAAAAGTTTATAAAGTGATGATTTTTTTTAACTACGCAGATGCCAGAGGAGAGGAACTCTGTAACTTCGGTGCAGGGATAGGCGTTTGGGGGATTGTACACGCACTCAGCAAAGTTAATGTAAAGTTTGTGTTGAAGGAGTAACAGCTGCTCGCTGTGAGGCTAGTTCATCATCTGGGCTTTGTTTCTACCATCTGCCACTGTGCTGCAATTTTATTGGCTCTGCCTATGTTCTCCAATTACCTGGCCTGGTAATGAATAGCACTTCATAATAAGCTGCTCACGCACCATGAGGCAGGGCTCTCCTCTTCTGTGAGAAGTTGAAGTAATATCGCAGTAGAAAGTATTTGCAGTCTTTCAATCATACGTGAGTACACTGCTCTGTCAGCTGCGGTTTATTAAAGCAATACGCTACACGAAGCAGCGATTTGCAGTTATTTAAAGCTACTACTGGAAGAGCCACTCCAAGCCTGAGCAACCTCCTACAACTGCACGGTTCGTTGGTTTATTAAAACAGGAATAACCAGGAGTATTACCAGTCAATGTGATCAATAAATTGTTTGCTTTTGAAAGTGAGGTCTGCACATTTTATACATCATGGTCTGTGGGTTCTGCTGCTGCAGAGTACTGCAGCACATGTGGAATGCATCCCTTGCACATGATCTAAAAAAAAAATACCATTAAAAAATCAATTTAGTGAGACAAACATGACTAGAACTCAAATGCAACAGCATTTTAGCACAATCGGCCTTCCTGTGTGTGTGTGTGTGGTTTTTTTTTGCTTCTGCCTCATGGCTTAGCACACTCGTAATATCTCTTCTTATCATCAACGACGATTTCATGTTTTATTTTCACCTTATCTCCCTTTAACCTTTTCCCTCGCCGTGAGAACATGGCTAAGCTCACGGCGTATGTGGGGAAAATTGGGTGGCGAGGGCTGTGGCGCTAAAACACCACCAGTGGCTGGCTCCGCTGATATATTGAATAGAATTGTTGCGCTGAAGAGCTACATCAATTTGAGCTCCAGAATGCAGCAATAGCAGCAGAAGACAAAGTAATGTATTGTTTTGCAGTGGAGGGCTGTTGATCTCCTTCTTAGCTGTTCTTCTGAGGGGCCAATAAACTGATCTGGACCCGACTGGTCGAACTCTGAATGCTCTCACTGGCATCAGTCCTAAGCATGGATAACTAAAACTAGCGAGCGAACCTAAAAAGGACAAATTATTACAAGTTGACAATGGCTTAAAAAGTGTAAATGCCTTTCTGTTGTTTAAAGCTTTGGGATTTATTTCAAGAGCATCGTTTTGAGGAGGTGGAGGTGTTAGAAAACAACTTCGAGAAGCATACTTGCAAACTGATAACCACCCTGTGGTCAGTGGCCGTTCTATATTTATAAGACACCACCAAAAATACTTATACGCACACATATATTATTCTCTTTGTTCAGAGGCAATGCAGGAGGTGCTATACTGCACCAACCTTCGGCTCTTACATATAACTTTTACATTAACCAACTTGCAAATGGAAATGAACACATCGCATGCTGATTTTCGTTCCCTAAAAATTAAAGTGTTCACCTATAGACGTGAAACACACTCCGAGTACATCTCTTAGTCTAGAGCGTTGTGCATCTTGACTCTAAAGGGCCCTGCCTCTATCAGACCTCTACAGGAAGCACCATCATCCATCACTGTCAGTGTTAATATTGTTTCCCCTCACCTCCCAATAGACAGCTTGTGTTTTGGTTTACAGCATTTATGTTTTCAGACTTGTGTACTCACAGGCCCTCACCTGGCTCTGCTCTCTGGCGCTCCCCTGCCAAAACGCATAAAGCTAATTTCGACATTACATGCAGCCAGCATATTAAACTGCCTCTGCTGCAAGACATCTTTTTTTTCCCCCCTCTTTACCGCTCCCTCCCTTATCCTTCCCCTCCAGGATTTCACTTTTTTATTGTTGGCGCTCTGTATTCCGTTTCTTGTCCCGAGGTCGCTTCAAAAAATCCCTGAGATTTTAGAAGATCACAAGAGTTGTGCTGTAATCGATCATATCCAATTGCTTGATAGAGTTCCTTCATTGTCAGGGTTGGGCATACTGTGCAGCTACGGGAAATGATAAATCGAAAAGGGTCATGTTGTGTCAACATAGTGTACTCAACCCATTATCATTACCATTATCGGTGGTGCCGTAGTGGCCCCTGGTTCAACTCCCAGGTTGAGCAGAGAGCCTATTTGTGTGGAGTTTGCAGTCTGATTACATGAATGTTAACGGTTGATTGCCAACCCTAAACCTTACCAAGATTTGAGTGTTTATCTTGCAGTGCAAAGTGGCTTCGGTGCACAGAAGATGAATGGATGAATTGCTGCATTGAAACGTACAGCGCTAAAGGTCAGACACAGCAGGGCTACTGCAAAGAGAACAAAGGACTTTTAAGTACTATTGCACTTGAACTGGGGTAATTGTTTCATGCTCAAAGTGAAATGGTTGGTTTTTACAGTCTAATACAGCCCTGGCCTTGCAGAGAGCCTGCTGGTCAAAACATAGCTGCCAGGAGTGTCCTCAGTTCTTCTAACTCTGCTTGATTGTCTGTATGGATCAGTGGCATTGTCAGACCTCTGTTCTGTACAGCTTTCCAACTGGTACTGCTGAAAATAAAAAAATAAAAATACAGAATAAAAAACATGACTGAGCATGCTTGGGTAAAAATAACACAGTGGTCTTTTAGGATCGTATGTCTTTGTTTGGGTCTATACAGCCACCTCATTTTGATGGAATTCTACAATATTTATAGGCCATATATGGAGGAGAGAAACACATCTATCAAGGGTCAAAACATACAACAATTTCAAACGTTTCTCTGCTTCCTCCGACATGTCTCTCCTCAGGTCATCTCTTTGACCAATGGAGGAGAGAAAAGTTTATTTTTCTCGCTCGCTTCTCGTCGCAGAGTGCACAGAAAATGCGCCGCACACTTTTCCGTGATTTCCACAGATGTAAGTGTCAAAGAGGCTTTTGTCCAGAAGTCTGTTTGCTGCTTCCCTAGAATGGAGCTCGTAAATACACAAAGGTCAAGGTTTCTACTTGAAAAAGATTGCTCCTGCTCTGGTGTCCTGCAGTGGCACATAAAGCTCGCCTTTGCCTTTGAGTCACTGCAGACCAGTTAGTCACCCTGAGTCTTGTAGCCCTATCGGAAACCGCAGATGAAATATAATAGTATTCATGTCATAATTATCTAACAAGTTCCTCATGGCAGCGTGTGGAAATGTGCGGCACTGCCCTGGAGGAACATATCCGGAGAAAGTATATCACACCAAATGCTCAGGCTGGATTTCAGAGAACAGTACAGTAGAATAAATCACTGTCCTCAGAAACAAGATGACTCAGCAGGGCTATTTGTAATGGCTCGCTTTGTCCACCCCTGGTCTGTCACACACGCAGGAATATACTGGTCACACACAGTTCAGCATTTTGTCTAACGGGAGTGCAGATATTCTGTATTGATTGAGATAGAACATTACCATTGTGGAGCGTGTGTGTGTGTGTGTATTTTTTGTGTGTTTATGGTACAGCTGCCTCTCTACAGAGATATTCAGGTGGGAATCATGGTGGCAGGTTAACTGTTCTGAATCTAAAGTCTATTAAAGAAACAGTTTCTGTTTCACTGTGAATGCCAGGAGGCTTATTTCAAAGGACGGTGACTCTGCAGGAGCAGACTCCCACAGACTGTGACACACAAGCGACAGATTTCGAGTCTGCAGATACGCCATGTTTTGACGAATGTGACAATTTGATGTCAAGGTGTAGGATTTATTTAACGGAGAAAAACATATCATGAATACTACCTTGACATTGTGCTCTTGAAAATATGTGTTTCTTTGTATTCCAGTTCATTGAGCTTTCGTCTCTCTCGCTTTGTTTCTTTTTCTTTCCAGTCTGCTGCAATAAAAGCCAACTCAGATAGCAGGGTGCCAAGCAGGCCCACCCAGCAGACTTTTAACCTCCTCTCCAAGGCTTTGCAGAATACTGTCATGCTCGCTCACACCAATGACAGTACTCATTTCCTTCAAATTTAGATTTATTAGTGTGCGCGGAAGAGCTCTCAATTGGATGCCGGAAGCAAAACACAATAGTCCCCAGTGTGGATTGTTGGTGCTTCCATTTTTCCTAGTTTGTGTTTTTCTCTCTGACAAAGAAAACAGGCCCTGAGAGGATTTTATTTTTAATCTATATGAATGAGACTGATCCAGTGTCATAACACCAGGCTCCCTATGAGCTGCAGAGTATTCACAAGCCCTGATGGCTTACGTAAGCACGTCAGTCTGACAAATACACAGATCAGGGTGAGAATCGCCGGTGCGGCCCTTTAATAGTATTTTCCTTGAGGTGATGGAATTGTTATGGCGCTGGAAAATTATTTGAAGAGAGGCGGAGAGTGTGACATCAATCAGGTAGCTTTTAAATTCACCTCTAATGTCTGCGCTGTCGGAGGAGAGCGAGATGTACAACCTCCACCCTCAGACAAAGTGCTTAGGTGTATATTACATATTCCCTGCTCTCTGCGCTGATGTATTTTATTATTGCAGCGGTAATGTATACACCTGGGATCTGATAACAGAGGAAAGAGCTAAATCCCTGCTTCCATTTGTATGTTTGGCTCATTCAGACCTACTTCGAAAATACCGGGTTGCAAAATCACAATACAGTAAAACAGTAAAGATATAAAAGTTGCAGGTTTTGTTTCACCCACAGCTCCATTCTTAATTGACTCCACCATGGAGTAAATGAGAAGAAAATGAAAAGATAAATTACTCTAATGGGAGGAAATGAAGTGTGAAAAGAAACAATCCTCCCAGTATTTTCAAGGATGCTGCGCACTGGTAAATTGAAATCCAACATCTATGTGAGAGAGATTCAGCCATGATTACAGCAAATGATGTAATTTTAATACATGCATTTGTACGACAAGCCGTTCATTCTTTAGTCTTTTGGATTAAAAAAAATAAAACATGGAGGTGAAAAGCAAAGAATCCAGAGAGGAAGAGAAAATAGACACAGCTGTAGCATTGGAATTGCAAATTGCTCAGCTAACAAAATGACTCATTGATGAATTATTATATGAAATAATTCCTAGTTAAACCACATTCAACCCTTCGACACAGAGTTCAAATTTGTTTTAAGTTGGCCCATTTACCCCCTGCAGCTCCACTGCTTTACGGTAGATTTCATGCAAATGGCGGTGGCTGTTTTTGTTCTGCTCTAGCTTAAAGGTCAGGCCTTATGTGCTTCCCAGCACCATTAAGACACAGTTTGTTTAAAGCCTGTCTGAAGGACAATGCTCAATGAACCCGAACACAGACGGGCCGTAATAAATGAAATGGAAAAGTTATGGTTCCGCTCAATGAAGTCAAAGGGCAGATGGAGGATAAGAGCGTGTCTCATCTCAATATGCTCCAGACAAAAGGAAAATCTGAAATTGGAATGTCTGCACAGCCATGGATGCACTTTTCCTGCCTCAGACTGGGAATAATGTGCGAGGAAGAAAAGTGAGGGTTTTTTTTTTTTTCTCATGAATGGCTCTTTCTTCCAGCCGGTGCCCATTCAAATTAGTTTTCCTAATTTTCTTTCAGCTACCTTTTTTTTTATTTCCACTTGCGTGCACCTGTCACACCCACAAACCAAATTAAATTATCAATTCATTAGGTTAACTAATGGAATCATTTATCAGTTTCACCCCATTATTTCCAATCGCCGTCCCCTATCACTTTATGCAAACAAGTGGCGGTTCAGCGGCGCACAAGGCGAGATTTGAGGCTGATGTCGGTGGTTGGAAATTTTCACCTCAGGTGTTTGAATGAATTCATAAGCGCAAATGTCCACTGAGGAATCTAAAAGGAGTCATGTAGAGTGATCTGAAGGCCTTGTGTCTGAGCCCAGCGGAAGCTGCTTATTGATTTGCTTGTCTAGAGGCTCTCTGTAATAATAAGGAAATAAAGCCCCTGGATATAAGGAGATTGATGTCAATCAGCAGCCAGCCTCAAGTGTAGCTTGTCCCATCTTATTAGTGCTCACTCCATGCGCTGAGTGTTCACTGATGACTCCATTGATATGCAACTGAAGAGAGGAGGCTGTCTGTTGCCATCTTGAGGAGAATTCCCCCATGATTGCTCACTCCGTCATTTCATGCAGCGTACTGTAGATTGAGATTCGTGCGGATCCACCGGATATCAGGGCAAAGCTCGAGCTTTTACCTCCAGCCTAAATGAATCAGGACGGCTGGACACCCTTGGTTTTAATCCGGCAGTGCAAATATATCTTGGAATTTCTGAGGTCATCCTCATACCGCATTTTCCTAATGCTCTTAATATGTACATAAAAACAAATGGGCAGCTCGGCCTAAAGACATTCAGTTCCGCTCAGCTCAGCTAAGTTCACTCGAGTTCAGTTTGTTAACATCTGCAATAAGGAAATTGATTTCACAGCTAGGCAGCATAAAAAAAAAAATTAAATTCATTCAAGACAGAAAAGAGCTGCTCCAAAATGCCTACTGCAGAGCAAAAATGTAAGTTAGGTTGTGTAATAATAGCAGAGAACAATACAATTCTAAGATGAATGGGGAATCAAGAGACAATTCATAATGTATAAGCATTAAGAGCACTTAGTATTATCCAGGAAAAAATCTTTTATTTACAGAGGCACTGCATCTTTTTAAACACGTATTTAATGAGGCCGACTTCTTAAGTGTGCATTCATATTCACCACAACTCATTGTACCTTACCTCAGGATATGCAGACCTGTTTTTAAGAACCACCCAGGTTTCTTGTTTTTATTATTTCATACCGTCAACTCTGATTTTTCCTCTGCCAGTAGTTAGATGTCTTGAAATAATTCATTTAGCTTCAGCTGTTGGATGTTTTCAACAGGGATGAGTGTCAGTGAGCAGGTGAAGACCTCCGGCCTCCTATGGGACCCAACGCAGCTTCAGTACTAACAGTCCTAACTGTGCAAACGGAAGAAGAGTCTCACTCACTAAATTTCTCCGAGGACAATAAATGGTATTTCACTGTATTTGTACCACAGCACGGAATAAGATAACAGTAATCTCATTCTGTCATGGCAATTACCACCTCTAATTTAAGCATTAGCTCTAATTAACTAGCTTCAGTGAGGTGTGATTTAATGCAGTTGCCCATAACCTCTGGTGTGCAGCGCAGTATCTACTTTTAGCTGCCGGATCTTCTGCAGTGGATTAAGTTAAACGGAAGGTGAAGAGTAAACAGGCTGTATTAAATTCCCCCACCTGCTACTGCGTCCTTCTGCTGTCTCTGCCACCACTTACCAAACATGTCTCCACGCCGGTGTCTCTGTGATTCTACCCGTGTCGACTGTCACATCATGTGGCTCGCCGGCGTGCGAGGGGTTAAATAAGATGGCACGACACCCATTCGGTGGACCTGACAGAGCACATCACGATCACTTTGTTCCGACCGTGGACCGGTTATGCCAGCATATTACTATACATCTATACCTGATTGCAGTCCTTCAAGCACAATAAATTTAAATTGGCTGGCAGTGGGGTGTGATTTTCTAACTGTGGATGGAAATAGGTGAGAACGGGGTCCGCTGGTGTTACTTTCAAGAGAATCGGGGTCTGGCAAAGGTTGTAATTTTTGTCAGCTTGACAGCAATACAAGGCTTGACACCCAATCAAATAATCAGTTTGCTATTTGCGTTTCACTCTGGCTTTTTTCTTTCCCCCGAACAAACACTTTGATTTTATGTTGTGGAAATCCAAAAAGTTTATTTTTATTTGCTAATTTATTGGGACTGCTTTCTCCCAAATGAAATATGTCAGGACTGTGGCCTGACAGAAATACAATAATAAACAAACCCTCTCGCTGTTTTCATAATGTCACCTGGCTTCCTCCTGCATTACGATCAGACCTACTATGCCAACTAGAGGTGGCCAGGCAAATATAATAAACATGAAATAATTGTCAATCTTTTTTTTTTCTGTTAGCCAAGTTTACTGTTTGTAAGCTGGTATCTGTAAAGTACTTTAGATAGCACCAACCTGCCCGCACAAAGCGCTGATTGATTGCAGTATTCACAATGTCACTGGAGCAGTCTAATCTAATTTGATTACCATATTCAACAATTCTTTTCTAATGAGAGCAGTGTATTTTCCCACATTAGTCGCATTTTATGAGCTTTAATATGTAATTTCACCGTGCAATATTTAGCTCGTATTTCATCGCCAGGCTTTTCGGGCGGCTGAGATGTAAGGAATTTCACACAATTTGCAACCAAGGAAATTAACTTGCATCTCAAACAGACTGCAGTTGGTTATTTCCTGTTTTGCCATTATCGATTTACATTAGAGTAATGCACAACAAATTGCATCTAAAATTCAGTATTCGTCTCTTTTTGCTGAAAAGCCTAATTAAGGTTTGGAGAGGAGAAGGGGATGGTTGCAAAGCTGGCTCCTCTGTAATCACCACAGTGAGGTCTCCAACCTGTACACATTGATCCTGTATTGATCTGTGTATGAGAAACTGCGGTCTAACCCAGTTCTCCATTTTCACTCTCCTCTTCCACTCGATATTCTGACCGAGGGGCAGCAACCGGATGGTCAGAAGCCGACCAACACAGATAGAGACAGCGAGGTGGAGACCACGACCAGAGAACAGGGGGCAGGGTTAGTTCAATGCAGCATTAGCGACACTCTTGGCAAAGGGATAATTCCCCAGCAGCGTACAGTGCATGGATTCAAATTATGAGGAGGAGGGGGCATCCGTGCACGCTTCAATCATTCATGAAGACCTCCCTTTACACTCTTTATTCTCACTGTTTGTGAGAGATGTCAAATATGCTTAGTTTCCCTCTATACTGCAGATTTCCCTGCTCTTGTTGTGACAGAATAAGGCTACAAGGAAATGTTTCTCCTCCATCTCAGAACATCAAAAGGTCTTTGAATTGCTTCTGTCACCAAGAAAGATAAATGTGGCGTCGTCGCGTCTGCCAGTAAAATGTAAAACCTTGTGTCAATTCTGTCAGCCGGAGAGAGGCTTTGTAACACAATTGTTTACTCTCTCTCTTGAATAGCCTGATCAAACTTTTATTAACTGCATACTAGTGAAACTGCTCTGCATCAGCAAAATGTTACAGTGACTCGTGACTATTTTCAAAGTTTTATGGGCACGGCGAAGCGTCTCCTGTGGCGCAGCTAATCCTCACATTTGTTCAGAGAGCATTTTGTCACTTAAAGCCTAAACGTATGTTTCCCGTTGTGGGAATCCGAACAAAATCAATAATGGCGAAGTCAGTTTTCCGGGGTGAGCATTCGCCTCCTGGCAAACAAATTTAAACGTTTGTTTCAGGGAGAAAGAAAAAGCAATTGGTACGTGTAATCAATACAGCCAAAATGAGTCAGACAGAGGCAGAATATGGAAGCGTCCTGACTTAATCAGACGTTAAGAGCCGATCACAGGGGGATGAAACAGCTGCGGACACTCGAGCGGCTGTGAAGCTCGCCGTGAACTGTCAACCAGAAGATGTACGACACAATTCGGGAGCTTCCCTGGAAATCTGATGTGGAACTTCAAGGCACAAACAGTTATAATGAAATGTCAGACAAACTCACCTTGAAAAGCATTTGCACATATATTGCTCTGCTATTTCACCCATGCAACGCCACTGTAGTCCTCCCTCGCACACTTAACGTGGACACAAATATTGTGTCACTATCTAGCCGAGCTCAACCAACAGACCATATCAGGATGAATCTGATCTGATTTGACTTGAGGCTGCGGCTGGAGCAAACAGAGACTCTCTCACCATGAAGAACGCTCACTCACTCTATGCCTGTGTCAACAGCAGCCTCTCATCTCTAGAAGCATGAAAAGTGTGCTGGCAGCTTTTCTCCCTCATTAAGAGGAACTGTCATCCCGAATGCAAGCTAATTAAGGTGTCAAAGCCAGCGCTATTGTTTCATGTAGACACATGTACACATACATATAAGAGGATTATATGAACTCCCTCATTGTTGTCAATATTTGCTTTAGCTGCGTATTCATACCACGCAAAACGCTCAGACTTGTTATGTCGCTATAGCTTCTGGTAAACATTTGTGCAAATCGGCCGTACACGACTGCACAGGGAGGGGAAGGATGTTTGTGGAAACTTTGGAAGGAGGCGACACAGTGAAGTGTTCTAAATTAAATGGGAAACGGGGAAAGATAGAGATAGCATTGATGCCAAAATGAAAGCAACGGATTCACAGCGGTAAGCGCGGTATTTTTAGTCATCTCGTTCACCGTCCTAAAAGGATAGTGATTGCCATAGATGTTGTATTTTTATGTCGAGCGGTGCCCAAAGACATGCAGCGTTTTTTCCAACAAGACAGAGAGAAATCCTGCCAACGCACACCTTTGAGAGGAGAGTCAGAATGTTTCAAAACCTGAAAGAAAACTCATTCCATATAAATGGGCTTCAATGAGGCACATGTCTTTCTTGTCATCTCTGTGTGTGTGTGTGTGTGTGGGTGTGTGTGTGTGTAACTAGCAGCCAGCTGGAGACCATTTAGGCATTTCAGTATCACTGTCCTCTCAAAGCCTCCGAGGAGTGACCACACTAAGGGGCTTGTCTTTGCTGATATTTATAGTCTGAAGGATTTGCAGTTCTAGTGGTCGGTGTGGTGAATGTTGCACTTTTGTACTCCTGGTAGTAATTGGCTGCAAATAAATAAAGTGCATTAACTGATTGGCCGATGTGTCTGTCTCGAGCTGTTAAAATATATGCTGATGTTTTAATACGGCAGCAGATAATGGGTTTTACAGGATATCGGAGCTGCGGCTTCCTCAACGTTTGCTCACTTTCTATAGGCGAATCAGGCTGTAATTAAAACACACATTTTCTGCCTGGAGCTTTCTTTTTTTACTGTTAATTTTAGGTGAAAGTAGATTGACGGCTCCTTTACTGTTTGTGATTTCCAGACTTCACAAAGACAGGTGTTGGCAACATGTGCAGCTATAATTCTCTGAGTCTTTAATGTAATAATCAGGCTTGTGCTGCTTTCTTCCCAACGGTGATATGACTTTATTATTTTTGGAAATTATTGCCTAATCAGTTATTAAATGTCTGCATCTGTTTGCCTGTGCTTAACTCTAACTGTGGTTATATGACTGGTTCATTAATAGCAGAGCTCAGTCTGTCTTTTAAATGGATTAGTAGTGTCATTGCCAAAAGGGTAAAGTCACAGGGAGGAAAACATTTCTTCTTGACGCGTTGAAGTTCTCTCTTCTTAGACATCGCAACTTTACCCAGACGTACCAATTAATAAGAGTGCAAGTATTGTTGTTATAATTATTATCAAAATAATGTGGTTTACCGTGTTTTCACTAATGGAGTGCTTTTATTGTGGCACATTAAATGGCGTCTCTGCTGTGCTTGAGATGTGTCTGCACAAGGTCGAAAAAGAGAGAGGGAATAAGAATATGAGCCCAGAGAAGAATGCCTTGTAAAAATATGTGTTTTCTGGGCTTTTATCTCACTAGTTGCTTGAATTTCTCTGTTCGGTGTTACTCCTCTGCCTGCGGGGTACGATTGTGGAATTCGTCTTTGATAATAAACTGGCTTTCTGCAAGCAGCGACTCACCACCGTCACTATTAATCCGCCACAAGAGCCTTAAAGGAATGTCCTCCAAGTCTACATGCAGTTTGCCTCACTGAGTGTAAGCTTAATGACATATACAGTTCTTTGTACTGAAAGAGAAAAAAAAGATGTGATTTTAACACTGAAGACACACTTGAAGTACATTGCTTTCACAGCACACGGGATGAAACCACATACTGTTTACTGCATGTTAGTTGCACTGACCCACTTACTATATGTCAACCTGCCACACTATTGAAATATTATTAAAGCTTCTATAATGGATGGTATATACAATTATACTAAAACTATACTAAAGCGCCCTTCCCCAAAGGCACACACATGCACACATACGTGCATAATGAACTCATTTAAATATGTGTGGAGGAATTATACATGAGAGCAGCCTCTCACCTCATTAGGCATAATTTTGGTAGATTACAGACTTGTAGCATTGATGATTCTATAATGAAACTGTCAAGAAGACACAGTGTGTTTTTACATTGTTTGCTGCTTTTATGGCTTACTGGCCTCACATTTTGCTTATCACATCCTCCTCTCCTCCTCTCCTCCTAGATCCTAAGGAGAGCAGCGGCATCAGTCGGAGGACTCTGGACCTAGACAGATACTCCTCAACGATGGACACAGAGAGCGAGGTGCACGCTGTCACCACTGCGTCACCAGTGAACATGCCCAACCACCAGCCGGTCTTTAAGGGCCTGCTGCTTCATGAGCACCTGCTGACCAGGGACTTTGAGGGCGACCAGCATTTTTTTAGGAGGGATGGATCCGTTGCTGCGTATTCCACCATGCCCGGCTCACACGCAGGAGATCCCGTCACTCAGCTGGTGCCCCATGAGGACGCCCCGGCCTTTTCGGACATTGCCACCACAGCCACGGCGGCTGCCACCTCTCCTCTGACCACATTTTCCCCCACAACTCCGAGGCCGCCCATGTCTCTCCCTCAAAAGAAGTCCTCCAAAGAGAAGACCGCAGGGGAAGGCAACATAGAGCCGACAGCAGACTCCCTCACCACTCAAGTGACGCTCAACAACAGGGGCTCGTCCAACAAAAACGACCCGTCGGTGTTGTCTCAGAGAGGAAGGCCGCGGAGTTGGAGTGATGTCCCTGCAGGGGTGACCCCTGTGGCATCCCCAAAGGAGAAAGGAGAAGAAATGGAGGCAGCAGTGAAAAACAAAGCCAGCCAAGACCATCCAAACCCGACCGCAGTATCCCGGCAAGAACGTAGCACCATGACAACCACAACCGTCACTACAACTACCACCATTACCACCATGCACCCAGCAGGTGGGCATTCTGATGTATTCTCTGAAAATATAGATACCTTTGTGATATAAAACGACTCTTTACACATGTAAAATGCTCACACAGCAGCTGTGGAACATAAGTGATGCCTCAGACACTATTTCACAAGACCTTTGAAAATCATATTTTTGCTTTAGGAACATTACGGTCAGTTTCTGCACAGATTTGTTTTCATGGCAACCACGTGTCAGCTTTATACTGATTGGCTGTCGTGCAATTTCACTGAACTGCTGCCTCGCACGATGGTTTGTGTCACACTTGTACTGTAATCTACATCATATTCTGTCTGTTCACATTTCCCTGTTTTTTTAAACCTCCATTTCAATGTCAGAAACATATATATGAATGAGGGCGTGATGGTGTTTTTAGACCTGTTGTGCGTCTGGCAATAGACTATTGTTATTCAACAAAGCCAAGGTAACAGTGTTTTTCTCGTCCTTGCTCCCTTTAAACACATCTCTCCCAGAGGACAGGAAAATTAAGCGTCAGGTCATTTTGCATGCTGCACGCTGCTGTCCGTCTCTACACCCAGGACAAGAGAGTTGCTCATGTGTCAAAAACAATCTGATTTTCCCTGACGTGTCCTGCCTGTCCTTTCCACTGGCCACAGAGGGCTGGAGGCCCAGATGAGCAGTGTCGGAGGGGGAATCTGCAGAGATAGTTAGAGGGTTACGGGGCCATGGAGACACAGGTGGGCTGTCAGAAAGATCAGTGGTCCGGGAAAAAGGGAATCACTTGTCTTTTCACTGTCTCCCACAGAGTCATGCAGTCTGAATTTCACTGACCCTGAGGGTAACATCGAAATCCTGCAGCAACTTGACTCTGGAGTGGAGTGTAACTACTTGGTTACCGTCTACCTGGGATACGGCATTGAGGTTCAGGTGAGTGCCACAGACCCACTTTACTCATCGCACAGTGATCTCTTCAACATATATTACAATATATTGAAAAGATATTGTTATTCAATTTCTAATGCACCGGGACATCTTTAAACCCTCATTTCCCAGGGATCTTTTGAGGCCATTGTGGACAGGAGAAGTCTGGAAAATGTGGCACACATTACATGTCGAGCCAGCTTAGACAGAGGAGCAATAACATACTTTCAGTTAGAAATAATAGTTCTTCACCGACACTGACAGCTCTCTGCTCAGGAGGCAGCATCGAGAGAGTTTGTCAGTCTTTTCTTTAAAAACTGCATCTAGAAATGACACTGATGAGGGCTGTGAGATGAAGCAAAACGGCACTGTTAAAAAAATCCCCCAAAAACAAGACAATCAGCTAAAAGATGTCATAAAGATACGCAGAGCAGAGAGAAATAACTGTGTCTCTGTGAGTGAAACAACTTATGTACCAATGGCAATGTGCTCCATTGTTAGTCTACAAATAGTGATTAGCACAGTGCTGTTTGATTCTTTAACTTTTTTTCTAAATGTAAAATAATGGGGGGGGGTTTAGTCAACCGCTGAGTGGCATGGACACATTTTAGTTTCATCTTAGGTGTTGCAGTATTTGCTGCTGTTGTGTGGGCTGACGGAGATAGACAGGCAGCAAATTGCTGGGGTGAGTGGGTGGATGTGGGCACAAGAGATGGGGTAGGTCTCAGGTTGAATGTTTGCTTGGTAAGTCTTTTTCACAAAAGGTTATAAAAATTAACTGTCAGTGTGTGTGTGTTCCCTGGCATTTGCAATTCCTCAAACGCCTCATTTACCACTGGAGACTTTAAAATGTGTGAGCTTTGTCTTGGCGCCTCTGGAGGGCTAAGATAAGTCTTGACAGAGTATATGTTTGAAAGTGTTTTCTTCTGAAAGCCTCCTCTGGGTTACCTAAGTAAATCTTGAAACACTTGTACAAATACATGCCTACCTGCACATGTGCATTCACACACATTCACACATATTGTGCATTTGACCACATTTGATATATCTGCTCCTAGACTCCATAGCTTTTCCCATGTTCTTGGCAGAGAAATTCTTTGTCTCTGCGAAGGGAAAACAGAAAGACGTTTCATCATTACATCTGCCAGGCCTGATAACGAAACAGGAGGAATCCACGCGTTTCAGCATCACCGTGCTTACAAATAGGGTCCACTGTCCCCTCCCATTCCCCTGCAGCCCTGCAGCTAAACTGATATTGATCAGATGGCAAACTATACAGAAAACCGCTTGGCACTGCTATATAGAATGAGGAGCCGTGCTCTCTGTGCTCGGCAAAGACATCAACTGACTGAAGATGGAAAGATAGAAATTGAAGTCAAGCCTGTGTCGCAGCCTCTCATCAGCAGTGTGTGAGGCTCCTCTGCCTGGAGGCTCTCCAGGTCCCGAGGTTTTGAAGCAATGGAGGAGATCAGAAAGAGGACTTGTGGAGTAGCAGTGGACACAAAAAAATGTATTGCACGTGGGCATATTTTGACCTCACACAGGATTATTTTTTTTTATTCATGGATGGTTTTTCAACCCTCTCACCCATATGGCTTTAGCTCTCAATGCAAGCAGAGATTTACTCACTTGGTCGGATGTATCAACACTTGTTGTCATACATAAACATGTAGAAATATGCAGATTTAAAAAATATATAATTTGAGCAGCTTCCTGAGATTCAAGGTTAACATTAGCCTGAGAGCTTCTGCATTCTTGCTCCTGTGTCCTGTGTCCACCAGACTCCCTGTGGTACCTTGGTCAGCCACCCTTTATAATCCTCTTCTTGGCATCTTGCCTTAGTTCACAGTAGAGTGCAACAGGAAACATGAATAGAAAATAAGGGTGAATTGCAGGATTTATAATGTTATGCACATTATGGTCGCCATCAGGTCATGTACCTGAAAGGCTCCACTGATGGTGCCTCTGCCAAAAGAGGTAAAACAGTTGGTTTGTCCCTGTGTCAGTTTGCAGGATTATGCAAAAAGCGTAGCAGATCTGAATCACACAGCAGATGAAGAAGGCTTTTCTTTTATTCTTGATGGAGGTATGCGCTCAGTCTGCGGCTCTAGTAATTATTGCACCCGCTAGAGAGCCAGACAGGTAAACACATACAGCTCACATTTGGAAAGAATGGAGTTCTGTGTTCTAGTCAGCACACAAGGACAAATAACAATGCCGAGAAGCATCTGACAGATTGACAGATTGTCATTCCCCTGCACATTTTTCTGCACATTGCAAGCAACATAATATGATACACAGTGCAGCTGGTAATGAACCCATCCAAAAAGGTAACAGAAAGGGCATTTCTTTTGCTGAGCTCTTATAAGTGCTGTGTAAAGACATGTGACTGCAGCGTGGTTGTTCTGGACATAATGTGACAACACCTGCATCGCTGAGCAACATGTGATGTTATCAGTAAAATGAATAACAAAACTTCTGTTAAACTGATTCTCCATGCTGCGTCATTGTGACAGTCACCATGTTTTCCAATGCAAATTAAGATAATAATAGCCCTTTTAAAACTATAGGGCCAGTAAGAAAAGAGACTGAATTATCAGACAAAATAATGGTATAACAATGTCCTTCCATTTCTCTGGTGGTACCATGGACTGTGGATGTTTTTTTTGTCTTTTTTCCCCTGCAATATTTTTTTGAAACAGAAATACCTTTGTATTAGTATTCTCTTTGATCCGCAGGCCTCTGTTACCACTCACTGGGCTGAACATCAGCATGGGGAAATGCTTGTGCTGCACACTTCAACCGTAATGTCCCTCTTATGGCTGCTCTGTTCTGAAGGTGCATGTTCTTGTTTTGGCAGCCAGCCTCCGTTATAAAGGGGTGTCATCGTGACAAGAGACAGACCAGCCTTTGGCAGAGGCAAATAGAGAAATGCATTGATCGAAAAACTCTGAAGGACGAATGTGGCTGCAGTGACAGTATAATAAATGCGTATTATCATGTGTTCTGTGATGAAGTGAAAAGTGCAGATACACACGCACACACACGCACGCACTTCACACACAAAAGGTTTCTCTAGTTTCAAACAGCATTCAAAAATAAAGATTGGTGGGGAATAAATAAGCAAGATCAGACCTTTTTGTGTTTAGTCAATACTCCTTTCAACAGTATGGCAGCTTGCAAGAGAGAGAGGATGAAAAATGTACCCGGAGAATTTACTGGCCTCAGCCTGACTGTTCAACCTCTCTGCCACAGCTAACAGCATATAATGCATTGCCCCATCTGGTGATTCTGGCCGCATTACAATTTATTAGCTGAATAACTGCACAAATATTAGGGCGCTGATGTATCACCCACATTTAGCACAGGGATACTGTAAACTAGGTGTAATAAACACCGTGAGTGGTTTTAGAGAAGGTCTTGAGTGCACACTGCACATAGGTATTTAATAGTTAATGCCTCCTTTTAATTTGTGCCAGATATTTGAACACAGCTCAGTCAAGAGTGATACAATTTTTCCTGGCCATTATATCAAGTTAAAAAGGTAGAAATAACAGCTAGTCTGAGACTCTGTACAGTAAATGGGGAAAAAAAGGCATTTTTCCAGGGCTCAGTTCATCCATCTCTCGTGTCCTTGAAGTATACTATCGGCTTGGTTTAAAGTATAAAGAATCGATCCCCCATCATCACGTGGGCCTGAGTGTGATGAATTGATATTATTAGATGTAGACATATTCAGGTTATGTAGTTTAATTCATCTCACATGACCATGTCAAAACTCAGTCAGGGATAATTCTTGAGATAATTACCCAGAAATGAACATTGATGAGATGTAGCGCTTTAAGTTGCAGGTGGGTCACCTAAGTGAGCTCCACTCCCAACTGTCCATATCACACATCTGGGAATTAAAGATTTTTCCAGTGAAATGCAGATATTTTAAGCACATCTTATTTCTGTGCTCTGTATCCGTCTCCTCCTCTTTCCCGCAGTCACTTCAGCAATAAGGTTTTAGTAGAGGACAGATGGAGGTTTTCCAGAATTGGGCTGTGGCATTAAAGTGCTTAAAATCTGCTTTGGAGCTTTTTTTATTTGATCAAATAAATCCTGTGGGTTAGCTAGCTATCAGCTCTTTCCAGGCCATCTGTCCCACTCTTATTTCTCTGTCTCCTCTGCTCACTGATTCACCGGCCTTGGTCTCAAGGAGTTACCATGTGAGGCTATGCACAGGTTGCCTCAGCGCTGTTTCTTGGTGGCCACATCTCTGCAGTCCTGCGAGAAGAGAATTGTATTGTGTGGGGATGAATGCGGGTGGTTGATACATTTCAGGGGCGAGGAGTCCAGACGTGGCCAATTTCTTCCACTGCCTCAGAGGCTGATTGGGGGAGTGCTTCCATTTTCTGGCAGATTTAAAGCAGCATCATTCAAGGAAATGGTGAGGGAGGACTTTGAGGTCAATACTGTATAACTCATTTTTCTTCTTCTTCAGCCCTCTCTTTCATCCCCATTCCTCCGTTTTTCCTATTTTCGTTTTGCATTCATCTATCACTTTTTTTCTATTGGTCTAGCTCCTCCACCAACTCAGTCAATTCTTGGAGTAAACCACTGGATCGATTACAAGACCACAAAAATTAATCAACCCAACTGCAGCTTGACGCATTAACCAATTCCAAAAAAGTTGGGACCATGTAGAAGTAGGAGCTGTTTCATAAGCAAACAAAGAGTGTTTTGCCAATACGATTGTATCATGTTCCTGAATTATTTGAACTGCAGATGCACCAATACTGATAGGGACAGTGGGTATGGCTCTGCATAGCTTCCATATGGCTAGATTACTGCCACTGGGCTTCCTGTATATAGAGTCAGGTCACGTTACTTTTTGATCTACACCAATATAGTCCTACTCCCTGTTGGGCTGAGGGCCTTTCTTTGTGGAGTCTACATGTTCTCCCCTTGTCTGTGTAGGTTTTCTTTGGGTACTCCAGTTTTCTCTCATACCCAAAAACATGTATTTAGGTCAACTGGAGACTCTACAACGCCCCTGGTTGTGAGGGAGTGTGAATGGTGTGTGTGTGTGTGTGCGCATGTGTGTGTGTGTGTGTGTGTGTGTGTGTGCATCCTTTGATGGACTAGTGATCAGTCCAGGGTGTATTCCCTGTCTTTACCCTATGTATACTGTAAATAGGCTCCAGCAGACCCCTGCAGCAACATGATGGATGGATGGCTGCATGGATGATGGACATATCATAGACAGACCAATTCAGTACTTAACTTATTGATCTATGCATTTATTTTGATGCTGCCTTGCATGTAAAAGCTTGACCACTCTTTCCTCCACAAGGTAAAGCATTCAGCTAATTACTCAATATGGGCATTAGTCTCAGGCTTCTTTTTTTTGAGAAAGCTGGATCCGTATTTTATCACAATTGTGAGACAATGAGATGACAGTGTGGTTTCGAGGATCCTCCTTTCACTCATAGACAGTGTGATGAACCTGTTTACCTGCTCAATGTTGCCTTTCCCATTTCATTATGTATTCACGCGTATTCTCCAGATAACAATTAAACCCAGTGTCAGTCAACTGATAAATGTTCATTTTAGAATAAGTAAATCTATTGTAGCAAAAATTATACAGCAGATCAAAAAGAAACGATGTAGTCCTTTGCAGCTAAAAGCAATGAATAACGATGAGTTTTGAAATTGTGGCGAAGTCAACAAAAAGACAAAAGTTTTTCTTTGTTTCGTAATTCTGAACTTTAATTAACAAAATAAATCAAAGGCCTTGAGTCTCAGTGGGGGAAATTACAGCCTCCCAACTTCTGCATCTTCAAATGAGTAAATATTGCTTCAGACAGTTCCAGACAAAGCAAAAGAAAGCTGAACCTCTAATGAGCTCAAGGATGCATGCGCTTACGCCACTGGAGGGGATAAAGTGCTGTCAAGGTGGAGCATCCGTGAAGTGCCCCTTTAGGGCTTTACGGATTGAGATGTTACAGAACATGCCAGTGTTTATCGCTAACCCTGACTTGAGGGTTAACGATTGGTATTTGATGCTGCCTCCACGACCATGCTCCCCTGCCTCCGATCAATAGTCATGTTAATAAGCAGCGCCAACACTTGATACACAGTCTCCTCTCAGTGCTGCCTGAATTGCCGTATTGATCCCTGCACTCATTTTAATTTGAGTATTTCTTACAAAAGAAGCAAAATGCACATGGCATTGACCCCGGCAGAGTGCAGCCGATGAGGGAGGGAATTAAATTTGTTTAGCAGTTGTTCAGTGACCGGTGCTGTTCTCATCAGAGTGTAGGACAGGAGTCCTGACGCTTTGGTAAAACCTTTTAAAATACACTGATGCTTGTACTCCTTCACCCTCACCCCTGATATCCTACAAAAATAGGTGTTTTAACAGTGCATATTTAGGCCCCTCTGTGATTCAGGTCCCCAGCAGCTGAAATGACACAACACGTGGCAGATATGTCTCTGAGAAGCGGTTCCTGACTGAGTAATGGAGGCCAGGACAGGCTGCCGCTGCCTTTAATCAACTTGAGATGAGGCAGAGGGAAGCCTTCATCATGTTGTGCCTTGGGGGAGTAAGGCAGGACATAAAGAAGGCTAGTTTGATCTTGATGAGCTTTTTAGGGTGTCAGGGCTTTGCTGAGATGAGTTTTCATGGGGCGCCGCCACCACGAGAAGAGCGCTTTCAGGTGACACTAATTGCTCCTCCACCCTGCTGGCTGTCATAAAGCGAGAAGTCTCTGTCTGGCAGAAGGCTATGTTCTCTCCAACTCTTTCAGTGTCATGATGAGGATGGGAGGGTAAAGATGTGTTCGGAAAAAATACGCAGAGTAATCAGCAATGCATGAATTCAAATGCAAAAATGCACACTGCGGCAAATATAAACGGAGATGCCGAGGCCCAAGAGGCACCTCGGAGAGTGAGGCAGATTTATCAGATGGAGCTCCAAAATGTGTCAGTGCTCTTAATAACTAAACAATTTCACGATGTGATCCCAATGCTGATGTGGGCCTCACTGTGAACTTGAGGATGACATTCAAGACGATGGTCGCTACGTGGTGGTGACATTTGGAGATTTCCAGAGCATAAAATAGTCCCTCTTAAGTGTGAAATAAGTGCACACTGCACAAGTTAGCGTTGTATTCAGCCGCTGGCACGGGCACATTCTCATTAACATTCAGCATTTGCTGATTGGTAAGGATCCATTGTTTTAGACAGCAGGGCAGAATAGGAAATGGCCTTGGCTGTTTTATATAGAGGTGAATGTTCAATTAAGATAACGTTTTTCTTATAATGAGCACTGGAAGAGTCCTCTCCTTTTGTACGGATTTATCAGGAGATGCACAAAAACACCAACTGGATGTGTGCAGCGAGATTATTCAAATGTGAGTCTTAGATAGGGGGCGATGAGGCAGGTACACTACCACTGTGCGCCACTATAAGCCGGTGCATTTTATCACAGTAATGATGACGCTGCAGCTGGTGAGTCCAATGGCTGTTGATTTATTGCACCCCGGCAGCAGGGTCATTTAATTTCCATGTATAGTGGGATCATTTTGATTACATACTGCTCATTTCTGCATAGGCAATGGCTCCTGTGAGTCAGTGTAAATGTTCATTGCAGAGCACCACCAGATGTTTTCAGCAGTAAATTATCAGTGATTGCCAGCCTCTGCGGACAGCTAACTCAATGCGTGTACTTACGGAGAAATTAATAAATGAGTTAGTTAGATTACATTCCACAATGTAAAAAGTCAGACTTGTCTGACAGATTGTTTATTTCAAAGCACCCAAAAAAAAAAGACGTCCTGCGGAAATTGCATTTTTGTAATTGTTATTTCCCCCTTCCTTTTTAACAGACGGCAACTCCCCACTTGCACGATACGGATGAGTTAGTTAAGCTTTTATGTCGGACTAACTGTCAGATATCAGCAGTGACTCTATTGTTGAAATAGAAATGCCAGGCTGCTTTCTGTTTGGATGTGATAAGATGGATCTTCACCTCAGCTCACTGTTCACTCAGGTAGTTGAACACTGACACACCGGAAGATCCTTGTTCTACAAAGGTCATAGCGAACACGGATGGTTCAAGGTATCCTGCAAATCCTGTTATCCTTTAAAACATTTATTTTCAAGATTCTCTCCCATCTTTTGTATTCCAAGTGTGGATGTGGGCCTGTCGATTGTAGCGTGGCCTCGCAGGATGGTCTGTTCATTATAGTGCTTTGATTGAAAAGACTGGCTAGGGGAGAGCGATGACCCTCTCTCCTCTAGTTCTCTCATTTTGATTGGGCTCAGGAAATATCATTGGAGCAGTTGGGAGAAAAAGAAACCCTTGATTTCAAAGAGCATTTACCCAAAGGATACATACATATATATATATATATATATATATAGACAATATGTGTGTGTGTATATATATATATATATATATATATATATATATATATGTATATGTACATACATACATACATACACATACACACACATACATAGTAGCAGTTTTCTTTTGTATGATTAAAAAATTAAAAAGCAGACTTTTCCTTTTTCTCCCCCTCTCTACACAATACTCAAACTGGAACAGCACAGCGTTTAGATGGCATCCTCTGATAATGTTGTGGTTGGTGCAGAAGTGCGCTTGGTCAGCCAAATCCCCAGTCCCACAAATGTGTCTGCTGAGGCACAGATTCCAGCTAGGAGTTACAATAGGCCTGCTCTCATTACAGTCCAGAGGAACATGCATGTGTGTATGTCCTCACACACACATCCACGAGGCATGTGTGTGTGTGTGTGTGCGTGTGTGTGTGACAGTGAGAAAGAAGTCCCTCTAGGCATTTGGCTGCAGCCCTGGTGAAGATAAGGTGGTGTGATGTCTCCTGACATGGCCAATGATTCATAATTGAGGTAGGACAGCTGTTGCTGGCTGCACTGACAGTTCCCAGGGTGGATGACAGATGATAGGGCCCTCTGGGGCCAAACTATCCATCAGTCCAAATGTTCACTGTCCACTGTCCGCTCACCTGCCTTACGTGAGCTTTGCTAGTAAATGTAAACCAAGTGATCACAGACCCACAGACAGCATGCACTTTGTACGGTGAATAGAGAGGCTACCACAAATGGCTGCACAATGTGACGTTTACTGAATTAAGAGCACTACTAAAAAATCTGATATTGTTCAGTGGTTTATTATATCAATTTTAAACTATAATCTAGATAATGTTAGTAATAAATGACCAAGTAAATATGGAAATAATAAAAAAAAAAACAATAGTGCAGTAATTATAAATATTCAATGGCCCTCAGAGTTGATCCATAGTAACTATATGGCACACAGAATGTGAAAGAATGCATTTTGTATGGTTAACATGAAAGATGCAGTCCATGGGGTGCCTATAACAACGTGTTATGACGTCCAGGGAATGCAAAGACCTTGGTTTCTACTTGAGACCTTGGCATAACAAGCAGAGTCATATCCATCAATCCCAACACCAAGGTGAAGGCAGTCAACAAATCATTGATTTATGCAGCATATATAAAAGGCAGAGTGATTTAATGTGTCAAAAGTCAGCAGTAAAATGTTCAAATCAATCGAGAAGAGGGAGAAGAGATGGACTTGCAAACAGAAATATGTTCACCTCCTGGGTGCCAGCTCAGACAGCAGTCAGTTGACTCTGATCTAGATGCCCACAACATAAAGCGCAGTATAGTAGTCTAGCAATAGTGGTAGTAGTAGTAGTATGTAGTTATCTAATGATTAATGCACATAAGGCATGTAAATAGTTTGGGTTTAAATTGCTATAAGAGGATATACAGTATAAGATAATAATAATACTACTGTATATACTATACTGAGCTCTATGCTTCACCAGTTCCTTTATTTTCGTCTGTCATAACTACAAATGATTGTGGTTCCATCCTAAAAATTAATGTAAACATGTGTTGGAATTAACTGCTTATAGATGACCTATATGGTAGTTGCTCTGGTTAGGACGCTATGCAGCAAGGATAAGAGGCTTTCCATCAGTTCCATGGAGGGCTTTGGCAGCATTTAAGTCTAAGCCCTTGAATATACAAGTATGAATGTTAAATTGTGACAGAATTACTGTGCTGAACTGTGGGGTGAATTATCAAGTTATAAGATGAGAAAGTAGGCGAAATAACCTGATTTGCAAAACTCCAAGCCATCCATATTAACTCAGAGAAAAAAGGCAGCGGGGGAAAAAAAAAGAGAACTGTGCCTGAGGCTTTGTCATTGCCGTTGCCCTTGAGAAACAGAGAAACACAGATTCTAAAATCATGCAACATCCCTGTATTACTCACTGTGACACTGTTGTTTAAGGCCTCTGCAATGGCTATGTACAGATGCTCCGACGATAAGATGCACAGTTTCTGTATAAAACATGCTTAAAGGATTTCCAAACACATACAACCCACAGAGTGATGTGCTGTTTGACTACATTTGATCTGTTGTTGACTCTCTGTGTCCCGGGTTTGCCTGGAAACCTCTAGAGTAGCGCTGTGTTAAATTCTGTTAGTGATAAAAATCAAATCAATTAAAGTAGCCAAATCTCTTGGAGGATTCAGAACCAAGCCACCTCTAAGCTCAGTCTCAGAGCCCCCATTAGCCTCTCTGCATTTATTGTCAGCTCTCCTTCGACTGAGTGACAGTTAGTCAACCTCACCAAATTCATTTTTTCTGCCAGTGTCGGGCAATGTGCTCATCCTGCCCAGTGTCTCAGCTTTTCCAGGCTGTTGCACTGACACGCCGGCACACATATTACCTCAGGGACATTGGCCCATGGAGGGCAATCCTATTTCTGCCTCAAAGCAAACCTCAGACCTGAGCTCGCTACCTATGACAGTGTTGGCCATCAGAACTTGTTAGGAATTTTACTGTGGGCTTAAAATAGATGTGATTGAATTAGCTTTGATGGTGCACTTATCTTCCAGGGCAGGAGCTCGGCCCTTTTTTCCCCCTTCTATTCATTTCCATTTTTTCTGCTTTTCCCATATATTTTCCATTGCATATATTTTCCATAGATTTTCCATTAGGATCCCATCAAATACAAATCCTCTTAACAAAGCACCTTAAGAACTTGGACTCAATAAGAAGATTCTGGAGAACATGGACTAGTTTAACATTACTCCAAACCCCAAAGCTAATCCAACACTGCCCTGCAAAAACAAATGAAGGTGAAGGCATTTTATTTTTATCATTCATAATAATAACCCTGACCCGCTGTAGGATTAACATATCTTCTCGATGGATCCATGGGGAATTAATCAGATGTTGCTCTGAAATGTGTCAGCACTCCATTATCCCGACAGTTTAACTGCATGCAATCCTCCCGAGGTTCCCTCACCAGATTTAGCCACAGATGCGTTTCGAACCTGTTGAAGACATAAAGCACTGCTGTCAGAGAGGCTTATAGGCACATGGAGATCACAGAGAGAGGATGAGTGGAGTGACCCAGGAAGATTCGACAATCACTCAAAATCACGTCTACTAACTGTGAGCAGGTTAATGACTAAACCAAACCAATCCCAGGGCACACAACTGAGCAAAGTACTGAGGCAGGTGACCCATTTTTAACATGGCAACATCATTAGACTAAACTTGATCAAGGCTTTAAATGGAAACACAGGAGTGGTATGAATTAATGTGAACCGAGACCTCGTACGTCACAAGGAGGCAGACTGGTGTGCAATGTTTTATTGTGGCTACCATTGAAGAATAAAAAGAAATACATTCTCATTTCTACGACACTGTTTATGCAAAGAGTTGCTCCTTAGAGACCATTTGCGAGGAGCATCTGTGGGTGACGTCACTGTAAACATACGGCATTGTCTTGACTTTTTTTTAGGTGTTAAATGTGAGTGTGTTGGAGGGGGAGCAGGTGACAGTGGAGGACACAGGTGGCAGAGAACCCTACATCCTCGCCAACGAGTCCGTTTTGATGAGGGGCCTTGTGCTGCGCAGCTGGAGCAACCAGATCTCCATCCGATTCCGCAGCGACCAACAGCACAACTCTGGATTCGTCCTGCTGCATTACCAAGGTGAGCTGATGTTTCATCATTCAAACACAAGCATCAGTCCCAGAGCTGCCCATTTTAGCCTTGCAATGGATCCAGAAAGTATGTTTGTTAAATATTTGAGCATCACATTAAGCAGCACCGAGGTGAGTCTTTAGAAAACCACGTACCTACCTCATTGAGATTATACTAATGCTTAAAACAAAATCAAGGACCGTTGGAGTGGCAGCTTGAAGTTTCAGCTGTATTTGGCTCGCCTCAGTTCCACCCACACTCCAGCTTCACCCATTATTTGAATTCAGGCACTAGGATGGCAGTCCAGAGCCATTATAAATGAGCTTCACAATGCACCCTCAGTCCCTCAGGAATGTTTTATAACTTTTGTGTTTTATGATATTCACTCCTATACACTATGGGCTTCTGAAAACTTTAAATGTGGTCAGATGCGACATAGAAGAGAGTGTGATGGAAGCAAAATCTTTCCATCCAGATAGTTATTGTATGTTGCTGTTGAATACAATGGCCCATAAATTCCTCCCCCTCTTGCACTTGTTTTGTGCGTGACATTGATCTTCCATGTCTCCAACAACGTCTGTTTATCTTAGCAATCACACAAAGTGGCCACCAATTACATGCCCCATCGATTTGAGTTGATGGTGGAAGCTGGTAGACAAAACATTCATTCCACCACATTACTGTAGCACTTTCATCAGCTCGAAAATGAAAGCGGCCATCACAGCGGCGCTGCTGACGTGGGATAAATCAGCCCGGTCGCCGTCAGACGCGTGAATATCGGTGTGTGGTCAGGCTGAATGATGGCAGCGCGGGGTCAGAGCAGATTATACAGGGTGATGCATAGATGGGGACAGATGGTGGCAAATGGTTGAAATATATTACGCTGTCACTGGATGCTCTTTTCTCCTTCACCTCCGCTCTTTCATCATTCCCAGCATAATTTTCGGTGATGTGTTTGTTGCTGAAGTATATATGGATGCGCTGACACTAATTTTTGACTCTTTTGATTCTATTTTCGTCGGTCCCACGTCCAGTGTCAGATAAAGTAGACACAGCGCTGTGAGCCTGAGATGTGTCTGCAGACTGACAGAGGGTGCTCGACACTGGCTGCTGATGCCCGACACATTATTAATAGCTGCTGCATACTTACTGACCTGCGCGACATGTGCTCACACTGCATCATGAGAAACATGAATAACCAAGAGCATCCGCATGTTCCATTATATCCTGAATAAGCTTGAAATCTGGGTGAGCTCAGCATATTGTGCCTGTGTGTGTGTGTGTCTGTGCGTGCACGTTAATGTGTGCTGTCTACTTGAGTAAATAAATTATGTGATGACAAAATGTTAAAGCTGTGATAATCTACACCCTAGACACTGATGCACGATGATTATGATGAATCTAGACTTGTTTTTGGTTTTTCACCACTACTCCATCAAAACACTGTGAATCACTACAATGCAGAGCCACAAAAATGACATGTGACAAAGAACTCAGTTGAATAGCTGTATTGAATTTAAAGCCATTCTTTGTAACTGTCAATCTCGGGAATAAAACGGCGTCCAGGCCCCCACTGCTAATACCTGCACCATGGCAGAGAAGAGACAGCCCCAGTGATTTGTTGGGAAAAGATCATGATGACGGGGACAGCCAAGACAAGAAGTAGAGATGACCTGAGACGAGGAATCAAACTCAAACATCACAGGATTAGTTTAGGCCTTATTTCAGTTCAATCTTAAACCCTTGGCCCAGCACGTACTGCTACTACTCTTATGACTACTACTAATAATGATAATAATAATAATAATAATAATAAAAATGATAATAATAATCACGTGAAGAGGGAGAATTTTCTGTATTCTATCAAGCAAAATTAATGTGTACTTCATGTGTAGTAATTGTTCGTACCAACACCTGCATCTGTACAACGATCAGATGCATAGAGTTGCTTGTCCACCAAAGAGACAATTGTATCAATTTAGTGAAGCTAATGCGGAAAAATGCAAAGAACAGACGTCCCGGTGACTAGACATATTGGTTACACAGAAGATATTTCAATTTGTGTTCCTCTCCTTGGTAAGCAGAGTATCACCTTGTCCTTTATAATGGGCTGTGAGAAATGTGATTGGACAAGCGTGGAGAAGGAGAGAGAACTGCGGAGAGATGGATCTGAGCAGGGTGTAATTAATATCTTCTACAGCGTCAGCTCTGCCTGCAATGGCATACTGATGGATGCCTGTGTAGCATCAGCACCCATCCTGACTCCCAAACACCATCATACGTGTTGTGCTCCAAAGCTTCACCATGTTGAAACTAAGCATGCACGCAATAGGCACACAATCAGGGTGCACGATAATGACAGCTTTCTGTTTTTGACACAAGGGTTTCAGGTTTTATGTGCAACACTTTGCAGTTGGACAAACCGTTTCACAGTGTGTTTTTAAAAATAACTGAGTCCAGTCCTAACCCCTGCAATTGAATTAATGTGCTACAATTTATGCAAGCGCATTGTGAGGATGCGTCACTCCAAAGTGTTTGCACCCAAAAGAGCAAACTAAATACAGGACAGGCAAGTGAAATCGCTATCATTCTTCTGAGAGCACAACGACGGGTTAATTACACCCATGGCATATGTGTTTTCTTTCCCTCCATCTCTCTTTTGGCAAAGTGTGATTGTATCCAGGGAATAAAATGAACATCCGCCTACTGCCAAAAACTGCAGCAGGTAACAATTTCAGGCAGAGAGGGAGAGATATCTGTGGCAGATAGCTTTTTCCTCTTGTAATAAACATCATTTTTGAAAGAAATTACAAAGAAAAGTCACATTGAGGCTGCATGACATATTCAGTATTGTTAATGTCAAATACCACACTTTGTTTACAGCTCAAAAATAGACTAATTTCTAACATTAAATGATATACTTTAAATTTCAACAGCAAGGTCAGTAATTACTGCCAGTCATTTGTAAAGGAAAATCATTTGTATGCATGATCTTTGTGGGTGCAGATAATTACATATTAACATTACAAATGCAAATGGGGACGACCCAAGGCCAAGTTTCTCTGCATTATTTCAAAATGGACTCAGTTAATGACAGCTCGACAAATTCAGCTCGGCCCACTTCCTTGTTATTTAGATGATGAAATGATTGCCATCGTTTCTGACCTCTTAGCATCTATATGCAAGCTGGAATTGTCATTTCAGGATTTCATGAAGTATAAGGAGCGTAATCAATGGTATAGCCTTAAGCAGCGATGTTTTACAGGAATTATTGATTGGCTGTAACTAATAAGCTGGCTTGACAAGTGAGGGGGCCAGAGGAACTCTGCCACTGGCAGCGATCCACCATTCGCCACCACTTCTCGATAGGATGGATGAGTTGCCGCCTCTGGTCCAAAGATATTTTTTCTGTAATAGCCTTTATTGAGTAAATGACCATTAAAATCGAGTTTTTAACCCAACCACATAAATATCAATAGACCATATCATGGCAGAACTATGGTCTGGTTTTCTACAACTGAATCACTTTCCCAGAGACAACACTATTGATCTTTGTGTAAAAGGTAATGCTTTGGTGCACAGCCAGGACGTGAGGCTGGGATACAGTGACAGTCCGTCACACTGCAAACCGCAGAGCTGCTGTCATCTCTGTGCACCAAAACAGCAATTGACTAGAGCTGGAAAATCATCAGCATGGGGTTTTCTCTCTTCGGGAAACACATTTTTACTCTCTAAAATGTTGATTTAACAGGCGCGGGACAGCATTTGCAAATTGCAAAATCCTGTCATTAAAAAGGACAGTTACATCCCACACACCAGTCATTATTTGTGTTGGGTTTTTCTGTCACCGTATTCCATTATCTCTCGCCCTCACCTTGCCAAGTTTGATCTCATTCCAGCTCTCCACCTGAAGGGATTCAGCCGACACATGAGCTATAACAGAGCAACCATTTATTAGGCCCAAATTGAAAAGCATTTTGTTTGTTTGTCCAAAAGCTGGGGATAAGTTGGCATTCTTCACCTCATCTATTTTGTCCAAGTCCACAGTATTTGTCTGTTATTAGTGGAAGTGTAGCATTCAGAATGTGAAGTTTTCCAGCAAATAAAAAATGTGCAGCTGAGTAATGCGTTTTAACAGGAGCAGGGTGTGAGGAAATGAAGGAGAGGCACCGGTGGCTCTCAGGAAACATTTTCATTCTCTCAGTGTTTTTCCCTAAGCTGATCTCTTGTCATTTTTTGGGCAGATGGTAATTCCTTATTGGATCCATAATTCAGATGCATTGCTCCATATAAATTGACACTAAATGCTTGAAAGTCATATGGGTTGAGGTCAGCAGGCAATAAAAGCGGGAAGACACACTCACTAAAAGGCAGGACAGATCAATTTGTTGCACTGATAGCAGCGAGACAGAGAGACATACAGACAGGACGAGTTCATCCTCCTTCGTGAACAGGAACTAAAATACAATCGAAAAAAATTGCCGTGCTCAGATGTCTTATATTGGTTCTGACAAGTTATACATGAAAAAGATCTTTCTCGCCTGAAACTGCCATTTAAATCCGAAACCCTTTAGTCTATTTTTTACCTCCCTTTTTATATGGACACTTATTTTAACACAATATCAAACAAAGCACCAATACATGTCACAGACAAATTATGTTTGACACTGACATATAGCAGTTATGCAAGTAAAGCCTGCGCTTTGACCTGCGTTGTCCCTCTTCATCTAAACAGCATGGTTTAGAAAGAAATATGGGACAGCAGTAAAGTGATGCATCATTTCCAAAGCAACTCCTTCCGTGCCGTGTTATCTTTTTAATATTTGACTGTAAAGACAACTGTATATCACCTTACAGAGGCCTTTATCCGAATGACCGTAAACAGTTTTATGTGCGTTTGGTTTAAATTGCTTCTCTGTGTCTTACTGCTGGCCATTGCAGCTCCCTGTCTGTATTATACTGCATTTATGTCTCTCTCTCTCTCTTTCCGTCTACAAAACCAAGGAACTCTGAAATGCCACAGTCCATCCTAGTCATGCTGTAAAATTGCTCTACTGTGCTCTACAAGGAGGCGCCAACTAAAGACATAAGCTGCACATCTGTTTCTTGTGGCCCTATAGTACCATCAGCTAATCTTCCAGGCTGTCTGCACCATGGATCTATTATTTGTAATGGCAAAACAATCAGACTTTATGGCCCAGCACCACATCTACTGGAATGGAGGCAGCACGTAATTTAATACTTCAGGAATTGGCTCCACAATTTTTGCCTCTGGCTCCCCCACTGCATGCTCAATAGGGATGTAAATGCTGCTATGATAATGGCAATAACTAGGTTCATTGGAGCCAGTGATAAACTATGAATTGAATGGATGACCCAGGGGCAGCGTACCTCGTCCCTGTGGCTCACTGATTTACTGCAAAAGAAAGACCTGTTTCATTATAGTGGAAACCAGTGGCTTGTGTAAAAGAAAAACCAGCCAGCAGATTAAAACATAGTAGATGGGGGCAGTTTTACAAGCCTTTATGGCCGTTATGCATTTAGGGCTGTTTTCCCTCGTGTTTGAGCTGAAAAGATTGATAGAAACGTGTTTGAATATCCAATTTAGCTTCAAGGTAATGCAAAGAATATCACTGAAGTGTTGCTTTTTTTCTATCTTCCAAGTGGGTGCTATGAAAGGAATCTACATCTGCCCTGCCACAGTTTCCACTCCTTTTATTTTGCACTGTTTAACCTCAGAACCTAAATGTAAGATAGGCGTCAGCATGGACAAGCATGACCATTTTCTCTTTCTACATGACAGCTCTTAACGATTTACTCACCAAGGGGCAGATTAGATTTTCCGATCAACCTGAACATATGTTTTTTTGTTTTATGGGAAGAAACTAGAGTACCTGCAGAAAACCCACAAAGAAACCAACCGAGATATGTCAACACTGTTCACTGAGCTGAAGTGTCACCCCATTTAGTTACTTAATTCCCCAAATGGATTTTAACACATTCAATTTGACAAGAGTCAAGCAATAAATGAAAAAAAAACCCAAAAATCAGAGCACCCAAGCAGGTTTCTTGACAGGCTCCCACCAGGCAGACCCCACCATGAAGGTGCAAATTGCTATCGTCTAACCCACTCCATTTACCTGTGTAAACAACAACTAAGATGAATTTTTATCATAAGCACATTGAGGTGTTAAGAGTACATAACCCATGGTTGATTATGATCATAATTGCTTTTAAATCTGCAAATGCTATTTCAACATAGATATTTCCTTGTCATTTTCTCCTTCCATTAACTCTTGTTTAGGCTTTCAATATGCACCATTAGGCTGCAACATGACTTTCAAAGTCGAAGTTGGCTGAAGTTTCTCTTAAAAGGGTTTCTGCAGTGTTGCACAGTCTGACTGTTGTCGCAACACAAACCGTAGTGGGTCCAATTATATTGCTTGTTTTGTTGTGAACACATTTCTAAAACTTAAAAAGTTTTAGTGTGGTCATTAAAGTGCCTACTCTAATGAGGTAGAACAGCGTGGTTATTAGACAGCAAGAGAAGGTTGTTTAATAGCCTCCATTACAGACTTGGTTTGCTCACTCCATTATCCATGTGAACTCCATCTCATCCCACACCATTTATTTAAAACAGGGACAGGACAACAATGCAAAGCAAGTCCAGGAACATTGATCTTACCCTGCTGGAATCATGACTCTTTGGCAACCGCTATAGAGGCAATTCCTCTTCAGGCTATCACATTACGGGCCCACTATGATGTTCAGCTGATCAGCGACGCTTCCATTTGTCAATGTGTTTGCAGTGGCTCCACTCTGCGCCACACAGCGTTGGTAATTACTGTAGTGCTGCAAACACGTCCCTGTACATTTGCATACTGTGGACCGCTAAACTGAAATTAATTAGCCAATGGAGTGTTTCAAAACAGCATTGAAGGTTGGTTATAAAACATTTCTAATTGTATGTGTGAGGTTCGGTTGTGTCACTACAAAGGCTGCACCTTTGCAACAAATTTGCATGCGATTTACACATATAGCTGGATTTTGCACACCCACTGAGTTTTTCTGTATGCCGTTAGTGGGGGGGCTGCTCAAATGTATACTCTCAAATAATGTGCATGTAAGAGAGAGAGAGAGAGAAACAGGAAGACAGACAAAACAAAAACATCACCCCCAACTTATTTGTGCAAAAAATGGAAAACAATTTGTCTTTTTTCCCTTTTGTATCTGGATGTCTATGGGTGCTCAGCTGTAGTTTGGAGGGGAGACAAAATAGTCAACAATGCAACACAACAGCATGGCTAACACAATGCAGGACACAGAGGATTATGATGTCGAGCCAGTTAACATTGTTGGCTACTTGTTTTGGCAGCAACTCGACTTTTGTCCCGAATCAAACATCACGTCCCTGGCAATTTTGTATCAAAACACAAGGTTTGTTATTTTTTCATGGAAAACCTCCCCCGGGCATCAGGACACTGAAAAAATATTTAAACTATGAAACTATGAAATGATGAAGTTCCCGTCAGGGCTCTTGATGAAGTGCTTTGTGCCCGGGACATGCAGTACGTGTAGTTATTTCACGTTCATTACAGAGCTGATAATTAGCACATTAATTAAACATGTTTCAGTATAATTACATTTCGTTGGAGCATTAATGTGTGTGGTGGTATCAGCTTTTTTTTTTCTTTGTCATTGTCCTATGACATCTTGTTTTTCACATTTTACTGACATTACACAGAGGAATCAAATTAACACATTTGTCACACAGAGATAGATTATATATATTTTTTATGCATATTGTAATTAATATCTTCTTGTCTGCACTCTGTACTTTCAAGCCTTCGTGCTGAGCTGCACGTTCCCCAAAGAGCCAGCTGGTGGAGAGGTTTCAGTGACACATCTGCACCCAGGCGGAGAAGCCTTCTTCCGGTGTTTCACCGGCTACAAGCTGCAAGGCCCCAAAATGCTCACATGTCGCAACGCCACCACCCCATACTGGAGTGGGAAGGAGCCCCGATGTGTGGGTGAGAGAATCCGCTCAATCAGCACGAGGACAGTTTGTAAAATCACCGTTGTCACTGTTATAATTGTGTCCTGCAGAGCAACACCTGAAACTATCAAAGCTAGACGAAACATAATCAAGGAAAAAAAAATCTCAAAAGAGAATTACTTTTTAATCTGAAGGAGGCACTTCATGCAATTAGAATAATGTGCAGCAGCAGGATAAACAATTTTAGGAGCTTGAAAACCGCCTTTTTCCTCTTCGGTTTTCCCCGGGAATTGAGGTGATTTTGATTAACGGAAGCTTTCACCAAGTTGTCTCCTACTGAGCTGATTACCTCCACTCTGAGGCCAAATGAGTGTGTTTGCGTGTGATTAGCGGCACAGGGAGCTATTCTTCAGAGACGGGGCAGAACAAGGCCATTGGACTCGGCCGCCTTAATTAGGACTGGGCCGCGTGAGTCCTCCTCCTACAGGTGAGGGCTCGTGTGCCAGGCCCAGCCTGCCTGCAGCTGCTCTCAGCTGATAGTGTTACTGCCGCTGTTTTACCGTTCTCTGTACAAGTCCATCACACACACAAGCACACACACACACACACACACACACACACACACACACACACACACACACACACACACACACACACACACAGTCGCACACTCTCAGACCCAGGTGAGCCAACGAGTATAGTCCAGCCACAGTCCACTGGATGCAATCTGCGCTCAGACGGGGACTTTGCTCCAAAAACCAGCCTACCATGGTCGTTGTCATTACTTTTCCCATCTCATCTCCCCCTCCGACTCCTTGTCTTGTGCCTCTCTTTTCTGTCGCCACGGTCCTCATGCAGCATCCTGCGGGGGGATGATAAAGAACGCCACCTACGGCCGCATCGTTTCTCCCGGTTTCCCTGGCAACTACAGCAACAACCTGACGTGCCACTGGGTCCTCGAAGCCCCCGAGGGCCAGCGGCTCCATGTTCACTTCGAGAAGGTGGCGCTGGCGGAGGACGATGACAGGTGCTGCATGCGCGCCGATCAAAATCAAAACACACACACTAGAGAGAGAGAGAGAGAGAGAGAGGGAGAGAGAGAGAGAGAGAGAGGGAGAGAGAGAGAGAGAGAGAGTAACGCGAGTGTGTGCGTGAGTTTGTGTTTGTGTGCGAGTCCGCTACTAATAGATGGCACGGCGCTCAAGAAACTCATTTTCTGAGTAACTCCCTCAAAGGCTATAAATAACCAAAATCTTAAGGGACAGATGAAAGATGAATTTGAAAGGGCCTTTTATCATTGTAATCCTTTAACAGTGTTCCATCAAGTGGATGAATTGAAGGGACTGCAGAGGGTAGTGAGAGGTACGAAACAGCGATTGCATTACATTTTTCAGTAGCTACTGATGGCTATTGTCACACATGGCCATTCACCTCATTACTGAGTGGCGGAGAGTGTTATCACAAAGTTATTACAGCCACAACTGGAACAATGAGCAGCTCTCAGAGAGCTTGTAACTTCCTTTTTTTATGCTTCTCTTACCTTTCAAGGCTCACTTGCATCTATTTTAATCTGTCTTCCTTCTCTGTGTCTATGGGTGTGTGCGTTTCAGGCTCCTGATTAAAAATGGCAACAACATAGACTCTCCCCCTGTGTATGACTCCTATGAGGTGGAGTATTTGCCTAATGAGGGTGTGCTCAGTACCGGACGCTACTTGTTTGTGGAGTTCACCACAGACGGGACATTGACCTCCACCGGCGCCGCTATCCGATATGAAGGTAGGCTGATCCGGTAGCTTGTAGAGTTTACTAATAGTATAGTCTACCTTGTCAATTATGTTTGACCTTGTCAAATATGCTTTACAAGGTCATCCACAGACGGGAAGGAGAGTGTGAATAGTTAAAGCTACCACATGAATCGGTCTGTAAAACATTTTAAGAGCGCTATAAAAGAACCTGTCCGATTTTCTTTTGTTTGTTTTAATCGCATCCACAGCCTTCGCAAAGGGAATGTGCTATGAGCCCTTCGTGAAGTATGGCAACTTCAGCAGCAGCGACTCCACCTACGCCGTCGGTGCGGTGGTTGAGTTCTCGTGCGACCCCGGCTACACGCTGGAGCAGGGCTCCGTCGTGATCGAGTGCGTGGACGCACAAAACCCTCAGTGGAATGAGACCGAGCCGGCTTGCAGAGGTGAGTCAACGGACCCCTAATTACGCTACGTTAAATTGTTCCAAAAGAAAAAAAGGAAAACGTGCTTTCACGGGAGCAGAACTCCAAGGCAGATACGAGTGACCTGGAGCCCCAAGGCTTTTATTGTCTGCTTGATCACTGCAGGAGTTACTGAAGGCTTTTTACTCAAATATTAAAGACCACTGGCAGTTAACTAGATCTTCCTAAGCTGCTTTCCTCTGATCCATGATAAGTCTTCTCTCAAAATTCCAACAATGATTCACTCTGACATATGTGCTTGCAGGGGCAGATTTTAGAAGTGCTTAAGATTAAATGGCGTACAATAGTTGGCCAAAGACGAATGCTGCTGCACCGCACAGACTATGCACCACGCTAAATAGTGTAGCTACCTCTGAGCCCTCTTCTCCTCTCTCCTCTGTCGCTCTCCCTCACACTCTTCCCACACGCGACACACACTGACCCCACTCCCACTTTTTGTTGCTTGCATGGTCATTCTGCAACACAGTGAAATTGGAAAGCCCTCTAGTAGAGCTGGATATGAGAAAATTTAATTTCTTCCCCTATGGGTCATGGTCACCAAGCAGTTCAGTACTAGTAGGCAGTTTTACAAGGTTTGTGTCAAGGAGCCTGCACACTCAATTCATCTAAGCATTATGACTATCCATCCCATGACTGTCCTTACCTTGAAACTCACATAGTTGGATATTTACAGTGCTTATTGAAATAAACTTCGGTCCAAACTTTCTGTGTCTCTCTGTGTTTTCGAAATCCGTGGATTTAACCAAATTTGTCTTTAAAAAATGCAGCTAATTTCATCTGATAGTCATGAGGTTGTCGAATTTGTTTTTTCCAGTCAAAATTCGATTTCACATGATTATCAAAACACATATCTTTATATCTAATTATTTTGAACATTTCACATTCCATTTGGTATTTATTGGCTGACCTTTTGTCATTCCTTGAAAAACACAATATTTATATTTTTAAACCACACTGTACTATTATCAAAACATTTCAATGTAGGCTGTTTTTTTTGTCACTGTTGAAAAAACGGTTTCAAAAAATGGTTTCAAAACATTGTCCAGATTAAATAAAGTACTTTGTGATAAAAAGTGCAATATTTTTCATCTGAGTATTTGTTATAATCAAAATAATGTCCATATAATTGCTTTTTCTACAAAACGCAAATTGTATGAGCTCAGGTCACTGAGGTCTTCAAACTGCAAAGCAGAAGTTACAAACTTGTCATTTCAGTTACAGCTCAAAATTAATTTGAGTTGGAAAAAAAAGGTAAACACAACATAAGGTAATAATATTGGACTATCTAAAGATTTACAAAAATCTAAAACAGTTCAGACATTTTTAGCAAGTAAACTAAGATGAAAACAACAGGAGGGTCAAACCCATTTGTTTCTGTGTCAACCCGAGGTGTTGCTTTGCATTGCAGCTGTGTGCAGCGGGGAGATCACGGACTCTGCCGGCGTGGTGCTATCTCCTAATTGGCCTGAGGCCTATGACAAGGGGCAGGACTGCATCTGGGGCATCCATGTGGAAGAGGACAAGAGGATCATGCTTGACATCCAAGTGTAAGAGACGGCTTTCCAGGTGTAAGACTGAGAAATCACACGGAGAGGTCGGGGAGGCTTGTCAGATTGACCCTCCAGTTGGCAAAGAGACCCGGGCACACACCACGCACCCGTACTTGTGGTTTCTTTCCCATCTATTCTCTCAGTCACACAGACATGCCACGACATGCGCATGGGGAAGTGTTTCTGTGGTTGCAGCCACTAATTAGATTTTTTTTTTCTCGTCCGCTACATTAAGAATTCTGTGTAGCTTCCAGCTCACTCTCTGACCAGATTAGCCAGTAAGCCTCCCTGCTCCCACTTCCCTGGTGTGTGTCTCAGAGTTGGCTTTGAAATGAATATGCTCTGGCAGTGAACTACTCTGAGCCACTTATCCAGCCCTCCCAACTGTAATTCAGCACACATGCACACAGATGTCACAATAGACAGATACACACACAAGCACACGCAAATTTACTTTGGACGCACTCTCCTTCACCCACAGCTCCTACTGTACTTGAATGTCTAATCCAACTCCGCACACACACAGACACTCAATTATAAACACGTGCTTCATTCTCTCATCCCAGCTCTTGCCCTCAAATTAGGTGTCCTCACATAGCTTTGTTTTCTCTGTGCAACACAAAAGTGTTTAAGAGCAAAACAAGTCAAGTGTGTGTGAGAGAATCTGCATCTTTGTCTTGTTTATCTTACATGAAATCATCTGTTTGTTAGTGAATCTCACAATATTTCAACGAGTGCACACCCTGTCGGACACAAACGAACTATCTGTGCTGTTGCCTGAAGCACTTGCACACAAGGGGGCGCAGGGAGGTTTAAATTAAACCATCGGGAATATTGCCTGGGGTTGGAGAAAAATCCAGTCAATGACACATCTCCCACAGAGGCTTCTGTTTGCTGTTGGTCATGGTGGTCATATGTATTCGCAGCCTTCAGTTAAACAAATGTTCACATTCAAAATCCATTGATTAATGCTGTAAGAATGATTTCATATTTCTATACTCTTGGTGAAATCACAAAATTTAGTTACAATGCAAGGTCTGGATGCTGTGTCGATGCAGGCAGATTACAATCCACTTAAGAAGAACAAAACCTGTCCTTTGTTTCAGGTATCTAATTTGATGCATTTTTTTAACTCCTTAAATCAAAGACAATATTTAGTGTATACATTTTATATATATATATATATATATATATTTTGCAATATTTTGTGAAAAAAGCAATATGTGGAACACATATTGCCGATTATGCAATTTAGAATAAAAATGCAACCACACAACAACACAATGAAAAAGACACCCCGGCTATATAAGATCGAGATTTGGTATTGTCTTTTCACAAGAACTATCTATCTATCTATCTATCTATCTATCTATCTATCTATCTATCTATCTATCTATCTATCTATCTATCTATCTATCTATCTATCTATCTATCTATCTATCTATCTATCTATCTATCTATCTATCTATCTATCTATCTATCTGTGTGTATGTCTGTGTGAAATATTACACAAATATTACACAATATTACACACAGAGTATCCACTTAAGATTTAGATGAATTAGTTACCGTATTTCCATCACATACCAGAATAATTGCATTTGATATTTATGTTATTGTATTATAATGATTACATTATTTTTATGCACAGTGAGCTGGGTGTTTTGGGGGAAGCGTGGATGATTTCTGTTTGCTCTCGGTTTTGTATGCAGCTGCATGGTCCCAGCGGCGCACATAATGCCCCAAACTTTATCTGTCAGGCTTACAGCAACTGAGATATGAGCCATCACTCAAATGCAATCCGCAGATCAAAGGGAATAATAGCATCAGAGGATAGCAACAATACAAAGTTTGAACACCACGCAGCGGTTTGCGTGACCCCGCCCGCCTGTTCTTTACTGCAGATTAAGACTCTGTGATTTAACGTCTGATGTTGCACATCAGCCGGTGCACCTAGGGTGAGGAAAAAAAAAAAAGATCAGAGGGGATTTTTTTTTTCTCATGCAGAAGTAAACAAGTTTCATTTGAGTTGAAGTGATTTTCATTCAGAGGTCCTTCCAAAATAAATTGCACTAGTCCTTAAATTTGTTTTAATCCGAGCCACATGGGGCTGCTGGCTGTAAATGAATGGCGCTGTGGCCAGCTGTAGTTTATCTCAAGCTTGGTCATGCGTGGCCCTGATGGCGGTGGAAACACTGCCTATGTGATCTCTGCAGACCCTCCCATTACCCTGATGCCTGGCTCGCTCATCTCGAGAGCTGCATTCCTTAAGGTTCGGTCAACATGTCATTTGTGCACAAGTGTGTCTGTGTGGACGCGCGACGCATGTTGAAGTGACAAAAGGCTCTTGTTGATGAGAGCCGTCTCATTATAAGGGTGGGCACACACTTTTCCACATTAATGAGAATGTTTTCTGTATTATCATTCATCACCGTGCCTGTGCTGGCAATTACAGAGGAGCAGTATGCATAATGAGGACTGATTAATTAATTTAGGCCAAACAGGAGGGCTGGCTCCTTGCTAATTAGCATGGCGCGTGGCTCCAGCAAAAGCAGCAGACAAGAGGTTACAGCTGATATTGCACCTGTGCGACAGAACAAGGGAAGTGGTTCACATGTGGATTTTCAACATTCAGAGTATACTCTGTGTTGCACCACAGTAAGGAAGTGTGTTTTACAGTGGTAATGTTTGTCTCAGTTTATCGAGCAGAATCTCACATCCAGCACACTGGGTTTACAGAGTCCTCCTGTGGACACACTGAGCACTGCATGTTATCCGCAGGTCCACCGGTGATGGAGTAATGCAGGTGCCTGAGGATGAAAGTTATTTTTATTTGAAAAGAGAATCTTTTTCTTTCATTTTTTGTTCACCGAGGAGAACTATTCAAATGTCAGATGTGTCTATGAGAAGATGTAGAAGGTTGCCTTTTGAAGGCTTGACACTGAAAGCAATTTCCACTCTGTTAGAGTTAGAGGAGGTTTTCCAGGTTCCGTTGACTTGCCTTGACAGGTCAGTGAAGGTGACAAAAAGCCTAGAGGCTTGAACAAAACACAGCTGTCATCCCCTCATCTGCAGAATTCAGCGGGTGCTATTGGTATGCAGAGGCGTTTTCAGAAATTCTCCAAATCCTTTTTCAAACAGACCTGTGCAAACACCTAAGCCGTGTCAGCAGAAGAGATATTTAATCAAATACAGCAACTTTAAAAAATAATTTTCCGAGAAGCTTTTTCAATATTTTTGTACATTTGCTTTCATGTGCATATCCGTCTTTTCGAAAGCTAGTCTTACACCCGCGCACATGTGCGTTTGGCGTCACACTCACCTGCAATTCTAGGCTTCGGGATACTCCAAATTAAATCTAGCTCAAACTTGAACGCATGGGACACTGGATGCAAATACTCCTCCAGCAGATTAATCATCATCCGTAACACAAAATGAGGAGCGAGTGCTTCCCTGTCTGGAGGGGGAGGCATTAAATGCACCAGGTGGGGGTGACATTTGTGTGGAGTGATTGCCAGGCTACTGCGGGGAGAGCAGCTGAGAGACCTGTGCCGGGCGCCGCTCGTGTCTGCACCCTACACGCTGTGCGTTTGGCATTCCTCCGCCTTGTCACCGGGACGTTGAGACACTCCAGGCTGAGTCTGCAGCGGATGGATGGGGTCAGCGGGAACATTTAAAGCCAAGGTTGACAGCGGCGTTGTCCATGAGTCAAAGCGACAGGGGAGGCTATTTAAGGAGCCAGACAGGAGGAACAGCTACAGTATGTCTAGAGTTAAAGTGTGTGATTTGCAACCGCCCGCAACGATAAATTTGATGTTTTCGGCCGCGACAGTGATGCTAGCCTTGCCTCGTGTCTAATATCAGACCCCAAATTATTGTTGTCAGTGGTGAAATAATAATTTTTTGCAAGAGAGGAAGATATGTGCCGTAAATAAAATTAAACGTCGCCGTCAGTTGTGTATCTCTGCGAATCTGAAAGAAGGAAAATTTATTGTACATATCAGAGGTTGGTGAGATGATGCAGACAAGGTTGCGAGCATAAAAGACGAAGGGACCAGTGTCCATTGATTGATAGGCTGCCCTTACAGTTTCCTTTGAGGAAATCAGTTGCAATAAATTTGATGGATTTGATTATTTGGACTTGTAAAAGAAAGACCTTTAAATATTCTTTCAGAAGTCATTTTACTAGAGTTTTTTTTTTCCACTGATTTTACAAGGAGAAGCCCTTTCAGACTAGGAGCAACTTGTAGCTTTGATGTTAGCATATATAGATGGAAACTTTGTGGATCCCTTGTATGGTTCTTATCAGGAAATTCAGGATCTGACCATCTCACTATAACTGTAACAGATAATCATCTAGTAACATAGAAAATAATGTAAACAACCACTGGCTATTCCCCTGTATGATGTCACGGTAAAGATTCCAGACCCCCTTTTTACTTCATCTATTTTTTCACAGCAAGATTTGTGATTTTCTTGGTCAAGCTGCTTTATGCTCCTTATTAACAAAAAGAACTCTAATTTTCTGTCCAGATTATTTATTTTTTAATTCATTTTATTTATTTTTCTGTTTGTTGGCCATACCAAGGAGGCTAGCCAACATGATGCCACCACATATTGCAAGTAACCATGATAACTGAGGGGCAGGGGCTGAATTGTGACAGCAAAGTACAGTACTATGAGATGATGATATAACAGGCTTAAGGGAACACATATGAATGCAACGCCTGACTTATGCTTTAGGTAACTGGTTCACATAAATTTGAAATTAAGATTTAGGTTTTTAGGATTTAGGTTTATTTTCAAGCACAGGCAACAAGGTGCAGGATATACGGTCTGCTGCACCGTTAAAACGAGGGCAGCCTGAATGGAGGCCATTGGGAGGAGATGAGGTGAAATACAGTGCAATGATAAGGTGGATAGTCTTGTTGACATGAGCTGCAAATCGAGGATAGAGTTCTAACACAAAACAGTGAGATGAAGAGGTAGAAAAAGATGCCACGGCACTGGCTGTCCTGGCGGACTTTGCTGATGGACAGCCCCGCTTTATTGTGACAAGCCTCCTGATAACACTACTACTCTTGCTGCTAATAAAACTCCCCACTGTCTGTCATCCAGTGCTTCACTGGCAACGTGCAGGTTGTGCATCATCCATGGAGGAGGACGAAAAGAGAAATGTTACAAAAATATATAAACAAAAAGAAAAAAATAATAATGTAGGGGGCATTAAGTATGAACACTTCAGTGGTTCATTTCGAGAAGCAGCATTTCCATACATGCATTAAGGGCTCTCGCCACAGTTTGAAGATGGAAACTGGCATTGTCATTCCCGTCACTTCAATCCACAGCTGCTGATTGTTAGAGAACACCAAGGTGCAAATTGTCCATATAGCTGACCTAACTAACCAGAGGGAGTGCCTCCCCACTCTGCACCTCATTTCACTCCCATTCATGCAGCAGGAGTCCATTATTTGTGCCCATCAGCAGAAGGTGAAATTTAGTTTAGTCCAAATTCCAGCAGCAGACGGCAGAGTCCAGTCACCACCATGATATTTTGCGTTAAAATTGTGCCTTCAAGGACTAATATGAATGATTGGTTAATTCCGCCATTGCGCTTGCAATGTAAATAGATAGGATTTATTCATAGCCTGCTTGAATACGTGAGCAGTGGTTGCATTTTATTGATTTTAACTGCGGCATGTCTCCACTCAGAAGTGATGTTGAAATTCTGTGGGGGAGGTTTTGAATAAGAGATCGAGGAGAGGTAAACAGACTCGGGTCATTTGCTTTCTTCTATCATCATAAAAGTGTGTGTCAATCACAGATAAAGCTTGCCACAAGGAGGAGAAAAGAGCCTCATTCGCAGGTCCAATGCCACGCTTCTTTGTTTCAAAGTCTCTGCATTAATGTTCCGGCAAAAGTTATCCTTGTGGAAGAAAAAGCAAATAGCAAGGATGGCCACAGCCTGTCAGGAAGGAGATTCAGATCCATGAGATCACGATCAGAATGAACAGGAAATGTTTTTACAGACGATGTTAGACGAGAAAGCCCACTGGATTGGTTTTTGTATAAATGTGTGGGAGGTAGAATTGAAGCACTCTAAACATTTTTTCCTGTAGCATTTCTTTGTTTTTTTGGCTTTTGGGGGAAGTATGGTTGTGTGAAAGTACTGGCAAGGAATCTTATTTATTTTACTTGATCAACCAGACAGCTTTTTATGAAGATGCTGAGCACTGTGTGTGGGTTCACACCCAACAGGGACCATGTAATAGGGACCCAAGATAAAGATAAAGATGCACATACACACTGTAAGGGTTTTAGCTTTTTGCTCCCAATTGTACATTTTGCTCAACTACATTCAACTATTGCACTGTGTTGGTAAGATGCATCACCTTACTCCCCTGCAGACTGTACGTAGTGCTGTATGCATGTCTGCAGGTTGATATTTATCTCAAGCGTTTTCCATAATTTGCTTAAAATAGTGAAATATCTCTATGTAATGGTGACACTGGCAATGACAGGATGATGCTATTGCCTCAGAGCTATAAAGTCTCCACTTTAAGCCCCAGTGGGGCCTTTCTGCATCTGTGTGCATGTTTTCCCCATGTCTGAGTGTGACCTCTTTGACTACTTTGGTCTCCTGCCACTGTCCAAAAACACTCTTGGGTGGGCAGCCTGGCCAGGGTTTATTCCCTGCTTTTGCCCCATGTGTGTGATGGAATAGGCTCCCCCATTGGGTACAAAGCGGATAAACTTCAGACCGACTGATCTAACTGATCTCTATGAAATGTACTTCCCAATTCTTTTTGATGTTCCTGCAATGTTGCTTATATGAACCGCCCTTTATCACACACGTTCCTTAAATCCTATAATCTCAGTAGTTTTTGTACAACTTTGCAATTATGCACAGTCCTGAAATCTGGAAATAGCAAAATCTGTTAATCTGTATAAAACAGATTCCAGATGACATGATAGCATTGATACTTCTGAAAGGTCAAAGTAAATCAATTGCAAGGGGTGATAAGCACAGGCGGAAAGACAATGACAAATGATTTGGGAACAGGGCGTGATCACAACTGCAGCTGAGAGTAGAACTGGAGAGCTGCTTTTTCGACATCACAACTTGCAATTTGCATTGATGCAAATTGTATGAAAGAATCGAGAAAATCCTGGGAGGCTTATTATCCATCACCAATCTGGGAACACACTAGTTTCCTGAAAATAGTTTGTGCACTTGACTGATTTCTTGATTATCTGTGGTCCGCAGTGGTGGTGAGTTTGTGCAGGTGATTCAGATGCACAGAACCGCTGCTCTGACCTGCTCAAAATGAACACTGTCCACATTGTCCTTTTATTACTATTCAGTTCAGTTCAGTTCAGCAGAGCTTGTGGATATCAACACCAGCCAATCACAGTCAATCTGTTCTGCTATTTTGACACCCTGCACTTAAAGCACAATAAAGAGCAGCTAGGTTTGCTTATTATATCAGCAGGGAACTACAACTTCTGCTCCCTACCTTTATTTATTTCATTCCTCGCTGCGCTCCATCCCCTGTGTATGAATAAATGTCAAGCTTTACTGTCTCTCCCTAAAAGGGGCGAAGACATATGAATCTCCAAATGGAAAAGGTTAATGCATTCTTAAGTTAATCACTGACAGCAGAGTTTCTGTCAAACAGTGTCTTGGCTGCCTCATATTGAATTTTATATGATCATTACAGGCTGCTGGGCAACTTTTTAAGCTTAAATTATTTATTGGATACGTATTTGCCTCTCTGCCTGTAGCCCTCCTGATTTTTCTATAATCCTGGTTTCCATGTGTTGCAGCTTTGTTTCAGCTTTTGTTTAAAGGCATAATAATATAAAGGACGACATTATATTATGCTCATATATTTGCAAATATGCAGTTGAGCACATATTTATGAGAGGAACGCAGGGGGGACAGAGAGGCCTACATCATGAATTATTTAGTGTTTACTTCACATTAGATCCATCCAATATAAACAGAATTAATATTTCCCTCGTATTGCTGACGTCTTATGTCATAAGAGCTTGTTTTCATCACCCAAAAAAGATACTACCACTCATTTAACTGTTAGAGGTCTGTACAAAATGCACATTCAAATCGAACACACACATGCAGACGACAAAGTCTCCCTTTGTTAACCTTTCTTATAATTTTATATCAGTAGTACCACCTGAAATCCCTTTTTCACATGTTTTTTTCAGTCTCCATATTGGCAAGAATGACCTGCTGACCTTCTATGATGGCGACGACCTGACAGCCAATATTCTGGGCCAGTACAGCGGCACGCGGCCACACTTCAAGCTCTACACCTCCATGGCAGACGTCACCATCCAATTCCAGTCTGATCCCGCCACCAACATCTTCGGCTACAACAACGGCTTCGTGGTGCACTTCTTTGGTGAGGCTTTGGCTTTTCTTGGCTACGTTCGAGTGGCTGTAATTAAACTGGGATTAGTCTTTTGACAAGCACAACTTAATTTTCCTCTCTGGTTAACTGCAATACATAACCCTTAATACAGAAATCTTCCTGCAAGAAAGAGGAGGCTGTGAGGAATGCTAACAAGCATGGAATTTAAAATGTTAGCACACAGCAGGATGCCCCATTTGAAAAAAAAAGGGGTATTTATTCCTTCGTCTTTTTGCCTCTTCCTCTTGCTGTGCCTCTTTCTGTCTTCCGGCTTATCCCAGGTGCACAGGATTTGATAACAGCAAACACAGAAACACAATAACAGGGTACACTTAAACATCAGCTGGTTTTGCCCGGTGCTTTGTGTTCTTGGCCGTGACTGCTGCAGTTAGGGAGGCACAGATTGACTGGTGCCAAACCACATGCTGTGTTCCTCCTCCCAGCAAACATCACAAGTCTCTATTTACATTCTCCTCCCCAACTGCTGCTGTTTAGTGCACACACAACCAGCAATTTTGCTTTTGTTTTGCATTGTCTTTAGGGCAGGTAGTTGTAGCACGATTTTAAGGATTCCTATGAGGATCTTAAACCCCAATCGAGAATTAAATCAGAGTGCTGAAAAATCAGGAATATGACATCAGTGAAGCACATCTCTTATCCCTGTGCCCTATGTCTTTGTAGCACATCTACACCTCTAATATATTCCCTTCCTGTTTTTCTCTCTGGTCACAGAGGTGGCGAGGAATGACACCTGCTCCGAGCTGCCTGAGATCACCAATGGCTGGAAGAGCACGTCTCACCCTGACCTGATCCACGGCACCGTGGTCACCTATCAGTGCTACCCGGGATTTGAGCTGGTGGGCTCTGAGATCCTCATGTGCCAGTGGGATCTCACCTGGAGCGGCGATGTGCCAAGATGCGAGGAAGGTGAGAGGAGGCAGACAAACCTTTGTGCCTCTTGTCTCTTGTTCACATGCTGAGAGTGAGAATCGGCTCAAGTTTCACAGTCAGCAGACCAGATTCTGAGATAAGGCTCTTTGTATTCTAGTATCTAGTAAATGATTGCGAGTGTATTGTCAGTGTAAAGCCTATTTGTAGTTGCCAGATAAGCATTCAAGGTTTCCAGATATATGCAGAAATTGGCCCCAGTATTCACGACCCTAAAATATTTTTCTTGAAGGTTATAAAATAGCATGAGGCATTCTGATCAAAGCAATCTGCCATAGCTTCTATGTGTGCAATACTCTATTCTGCCATTCTGGTTCGTTTGCCGGTCTTAACGGTACCATATGACACTGCACACAGGGGTTTCCCCTTTGCTTTGAGTTTATGATAGATTACAGACTGATTTATTACAAGTTACTTCACTTCTATTGCGTAAGACACAATACTATGTTAATTACGTAAAATGTATTTAGAAAATCTTGTTTTTCCTATCACGTCACCACTTACAACCATCTCTTGCTTCTATATTGCACCAGTTATGACCTGTCCCGACCCCGGGAACGTGGAGCACAGTCACAAGGTGCTCACAGGAAGCCGTTTCACCGTCGGAGCCACCATTCAGTTCATCTGTAACAAAGGCTACGTCCTGTCTGGCAACAGCCTCCTCACCTGCTACAACCGCGATTCGGCCACTCCCAAGTGGAGCGAGAGGCTGCCCAAATGTGTCCGTAAGTCAAAATCCACAAAGCACATGGATGAAAACACAGTTTAACACGCAGCGACACTGCGTGAGTGCTTTGAATCCTGAACACGGTAAAATGTCACTGCTGCTAAGTGTGGTTGATCCACCACGTTACGCACCCTGAGTTTCTATAGATCCTCACCCCTGCGACATACAGAATAAAGAGCCTGCCTCGCCTTTAGGCCCCTTTAAATGTCCCTGAGGTCTTTCTATGTGTTGATGTAAGTAACATATATTCCTCAGCTGAGAAGTACGAGCCGTGCAGGAACCCCGGCGCTGCCTCCACCAGCGTGCAGAGCTCTGAAAAGGCGTTTTACCAAGCAGGAGAGACCCTGACCTTCTCCTGCCACCAGGGCTACGAGCTGCAGGGTGGGGCCACCATCTACTGTGTCCCTGGACACCCGTCACAGTGGAACAGCACTCCGCCCGCCTGCAGAGGTAGACCATGCCCACACACTATAGCTGACCTTTGAGTTTTTATGATGTCTCGCTGTATGACGCATTAGCTTGAGTGTTTAGCACTGTCACCCCACAGTAAGAAGGTTCAGGGTTAAAATGTGGGTTGGACTGAAGGCCATTCAGTGTCGCGTTTCCATCTTCTCCCTCAGTCTGCTTGGATCTGTGATGAACTAGCGACCTGTCCAGGGTGTACTCCCTGGCTTTTTATTTCAACCCCGTTTTTACGCAATTTGTCAATACAAAGACTTTGTAGTACTTACTTTGCCTGTTGGTGTGGCTTACGTCATACTGGTACGCATTGTGTCTGTGTTACTGACTCGTGTGTAATTGTGTCTTTGTAGCATCTTCAACCCAATATGTGAATGAACGCAGGCTAGATGGTGAGTCGTGTTTTGAAACACTGCAATATCAATACATAGATTCGGCTCTGTTATGCATATCGTGCAGGAAAAACACCCTGCTTCTGTGCTTTATTCTTACTAGTTGTTAATATGGATTACGGCATGGAGGGAACCAATATCGCCCTTGCCGTTTTTATTCCGACGGCAGTCGTCTTGGTGGTTGTCCTGGGGATTTATGTCTACTTTGCAAAGTAAGTAATAACCCAAAACTTTATATATTTCATTTGGAATCAAATGAGCCTTGCAGGATGTTCCCTCTTTCTCTACTCTTTGCTCAGACTCCAAGGGAAGTCTATCAGAATGCCGACATCCTCGCCGCCGTATGACAACATGACGGAGGAGTCGGCGTTCGACAACGCCGTGTACGAGAGCGGAGTAAGTACAGATGTCATGAGCATGCAAGACGTGGATTCACACAACACCAGCGTGCTGTCCTGATCCTCTCCCATCTGGCTGCCATCCTGTCGTCGTCCCAGTCTCTCACCACCAGAGGGCACCCTCCACCTCATCTTCCATCACCCTCCACGGCTCATCGGTTAAGTGCTGGCGCTCTTAGCTGATGAGGTTGTTCATATGACTGTAAAGGAGGGACACTCTCCGCCCACCTCACACCTCAATGTGTGGTCAGAGGTCATTATTCATCTTGGATTTCCATACATTATCCTCCCGAGGGGGGTGAGAGGGACATGTTAAATGTGCAGAACATCACTCACGTTGTGGTATGTCATCTCTTCCCCGTGTCATGTAAATGTATCGTGTCACATGCTGCAATCACACCAGCTACGTAGATGCATATTTGGCAGTCATTTATTTTTTTGAACTACACAGTATTATCTGATAATAGATGTTATTAAATCAAAGTGAAAGATGTAAAAAAAAAAAAAAAAAGAAAATATGTGATTGATTCAAAACAGGCTTAGTCACATAGGATGTTATCATCAGTAATGTTGCTTTAATAAAGCTGCGAGAACTTATTTTACTATAGCAGTTGTGCTAATTGTTTGACTGCCTGATGCCATCTATAGAGCAGGTAAAGCTGACTACTGTACAGTCACAGATTCTGCATGAATCTGAAGTTTATTTTGTATATATCTCCATTATGACTGGAGTGTCCTGTGGTTTTTCTCCCGCTCCCTCAGCGCTGGCATTCTCATTCTAGATACTAACCCCTGTCAGTCTGTCCAGCTCGGCTGCACTGCAGAAGAATTATGAGGTGAGATCTCCTTCTGATGCTGCCAGCACGTCTCACTTACTCTCACCTGGCCACTCAGCCACATAGATTCAACTAAACTTCGACAACCTGCCACACATTCAGATGTGGTTTCACGGCAGAATCTCAACTGGCACTTTAAAGAAGCAGTTTTGTATGAAAAACCCAGTCATGTCTGATCCACTGACAGTGCATCTAAAACCATGTTTCTGTGTGTAAGGGTACAGAACCACTGTTGGGAATTGATTTTTTGAAATTGTCAGAAAATCATGTTTGTACATGTCATAAGATTTTAGAGCAATCAAGAGTAGTGTGAAAGAAACTAAAATGATCTGACTTTTTTCCGTCTTTCTAGCCATGTTTAATCTTGTATGTACTATTTAAAAAAGACCATAATGTATCATGTACAATAACAGTTATGTGATCCATGAACATCTATGTCACATGCGTATGTAACAATATGAAATTAAACATAATGCAAGAATTGCTCACTTTGCTTGAAAAGTACTCAATAAAACATAACATAAGGACAACATATTTGCTATTTAACCCAATAGACTTGTGACATTTGTAAATACATATGATATTGGGACAAGGGCAATATGAACAGGCCCAATTCTAACAGGTGACAGAATCATGACCGGGTTCAGCTCAGACGATCAACTGCTTGGCTTGATATGACTACATGGGCTCAGGGATGTGAAATTAAAACCATCCATAAACATGGTTTGTTTGTAAATGAATGCATGCTGTTTGAAGCATTCTAATATGAATTCATTTATTTGCTTGTTTCTATTATTCAGGCTATTAAGGTGTGCAACACATTACTAATTATGTACACTATTTATTTAATGATTTGTTGCTGTGATGACAGCACAGCAGAGCAGATAAATTTCTCCATCTTAAAATTTCACGAAAACTCTGACGATATAAAGAAATAAAATGTTTTAACACCTCACGGTTAATTTTCCTGTCTTTGCAGGGTCTTTGTGTGAGACAAATTATTCTCTCCTCTATCTTTGTGATTTCTTTGATTCCTTTTTAACTGATGTATTTGTCTGGTCTTTTCAGGACAAATGAAAAAGATTAAGAGGTGTCCATTTAGAGACCTTAAAGCAAGAATTGCTCAAGCTTTGCCTTTTGGGACCCTCTCTGCACTGCTCAACCTTTCCTCCAACCTTTTTGTTCCCAAATGATTTCTTTCCATTTTACCTTTGTGTGGATTGCTGTAAATATGTCTTTCTTTCCACGGTCAAATCTGTGAATCTGTGGGTCACCATGGTGATATTTTTATAAAGTAAATTGCTGATGACCGTTGGTGATTGTATGTTTTTGAGTACTTTTTGACACCCCGAGCTGGTAGCAAATGAGAGAGATTGAGCAAAATTGTTCTTTGATTGTTGAGACCTGTTGGATACAAATTCCCATCACCCAACACTCTTTGTAAATTTGCCATAATTACTTTCTTTTCTTTGTGTGTATGGGTCTGCTCTTTGTAAATAAACTGCCTGTCCAATATGAGTGCCTCACGACTGACTATAACCTGAGAAATCCCATCTGAAAGTGTTAGAAATACCGAAACTTTCATTTAATATCATTTTGTATTTGCAGGCCTGACATTCTTAGTGCTCTACGGTGTCTCCAGTCAAAAATAAATGATGCCAGATGTTTTCCTATTAGCTGATGTGTCTCCACTTATCCTCAGAGGATTTCTCACACGCTGCCGATGTTTTCAGTGTCTGAGAAAGCTTCGCATAATTGTTTTTATGTCACACTGTAAAGCCTGCCTCAAAGGTTAAGTAGCAATTTGATCATTTGTGTATGTTGGAAAATGTGGTCACGACCTTGGCATCAGCTCACCTCAGATAAAACTCTGTGACACTATACAGCATCCACATGATTTAGAGACTTACTGATACAGGCACACGAGTTCTGAGTTCTGCATCACAAGTCAATAATCAAACAAGTATAGCCTGCAAAACAGACCCTCATCTCAGATATTCTCTACAGGTTTTACTTTGGGTCACATTGTTGTGGTGCATTTGGTTGTGTTCAACATGTAGATAGAGCTCACATTCTTTGTGCATATCCTTTGTACTCCAACAAACCTTTTCTTTTCAGCATCACAGCTGGTGAAAACATACCCAGGAAACCAAATTAACTTCAAATATCTATACTCCTCTGGTTAATAATAAAATAAAACGCTGTTTAAAGCATCGCTGTCGAGTCTTTACTGAGAGTCGAGTGTTGTTTATTTTTAAAGACAGCAAATAAAACCAGCATGACCTCAGACAACAAGAGATACCTATGGGTAAATAGGGACATATACTGCACGCATTACCTTTATTGATGTTTGACCAATAGACAGTCCAATATTCCCATCCATTAAAGATATTCGATGCATTAAATAGACAGCTGTGGAGTCTGGGTTTCCTGCACTGCAGGAGGTAGATAGACCTGTCAAAATATCAACTATGAAAAAAACAGCAATTATTAGATTTAAATGGATGGGGGGAATGGAGAAATATAAAACAGTAATAGACACAAATTTCTTTGATATAGGCAAGTACTATCATGGTCACAAAAATATTCAACTGAAGATACATACAGTAGCAAGTAATGACAACAGTGGGGCAAGTGATGCTGTTTTACACTTTCACCTCCAGATGGCAGCATGATAGCAAGGAGGATCTGAATCCAGTCTGAGGTAAACTTAATATGGACATGCACCAATGCCACACTGGTGTATTCAAGAAATTCCTCGAAACGTATCAGCTACATTCCATAACGATTCTCAGTTCATCATATCCAGTGTAACAATCACAACGCAGTAAAAGTATGGTTATGCAGGACAGGAGGCAAGGATCAAAATGGCTTCTCTGGTCAGAGTAGAATTGGACCATACTGAAAGATCCAACACCGCTGTTGACAGTGCACAACTAGCAACTGAAATGGTTTGACCTAAAACTACGTGCTAAAAAGAAAACAGATTAATACACGTAATTTTTTGGGTCGGAACATTTTTAAGGAATATCTCATCAGATCAAGCAAGTACTGTAGCAGGTAGAGTTCATTAAATTTGCATCATGCTTAATACCATGAAATGATGGCGAGGCAAGGACTCTGTTTTTGATTCTATTTACATGTGGTTCTGGTTTGTCTCAGGGCGTCGTATTGGGGAACTCACCCAGGGTCTCAGCTGAGCTCTCACATTGAGGGGTGGGGGTTGGGGCCGGCGGCTGCTGGGGCACTAAGCGGTTTGAGCCATTAAAATGTAAATTTCCTGTGCAGTCAATGTAGTTTGATGAAAAGGAGCACGACTGAGGATCTAATAATGTGTGTCAGGTCGCTATTTGTTTGCTCATGTGTTAATCACACACAGACTGACTGTGTGTCTGCTGTCACAGAAAAGAAGAGGTTAATAGAAAAAGATATATAACAAAACACATGTTTAAAAAAAATGGCAAACACTTATTGTTCCATTCTTTGCATGCCATTTCAGCGGTTCCAATGCATTTTTGTGCACATTGTTCAAGATTTAAGAATGATAAACCCCATTGAGCGTTTTTAAATCGTAATTCTGCAACAGCCAATTAAAATACAGGTTTCAATGGTGCAGCCAATAATTATTAAACTCATCTGAGAGCGTACATACTACAAGCTCTTCAAGAAGATGAAAAAAAGAAACACCCCAACAGCAAATTAATACTGTAGCACAGCCAGAAATTATAGTGGAGGACATTTATTTTTTCACATCAGTTAACAATTGGAAAATGTATAGATTAACTATTTCTAAACTGTGCTGAGAGTGTAGCTCTGCACACACAGGAGAACAAACAGGGGTAGACTTGAAAACATAGCAAGTGATAAAGCAAAATAAAAATGTGCTAAAAGGTAATCTACTCCACAACAAATTAAAAAGACAAAGCGTTCTACATGAAACAAAAACAAAACCAATGTTCTACAAATAGAACACCACTACATTACTTCTTATTCTCCACTCAGAGAGCTTTAGAGGAAAAGTTACATTCACTAGTTCACCTCCATTCATACACTGGTGGCTTCACTACAAGGTCCTCAACCAGGATTTGTAACCGTTCACATGCATTCATACATGCTTATGACCCAGTGGCAGGGGCAGTTTAGGGTTCAGTATCGTGCTCATGGATGTTTTGACATGTAGGCTACAGGGGGCTCAGATCAAACTACAGCTCCTCTGATAAGTGTACGAGCAGACTGTCCCTAAGCCACAGTGGGTTTATCAGTCACGGGGACTGTAAAGTCTGGCCTCCATTGTCATTCCAGAGCGGTCAGTTTTTCGTTGGTGCCAGCAGGTGGCAGTCTACTACCTTCTCAGATTTGTGAAGGGGGTCAGTGGCCTGAAGCAGCATCAGTGGGACCCTCCCCAGCACTGAATACTCCCACTGTGCACCAGTGCCAGGGTTCTTGGTGTGGGATTTTATGGGACAGGATGGCTCACAATTAAAATAAAGCGACCTACTCACAATCCAGCGGAGACCAGGACATGGCAATTAACCCACTAATACGGCGGACCATTAGGCCTCCCTCCCTGTGCCGGCAGCCCCAGGGCGTACAGTACGCTTGCCATGGGCCATGTGGGATACAGATTATGAGAGATAGTTTTATGTAATGACCCATTCAAAGTCCTCTGGTGTACAGTGTGCACAGTGTTGCAGTCAGCGAAGCCCTGCAGTATTGTATGCCCGGTGGAACAGGATTTATAGAGTTAGTTGCATATTTGCAGCTCTCAAATGAGTCAGTTTCACAATATTTTATATCGGTGTTTTTTTAAAAGCTGTGTGGCCACCGGACACTGGTCATAACGACAGGTACAAGTACTGTTTCATTTAAAGTCTCTTCTTTTGAGTTCACCATGAGCAAGGCTAGTCAGTGGCATTTCTTCATAGCGTTTTATTTTAGTGGTGGAAAATTAATGTAAATATTTCCATTCTGTCTCTTCTAGTCTCATATTTGATGTTTAATCAGATTTATCAAGGCTTTGATGGTTCACCCTGAGGCTTCTTTCATTTTTTACTTCTGTGTTTATAGCCAACATTGACAGACAGCTCTCCCTCCCTAAAGCGTGATTCTATTAATCTGATTAGTATGCCATTAAGACAGTACAGCAGAAGAAATGGCAAGTCAGTAATGGAGCCTGGAGAGGTGAAAGCAGCCCTCTCACAGCACCAGGTGCAAGAGAAATGAAGGGTGGTGTTGAGGTCTGTTGCTCCTCTGAGGTTGTGACCCTCATAAGATCGACCTTTGTTCCCATAGACCCATGGTGCTGCATGCACCACCACACATCCTGTAAAGCAGGACCGTCTATGCACTGAAAGCACTGGAGGACACAGTATTTCTCTAATACATTGTATGCTATTTTTTTTTCAAGAAAAACATCCCAAAAAGGCTGATATCGACATATAATCAGGAGAAGTTTCTAGTATATGCTGTAATAAATACAGATATATTTGAAAAACACAGATGTGAAGTTTCAGTTTAAGAGGTTTACAACCAACACTAAGGACAAAAAACAACACAACCTGACAACATAATTTGAATCTAGAAAATGTTGGCTCAGTTAGCTGGAGCTCAGGGTCTTTATCTCAGCATTTCAATATAGAGCTATGCATTTCCTCCATTTCCTCTTTTATCCCTTCATGTATGGAAATTCTCCACTTTGCTACTGTACGGTGTTCGTCACAGTCCCCCAGGAGCACAAGCTGATGAGGCAGGCAGCCATGTCATATCGCACAGACAGGGCTCACTGTCTTTGTTATTACAATGCGCTGCCTCAGGAAGCCATTTTGCACAAAACAAAGGGTGAACCCTCCGCACGCCCCTGGTGTCCCTCGATGTGGCGAGGTGCCAAATCTCCCTCTCCAGCACTTGCAGGGGGTCAGGGCTTCCTTAATGCCCTCAGATCATTTAGACCCATGTAAACAAAGAAGTGCTTCAATGAGCTTCCATCTCAAACCTCCAGACCCCTACTGGCACAGTTGATATCAGGGAGAGTGGGAAGACATTTTCACCTCTTGAATTACATCTTATCTTTCCAAAAATGTGTCTTATACCCAAATGATCTCTCAGTTAAGGTTAGGATTATGTTTGGGGTTTACACTGAGGGTTTAAGGTTGAGATTAGTATTGGGATTGAGATTAGGTTTAGGGTTAGGGTTAGGGGCAAAGGCAGATCCCATCCCTCACAAGCAGTCTTCCTGCACCACCCAACACAAATGCACCAGCACAGAGTCTCAACTCTGCATAGGTCCAGCCTCTAGTCTGCTGAGCATACAGACAAACCTTTGTTCAGTAGAGGATAAAATGTCTAGTAAAATAGTAATGAAGATAGTAATAACATAGAGCATATAACAAGGGTATAGTAGAACCTATGGTAGTGGCCTAGGTAAACTGGTGTTGTGATAATGAATTACTGACGCTGTATGTAGCATGCCTTAAATCCAAACACACACAGACACACACACTCAAGTTTGGTGTTTACTCACTCACAAGGTTCAGGAATGTGTTAATGGGAATTTTTAACCATTCTTCCAGAAGCACATTGTGAAGTCACACACTGATGTTGGATGGGAATGCCTGCCTCTCAATCTCTGCTGATTCATCCCAAAGGTGTTCTGTCCGGTTGAGGTCAGGACTCTGTGCAGGCCACTCAAGTTCATCAATGTCCATGTCTTTATGGACCTGGCTTTGTACTGGTGCACTGTCATGTTGGAACAGGAAGGAGCCATTCCTTAACTGTTCCCACCAAGTTAGGCGCATTGTCCAATCTCTTGTTACAGTGAAGCATTCATTCAGAATTCCTTTCACTATACATATATATGTGTGTGTGTATATATATATGTTTTTTTTCTCATCTACCTTAACTGTAATGTTCATTCTTACTGTCCACTATCCACCTTTACTACACAGTCCACTTAACTGCTCTAATGCTTGAAATTCCTCCATTGTGGGACGAATGAAGGCAAAATCTATTCGACTCTTCTGATCTTAAGGGAATTGATAAATAGGACACATCATAAGGATCCCTGGCTAAAATAATCAGGAATCAAGGGCCTGATAAAACAGTCAGAAAAAATAGTGGATCTCGGAGTGCAGTAGCAGGGTTAAGTGGGTCAATAATAAGAACAGACAGAAAAATGAATACACAAATGTATATAGACTTTAAAAAACTAGGTTCCTAAAAATTACTTGTGGAATCATAAAAAGTCCAAGATAATAATTAACATAACGGAAGAAAAATAAGTAAGCAATAAGTAACTAGGTTGACAGATGATAAATGAATGCAGAAATAAATTAATGCATAAATAAATACAATAAATACAATTTCTCTAAAACAGTGGCGCTGCAAACAATAGGCCAATGTTAACCCAATATACGCCTCTGGAAGGTTACCAAGGATGATCTGGTTGCTCAAGAGGCCATGAGGCCAGGGTGGATGTAATGAAACAGCGAAAAACAATGCATACAGTATGTTGAGCTGGTGTTGGAGGTCAAGAGGAAAATGATAAGGAGTAGGTGGTAAGTGGTAAGGAGATGGTAGGAAGCTGGGTAGGTAGGGGTTAGAGTTATAGGGTTTACTTGGAGGTGTTGATTGATTAAGGTAGGTCATTGTGATGCCTCGGGGTATAGTAGTCCCCAGCTCTTTTGTCTGCCCTCTTCCTCTTTCCTGTGGTCAGGTGACCATTGGTTTCCTCCAACAACGTCAACTACAGTATGTGATAAAGCGGGAGTTTGGGAGTTTTTTCACTGGGGATAGATTACGGGTTGGTTGTGTCCATCTGCAGTATGAAGAGCTGTGCACTGTGTGACCTGTTTCTCAAGGACTAAATAAAGAAGAAATTGGAGCTACGAGAAATCAGATCTGATTTTGCATGTGTTCTGCACCACACCACACACTTTCTAACCACCAACGTAGCAAGTGGTAGTGGGGGTATTGTAAGTGATAGAAGAGGGTCGGGACCATATATACCCCCATTCATATCCCATTCATCCCTGTTCTGAGTGAGTGGGTGTCCTGAGAACGAGAGCTGAATTGAGGCGGGATTAGAATTAGGGTCAGTCAGGTCATCTGCTGGTTGCTGTGGAATAAAAAAAAATAGTGGGATGAAGTGGGTCACTTCTATCTTGGGGAAGGCAAGTGGGGTAGTGGATAATTGTGGTTTAGCGACTGTCTGCGATACCTCATCAGGTGCAGTCATTAAATATATAATCCCCAGTCATTTGGTCCTCATGAGAAAACTAGTTGGTTCAGCTGGAAATTTTGAAAAATACTAATCGACTGGTTTAGTTACAATGACTGAAAGACTGGGATGGCACATTTATAACTGATCACAGATTACTAGTACTTGAAGTGGGCAGATCAATCCAAAATATAGATAATATCAATACCAGCGCCGGTACAGATATTGATTGATAATAGTGTAATGAGATTGACACTTGTGTGCTGCTACTCCCCCTGTCACAGCCTGAAACAGGCTTCATTGCCCCCTCCCATGCTTACTTATTTATCTATTAAAAATGGGACAGAACATATTAATGAACATTCCAAATGTAAATATGTGGGATTGTAGCCACATGGGTAATATCTCACTAGGTTAGATTTTGACATTCTACTGTCATGCTGGTAACATTTAGGATTCAACGAGCTGCATGTGAGAAAGCATATGGACAAAGGATTCAATCAGTGACCCACGGTGAGAGGTGTATGGCCTTGCTCTGTTATTGGACCTTCTAACTCCAGCTGTGAGTCAGGTGGGAGGTCAAGGGAGGGTGAATTCCCATTCACCAAAGTATCTGAACGACTTTTCTACTGTGTAAAACGACAAAAATATCAATGAAAACATAGCGAAACAGTTGACCTCACATGGTTAAAATGTATTGCCATCAGTGATACTGGTCCTTTATTTACAAGGTATGAGATCGATACCAAATCTTGCAGTATTGCACACCACTAGAGCACACCATCTCCTGTGTCCCACCTACCCTTTTAATTGGCTGTTGGCAACATGTTTGCAGTCAGGTCAGTGAGTAGTTCATCCTACCACAATGTGAACATGTCTGAATGACTGCGACAGAGAGGACGGGTTCCCCATTGGAGCAGACTCGATCCAACTGGTCAAATATGGCAAAGACTCTTGAAGTAGGTCCTCAGCTTTAGAATGTAGCCACTAAGCCATTATTTGGACTTTTCAATCTCATTCCAGAATTAGTCACATTTCCTACACTTAGTTGTACCTTTTTTTATTTCATAGCAACATTTTACATTTACATTGCTGCCATCTTAGAACATACAAGACACAGTGGCTTTGAGTAGACATATAAGCCTACTACTACTAAGTCTACTCCAGAATTAAAGTTCAGCTTTCATTGTTTTCTCTGCAAGTTTGACTCTCTCACCTGTCTTGCAATTTTCCGCATAGCTGTAATGTAGTCAGGGTGCATGTAGTGCCGATGCGATATGCAAGGTGACGTAGATTACCATAAAGGAACACTGGTTAAAAACAAGCTAAGTAAGATAAGCCTCTCATTTCCCAAGAGGATGAAATCTGAGGATTGCTGGGTGTGTAGCCATCTTAGTGAAGGGGTGAATGATGATGGAGGTGGGATGAGGAACAGCATCAAACAACTTCAGGTGGGTATGAGTGGGCTGACACAGGATGGCTGTGGATCAGTGCTGGTGGTTCCATCTCCAGCTTCAGCTGTTTACACAGCACAAGGGCACTCGAGCCTGATGCTGAGGTGATAGTTAGGCTACAGGCATACACAGCACATTGCTGCCTGTGTCTGAGAGTGCTTGTAGGCGAATGAATGAGAGGTAAATTGCAAAGGGGTTTGGATACAGGCACTAGATAAATGCAGCCTAGATACAGGTGCAGCTTTGAGTGACATCTCTGAATGAGGAATCTAAGCTAAACTAAGGAGTACAAATTCTTGCCATTTTTATTAAAAAACAAATTCTTCTAAACATATATAGCTTATAAATATATATGACTAGATATGGAGGATTGGAGGAGGATATAGAGGAGCTATGCCGGAAACATTTAATGTTGGTTTAAATTAGATACCAAGACGTAGATTCATGTAGCTGGGTGAGCAAGAGTGTTTTCCTGTGAAAAGCCTGAATGTGTGCCTGCTGTGTGCTCTGTATGCATTATGTGTGCACAACTGCAAGTGCATGTGTGTGTGTGTGTGTGTGTGTGTGTGCGTGCAGATAGATAGATCACACTGGTGTATTATCTGAGCTCGAGCAAGATAGGAGATGTTTTCCTTCCAGGATGCTGGGCAGGTTTGAGATTGAAGGGTCTGAACAGAGAGGGGACAAAAGCGAGCGAGCTAGAGGGCGGAGGGGAGTGGATGAGCCGGCGAGATGATAATGCAGCATGACACCTCTGAAATGAATCCCTGGTTACCATGGCGAAGAAGCAGGATGGGACAGTCTCTCAGGAGCCTCAAATAAAGCCAGCTGTAAATGATGTTTGATTAGTATTTAGATCATGTTCCTACCCGGCAGAGACATTTTGTCAGCTATTTGTGCTCCAGTGCCTTCGGTATTGTTCAGTCTACGCCAGTTTACAAGAAACATGCATTGTACAAGTTTCAGCAACTTTAGAGTATTAACGTAAATTAAACTTAAATTTTAATAAGGCAAATTAAAGTTTTATTTTGTAGCAAAACTGGAACTACTAACATAAAAAATGCATCACGAATGATGATGAAATTTGATCCCTGTTTGAACCACCACCATCACAGAATTTATAGCCACGCAAGTCAAGAAACATGAAGGGAGTCATTTTTTGTTTTATCCTTTTTTCCCTATTATTTGAAAACTAATGTCTAATTTTGCCATGGGCTAACCTTTTCAATGCGGCATGCAGGTGCATCTGGATATCGTGGCTTTTCCATCCTATATGTAAATTTGCAGCGGGCAATCCTGTTTGCTAATGGCTTAAAAGCAGGGAAGTATCCCACATAGCAAATATGGGTTGGAGGGGATGAGGAGACCTGGGCTGTCGTATTTACTTACGCACCCCAGCATGTAAAATAGATTTTATTCCAGTTATTCGCCAATCAACTGAGGCATTTTGTATGTAAATTCATAGCTGTGACAAGGTAAAACGCGGTTATCTAAATAAGAAAAAAATAATAAAGTATTTGCATATTTGAGACTCTATACCTCGGAGGTCAAGGTATGTGGCTGGCATTTATTTGTGAATAACGTGTCACATATTAATGTAAAATGAACCACAGCTGATCACAAAAATAAGCATCTACTGCTAAATATGTAGTCTCACTGACTGCAGATTCTGTAGAATCAACGCTAGGTGAGGTTTACTATTTGCAGGAATTAAAGGCTTTCAGCCTTCTGAGAATGCTGGGGCTATAGATGATGCTGACCGTCAACTCTTCTGGCCATTTGCCATGTGTCCTGAAGACTTGGCTCTTTCCACTGCTGCCTTTGCACTTCTCTGTTTTCTTCTGTCAGCCAAGCCACCGATGGACTGCTTACCTAGCCGGAACTAATCACATCTGACTGCTATCTGTCACTGTCAATTACACACTATGTGCCTCTTTGCCCTCCTGCTATCAGTGAAAAAGATCTTAGCACACATCCACAACAGACACCTGCTGAACGTGTGCAGAGCAGTTATTTTGGCGGTGCCCAAGCCGCGTTGGCCTCAGGACACAACAGCGCTCTCATTCATGCATCCGTTTGTCTGTTTGTTGACTCTCCTGGTTTATTCCTATTGAGTTCCTGTGGCATCGGCTCTATTTGGGAGGGAAAAGGGGAGGTTATTCTCCCTTAGCAGATAGGGGCTGGTCGATGACGGGGATAACACAGATAGACAATCACTCACTCCTGCTTACAGTCAACCCCACAGCTATCGGCTTATAGCTGACCTACTCTGCACTTTGGGAGGAAACACGAATTGAGGAAATGCAAACCGAAAGAAGATGCAAAACAGGCTGTCGAGGATAATCACTGATCATAAATATTAGATGCCTCTCATAAAGAAAGTTATTCCAGCGCAGCTAGCTAAACATTGATTATGTGTTATCGAAGGACAACTCTGTCCATGCAAATTCAGTGTACATCAGTGTTCCTTCTGAACGAACCCTTTTTTAGTAGATATTGATGCAGAAAGATTGAACGGAAATGAAGTTAATGTTAAACTCACTGACATTAATCCATTCATTATCTTAAACAGCGCCACGGGGGTCTTCAGGGGGCCGGTCCAAGCATAGGCAGACATAGGCAAGCAGGGCACACGCTTCACTCTTTGTCCTTAGTTGGCATAAAAATGCATGTTTTCAGACTGTGGGAGGAAACCCAAGCAGACACAGGGAAACATGCAAACTCCACAGAGAAATACCATCAGTCCAGCTCAGGAGTTAAACCCAGGGCCTTGCAGTGATGTGACAGTGGTATCAAGTGGTATGCTGTGCTGCCCATCGACATTTACCATAATGCTGCCATCTTCTTATCATGTTTTTAACTGCTTGTCTACAAAATATTTTTATCTCCCACACTGTTTAATTGCATTACTACTGTGTGTAGCAGCATTTCAGGCTTTATAAATAAATTTACAGATATTCTGGACCAAAACTAGAGTATATTGGTGTTTCTCTTCAGGATGTTTGTATGACCATCTTGTGTGTTTGATTGTCTGCTGGACGTTATCTTGGCCATTCCTCTTCCTCTTGTTCACTGTCTGGCCCATGTTGCTGGTATGGGGGATGTCTGACAGAGACAGATTGCTCAGCCACAGCTTAAAGGTGACTGCCTCGCGCCTTGTTCCCTAAAGCGCTGGATCATTGGAATCCATCATGAGCAGCAGTGCTGGTCTCCATGTAGACAGATCACATGGAAGAGACAACAACAGATGGGCAGCGGCAACAGAGAAGAAGAGGGGACTATATCTGATAAGAAAGAAAAAAGATATGGAGGAAAGAGACCTGGAGATGGCATTATGAGGCGGTGGTGGTGCAAACACTAAGAAGCCGGGATGGAGAGGAGTGGTGAAGAGCTTCACCTCTGGTCACAGAGGAGTGTAGCGGTGGACGGTGTGGGTGTGTGTGGGTGTGGGTGTGTGTGTGGTGGAGGGGGGCGTGAAAGGGGGGCATTTATCATTATTGGCTCACACCTCCATCCCTTGCTCAGCCTGACATCCCTCCTATCATTGACATAAATCATGATTTCTCCATAATAGATCCCCTTTCCGCCATGGAGGGGAAGAATGCACAGTTTCTATCGATTCCTCGCCTCTCCTCGCTCCTCCTCCCGGCGTCCAGGCTCAGCACAGTGATGCATAATCATTATCAAACATTACTGGTTTAGATTTTGCGAGACGCCAGGTAAAGCTTGTTTTTACATGGCTTAATTTGGATGCATGAGATGGAAAGAGGAGTAAACAGTAGTTTGCGGGCTTTGTGCATGGAGAGACTCATAACCATCAGGAAAACAGCGATGAAAGAAAAAGGGAATTATCTTTTGTGAGCACTTTTGTCTGCCTACAAAGCCTAGGAAATGTGTTTAAATCCATGTGTCGGCCATGCTATTATGTTGTCGCATAAGTATATAATAATGCTCATCTGGAACCAGAGGACGAGATGCCAAAAGCAGGCAACATGGAGCAGGAGAGAACAAAGAGAGGGGACCTGACCAGGTATTAAAACATTAATAACTCTATTGTTGGTTTGAAGTTCAAGTTCATTTGTCAGACAAACTCCAGTTACCCACTGCTGTGCCGATGTGATGCAGCTGCCTGTGGATAAGGCTCATCCAACAGAAACAAAGGAAGGGATTTATTTGTGGTACAATTGACTTATAAATGATTCACCTTGTGATTGCCCAGTAAAGGTTATAGCTCCACATATAATATGAAGATGTTATTGCCAACTGAGAGTTTTGATTTTTAGAGGACGCAGTGAAAGCAGCCATCACAGAACAAATAAGAGTCAAAATCACCACCTGAATCATTAGAGGCCATGAATATTTAATTTGAGATCTTTTTATAATTAAACATTAAACTTTAATATGTTCTTTAACATGTTAACCAGGAGGCACTACAGGACTATATTTTACAAGTGTCTTGATTAATCACTCACCAGCAAATGCATTTTCAAATTATACTATAATTAGTCATTCTCTGGTTCAGTTGTGTTGGAAGGTACAGTAAATGAGGAAAAGCAGCAAAAAAACTTCCATGGGAAAAATGCAAACCCTAATTGAACAAAAATGTATCATTAAAAATACATAGATATCTCACAAATCTATAGCGTGCCATCAGAAAACGTTGAAACCTTTTCTTTTTATGTAAGAAGGACTGAGCTCGTTGGTCTTTATGCCGTGGAAGCAATATCCATCATTTATATGTGCTAACTGCTCCATGTTTCATGCTCCAAAGTGTTTTGTGCTAATGAAACAAGTGACGAGTGGCTTGATTTGTAAATACATTCATTGCCGATACTCTGTGCATCATTTGTAAAACAGCGATATAATTGTGTGTCAGCCTCGCCGACATGAAGACAATCATTTTCCAATGCGGAGAGCATTTCTTCATAGTATTTAACTGCCACTGACTCTCTTTTACTTCCTTAATGACTGTGCAGTTTTGGTGAAGCCATTTCCATCCTCTGGCCATTTTCTTCTAATGCTACATTGTGCACAAATCTTGCATTATTATGAATTCTCAGATAAGGTAGAATACATCCATCCATCCATTATGGGGGGAGTTTGCTGAAGCCTGTCTCGGCACAAATAGGGTGAAGAGAGGGAATACATCCTGGACAAGTGGCCGCACCATCGAAGGCCACACATGAACACACCATTCACTCTCACACACTCACACCTACGGCAATTGAAAGGCATTCCCAGAGAAAGCCCATGCACAGAGAGGCTCTCAGTTTGACTGTTTATTAAACCGTGGGCCGTCTTGCTGTGAGGTGACAGCGCTACTCACCAAAGCACCGTGCTGCCGAGTAGAACACATGATTACTGTTGGCACGCAGTCAAAGGAATGTTTTTTTGTTTTTTTTTTTAAAGAAATCTCTCTAATAGATCAAACAAATCAAATTATCAGCCACTGCATTCTACAAGAACAAAACTGTTCATTTTAGAAAAGGAAAATCTGTATTGTTTGCCATACAGTAAAACCTCATGTTTTGAATTTGAATAGATGGATAAGTGTGTAGGAAGAGGCTGCAGCCCTCCAGCATACTTCACTGCAGAAGAAGATGGTGTGGACAACAGATGGGGACTGCTGGGTTATGACAACACTGGCTATGTGAATCAGTGTTAATTAATTTAACCTGTGATGATAAACCCTGGCTGTTTAGTGGAGACGAAGGTAAGGAAGATGAGCCAGATTGGCTTCCAGACAGGTCTAGTTAATGATGCTGTGGTTTAACTACGCACACATATGGGGATTAAGTACTGCATGAGGTCCATACAGATAGAGCCTAAATAAATGATTGGAGGGTTAATTGCAGTGTTCTTGGCTTTTGATAATGGACTGTATTTCCCTAATGATAAAACATGAGCATCTCCCATGATGCTTCACTCAAAATGCCTATTTGGCCTTTGGTTTTATAACCCTGATTTCCACACTCCATTGGCCGCAGCAGCTCTCTCAAGATATCCTAATTAGAAGAAAAAGACTCACTTTTCCTTGATAATTAGCAGAGTTATTAGCTATCTAACTGTTGAATATTGTCATAATGGGGAAGTGGGTCCTTAAGGGAACTAGATCCCTGTTGTGGGACTGCTGTTGCAGGCCCATCATTATGACTGCAGTGTCACTGCTGCAGCAGGAGCATGACAAGGACAGGAGACTTGTTCCTCAAATAACGGTTCCTATGCTCACATCACCAACCATTACAATCTCTTCAATTATCGATAAGTAAAGACTTTTCATCCTACATGTACATTACACAGTCATTTATGGATACTGACCTCAGATTCAGTTGTCCTTTTCCTGTACTGAAACCCTGACAGAATGCATGGGTTTAATGTGTGAGGTAGGTAAATATTGTGTGAATGAAACTTGTTCTGTAATCAGGTTGCGTTATCATTATACACACTGCATGTCACCTTTTGCTCAGTGAGCAATCAAATTCATGACAGAAGAGCGAATTCACTTTTACTGCACTGTCTTGTATGACACTGACAGAAACTAATATGGTTGCAAATAGATTTAGTGATTAATCAACAGCAAGGGTATATATTCTGTGTCTTTTGAGATGATTTATAAAAAAAAAAAGATTACATGAGTGACACATAGGGTCGAAGCACGGAGATATGTTCTGAGCTTTGGTTTGTTTGTGTTCCTGTCAGGCCAAGTCATATAATTGTCATGTCCTCTCTGCAATGATTTGTACGTGGAAAACACACTTTGTCACACAATACTGAGTGAAGACGTGTCACAATGCAGGCATGTGCCGCCTGTGAATCACCAAGTCTGTGTCTGAGAGAAAGGCCGTTGAAAGCAGAAGGTCAAGGCTGGCCATGAATCATGTTGGCTCAACTGACAGGCTGCAGCTTGGCTCCTAATGTCACACAGATTTATGGACAGGGGGCTACGGACTAGTTCAGTGCAAACGCGAACACAAGCATATCATCAGTGTAGAATTCCACCAGTGGATGCAGAAACGCTGGGAAATGTTTACATGCACATTGGTGTTGTGTTGCGATGAACAAGTGCAGGGATTTCTGTAGCAGAGGTAAGTGGATCATTATCACATCAGGGAACATCAACGGAGTAATGACTCCCAAAGTACAAGTCTGACTGGAGTTCGCAACCTCGGCTGGCCACACACTCCAGCCTCATTATGGCTCCAGTATGAAGTGCAGGCGGTCATATGACACACCTTTTCTTGCTGAGGGCCGAGTGGCACTTTGCTTGTGTAATTGTTGTAATTGTACCACATCTGAGAGAAGTGACCATGAAATGGAGGACTCTTTGACTGAAGTGCTCTTACTCTTAATTAAGGAGGACGTCGAAAGCAGGAGATCTGGCCTGCATACAGTACATGTGCACAGCATGTCCTCTTAATAGACAGAAATTTTTGAGACAGCTACATGTTTGTTATGAGGTGAGCATTGTAAAAGGACGGAAAATAGCTACAAGTACGAACAAAGCTTGTTGTTCAGTCCCATCTCGTCTCATATCTCATTTGCTTAAAAGGAATGTAAGACATGTACCGACTTGCACCTTCTAGAAATGAATGAGTGTTACTTGATCAAATTTTTCACCCTTGGGCAGACATGCAAGTCATTTCCTTCTATTTCCAGTAATAGTGCTGAACCTAATTGGTGAAAACAGCATCAATCTTGTCATCCACTCAAATAAGGCTAAATGAGGAGATGACAGTATTTCTAAAGATGACATAGTGAATATAGCACAGCACTGTCACCTCAGAGCAAGAAAGTCCTAGGTTTGACTCTTAGGATTTTTCTGTTTGGTGTTTGTATGTTTTTCTGAATGAATGCACGAATGCATGAAATGAGTCCATATGTAGTTTTTTTTTCCAGGTACTCCAGTTTCCTCCCACAGCCTAAAAACATACATGTTTAGGTCCATTGGAAATTGAGTCTAAGAGGGAATTTGTAGAATTTGGTGTTGGTGGACTGGCAACCCATCCAGGGTGTATTCCCTGCCTTTCGCCTTAAGTGCACTGGAGATGGATAGTATTTAAAAAATATATAATTCACCAACTTAATCTTTGCTTTCATGGTGACTCACAACTCACCTGTAATGATTAGTAAAAACTAAGCATACTGACTTTTGATTACTTTAAAATAGAAATAAACTGGTGAAGGAAAAAGCAGCTCACAAATTACATCCCTATGTCCCGAAGATAAGAACAAAAGCAGAGCATCGAAGTGATGGAACTGTCAAAGTACTTCAGTAGCTCAGAACAACAGAAGCCGGGAGGTGTTAGTAAATGGCAGGGCTATTATGGCAGATTGTAGCAGCTAAAGCCTGTTGTCGCTCCACCTGCTCACCTCTAATGACAGTTTACAGAACATTTACCCACAAGTGACATAATTTGCTCTAACAACCACAATTATGCCATTTTTTTAGACAGTCTATATTAAATTGGAACGGCAACATCTCTCCTCATAACTTGTGTTAGTTGTTGAAGAAAGGATGTTGCAGAATTGCCGCTCAAGGAGCATTACATTTCACCCCCAAGAATAACGCATCTCCAGTTGTTTTGTGTGTAACCCAAAAGTAGGGCGAGTGATTTACTCCCGACAAAGGCAGTTGACAAACAGGCGAACAAAAGCCAACAACAGGAAAGTGGATTGTTGTGAGAATGAGGGTCAATTATAAAGCGACTTAAGTGTAGAGGTGTCAGCCGCTTGTTTAGAGAGGGTCAGACTTTCTTTAATTTTCCAGCATCAACTCGAGAACCTCAATTCTCGAGCACATCATTGATCCAGAAATTAAGTCAGACAACGCAGCTTATTTTGCCTTGAAATGGATATTGATCAATATTTTGCAAATTTCTTGATTATCCCTTCAACTCTAGCCGATGACAGCAATTCGTCACCGCACTGTAACACAAGCCGCTCTTTACAAACCATACACTTTACCTATTATTATTTGGCCATTTTCTTTCAGACCAATTTATAACGGCGTGCTTTCATTTAATTTCTCTGCCCTCATGCGACTCATAGCGCTCACGTCAGCCCTGTTTCTTATTCACTGGGTAGGAGCGTTGCGCCCCTAATAATGGATAAACAAACAAGCGTGGCGAGCCCGATGTGTATCAGTTCATAATTTAATTACATTTTGATGGAGAGCTCTGGAGGCGTAAGAATAACCAAGCGGGTACATCGCTGTCAATGTCATGCACTGTTTGGTATATTAGGATGGTGCAGATATTGAGCTGGATTCGATTTCACAAATAATCTAGTGTTGATTTTTTTCCCCTACATCTATTTGTTTTTCATTTTTGAGATGCCCACAAGACCTGTGCAAGATCTAACTGGTGGCATTTTTCCCTTTGATTTTGTGGCAGAGAAATGTCAAACGTGAATAAGAAGACATGAGATGGGAGTCCCTCGATTGTTTTCTAAGAGAGAATAAATATATGCAGGGTTTGATATGTAAATTATGTGCTCTTGTAATTATGAAGAAGCAGAAAGTGGCTTGCGTTGCTTTTTCAGCCCTGTTTTGTCTTGCTTTTTATGCATGCAGGCTGTGTTTGCATTAGTATGGATGTTGACCTTTGGGCGGTGAATATGACTTCCATGCGCTCACTGTGTGCTGGTGTAAATGCACAATGCTGAGCTGCTCTGGCAGCCATGTTCCTGATAAACCTGTGATCTCCCAGAGGCTCTTAAAATGAGCCCGGCTTCATTTACATGATAGTATTGCCACAGTGTCTCGATGTGCATGCCGGGGTCAGACGCGTGCACTGTGGCCTTACACAGACACATGTTTGAGTGAGTCAATGCGGGGGGGGGGGGGGGGTTACCCTCAATTTTACAATATTCTTGTGACCTAGCCCTCCTATCTGGAAGTAGGACATACGACACACAGTGCTCTGCAATGACATGTCTATAGTCAGTAGATAATAATGAATCACAAAGCCCTGGGACTTAGCCACTTAGTGATAGGGTTTAAAACCAAATGGTTAGGGTCTGTCAAAACAGCTTAGAACCAGCAACATTTAGGGAGGGAGGGATAATTTGCCTCAGTTAGCTTCTAGTGGGATTGGGCAGTGCAGTGGGATCCTACATGAAGTCACCATAGTTTTGTTTTGGTTTTAGGGTATACACAAAAATCCACGCGGACACTCAGGAAGAAGTAATTTTGCAAGCCACTGTCGAGCTAATTGTCTCTCTTCAACAAAGTGCATCATTTTTGATATTTAACGTTCTTTGGAAAAGAAAAATCCTACTACACTGACTACTGAAAACTTTGTCAGGTGGGCAAACAATAATGTTTTATTGAACTATCCTGCAAAATTTTACACACTGAATTAGCCGATTAGGTTCTTGCTTACCTCATAGTTGTGTCGGCGAACCGCTAGCTTGTATCCCTCATCATGTTGGTGGCAATGTTCATTCTTCCAAATGCTAACAATATGAACAACTGTCCATGTGGTTCTTGTTTTGGTTTTTTTAACAATACACTACTGCGCTACTGACGTTACTTAGGACGTATCCTGTACATATCCTGTAGAGAATGCATTGATGGCCTGTTTCTAAAAAAAAATCTATTTCACATGGCAGTCATGACAGTAGAGTTGTGCCAATTTCAAAAAGGCTGAAAACCAAGTTCCAACCCTCCGTGACATCACCATGGATGAATTATAACACCTGGATAGGGCACCACCCCTCTGCCACCGATCCGATTTTACCCAGCTGCCAACCCTGGTATTGCAACAGGAATCCCACTGGGCCCCAAAAGCATTTTCCGCATAGACAGACAGTAAAAGTAATAGTAAAAGAGACAGCTGTATTGGTTCATAATACCGGGTGGCCTTATGGGAATGACTCTACTGTGCAAGCTCTCAGGGGTCCATGATGTGGAAGCAAGTCGTACGGGTCCATGGGAACGAATGAGCCGCCATGTTTAGTGGGTATCCGGTTCTTATAATACATCCATAGACGCCACCTGCTGGTTTGTGAAGTGACTTCTTTGAAGCCAGGAGTCTGGCTTGATCACAGGGCACTGCCATCTTGAAGATTTGGGGTGAGAAGAAATCAGTTGAGAGGCCGGGGTTGGGGGGGAGTGAGTGACGGATCGAACTTTTTCCCCCTCAGCCATCCTCAACACGCCCATTTATCAAAACTGAATAATAGAATACAAAAACCTGGTCGTACCTACGAGGTAAACACAGCCCAGGGTTTCTCCAAGTGAATTACAAGTCTGGTGGGCCGCCCAGCGAAGTTGCCGATGTGACTCGAGATGCGTTCAGGTGCCATGGGAAATGTGTGGTACGTTCAGGTACCGCCGGAACGTGTTAGTGCGGCTATCCGCTTGCACTTGTAAATGGAATTATATTCAAATTGATCGCCATGTCACACTCTGGCATGAGAAACATCAGCTGTTAAGACTGTCATGAGTTTTAGAAATAATGTTTTGAATGAATATTTGGTGATTGAAACTTTTTGACTGAAGAGCTACTTTTGCGCAGGCTTCATTTTTCAGACCGGAAGACTACTGTCTTTTCATATATAGTCTATGCTGACAACGCACAAAAGGGGCGGGATTTGAAGCTTGACCTTAGCCTGATTGGACAATGATATTCACAGACAGATCAGATATTCTACACATATGGAGCTTGATAGACAAAAATCCTGGTAATTGATCATGTGCATCATGTGATGCGCAAATTGCCCCAATTATTGAACCGCCACTGGTTTCCAGTGAGTCATACCAGCAATATAGCTAGTCAATGAAAGTATGCAGAGGAGTAACAAAAAAGCAGAGTAACAAATTCAAGCATTCTTATGCTTGCAAGTATGCAAGCACGTCTTGATATTCATATTGATAATGAAATTGTTATTGAAGTGCTTCCTGCTGCCGAGTTTCAAACATTTTGAGAAGTTTCATATGGCTTACATCAAATTTTCTATTTTTCTTCCCTTGTCTCTCAAAAGATCAAAATATCTTTTTAAAAGATTAGACTGAAGTTGGATTTTGGTTTGTAAGTGTATGTTTGTTTTTTGGGGGAGAGGTGCTGAGGGGGGTTGATTCATTGCACGGATTAAAGTTGGAAGCGGATCAGTGTCATAACATTTTGGAAGCGAATCACTGAATTATATCCCACCTCAGTTTCAACTACAGTCACAGAAATTGATGCTGTATCCAGCATTATGAGTTCACAAAAGATACATTTTGTTGTCATTTTGCATTGACAAGCATACAAAAACATTTCTTCTGACACTAATTCTGTTCCGTCCTAAATGCCGTGGATCAGTTCCTTGAGGACAGTTGGCATTCCTAGTCAAATTCCTTCTTTCACCCACTAACATAAATTATGACAAATGCCATTTGTCATCAAGCATTGAATCAAAGCTCTTCCCCACTTTCCTCTCAGGGTTAATTTGCCTCTTTTATCCATACTCTGCCCTGAGATTAATAGCATAAGGCTTTGTGTAAGTGAAATAAAGCTTCCTTTCATCAAAGGTGCTGATGGACTGACAGAGGCCGAGAGTGGAGCAGAGGGGGATGGCTGGCCAGAGGGCGGACAGGCTGAATTGTGAATAATGGCTGAGACACAAAAGCATTCAGCAACTCTGTCAAAACATACCGAGCATCCACAACACACTGATTCATGTGAGCAGCGTTGATGGTTTGGCAAGGAGCCATTCTTCTGTGAACGGCAAAGTAACAACAGAGGCAATGTTATAAAACAAAATTACATGTTGACTGAAGGCACATTCAAATCAAGCGGACGCACACACTGGGTTTCCATGGTGCTGCTCCCTGCTGAGAGGGGAAGGAGCAGGTGTCATAAGTCAGCAGCAGGGGTGAGAGGTTTTACTGTAGAACAATATGTGTGCAAACACACATATTCAGATCAGAATGAGGCAGACAAAATGACAGAACGATAGAGTGTAAAATGGACTATAATGAATAGCTGTAATCAAGAGTGATGCGATGTGGTGGAACCTTGTTGTGTAAAACGCATTTGTTATCCATCCATCTACTTAGTACCCAATAGAGTCGTGTGGGTCTGCTGAGTCTCAAGTGTGGGTCGCAGGTCATGAACTACTGCAGGGCACTCATACACCATTCACTCTCCCTCTCACACCTAGAGGCAGCTCTCTCAGCCAACTTAAATATGCATGTTTTTGGACTGCGGGTACTCACAGAGAACCCTCACAGACAATGGGGCAGCACAGAAAGGTCCTTAAGCCGACCAGGACCTCCTTGTTGTGAGGCAACAGCACAGTTCACCAAGCCACAGCGTTGCAACATATTTGTCGTTTTCTATTTAAAATTTGTATTTGATCAGTTTATGTTGAAATGCATTGCCATTCTAAAGCAAAAACAAAGAGCGCTGAATCCTACATACACTATTTAAACCAGTGGGGGCAGCCTGATCCCTTCAGACGGGGCCTGGAATCAAAGGCTCAAAAAAGGATTTGACGAAAGAAATCTGTGTTTTATGACACATTCTGCTGATCTTCCTTGTCTCTCGCTGTTATTACTTAATAGATCTGCATGTAATTTGCAGGTTTGTTCGTGTGTATGCTTGTGCGAGTGTATGAAGACATATGTGGTACACCTTGTGCACATGCTGTGAAGCCTATGCCTGTGCTCTGCATGTCATACTTAACGCCATAGAGGGAGATCAGAGCTGAGGCAGACTGGGTAACACCCAGAAGGAGCGGGGGGCCTTTATACACTTTCTTGATCCCTAGTTCTCCTCCCGTCGGCTTTCCCCTCCCCCTGCCATGACAGCATGATTAACCATCAGACACACAATGGGGGCACATGTCCCCACAGCCACGAGCAGCTCCCTCCGACCTGTACATCCTAATAAGGATTAGGCAAGAAGTTAACAATGAATGAAGAAGTCCTTCAGGAACCGCTAATTCTATTCTGCTCTGTGTCACTTTTCATCATAGGCTATTCACAACCCCATGTTTGAACATAAGGTATAATCCTCTTAAAAATCAAAGGTGGACAAATCATATTAATTTAGACATTGCCTCCCGGACCTGAGGGCACATTATGCGCTCGACACAGAGCCCCAACCTCACCATCTGCTTCACTTTCTAACCTGCCTCGGACTGACACCCCAATGGCCCTCAATTTTGCCTTCTCACCATCTTTATCCCATTTCCCCCCTGTGTGACTCCTGCTGCCACTCACCCTTTAAAAAGGATAGCAAGTGGAGATAGCTGATAGGTTATGTTTCAAGAAATGTTTATAAACATAGAAACCTCAATGGTTTGTTTTTGAAGGATTGAAATGACTTCAAGCTGTATGAATGATTCAAATTAAAATTTAATCACTTCACAAGAAAATTTGCATTTAATCCTCTCTAAGTTGTATCCCTCTCTTTATCAAAATATGTTTGGCTGTTTTGGCTCTACAACTTTAACCAAAATAATGCGTTTCATTAGGCAATTTGGGTTCCATTACATTCGTACATCCACCTTTAAAGTTGATTTCCTTCCATACAAATTGAATAGATGTGTGCAGCTGTAGTGAAACCCTTGCAGTTGCAGTGATCACCTAAAGGTAGAGGTATAACACGATGATAGAAAGAGGGTCCAAGATCAGAGCAAAGTCAATTAAAGCACAATCAGCATCCCTGTCCTTCCCTCTCCGCTGCTGATAGTGTAGCTGCCCACTTGTGAAACCATCTTCATTTCCACTTGAATTTTGTCGACCCTCTGCCAGCCTCTCCAGGAGACAGCATGCGCACCCTGACATGAATTAGCCCTAGATTGACTGATACCGCCTCACCCCCGGGAATTCGTGTTCAAAAGGACTCCCTGACTTTTCTTCTCCTCTCTTTCGCACCACCGAGTCCGGTTATTTTCTCCCCCAGCTTTGCCCTTGTCACTCACTCGTATGCGAGACATCAGGCTTTCCCCCTTTGTCTGACAGACAGGTGCTAGCAATGTCTGATAGAGTAATTTGCCACAAATGTGCAAAACAGGGCTGATCAGAGAAATGCCATGTGAGGTGGTGTTGGTGGTGGAGAATACTAGAGCGCTGAGGCTGAAGAAGTGCGGTCCATTTCCATTCATCACAAGTACTGACAGATGGTCCCAGTTCTCATTTCTGTCTTTCTAAAATACGTCCCTCAGCTCATTAATGCTCTACTGTCACGGCAGGTGCCTGCAGAGTATCAGAAACACAGGGGACAGGACCGAAAAAGCATACTTTAGAGGCTGAACTGATGCAATTTGATGATTTTATTGCAAAAATCAGAGACTATGGGTGGAAGCAGGCAACACAGGTAACCCAAGTTGCACTGTTAGTAACGCAGCTAGAAACAGGATCGTTAACTCTCTGACTGATGAGGAGCTGAGACAGGTATGCAGTGGGGGAAAAGTCTAAGGACATGGTAATGTGGAGGTAAGAAGGTATCAGGGGCTTAGTGAGAAAAAGCTGAAGCTTGGGTCATGAGGTCATCTTACCTTTTTTTGGGAGCAATGGGCCTTCTGTTCATTAATTCATTCACATTCTTGATCCACTTAGCACCTGCGAAGCCAGGGAATAAACTGCAGAGAGGTCACCAGTCCATCAAAGGGCACACAGACACTATTCACTCTCACACTCACACTTTGGGGAAATTTTAGAGTCAAATCGGACTGAAGTAAACCAGGGAGAACATGCAAGCTCCATACAGATAGACACTCAGTGCAACCATGATTGGAAGTGGGTTCCGTCTTGCTGTGAAGGCACAAATCAACTGTGTCGGCAATGGATATTCAATGGATAGTAAACAGTTATATAAAATACAGTGATGGATGGTGAAGACTGTTCTGCTTGGGATTCAATCATGTTTTTTTTTTAAAAAAGTCTCCTGATTATATCAAACTCTGCTGCACAGTGCTAGAAAAAAGATGCCTGAAACGTGTCGTACATGAAGATGATGAGGCTGATATCTGTCAGAGTCTGCGGAGATAATGTGTCTGCCACAGGTAGAAAATTAACTCTCC